>JAJKFI010000020.1:10876959-11012293 GCA_029204185.1 Lerista edwardsae | reverse complement strand
GCGGAACGGACGGGCAGCCAATCACGTGTAAGTCCCGCCCAGCGTTCCCGTTCTTCATTACCAGATGACATCACTGGGCGTAGCTAATGAAAGTGTAGCCCAGTGCAGAGGGCAAAATGTTGCCCCGGAAGTGATGTCACAACAGGAAGTGATGTCACGGTTGCATTTTCATTTTCTCTGGGGGGTTGGCCATAACTTTTGATAGAGTAAAGCTATTACACACTGGTTTGTTTCATTGCATTTTTGCATTGAATTACCTTTCCAATGATATACAATATGATGGCATTATTCATATATATTAAGGTTGTCACAATTTTGGCCATTAACATCAAGTTCAGCTTTTGCTCTCCCTAAAGGTTGTTGCCAGGTGCAATTGCACCCTCCCCCCCCCCCGCACTTCTTTAGCTACACCTCTGCAACCCAGTTCAAATCCCACCTTCCTTGCTCTGGTGCCTGCTTACAGGTGCTGGAGCTTAGCTGTGCTGGGCCCCCTGCAGGGCTTCTCCCATCTTTTTTCGTTTGTCTGCTTGCAAATAGAGTCTTTGGCGTGTTCCGCTGCCTCCAGGCACGGCTGCTGCCAAGGAGAGATTTCTCCAAATGTGGCTTCTCCCAGTGGTGTCATTCAAATGATTTAGGAACAGGAACTCACTTTTGATTGGCACTTGTCGGGAACCCGGAACCAGCCACAGAGCCCATTAGGATCCGGAACGCCCGTTCTGGTCCGTTCCCCCTGAATGACATCACTGCCTTCGCCCCCTTAGGAATCCAGAGTCGCTCCCTTTAACCCTCTGAGTGCTGGCCAACCAAGAAGAAAAGCTCTTTGCAGAGGAATCGGGAGGGGGGAGGACGGAGAGTGAAGTGGGCGGAGTCAGCCCTAATTTTAACTAGTGGAACTGAATTCCCCCGCGTTCCCCCTGCATGACATCACTGGCTTCTCCCCTTGTCCTCCCTCAACTCTTTACACTCTGTTCCTACTCTATACTGCTGAAACGAAGTCTCGGACGCTGCATAGCTCCACAGTATTGAGGCCTTCGCCATCTCCGCTCCCGGCAGGGTCAGGCCAGGCAGAGCACGGCCACATGGCCGCGGCAGTGCTTCACACACATGTCGCATAATCCAGTGTTCCCCAAATTGTGGGTTGGGGCCCACCAGCGAGTCGCAACCTGATTGTTGGTACCTTGTGAAACGGAAACTGACAAGCTGATGATAGCTGGCAAGGAAAATGCATTAAAACAGCGGTTCTCAAACGGTTTAGCACCAGGATCCACTTTTGAGTATGACAACCTACCCAGGACCCACCAGATGTGATGTCATTCCTGGAAGTGCTGTCACTGCGATGCCAGAGCCTGCTGCTTTCCTGAGACTGAAGCAGTAAGTTGGGTGATTTCTCAGTCATTTCCCAATAGATAAGTGAATCAGAAAGGAAAAAATCCTATTTACGACGCTGACGCAAGCAAAACAACCGCACAGGCCTCCCCCTTCCCAGCATCCCATCTTCCCAGGTATTTTCAATATGCCTGTTCTAGGTGCTTTGTGACCCACCTGAAATTGGCTCACGACCCACTAAGGACCCACAGTTTGGGAACCACTGCTCTAGACGACCTTTTCTCCATGATTCCTTTTCGGTGTTGTTCCCCAATCCCTTTTCAAATCTGCAACAAGAACTCCACCTCCACCAATCTAACTAACCTGGCCAGTCAAACTGATGGATGAGATGGACTCAATCCACTACTCTGAGACCGCCCTGCAAAGCAGAAAGCTTTCTGCTTCCATTAACTCTGGAAAGCACCATAAACCAGTGGGGCTCTTTAAATAGTAAAAAATCGTCAACCTTAAAGAAGCCATCTGTAGGCGTCCTCTAGAGATAGTTGCTCTGCAAGGACCTCCTGCATTGCACCTGCTCTCTCTACTGAGGCTTTGATGGCACAGATGGATGGAGGCGAGGTAGCAGCAAAGCAGATGCTCCATTTTGGGGATGGGTGCGGACTTTTACACTCCAATAGAGCCGGTTTATCAGTGGCAGTCCCTGTTTCCTGGTACCCATTGCTGGAAAAATCACCATCTCTGGTTTGTCCCTATTTTTGACTTTGGGGAGGTGCCTTGTCATAGAATCAAAGTGCTGGAAGTGACCTACAAGGGTCGGCTGCCTAAATCCAAGATCTTCTATGCCTGAGGCAGTAAATGGGACTTAACACATGCACTGTGCTACTTGAACACTCCACATGAACACTCCACATGAGCACACGAGACTACAAGATGCCTGCATCCTGTTGCCACTCCCTTGCACCTAGCATTCTGAGGTAGCCTACTTCTAACATAAGGAGGTTGCACCACCCATCATGGCCTGTAGCCCAGGATGGACTTTTCCTCCAGAAAACTATCCAGTCCCCTTTTAAAGGCACCTAGGCCAGATGCCATCACCTCCTGTGGCAAGGAGTTCCACAGCCTAATTACCTGCTGGGTAAAAATGTATTTCCTTTTATCTGTTCTAACTCTCCCAATGCTCAATTTTAGTGGATGTTCTGGTGTTATGAGTGAGGGAAAAGAACATCCTGCATAATTTTTTATGTCTCACTCATGTCCCCCCTCAGGCTTTTTTCTCGACTGGGTGCCTTTTTTTCTAGACATGCACTGCCTTCATTCAGTCCTTCCAACAAAGGCATTATCAAAAACCCCATATTGCAGCAGAGGCTGGGAGGGAGCAGCTTGCCTAAATACACCCAGTGAGCTCATGGCAGAGGCAGAAGAAGCAATGAACTGCGGCTCAGCCCTCCAGCCACTCTGCTGCACTAGCTCTCGCTCAAAGACAGCCCCATGCATGCTCCGATTAACACAGGGTGCTGGAAATTCTTCCCATAATTTCAGTGGGGCTTCCACAGGAGAATATTCAGTGCTTGCACTCGTCACTCAGACCTGTGTCTCCCAACCATTCTTAGCAGGCAACCATCTCTTCTTGATGCCTGCAACGGCCACCTCTGATTCAACCTTTCTCAAGTCGTACACGCTAAACTTGACTTGCACATTCTTTTTTTGAACACATACACACAACACAAGGTAAAGCAAAAATCCAAGCTCATTTCCACACTGCAAAGCTGGGGCAGTAAAAATGCAGGCTGACAGCCCCCTGTATATTGTAGTTTCTAATAGCAGCTGACCTTTTTCCGCCTAATGACAACTAAATTATGCTGGGCACTTTCCATGACCTCCAAACTGTCCGTCAGCTACTGTAAGCTCCAAGGAAGATGCCTCTTTGAAGGTTACGCCTCTTTGAAAGTCAGTTGATCAGTGTGGCTGCAGAAGAGGTTGCAGGGAGAGCGGCGCAAAGGAGGCATCATCGCCTGATACACGCCTACTTATTTGTCCCTGCTGTTGTCTCTGGTCAAACCAGCTTCTGAAATGCTAAAGAAGCCTGAGAGATTTGTTTCCTGCAGGCGAAACCCCAGTCAAGCTTATATTGCACCGCTGGCTGGAGGAGGAATGGCGTTGCAGCCATAAAGCAATTGAAGGAAGGACTTTATTTGGGAGTAGATCACATGCGCAGTATACAGAACATCCCAGGTTCAAGCCCTGGCATCCCCAGGAAAGTCTGGGAAAGGCTCCTGTCTACAAACCAAGAGAGTCAGCTTTTTTATCCATCGAACCTTTATTGGCCTACAACATACACAAATACAACAATAGGTACAGACCTACTAGTAAAACAGCAAAATATATAAGCCCCAATATTCCCATTTAATTGTATTTACCCAATGTAAGTCATAGGCTAACACCGGTTATTGTTTCTTGCCATGATCTGTTGCAAATAAACCACTCCTGTTGTGGAAAGAATGATTTTCGCTAAGGACTATGGGATCGGGACAAGGTGAACCAGAGCAAGATGCCACGGTGACCGGTTGACCCCTTGCAACACAGCAGAAAGCCGCCACAACCGGCTGACCCCTTGCAACACAGAGCGAGAAGATCGGGAAAATAAACATCCTGCGCTAGTAACCCATTAACCTAGATACGCGTATTTGCTTTCGCTAAGCCGGTTAACCTTAAGCCTGTCAAAGCGCGGAAAGGCTTGTTTGCTGATACTTCCTGAGCTAATCAATGCAGCCTTCTGATGGGTTAATTAATGAACGAATGCCTTGGGAAACTGAACCATAAATATGAGTCTGTATTCAACAATAAACCAGAACTTTATTATTGATCATATTGGTCTGTGTGAGTTCTCCCTCGCTTCGGCACGGCAAATGGTGACCCCGACGTGATTAGAAATAATCAGCGGACAGGTGCGAGGTTAGCATCCCGGACGGGGTAGGATCGCTGCGGACAGCCAAAAGGAAACGAGCCAAAGGATCCCCCGGGCGCCCGAGAGAGGCGGACAGAGAGAAGTGGCCACGGCTGGCTGGTGAGTCAGGATAAAAAAAGGGAGACTGGTCGACAAAGTCCAAAGGGTGACGGTCGGATCAGGGAAGCGGGATGGGAATAGCCGTATCGGCTTCGGAGACGGAAGGGCTCCGGTTGTGTGAATTGGCCCCGAAGTATGATTGCAAATTAAAGGAAAAAGATGCGAGCGCCATATGTCAATGGGCTCGAAGGCGGGGTCATTTTAAGGACTTGAATAACGTCTTTTTGCTACCAACTTGGAAGAACATTGGGGCGGATTTGTGGGACTCAGTACAGAACAAGAGTGCTGAGGCACAGCGATTAGCCCCCATTTACAGGACAATGACTAAAATTATGCCTAAGTTACATGGAGAAGTGGAAGCCAAACGGGCAATAAGGCAGGCGTTGGGAATTGCTGAAAAGGAGGAGGGTAAAGATACAGGATTGACAGCATCAGGGGCGCCATCTAAGGAGGTTGAAATGTATCCCCTTTCCGAAGCTAAAAAGACGGCCTTGGGGGGTCCCACTGACAGCTTCCCTCCGTATACAAGCCCAGTCCCTGAGGAAGCCCCCTTCGCTAATCCCCCGGCCCCACCTGACCCCGCTGATGCTCCTTTGCCCATGAACAAGAATATCCCAGGCAAAACTTACCCGGATTTGTCACAATGGAAAAAAAATAAGAAGAAAGCCTATGAAGTCCTACAAGCGGCGGCGCACAGGAAAACCCGAAGCAGAGCCCGGAGTCGGGGCGGGCAGGCGGGCGCGCTCAAAGCAAGGAGCGGGCGCCCAGCAGCTCCAAGCCAGCCCCCAGCACCGCGCAGGGCCAGCCGGGCGCTCCGGCTGCTCGCCAACCTGGCCAGTCACCGGCCAAGCCACCGCGCACCGCGTCTGCCCGCCGCCCGCCAGTCCCCCGCCAGTCAAGCCGGAACCAGGGGAAGATGGCTGAGCGATAGATGGCGGCTCCAGAATTGCGTGCTCAGCGAGAAAAGCATCTGCAACGGCAAGCAAGATAGTAAGAAAGCAAAGCAGCCCCGCGAGCGATCTAACGCGGCTCACAGCCGAAAGACAGCGAGCGCTCCACAAACGCAGCCCAAAAATACAAATGCCGACAGCAGCGAAAGGCACATCACCGCCCTCCCCGCTACTAGTCTCCCAAATGCAGATCAAACACACGCACACACAGGGAAGACGCAAATCAAACGCAAAGAAAGAGAGACGGACCGTTTAAAAAGGCAATTCCTTCTTCTGACACCACGGAAAGCAAGTAATGAATTCTCTGCAAAGGCTGTCCAGTGTTAAATGTTACGTGTTTGTCATGTAAAGTCAAAATGCGCGCTGTATGTCTTGTCTGTCCTACATGTGTATGTAAGCACACCTAAAAGAAATCCAGGTATGTGTGTGTGGGCACACCTCTGTGTCCAAACTTCTTCTCTGCTTACTATCTCTTTCCTGTAATATTGTTGCAACATTTCTTTTATTTTTGAGCTCATTCCTAGTACCATGGTATACCGTTTTATTTTTGTTTCTATGCATTACTTGCTGTATTCTTAGAAACTTTTTAGGATAAGTTTAAACGCTGGTGTCCATCAAAGTGCAATTCTAAGCCTTGCCAAAAGAAAACCATATAATCTTTAAAGGGTATTCTAAATTAAATGTGCAATTGTCTGTTAATGTTTTGTAGCTACACTTGTGCACGCAGAAATCATAAAAATGCTTCAGCTATTAGGCAGTAAAGAACAATGGCAAACACTAAGAGTAAAACTACTTCCGCTCTTGAATGGAATCTGTGAAGTGTCCTGAGTTTTTGCAGTGAGATAAGCAGTTCCCCTCACACGTCAGTGTGCTCTGGTGCTATTTTTTCCTACGAAGTTACTCCTTTTCATCTGGTGACTGATAAATAATGGAGAGAAAACTGCACACCTTTTTCTTAATTTTTTGCCCCAGTGTAATCCTCCTGCCCCGGGTGTTTAATGTCATCATCTTAACTAGCTCTTAACCTCCACAAATCAGGCATTTCCTGTGAGATCCTGTGGGGTCCTTTTTCATGAGCCTTTTTTAAAAAATTCTGGGTAAAGACCAGCATACGGCAGTGGTTCAGGGCAAAAACACCCCAAACAAAACCATTTTCTTTTCATTGGGGAGCTCAAGGCCAGTGCTAATCACCTTCTCATGTTTATCATAGAACATTCCTGTGGGTCAAGTACTGAAATGCGCACTGGGCATCGGTTTGCCATCTGTCCATCTGTGGATGGCAAAGAGCCTGCATCAAATGGAAAAATTCTCTTTCTGAATAGCAAAGGTCTCATGCCACCTTTTATGTAGTAACTGATATGTGATTCTCAGTTCTTCAATTTGGTTGTTGCCCGGCCTAAATAGGTAGGTGCTCAAAAAAATTGTGTGTGCCAAACATCTTAGAAAAAATAAAACACTGCTGCTGCTATGCCCACATTTTCCTACAGCTGATCTTAAGGAGGCTATCTTGGACCTAACAGCTTGCTGCTGTTGCTCACTTAGCACACCGAACGTGACTAAGCGACCCGGTCTTAATGAAAATCCCTCCTATTCCCTAGCTAAAAATAATTTAAAACAGACGGTGGCTGCAGTCCATTTTCTTTCCCAAGTGTCTAAAAGGGCACCTCCAAGTTAAGCAAAACATCTTAGGCTATCACAAAACTAGGGGGGGGAATCTTCCCCCTCTCTGTCTCCAAATGCAACTAAAAAATCTCCTTCAGTCTCGCACTCATTCTATTGCTGAATGATTAGTCAAATCCCTTCCGTTAAATCCAGTTTGGGCACATCCCTTCCACTGACCCAGGGTCAGTGGGTCAGCTTTGTGCAACTCCTAACTTTTGTAATAAATATATTTCCCTCCTTTTAGAAAAAAAGGGGGAGTTGGGTGGTGGCAAAAGCCATGTATGTCGTAAACTAGGTAGTTAATAACGTGAGAAAGAGCGCTGCTTGGTATTCCTGCAGGAGACAAGCAGGAATTAACGCAAACCAGATACGCCGGCTGGCGTGCTGGGCTAAAAATCAAATAAATATAATTACTAGCATTGTAGCAGAAATAGCCATAAATGTCAGGGGAGACAGTTGACACTGAGTTGGGGTTTCCAAACCCCCTCCTCCTTCCTCCAAAGCAAAGTAGCAGGGTGACTCACCCAGCGTCTTACACCTATCCTCAAGACTTTTATCTTCTCAGGGAATTCCTGTCCCTTAATCTCAGCAAAAAACATGCATTCCTTCCTTCAACGCTGTGCTGTGTGAACTATAAAGCCTAAGCCTTTAAATATCTGTTTCCTAAAATAATGGAAGTTCCATTTTTAACAAGGCTTGTATAAAAAGGTGGTGTAAACATTACCAATATTTCAAACCAAATCTCTCTGACTCACAAAAGTTCATGTTTACAGCAACGCTGCTTCAATCCTAAACAAAGCTGAGTCCTACCAGCAGCAGATCACACTTTAAAGGAGCCAAATAAAGCTTTTTGAAAAAACTGAAATAGGCATTGAGTTAGGCATTCTTGGGGTGGTATGTCTTAAACTGGGTGGTATGTCTTAAACTGGGTGAATGTAAGACCAATGCTGCAAGACAAACTTATTTTCACCATAGCTAATTTTTTGCGGAAGTGCATGGGGCGGGCCGTGTCAACACTAAAGTTACTGTAAATATGACTGTCGTGCAGAATCTCACCAAAAGGAGAGCCAGTTGCAAAACATCCGAATTCAGACCGACCCCGTGGCAGACTGGTTCCACTCACTGGGATGGCCAGCCTGGTTGCTACACGTGTTTCAACCTGTACTGACGGTAGTAGCTATATGTATTTTAATGTGTTTGTTTGGACCCTGCTGTTTTCAATGTATCCAAAATGTTGCCTTTAAGACTTCCGACCAGCTGTTTAAAAGAAGAGGGGGAGGTGTTGTGGAAAGAATGATTTTCGCTAAGGACTATGGGATCGGGACAAGGTGAACCAGAGCAAGATGCCACGGTGACCGGTTGACCCCTTGCAACACAGCAGAAAGCCGCCACAACCGGCTGACCCCTTGCAACACAGAGCGAGAAGATCGGGAAAATAAACATCCTGCGCTAGTAACCCATTAACCTAGATACGCGTATTTGCTTTCGCTAAGCCGGTTAACCTTAAGCCTGTCAAAGCGCGGAAAGGCTTGTTTGCTGATACTTCCTGAGCTAATCAATGCAGCCTTCTGATGGGTTAATTAATGAACGAATGCCTTGGGAAACTGAACCATAAATATGAGTCTGTATTCAACAATAAACCAGAACTTTATTATTGATCATATTGGTCTGTGTGAGTTCTCCCTCGCTTCGGCACGGCACACTCCCTTCTCTGTTATTCCCTTGATAGAATCATTCAGTAGATATTGTATTTTAGCAGCATCAAAGTCAATTGATACAAAGAGTACAAGTCTTAGACAGCCCAATTATCTGACCTTCAAGAGGGCAACTGCAGGTTGTGGTGGTGGTGGTGGTAGTAGTAGTAGTAGTAGTAGTAGTAGTAGTAGTAGTAGTAGAATATTTATATGCCACTTTTCCATGAAGATAAAGGTATATTTATGCAATTAATCCAAAGTCCAGACACCTGCCCATCCCAAGCGGTCCAGATATACTCAACTTGTATAAGAGTTGTCTGTAGCTGCCTTGGGTCCCCTTCAGTGTGGGAGAGAGGCAGGATAGAAATAAAATAAATAAGAGGACACCACTTTAAAGGCCACTTTGCCCAGTGGGTACAGGAGTGCACACAAGTATACATACAAGACACTGCCGGCTCCATCCAATCAATGACACTTGGTGGGCCCATTTGCACACTACAACGTTTGAGATGCACAATGAAGATTTTCCCCTCCCCAAATGTACACCTCCAAATGAGTCATGTGAAAGAGGGTACAATCCTAACCTGGAGTTAGGCCAGCACACTTAGGCCAGCAAAGTCTGGCCGGCACAAGGGACACCATAAAGTATGTTTGGACCACACTCGGAGTCAAAGAGGCCAGCACACAGGCGTGCACCATCCTCCCTGACTCCAAGAATGGTCCAAACGTGCTTCACGGTGTTCCCTGTGCCGGCCAAACTTTGCTGGCCTAGCTGTGCCAGCATAACTCCAGGTTAGGACTGCACCCTGAGACAAATATGTTTTTGAAAACATGTGCACCTTGCAGGCATATTCATCCAAGAGCTTGGACCGGCTACAGCTTCCTGTCATGCGTACACTCCGATCGTACATGTGAACTAGTCCTAAGTAAAATTAAACCATCTTCCGCCTCCAGACTTGAGTGTCAAATGTGACAGTTTCCATGCATTTTGCCTTCCAATTACTTTGCATTATCTATCCGTCCCTGGGGGAAGATGAAGGGAAATGAATGCTTGAAACAATCCTAATCTACCACTGCCAGGTAGGATCCCTGGGGAACTGGGCTTCCCAATGGCTCTGCTGATATTTCGGCTTCCAGCTGCCTCCTTTGCAGCTGAGGTTACAGGATGCAAGAGCGAGGTCCGTAATGGACAACAGAAGACAATTTTTTAATGCTAATCTTCACCATTTGTCTATATATACTCCCAACTTGTTGCACGGCCGCCTTCTTATCTCTCCCAGCTGAAGGCTCTTTTTCACTTCAGGGAATAAAACATTCTGAAGTGCCAAATGCACTTGCTCATGCAGGGATTAGAGAGCCCCGAAAGCTGGCAATTATTTCAAATACCTCCAAGGGAGAGCCAAGAAGCAACTTGCTAAAGCAAACCAAGACTGGAGGAGAGACTCCAAAAGTGTCCAGCGTTATCTTCATGCTGCAGTTCCTGGTAGTCTCAAAAGAGAACGCAAGCCCCACCCTAGAGATAGAGAAACAGGGGCGAAAGCAGCACAGGGGTCAGGTTCAGAGCACTAGCAACGCTTTGTTGATGGCTTGTGGGTACCATCAGGACAATCGCACAATCAGGAGACAATCAAAGCTGCCTTCACACGCTCAGAGGCACTGCGGTTTATGACGGCCACTCTCCTCTTTTGGCTTTGTACCCTCTTCCTTCTATCATCAACTCCGCAGCACAACCCAACACGCTGTTTTGCCCATGCCCCCTCACGTCACTGGCTCCACTGTCCTCATTAGATTCCATCTAAGTAATTTTTTTTCTTTTAAAACTTCTGGGCAGGGTCACAATGCCCTCCTTTCTGGTAGCCTCCTCTTCCCAGCTCTCCCACGCACGGCCACCTTGGATCATGTGAAATCGTACAAGAATCATGCGAGATCTTGCGCAATCCAAGATGGTAGCACCCATCTTCCCAGCTCTCCCAGATGGTACCATCTTGGATTATGCAAAATGCCCCATGTTCCAATACAGCTGTGCCCCGGAGAGCTGGAGGGACATATGCAGTGATGTCATTCAGGGGGAACGGACCAGAACGGGCGTTCCGGATCCTAACGGGCTCCGTGGCTGGTTCCGGGTTCCCGACAAGTGCCAATCAAAAGTGAGTTCCTGTTCTTAAATCATTTGAATGACACCACTGGACATATGGTGGTGCCCCTATGAGTTCACAGTTTGGGAACAGGCCTCGGGAATACTCCCATTGGCTGATGGAGAGGGTGGGAGGAGGAGGAGATGCCAGATGAGCCTTCCCCCACACTCCTCACCAGTTAAAGGGCCATCTCCCAAAGTCCTGGCAATGATGTAGGAGCCTGTTCAAGGGAATGACAATTGGCTGGTAAGAGGGTTAGAAATTGCTGCGGAAAGCTTTAGCAATAGCCGCTCCCCATCTGAGGGTTATCACCATTCAGGAGAACTGCAATACGTGACCCACCTCTACTGCTCTAATATAATACTTCATTCCAGTTTTGATTTATAATTAAAGCCCTGACATTTCTACTCTGCACTATCACATCCAAAGTGAGTGTTGTCCTTTTCAGATGTGGAGACTCCCACTTCCGATAATGCATGACACATTTTCACTGGGCACACAGCATGTCATCAATGCTATTCTCCCCCATAATTTTCATTCCCTCTCCAGGTCTAGTTTTCTCGAGGGGAAGTCCTGACCTTTCTAAATGAAAGCACTGGAAAAGGGATGCAGCCAAGGGTAAGCCGTGGGGGGGGGGGGGAAGAACTGGCATGCAGGTCACTTGGCAGATGCTTTGTAAAACATTTTTGCAGGACAGAACAGACAAATCTAAACCAAAACCTTCTAGGAAAATACTGAGGCAACACATGTGAACCACATATGATCACTTGAAATGGCTGAACCTTTATGGGGGGCTTTTATGGAGGGCTGGGCTTTTTAAAGGGGGGCTTTCTGAACATGGTCAGCAACAGGGGAAAATGCACCCCCTTGCAGCAATTTTTCAGGAACTGCTCTGAAAAGAGGTTTGCCCATTCAGAGTGAGAGCAAGTCTGACCCTGGAAACAGTACCTTCATTCTGAGTTGACTTCATTTGTCCTCATCAACATCATTACATGGCCAAATCTGACTGGATACACAGCATTCAGATGAAATCTCACTCACTACTTGATCCTCGATCGGCAAAGACCCAAATCTAAATGGTAAAATGTCACCAGGGGAGTGCGAGTAGTCATGTGGCGAGTTTGAATGGCTTCGACTGTTACCACATGCAGTTGTCATAGCAAGCCAAAGATTGCCTGAGTAGCATGTGCAATGATGCCATTTTGCAAAAGGGTACGGTATTCCCTATTAGCAACAAGATATGCATCATGGGATACCTTCCAGAAAGCAACAGGAGAAAAAGGCCTTCAAAACGTCTTCAACTAAATCAGTGGTATTCAAACTTTTTAGACTGGGACCCACTTTGTAGAATGGTTCTCGTTTCAGGACCCACAAGAAGTGATGTCATTAACCTTGAAGTGATGTTGTGGCAGGAAGTGGCATCATCAAGCAGGAAGTGCTGTCATTGTAACATTCAGAAGGTCCTGAGTTCTAATCCTGACATCTCCAGATGGGGCAGAGAAAGACCCCTGTCTGACCTGCTACTGGTCAGTGCTGACAAAACTAAGCTAACTGGACCAATTATCTGACTCTGAAGGTAGGAATTTCAGGAAGTAGAAGAAGCTATTATTCAACACACACCCTGCAAAACTACAGCTCCCAGGATTCCCAAGGAAACCTGGTCCACGAAGCCAGAATACACTCAATTGGTTTGCAGAGTACATGTCTGAAAACGGGTGGGGATGCCACCCCTACTCTACATCGTCTCTGCTCTGGCAAAAGTTAAAGAATGCAGCTCAATGGCAATGTTATTTTGAACTGCAATATCTAAAGCCTGCTGTTTATAAAGAATGAGGCCAAGAGATTTGGGGGGAGGGGGGAGAGGAAGAAGGGAGATGGTAAATAATAGGCCTCCACTTTATGGAGGATTAAAATGCATCTCCCCAGCCACAGGAGATTGGCTGCAACCTTCAAACCACTTGCTCCAAGTCAATGTGACTACCCTGAGGTAAGTGGCTGCAGGGATGCCTTTAATGCATAATTCATTGCACGTAATGGGCAGAAGGCTTGCAATTGGCTGTACAGCTGACCATTAGGAACAATCTAATGGAAGGAAGGGGAGCCCATTAAGATCACACTGGCAGGGACCGAAATCAAGGCGACGACCCAGAGCACAAACTGCTCCTGAAAAATACATGGCACACGCTTGCTTAGGCTGAACACCTTTCACGACAACAGGTTGGCAGTGGAGCTTGGCCCATCGAACAAGTCACCACCTTGGGACAGATGCTTTCGGGGGGGGAGGAGCAGCGGTGTTATTCAGGTGGAACGGCCCGGTACGCCGTTCCGCCAGTTCGTCGGACGGGCCCCGGCCACACCGCCTCTCCGGAGGACGGGCGAGCTGCTGCTGGGCCCGCCCGCCCGCCCTTGCGTCCGGAATCGCTCTAAAATGGAGCGATTCCGGCGCAGTGAGGCTTGGGGGGCGTGGCAGCCCTCCGCCATAGGGGCGGAGGGCTGTCAATCATCCGAGCGTTCCGGTAGTTGGCGCGCTCGCATGACATCACTGGGGGGGAGTGTCATACACCTTTTAAACCCAGGTCACAGAGACCAGGATTTGTCCCAGCCTGGTGATCCCTGGGCCCAGGGCCAGCCTTAAACTAATGTGACCGATGTTGCTGCACTTTGAGGGGGGGGGCCACCAGCACAGCAGCAGCCGGGATCTCTATAGGCTGTAGCCAATGGGGCAAGCACAGCAGCCTCACCTTGGGCCCCGCCACCTGACCGTGCCTCCAAACAGCCCAAAATGGGCCTCCGTGAAACAGTTGGCGGAGACGTCATCATGTCACTACCAACTTTTTCCAGGTGCTGCGCACGGCATCGCAAGCACTTTTCTTGGTGAGTGGGGGCCCCGCGGGGAGGGTGGGGGGCTGCGGAAATGCCCCACATTGGGCCCTGCCACTCCGAGAGCCGGCCCTGCCTGGGCCAGACAATCAATCAAACAGTATTTACGGTATATATAGTGTTTTCAACACTAAGTTCACAAAGCGGTTTACAGGCAAATAATAATCAAGTTAAATGGCTCCCTGTCCTAAAAGGGCTCACAATCTTAAAAAAAAAAAAAATGCAGACCACCGCCAGCAACAACCACTAGAATAGACACTGCGCAGGGGTGAAGAGGGACAACCATTTCTCGCAATAACCTACCTTGCAGGGTTGTTGGAAGGGACAAAAGGATAGAGAGAAGCCCCTGGACTCCTTGGAAGATAAAATGTAACACAGACACTGTGCCGCCAAACTCTACTTAGCTTCTGGGTGACAGTTGCAGATCCATATTTGACAAATTGCGGAGTATCAAATTGCTCTTCCATGGAGACACTCATAAATGTATGCAAACACACACACACATGCGCGCGCACGCACGCGCACACACACACACACACACACTGGAGAGAGCAGAATGCTGCAGTGGTGCAGATAGGAAACTGCTGACATCGCAGTTGCCCAAGAGAGCATGGCAATCTCTTCACCCAGCACAGGCTGGCAGATCGGGAGACTCCACAAAAGACACCGCAGAGTTCTAGGGCCTGCCATGTGGTCTGCTGAAAAAGCTAACAATTCAGAAGGGGGGGGGAACTAGGTGGCTTCTCTCGTGTGTAAAATCAAGATGGGGCTTTGCAGAATGGAAAAAAATATGCCAGGACAGTGGTAGACCTGCCTTCCCCAAAATACTTCTCAAATTTCATTTGATGGATTTCCCAACTATCAAGAAAAACAGATTTCCCCCAAAGGCGGGGTTCTGCAGGCAATACAAAACTGGTTCATTTTTATGATCTCTCTTGTTATGCCTAGTTTCACTTGCCATTTTTAGCACCTACTTAATTTTTTGGAGCAATCCTATCCTAGAGTTAGACCGGCAAAGTTTGGCTGGCACAAGGGCCAGTGTAAAGCACATTTGGACCACTCTCAGAGTCAAGGGAATGGAGCACATCTGTGGCCTTGTTTCTCTGACTCTGAGAGTGGTCCAAACATACTTTCAGGTGTCCCTTGTGCCCAGGGCTGGCTCCAGGAGTGGCAGGGCCCAATGTAGAGCAATCCCGTGGGGCCCCCCACCTCCCAGCAGGGCCCCCACCATGAAGAGCGCTTCTGGTGCTGCATGCGGCACCTGGAAATATCTGGTGGTGTCATTATGATGTCACCACCAACTGCTTCCAGGAGGCCCATTTTGGCCCATTCGGAGGCAGGGGTAGGTGGGAGGGCCCAAGGCAAAGCTGCTCTGCTCAGCCCACTGATTTAGTTCATAGAATCCCAGCTGCTGCTGCAGGCAATATGCTCGCGGCACTGGTGCGGAGGCCCCCAAAGTGTGGGTCCCATTGTGATGGCCTTGGTCACACTGGCTTAAGACTGGCCCTGCTTGTGCCGGCCAAACTCTGCTGGCCTAACTGTGCTGGATTAACTCCAGGTTAGGATGGCGCTCTTTGTCTGATTCAACATGTCAAAGAGATGCACAAGGAACACTGCATACACTGTTCGGTTACCCTTTCACCTGCTGAGATCCCAGAAACCGGGCACGTGCTTCAGGCATATTCTTGGATGGAGCAAGGATGTTGTAGTGGATTAGGAGTTATACTTAGACCTGGAAGATCCAGGTTCAAATCCCCACTTAGCCATGAAGCTTCCTGGGTGACCTTGGCCCAGTCACCATCTCTCAGCCTCACCTACCTCGCAGGGTTGTTGTGAGGACAAAAGGAGTAACTACGTACACCACCCTGAACTCCTTGGAGAAAGGGTGGTATAAAAATGCGGGGAAAAAAACACACGCTCTTGCAACCATGAGGGCTAGCAACGTAGTTTTCTGGATAAATTAAAGCGGAAATTCTAAAGAAGCTGTATTCTTCTGTGCTCCTATGCAACCATGGCCTATATACAACCCTGATTATTACCATTTCAAGGACTGACAGTGCAACTGTTTGCCTTTTCACTTAGATTTGTTTTAAAGGCCATATCTCATGGGCTGGAACACAGACAGTGTACAAGAGAGAGAGAGATCGGGCAGTTAAAATTAAGGCCGAGGAAAATGCTTAATCCAACAGCCTGAACCATCCAACCCAAATTCCACTGGGCAAAAGAGTGTCAAAAAAATTAAATAAACTCACATGAAAACAGCTACACACAGCACAAAGTGGATGCAATTCTGTCATCTCCATTGCGGCAGCCTATAAAACCAGGAGAACTTGACAATGCACGTAATTTACAACACGGCTGGGATGCTGAGCCCAATGCATCTTTATTGCCTTTCCTTTACAGGAGCACCACCCGCGATGCGTTGGAGCAGGTTTTCACATCAACCTGCACGACCCCCTCTTGCTCCTCTGAGGTTCCATCTGCAGGAGACATTTCAAAAGGAAAGAGAAATACCACCTTAACCCTGTCTCGAAGAACCAATCCGTTTGGGCTTCCATGAACTACGCATCAGACCACCACACACACACACACACACACACACACTCACACACACACACACACACACACACGAAACCAAATCTCAGGGCTCCAGTTAGCCCTGGCTTTCTTTATAGATAAAGCACTGTTGATGCCTCACCAGAGATTAGCCATTTGGAGAGAAAGATATACACTACTCATGTTTATAGTTTCCATGCATGCAGCTCAGCTTCATCTTTATGGGCATCAGATGACTCAAAGCACAATCCTAACCTGGAGTGAGGCCGGTACAATTAGGCCAGCAAACGTTGGCCAGCACAAGGGATGCCAGACAACAGAAACAGAGATCCAAGATTATTCCTCCAAGGCCTGCTTTAAAAAGGAAAGCCTTTAGCAATCTTTCAGTGCCCTCTTCATGGTGAAGCAAGTAACTTGGGGTCAGGATTGCAGCATCTCAGGCTGCAAGCTTTAGGGTGCAATCCTAATCTGAAGTGAGGCCACCATAGTTTGGCCAGCACAAGGGACACCGTAAAGTATGTTTGGACCACTCCCAGAGTCAAAGGCGAGCACAAAGATGTGTGCCATCCTCCCTGATTCTGAGAGTGGTCCAAACATGCTTTAAGGTGGCCCTTGTGTCAGCCAAACTCTGCTGGCCTAACGGTGGTTAGGATTGTGCTCTAAATTTTCCAGGGATCATCCCCTTCACCTGTCCTGTCATTATTTAGACTGGAAGCCACCTGGGGCAAGGAAATGCCCCTTCATTCTATGGAAAGCATCAGAGAGAGAGAGAGAGAGAGAGAGAGAGAGAGAGAGAGAGAGCACTAACTAAATAATTATGGTTCCCTAACGTGTGCAGACTTTTATCCATTGCCCATTTGCTCACTTTTGCTCTGGATCCCTTTTCATCTCAAGGACCACAGTTCACGGCATGACTTCACTGAAAGATTTCAAAAATATTACTGGCAATCAAGTTAAGTTACATAAGCTTTGCAAGAGTTCAGCTGCTGGATAAAAATTTGGCATACCATATACAAGAATGGAAAGATGTCTGCCTGCAATAGCTCCCACACAACAATAATAAATAAAAATGCCTCCATAATTATTGAGCCACTCACCTGTCCAAAGACACAGAACCTACTGCCAGAGAAAGGAGACAAGTCTAAGGCTACATAACAAGCTCAGAAAAATGTATCCGAACCTTTTGGACCTGAAGGAGAACTGCCAACTTTTCTAGCTGCCCCCTCCGTTCTTGTGCTTTTCACAACAGCTCAAAACTGCCGAAGTTAGCAGACAATCATGTTTATATTTCCATGTTGTGAAAAGACTCATCTGCTAATTTCTGCAGATCAAGTGGCTGGTAAGATACCTTTTCCGCGAAGTTAATCCTTCTCCATTGAGCCTTTGACACAGCCCTGTGGAGCAAAGCGCCTTGCTATTCCCCCGCCCCATACATTTGTGCTCCATCCTTTCTCCTGGTCAGGCAGAAAGAAAGAGAGACAAGGAAAAAGGAGGAAGAGGCAGCAACAGCTTCAGGGAGGATAGCAGAAGTACAAGGGACTGTACATGCCTTGTCCTGCACTGCTTCCCTTGGCACCCTATCACCAGCCTTGACATTTTGAAGACCTCTACCCTAGAGTAACCAATCCTAAATGGGTGTCTCTGAAACAAATGCATATTTCTCCCCTGCTGACTCTGCCTCCACCCCAAGTTCAATTTTGGAATGTAAGCCTTTTGGGGCAGGGACGTGTCATCTTACGTGTTGTATAGTAACAAGCACATTGGATGGTGCTATACAAAACAAGAAGAAGAAGAATAGACCAGATGGATTCTTTGCCCTGGTCAGCAACACTAACCCCAAAGCGATACCACAGGGATTCTTAACCTGGGGTCCACAGGCAGGCTTCAGGGGGTCCATGAACCAGGTGCAAACAAAACTGTATGTACGCATTTTATTTGTGTGTTTTTCTGTGTAAGGGGTCCATATTTCATCAGATTCTCAGAGGGCGTCAGTAATTCCCCCCCCCCTAAAAAAATATGAAGAACCATGGCAATGCAATAATTTCACCACTGCTCAAAATGCGACTGAGAGATCTGAAAAGTCCCATCAGTTTTCTCCTTCTATGTCTGCCACGGATACGAGGCAATGAAGTCCACACAAAGAGGCAGCCCCCTGCTGTTGGGTAACTGTGAAATGGGCCAACGCATAATGAGAAGTGGATTTAGAGAAGAAAAGAGCTGGAGAGAAAAAACTGAATGGCAATTCCCAAGGGTGGCGACCTCAGAAAAGATACCATTCACAATTCCGTTCCTCGCACCAATTTGGAGAGCCAGACGGAGTCTCTTCTCTGTACGTTTCTTTTTTCCAGTGGGGCTTGTGAAATCAACGCAAGAAGCCCCAATGGGGTTGCGGGGAAGAATGCAAGGGCAAAAGGGAAGCAAGCCGTCAAAGGAAACCATCATGGGGTGAACAAATCCCTTTATCCTGACCCAGACGTAGCCAAACACTGAACACTCGCTGGCCTGTCTGGCTATGAATTTAAAGTGGCCGCGCTCTGCACGAACAACTTCCCCCCCCCCCCAAAAAAAAATTAGCTAAAAATAAATATGGCAGCACAATCCATGGTAAACAGTCAGGCAGCCGCACAAGGACACTGCAGGGCACATGGCTGGCATGCATTAAACTACTGCATCAATGACAGTCAGTGCCTGGACAATGCTGCAAATGAATTTTGGCTGCATCCACTGCAAAGAATTTCTAGACTCAACAACACCTGAGCCGAACCATAAACTGCGGCTAATTTTCTATTGGAAAGAAAGCAAAGCACAAACAAACGGGAACCAAAATCCCTCTGCCTCCGCCGCAATAGACGCAAATGTTATGACTCTTCTCAGTAGCGTCCAGTTGCTTGATTTTGCTCATGTTCACAGAGTCTTGCAAACAGTCACTCTTGTAAACATGAGAATGGATGGATCAGGCCAGAAGTCTCAGACAAAAGGTCTATCTTGTTATCCACAGTGGCCGAACAGATGGTCCTAAGAAGCCCCCTGGTGTTCCCCAGCAACTGGTATACTGCCCCAGAGCATGGAGGTACAATTTAGAAATTGTGGGATAATTTTATTCTCCGTGAGTTTGTCTAATCCCCCGGAACTTCATCAATCAATTACATGCTGTAATTGACAGCAAGGAGTACAATACTCTCTGTCTGTTGCCTTCAGGTAACCAGATAATCTTTCCCAAAACTGGCTTTTTTCAAGGCCACAAAAGATGACAACAGTATGTCTGGCAGCAGAATTGGCATGGTTGGGGATGTTGCATTTTGTGAACGTATTTGCAAGGCTGTATATGGATACAGATCTACTGAGATACCCTGAAAGGGAATTGGGGAAGGGAATTGCATCCTTGCTGGAAACAACACATGTGAAGGCACGGGGTGGCGGCGGCAAAGTACTGAGAGTTGATCTTAAAGAAAACACGCTAACCACCAATGATCACTCAAAGAATAGTCGCTAAAGTGCAAGTTCTTTCTGTTTAGTCTCTCTCTCTCTCTCTCTCTCTCTCTCTCTCTCTCTCTCTCTCACACACACACACACACACACACACACACACACCTCCTTACCCAGAATGTTTTTATACAGGATCTGCCTTTCAAATGGTGGCAGATGATAATTAGATACAGTAAGTTTTCAAGATGTGGTACCCAGATTTTTAAGCTTTCCAAGATGAAGGTGCCCAGCTTTTTGCGACCCCCTGAAAATTGTCAAATCAGCCAATACAATCTCTCGCTGCTAGGCAGGAATGACAGCCTCCAAAGCATGTTTTCAATTAAAACTTACATCCGAAGAAACAGAATCAAAGTTGGAAGGGCACCTCAAGGCCATCTAGTCCAACCTCCCGTTTGAAGCCAGAAAATCCTCTCTAAACCGTCTCTAAAAGGTGCCTGTCAGAACTGTGCTTGAAGACCTCCAGCTAGGGAGAACCCACAATTTCCCTCAGCGATTGGCTCCATTGCTGAACTGCACTTAGCATTAAGGCATTTTTCCTGACACCCAACTGAAATTTCTCCTCCTGCAGCTTAAGCCCATTAGATCTGGATGGTTAGAGCAAAAGGCACCTTCAGTTCAAATCCTACGTTACAGGTTATGGCTTGAGTGTCCAGATGGAGGTTAGGCCTCCAAGACAGGCATTAACTAAATGCAACTAAATGCAAGTCTTTCTCAAAATCAGATGCTCAGACGGTTTCCAATGATTGCTCAGAATTCCTATCAGACAGGGCTGTATTATCCATTGGGCTAAGTAGGCTGAAGCCTAGCAGGCGCACAGGGACTAGGGTCCGTTAATTGGCATATCTGGGCATCAGCCTAAACGCATGAGTCTCCAATCTGGCCCTAGAGGGGCCACCATCCGGACCCAGCCAAAGACTCGCAAAAGCAAGGTTTACAGGGCTCTCCCAGAACCACGTGTGGCAAGTCCCGCCTCCAGAGACTGAGCTGGGCTACACGCGGAAACTGCATCGCTGGGCAGCTTCCATCCAGCCGGTTCCCTTTGTGAGATTTTGTCCCCTTTGGGGAACAACTTAGAAGTGCCTGGCTTTTCCATTTTTTACTTCTCAGATTTCTGCCTGTGTTCCTGCTGTTTTAGGAGTGGGGGTACATGCAGAGGCAGATCTAAGGGAAGGCAAAGCTCTATACTAAGTTTTGCAAGAAGCCTTACTTTGCAGTGGAAATCACGCCTCTCCTGCACCGTTTTAGCCAATCCTCACAGGGAAAAGCAATGTCTTGGCGTTGCTTACTGGCTACAGCAGCAAGGGAGAGGAGGGAGTTACATGACAGGGTAAGGCTTCTTGCAACACTGAGAGCTCTGCCCTCCCTGTAGATCCGCCTCTGGGTACATGGGGAACTTCCATGCAAGCCTGGGTCCATTTGTGAGGAGAAGCCCGCCTGCAGCTGGATTGCCTAAGAATAGGGGGTTGGTTGCAAAGATGGGCTTGTGTGTGTGTGCGTGTGTGTGTTGTTACATGGAAACAGCTGAGGAAAAATGATGCATTGAGGCCTAATTTGAAAAGGGGGAGGAGAACCTTGCCCGCGCGACCACCAGGGGCTTCTACTCAGTGGCAGGAGCTTTCCTAAAGAGTTTCAGAGAGGGCCCAAAATACTTGAAAGCCTATGGACCCAGCCATGGGTTAATACGGCCCTGCTATCGTTTGAACGCCGAAAAAAATAGGAGCAGGGAGGACCAATAGTTCAATGCTAGAATATATGCCTTGCATGCAAGCATCCCAGGTTCAATCCTTTCAGGTAGAGCTAGAAAAAGACCAGACAAGAGGGATCAACAGTCTGACTCAGTATATGCTTACGCAGAACCACAATGGGAAATTTCAGAACCAGAGCAAAAGCACCATTTGTCAACAAAGTCACACTTCTCTCCTGTACTGCCTTTGTTCCTTTTGCTCTGCTCCTGCGGAGTCCCCCGTTCACTAAGCACGCAGCAGAAGGCGATGTCAAAACAAGAGCATCTCTCATCCTCACAATAATTAGGTAATGGAAAAACACGCAACACTCACACACACTCTAGGGCATTTGTGAAGCCCTCATCGATAGGAAACGTTTTAAAAATAGACCGGATAAACAGCTCTCCAAAGATGGAGGTGCAATAGTCAGCAAGGTGCCCTGGAATCTGAGGGTCCTTTTTGAAAAGGATGCTTCCAGCTCAAACACTGTTTAACTTCACTTTTCCAAGGTTGTCTTCTGTTCTCTTTTCCCCCAAAGAAAGCACAGCTCTGGTGAAGAATGGCAGCCTCCCCAGGGCAACCTTTTGTTCTTTTTTTTTCCCAATGGCTCTTACAGCGACTGACTGTTCCATTCAAAGAATGCCCACATCTCTGAGACGACACACCAAGTGTGTTTTTCTTTTCTTTCCGCAAGTCTCTTTATACTACTTCATCCCATCCACTCTAGAACTGATGCGGCACACTCCAATTTGTCCCCAGCACCGTTTTCCAAGAATCCAGTGTTGGAAGAAAAAACCCCACGTGGGGTTGGGAAAAAGGAAATACATTTTTAAAGTCTACAGACATTTGTTACCGGAAATTCAGATGGTAGACATTAAAAAGAAGACACCCTCTAGGGTACTTAACTTGAATGATTTGCCAAAGGGAAGATGAATAAATTGAGAGCTCTCCCAGGGACCCAAACTACTTATGTTAGTAGATTTGGAGCAATCCAGGGCAATCACCAAGCTGATTTAAGTCAAATGTAACAGCCCTGTTCGGCAAAGCTGAAACAGGTGGATTTTAAACCCAAATGGCAGCATTGGACAAGAGCAGAGTACTTTCAGAGATAAATTGGGATCTGACTCTGGCTCTTAAAAACCAGCCTTCTTAGTGTGATCCAGAGTTGTGCAGTGCAAACCTAGGCACATCAACAGTCCTATTGAGTTCAGCGGGGTTTACTCGCACCCAAGTGTGCAAAGGACGGCATTCTGAACCCAAGGAAAAAGATGCAACCACAACCTGGAAGGAAGGGAATATGGAGACAGTGGTTGTGTGTGTATACACACACACACTCGTTTGTGTCTGAGCTTTATTTTGAATTAGCAGCTGCGTATATAACTGAATCCGGAATTTTCTGTGCAGTGCTATTTAAAGAAAGCAACATTAAAGCCCAAGTATGCCCACAGCTCATAGTAGCAGCACTTCTACCCCAAAAAGAAACTGATGGACATAAAACACCCCCTGGTTTCAGTGGAACTTGCATCCCACGCTGGTTTAAACCAAGACTGTATCAACCCAGTGTCTGCAGGCAAAATTAACGCATTTCACAAGAAATTTGTAAAACTGCCTCTACTTAATTAGCCTATTGTCCTAGCGACGTGCTTGGGATGCAACACAACAGAGGAGGAGGAAAGAAGATGGGGGAACTTGCCGAAGCGGATTTGCCAAAGCGTTCAACGACCACTGGTTATTGGACAAATTGTGTTGGCAAGGCAAGGTACAAGGTTCGGAGTTACACAGAACGCTGCTTCAGGCAGAAGTACCCACTGGGGGTCTCTGACTCAGAAATCCTTCACTCCCCACTCCAGACAGTAGCTCGCATAATGACCGTAAGAAAAGCCCGACACGCGTCAGTGGCCAACCACCTACCCCCGGGAAGCCCACAAGCAACGCATGAAGGCAACTCTCCATTCAAATTCCCGTTGGAGGAGACCAGCCCCAGCAGCACCTCCTCGCGTTCCAGCAAACTTTTACGCATAACCCGCTTCGCCCGGGAGCTTCCCGGCCCCGCTCCCCACGCCCCCGCCAGGGCACTTGCGTGCTGCGCCTGGGCGCCTTACCGAGAAGCCGGCCCAGAAGGGGCAGGAGTGCCGGACGCGGGCCGAGGTGGTGAGCGCCAGGGCGGCGAAGCTGACGGCCACGATGAGGCATCCGAGCACCATCTGGGTGACGCCGAGGGCCAGCATGATCCGCGAGCGGGTGCGGTACTCGCGCAGGCGGGACAGGCTGCGGGACAAGGCGGCGGGGCTGAGCGAGCGCGCTCCCCCGACGGGCATCACCATCATGGTGGCGGCGGCGGCGCTGCGCTCGGCCAGCGGCATCTTCCAGCCGGGCGGGCTCCACCTGCGAGCCTCTCCGCCGCGGCGCTAAGGGCTCGCCCGCTTGTCCTCCGAGCGGCGGCTGCAGCGGCGGCTCATCCCCTCCCGCGACGCCGGGCAAGAGGGCAAAGCGCGGGCGAGCCGGGCCAGGGCAGACGCCGAGCGCACCCCCCTGCCATGTCCGCCGGGCGCCCTCAGCGCGCCCTCGGCTGCGGCCGGAGCCCTCCTCGGCGTGGGCAGCCCGGCTCCAAGGGCGGCATGGCAAGGCGCGACTCTGCCTGCCCCAGCCGGGGCTGCTCAGAGCTGAAGCGGCGGCTCGTGGCGCCGCCTCCTCGGCCGCCGCAAGCACCTCCTTCCCTCCAGGCTGCGCTGTGCGAGCTGGAGCGGCTGGCGCCGTGGACGGCTCAGGTGCAGAGCGGTTCCCCCGCCCGCCTGCCTCACTTCGCCTCCGCCTCCTGTCGGGGCGGCGGTGGCGTTTCTTCGACGCCCGAGCGGCGCAACCACGGCGCGGCCTTGGAGAGCTGCACTGCGCCTGGCTTGCTCGGGATCGCCTCCTCCCGCCGACGAGAGGGAGGCGGCGGGCGGCAACCCAGCGCCACACTGCTGCAGCCCGAGGGGGAAGCTGCTGGGACGAGGCGAGCAAACGAGCAGCGGCGGGAGGGGGCGGCGGGAGCAACAATGCGGAGAACGCCGCGTGGGATGGTGGAGGTGGGACAACGGCTGCCGCTTGCCAAGCGCCGCCGCGGATGGGGAGCGGGGAGGCACCGACCCCCCCCCCGACCCCTGGCCCGTCTCCTGCAGATAAGCCGCGGGGGTTCGCCGCCCCGACGCTGAACTTTTCTAGCAACACGAACGCCAAGAGTTCCCTGTGGCTGCCGTGGGAGACTCGCGGGGCTATGGCGTTGGCGGGCAACAGCCTACTGCGTCGGGCGCCTGGAAGGAGCCCGAGATGGTCACGGGGGGAGAGAGGCACCCACGGGCGGAGCGGAGCCCTGGAGGACAACCCAAGGGCGACACTAGGAGCAGCGGGGAAGGCAGGCGCGACTGAAGAGAGCAGGGACACAAGGCGAACGTGTGTGCCGTAGCACCCGCTTTTGCTGTTATTTGTTTGCCCCTATCGCAGCCGCCTGCTTCAAGAAACGCCGCTGCCTCCAAGCCGCCACAAGATGCTTTGTTGATTGCGCAGCCACAGACTTAACAGGGCTGCTCTGCATATACTTAAGTAGTCCTACCTCTGTGTATCCTTGTTTGTAATGGAGCCCCGGTGGGTTCTGGGAAATGCTGTAGGATTCGCACAGGTCCACTATACTAGCAACCCTGGGCTTTCGGCCCCTGTGAACTCAGATCACAGCTGTCTCTCGCCTTTGGCCTGTGATTCATTGACAGGGAAGATCAATAGCAGCAGGTATTTCAGTGGCTCCCGCAGAAGCTTGTCTCCAGTGATGGATCTTCTCAGTCAGACACTCCAGGCTTTCCCAAGCACAGTTTGCAAAACATCGCACTAAACGGCCAGTGTTCGGAGACAACCTGACCACATGGCAAAAGCCAAGCTGCTGCTAACAGCAAGTTGTGTTGTTGGACACTATGAACAGTAAGGATCTATTTTCAGAATGTCCCTTCCGAGCAATCTGTTGCCTCATTGGGTATAAAGCAACATCTTGTCGATGGCCCTGTATGATGAGGAGGAGGCAGATTCCACAAGGGGCTGCAAGCTCCCAAGAAGTTCATCTGCCCAAGCAGGGCCAACTGGCCCGTGCTGTATCCAGCACAGGTTAGGGACAGATCTGGAGTGCAACTCGGAATAAAGGGATTCTTTACCTCTGAGGATCCTCCTGCAGATCTCACTATCCACATGTTCAGTATCTATGGAGGGTCTAAGAACAAATCCCCCACAGATACCAAGATCCAATCCATATGCTATATTACCATCCATATTATCCATATTACCCCTGCTAACTGCGCAAGAGGCACTTTTCGTGTGGTGTTCCTCTTATATTTAGCAGGGGGAGAGTAATTGTCCCTCTTCACCCCTGCGCAGTGTCTTTTCTAGTGGCTGTTGCTGGTGGTGTTTTGCATATTTTTAGATTGTGGGCCCTTTTGGGACAGGGAGCCATTTAACTGTATTATTGCTATTTGCCTGTAAACCGCTTTGTGGACTTTGTGTTGAAAAGCAGTATATAAATACTATTTGAATGAATGAATGAATGAATGAATATGCCATGCCCTGATACCCATTGGGGTTCCATTCCAGACCCCACTATGGATACCCGAATCCGTGGATACTGGGGACAACTTTTTTAAAGATAGGGGAATATCAGCAATTTTGCTGCAACAAGGTTAAAAAAAGAGATTTGTTTAATGTTCCCCATAGTGGATACTGGGACACACCTGTATAAATATTTTTCAAACCTTTCTCTTGCCTCTGGTCCTGTTTTACTGTTGGCACCAAACTAGGGAACGGGAGACATTTCATAGAGAGCAGTTGGGAAAAGGGTCTTCTATTTTATGACTCTGGCTGATTTAGACTTCTTTTTCCAAGAGTGGCGTATAAAACTATCCCCACCCACCCCCGGTGCCAGGCAGAGATATTTTTATGTACCCAAACCTTTAAACTTTCATCTAATAACATGAAGCACTTTTTGCATGTTCCAGATGTCTTGTTCTGATGAAATCTTTACAATGCTACAAGGTATTGACAGCATTATTACCCCCGTATTGCAGATAGGGAAGACTGAGGCTGGGAAGCCAAAGGCTTGCCTAAGGCCACCTCTTGAGTTCATCAGAGCGTATTCAAACTGGGGATGCTCAGTCTTGTAAGCACTCCGCAGTGCCCGCTCCCACCTGTTCTATCTGTTTTTACAGATAAAAATACACCAACCTGTTACTGATACCACCAGCTTTATCTGCGTTTAGGGTGAATTGCTGCTGATGTCCTTCTTTAGTTAGTGCTGCTGCGTATCGTACGGCAATTTGACATATCGTTGTTTTATCTTAATAATTGTAAAGGACCCTGAGTGTTCTGTCAGGGCAGGATACTGTGTTGAAGGCTATTTAAGTTGAAGAAAAAGGAACGAACCAAACAGCTGGGAGCAGGTTCAGAGCTTTTTGCCCCAAGGAAAAATGCACAGCCCCAGGGCAGATGCTCCAGGTGTTGACAAGAACCTCAGGCAATAACCCTGGAGACTCTCCAAGAGAAGGGGAGGTATTGCAATCACTGCAGCAGTGTTCTGTAATCCAGCCCCACCCACCCACCCCACTTTACCTCTGATCAGTGATGTCATTCAAGGGGAACGGACCAGAACGGGCATTCCGGATCCTAACGGGCTCTGTGGCTGATTCCGAGTTCCTGACAAGTGCCAATCAAAAGTGAGTTCCTGTTCCTAAATCATTTGAATGACACCACTGCCTCTGATGCTGATCAGCAATCAAGCATGTCTTCATGAAGGCACAACACAGAACTCTCCATGATAACTACTCCTACCCAGAGGCAGAGGAAGGGCGCAAGCCATGGGCACTGGCAGCGGCAGGGCGGTGGGGCGCCATTGCGCGGAGTCCGCGGACTAACCCGCGTGCGCTGTGTAGCCCACCCACCCTCCCTGGCATCTGTTCTGCTCCAAAATGGAACTATTCCGGGCGCAGGGAGGCGGGGCGACGTGCTGGGGGCGCGGTTTTGTCGCCCTGCCATGGGCGCACTCGGGGCTCCGTTCATCCCTGCTCCTACCCCAGACTGATGAGGGAGGAATGGGTGTTCAGTAGGTTACATGATTTACACTGTGCTTATTAAAGTTAAACCCCAATCTCAGTCTGGTGTCTTCCTTGGGGGTGGTGCAAGGGTAATAGTCTACTTTACAATGCCAGATGCAGGGGAGTGGCAGCAGGATACACGTATCTGGTTGTCTTGCGTGCTCCCTGGGGCATCTGGTAGGCCACTGTGAGATGTGGGAAGCTGGACTAGATGGGCCTTTGGCCTGATCCAGCAAGGCTTTGTCTTATGTTCTTAACTCCACCTTAACCTTGCCCCCTCAGAGCGCAATCCTAACCTGGAGTTAGGCCAGCACAGTTAGGCCACCAAAGTTTGACTGGCACAAGGGACACCATAAAGTGCATTTGGACCCCTCTCAGAGTCAGAGAGACCAGCACACATGTGCACCCTCCTCCCTGACTCCAAGAGTGGTCCAAATGCGCTTTATGGTGGCCCTTGTGCCAGCCAAACTTTGCTGGCCTAACTGTGCCAGCCTGAATCCAGGTTAGGATTGCACTTAATCTTAACCTCTCAGAATGTCTAAAAGCCCAATCTTATCCAACTTTCCAGCTCGAATATAGCCTCAAGGGAAGAAACAAGGCATTGGTGATGCCCTCAGCCCGCTGCAGGATGCAGTACAAGCCCTGTTGGCATGGCTGCATCAGCCATTTCAGGGTATTTCCCCACCACCACCAGGGTTTTTCAACAGGAAGAGCCATGCAAATGCAGTTCAGCTGAGAAGGGATCCATGGAGTGCTCTTTGGAAGCAAGAAGCAGGGAGGGCTAAAATACCCACCATTAGGAAACACAGAGAAGCAGGGAAAAGCCCACAGAAAAGGGAACAGAACCCACACAGAGAATAGCATGATTTAATGATCTCCTTTCCCTGTCCTCTCTTTTCATGTTATGTTTTCTTCTTTAGATTTAATTGTCAGCTTGCAGGTGATCACTGGTGACTGTTAGTGCCATGCATGCGCACTGCCTTGTTTTATAGGCAATTAAGAAACAGCAATGATTTTTATTCTCGTCATCTTGGAGGTGCCAGGAA
Source organism: Lerista edwardsae (assembly GCA_029204185.1). Lineage (NCBI taxonomy): Eukaryota > Metazoa > Chordata > Lepidosauria > Squamata > Scincidae > Lerista > Lerista edwardsae. The sequence goes on along the minus strand of JAJKFI010000020.1, from coordinate 10,983,666 downwards.
AAGGCCATCCTGTTCTTCCAGACTTTTAATAGCATCTGATGGCAAGGGCGGCCCAAGATCTTTCAGCATCTGAGGCAGGGCATCCAATGCTGCTGCCCTCCTTACCTGAGTTGCATGCTGCCACATGCTGCCCCCTTCTCCTGCGGAGACACATAGTGCCCAATGCCACCCTCTTGATATGGTAGTGCTCCCACCGTTTGGCTTCCTTCCATGTTTCCTTTTCCATTCCATTTTCCTCTTTTCAAATCCGAGGAGGATGAGAGGAGGCTGCCACACAACCAGGTGGCACTTAATGTGCCATCTGAGGCCGTGGGAGATCATGGACTGGCCATGCACCTGTAGTGGTTTGGCCTTAGTCCTGGAAGAGCCAGGTTCAAAGCCCTGCCGAGCCATGAGGCTTGGGTGACCTTGGGCCTAGGGCCGGCCTTAAGCCAATGGGACCCATGTCACCACATTGGGTCTTGCGCATTGGGGGGCCCCACACCAGTGCAGCGAGCATATTGCCTGCCTGCTGCTGCTGCAGTCGGGATCTCTAAGGGTTGTAGGTCAGTGGGGCGAGCAAAGCAGCTTTACCTTGAACCCTCGCACCTCCCTCGGTTTCCAAACTGCCCAAAATGGGCCCCCTGGAAGCATTTGGCAGCAACGTCATCATGTCACCGCCAACTAGTTCCAGGTGCCACACTTTGTGCGTGGCACCACAAGCGCTCCTCTTGGTGAGTGGGGGGGCCCTGCGGGAATACCCTGCATTGGGAATACCCCGCCACTCCTAGAGCCTGCTTGGGCCAGTCACAATCTCTCAGCCTCACCTACCTCACAGGATTGTTGTGAGGACAATAGGAGTTGATTGCTTAGACCAAGAAGAAGACTCTCTCTCTCTCTCTCTCTCTCTCTCTCTCTCTCACACACACACACACACACACACACACAGAGAGAGAGAGAGAGAGAGAGAGAGAGAGAGAGAGAGTTTCCAAGAAGATGGATACATTAATTATGCTTCCTTGGACCAAAAAAAAAAATACAGCTTCCTCATTTCTATTACAGCAGGAACATCAGTCTAACCTTCCTCTACTCACGGAAATCAGAAATGAATACCGGTAAACGCTTAGAACTGACTCTCTAATTAGGAGAGCCATATAACCAGAATAACCAGATATGCTGCTTTGAGGAATATTGATATACTACCCCATTACTTATCTCAGACTGATCCTATTAATTTTCGCTCTGAATGTTTGGCTGCTTGGCTTACTTTCCATGGGAAATAACAGCCCAGAATGTAATAAAGGAAGATAATAAAAAATAACTCCAGAGATATTAAGCATACAATCGTCAAGTGCACAATGCCAGGGAGTCCAGTTCTTTATGATACCGAATTTTCATTAGCTTCTGATCCGCCAGACACCATCAAGTTTTCTTATAACTCATCCTTTATGAAAACAGAGACTGTTCCAGCTGCTGATGATGCCAATTTCATCTCTTCCAGGAGGAGCACATTGAAGTATACACTACCGAGGACATGGGAGTCATGTATTACACTGTGCCACTGATTGTGCATGTGGCCTTGGCTGCCTTACTTCTAAGATATTGCTGTGTGCAAAGGACTTCATCGGTGAAAGCGGAGGGGAAAGGGCATTTGGTAGACTATCGAACAGGGACAGCCTTTCCATTTAGGAGGTGGTTACTTACAGCAGCAGTTCTCAAACTTTTTAAGACCAGGACCCACTTTTTAGAATGGTACTCATGTTGGGACCCACCGGAAGTGATGTCATTAACCTGAAAGTGATGTCATAGCCAGAAGTGCCATCATCAAGCAGGAAGTGCCATCATTGTGACGTAATTAAATGGCACTCCTGGAATGCAAACTGGCATTCTTGGACTGCAGCAATTGCACAACCATGAAACACCTATGACAGAAAGCAAGATTAGGACAAAATATGATGGAAAAGCACTGAACTAAAAACAATTCTAAAAACCCTCACTTGAAAATTCAAACTGTGAACACTCACAACAGTACTATAGTAAGAGTAAGGCCTGCAACTTCCAAGATGGCCGCTCCCAACTTTCTGCGACCCACCTGACATCAGGTTGTGATCCACCAAGTGGGTCCCGACCCACAGTTTAAATAACACTGGCTTACAGTGATGGATTGGCAAGGAGTGCCAGGGATGGTGGCCCATCTCCTAAGAACATAAGAGCCCTGCTGGATCAGGCCAAGGGCCCATATAATCCTGCCCACAGAGGGCACACAAGACAAGAAAATACCTGCATACTGTTACCACTCCCTTGCCTTTAGCACTCGGATATAGCCTACCTTTAGAACCAGGAGGTCTAGCCATCATTGTTTGTAACCTGTGGTGGTATCTTTCTCCAAAAAAAAAAATCCCCTTTTAAAAGCACCTAGGCCGGGTGCCATCACCACATCCTGTGGCAAGGAGTTCCACAGATTAATTCCAAGCTGGGTAAAGAAATATTTTCTCCACTGCCTCTGTCGCTCCCACTCCTCCTGTACTCACTGTATTTGAAAAGGCAAAGTGTAACAGAGTGGGAAAGGAAGCATTCATGCGTGGAAATTGCCAGGGAATGGAATAAACACATCTATTTAAGTCCTCTGACACAAGTTCGTGGCATTTTATTGACTGGTGTCAACCGCCATTCCACCCATTTCGTACTCAGTCTTTTAAAGGAAAAAGAACTGAGGTTCTTGCTCTGGCTTCCAGTGATTTGAGTCAGGGTGATCTAGGGACCTGTCAGAGGGGTCTCAAAAAATGAAGGACAGCGAGGAAGAGCAGTCAGTGCATTCCTCCACAGTCCTGCTGCCACACTCTGGCCTTGCTTGGTACCCCCGAGACTCAGGACTGTCACAACCAAGAACCTTTTGCTCATGCAGTCTTCTCTTTAATCAGTCCTCATTGGCGACCTTGGATTTTTGCGTGTGCAAGTGGGGTTTTTGTCCTACAGCCCTTTCCCTGCCTACAGGTCTGTAGGCAGCAGCTGTTTCATCAGAGCTTGAAGCTCTGATCTCCTGTTCACCTTTTTCCCCCTTTGGGAAGGGCCATGAAATGAATGACCCAACCACATGTTAGTGGGGTCACTTCCTGGCATATTCTTAAAGAAAAAAAATGGTGACCAGCAGAAACCAGCCACTAAGATCGCAATCAGAAGCCCGTGTTAAAACAATGGCATTTTAGATAGATGGGAATGGTGAGTGTGTGTGCGAGAGAGAGAGAAATCGCTGTTACTATCATCATCATCAGAGCAAAGCAGAAGGGAATCATAAATCATGTGATGTCCTAGCTCATTGCCCTCTGAGAAGTGGAAGAGCAAAGCTAGAAACCACAAGAAATGGTCAGGTCAAGAGCAAAGCTAGAAACCACAAGAGAGTTGGGCCAAAAAGACACTTGCTTATTTATTAGATGCTTTTCTGCCTTTCTGACCAAAGAGCAAGCCTGCACACACACAAAAAGATCGAATGATAATAAGTAAACAGCAATTAGAATAATGTGTTAGAGATGGGCAGCGAGAAGAGCAAGCAGTTGTCAAAAGGAGGTGTTATCAGCTCCGTCTTGGAATTAAGCTTGGAATTAATCAGCTCCGTCTACTGTCCTCTGGAAGAGAAGTTAAGGGCTGCCTAGCTTGATAATAATAATAATAATAATGATAATAATAATAATAATGGTATTTCTATACTGCCTTTCGTGATCTTTGGATTCCTGGACGGTTCACATAGGCAGGCTTTTTTCAAAACCCTGAGGGGTTTTTACAAATAGCAAAAAGTTTCTAATCTTTCAAGAAAGGCTACATTCAGATGGAACTTTCACAGTCTGGTCTTTCCTTACTGCCACATGGCTGCCTCCACGCTGGCTGATAAACAGCTGACAGACAGCTTATTTTGGTCTCAAAAGGCTTTTACTTCAGCACCCAGTTTCTAACTGTGGCTAATCAGATGCTTCTGGAAACTTACAAGTAGGGAATGAAGACAACAGCACGCTCTCTCTCTCCCCTCCCCCATCATTAGTTGCTTCCCAGCACTGATGCATTCAGGGGTACACTGCACCTGAAGCTGGAGGTTCCAAGTGGCCATTACAGGATAGCTCTATTCTCCACGAACTGGTCTACTCTCCCTTAAAGGCATTTAAGCCCATAGCCATCAGCATATCTTGGGCAACAAAGTCCATCAACTAACTTTGTTGGTTGCAGAGGCATGTCCTTTTGTTTTGCAGTCCTGAAGCTCCTACCCATCAATTTATTTCAGTTATGCTGAAGTTCTTGTCCCGCCATCCTCTTCTCCACACACCTTCATTCCCTTCTTCCTTTTTTTTGAATCCAAGGTTGAGGAGAAGTGGTAGCAGAGGCAGGTGGACTAATGAAGACAGGCACACCAATCTCCCCACCAATCAAATACCTGAAGCAACCAACTCAGCTGGCCTCATGGGCAGGCCGGCCCTGCTGCTAGCTATCATAAACAATTAAAGTTCTACACAGCTTCTTGAAAAATAGGAAACCTTGTCAGAAATCTCCTAAATCTTGGGCCATAAGATAAATAACTGAAGGAAATACTGTAAGAAGAGACCCCAAGGTATTCACAGAATTCAGCTTTCTTTAATAATAACCTGTGACTCTGTGCAAAAGATCTGAACAATCACACAATGTGTGGAAAACTGCAGAAAGCAACGTTACATTGCTCTTTTATTCAAGGATTGGCTCTGTGATTGTTTGTGTGCCCTGCTGCTGGTTTCTCTTTTGAGACAGAGTCTTTGGCTGCCACTTTAAAACTTAAATTGTGCTTCTTGGCTTTTTTTTTTTTTGTTCTCTTTGTACCAGAGAAATAGAGCAGATCACCCCATCAGTGCTCTTATCGGTCATCAGACTTAGTTTGCGTGCTTGAGGGAGTTGAAACGTAGGCACCGAAGACAGCCCTTAAGTTGATATTGATCCCACCTTGCCCTGTATAATTTTATATTGTATGCTCAATCGGATTCCATCAAAACCCATTTCAATTGACCCTGCCCAGAATTGGACTCTAAACGGGCTGCCACATGCTTAAATGAAACCAAGGCCCCAGAAGTTAATAACATAATGTGGCCATTGAAGGACCTCTAACTTCAAGTGGGATCGCTGGATATGGGCTGCAAGGCTGGACTTGCCAATTATATTGTGTGTGCTTTTCATTTTTAATGATACAAGAGATGTCCTGCAGAAGGGTGTGGGGTAGACACATGGATGAATGGAGCCATCTCCCAGTCTCTTAATGAACAGGCATTAAATCCAGCCAGCAGGCCTTTTTGCACATTTAGGGCGCAATCCTAACCTGGAGTTAGGCTGGCACAGTTAGGCCAGCACAGTTAGACCAGCACGAAGTACACAGTAAAGTATGTTTGGACCACTCCCGGAATCAGAGAGGCCAGCACACAGACATGTGCCATCCTCCCTGACTCCAAAGTGATCCAAATGCGCTTTACGGTGGCCCTTCTGTCAGCCAAACTTTGCTGGCCTAACGGTGCCAGCCTAACTCCAGGTTAGGATTGTGCCCTTAGTGTGAAGAGAGTATAGGTGCAAGATCTTTGCAAGTGGTTGTGGCCACTAGCTTGGATGCCTTTAAAGGGGCAGGGATTGATCGAATCTAGCAGGGCTTCTGTTATGTTCTTATGTGCTGCTAACATGAGCTAACCAACTGCTCATGTACGGTTGGGCTTAGCAGCAATTTTGCTGGCAGCTGCCATCTTTGTTTCCACACCATGGACCAGAATGACATTTGCCATAAAGGATATTGGGTGGAAACATGGTGGCCATCAGCAGTGGCCGCCATTTTCTCCCTTTGTCAAGGTCCCAAGATACCCCCCAAGGCTATCGTGGGGACAAGGGAAAGCTGTGAATTTTCCATGAACCTTAGAAAAGACCCACCCACAGAGAAAGCAGGTCCAAGGCATACGTGGCCTTAGGAACTGCAGGCCCAACTGGAAACATTTTTTGCAGGGTCCAAGGTTCACAGTCAAGGTCTGTAGAACCTTAGGGATATAAACAAAATGTGTTGTAGTACAGAACTAATGCAGAACGCGGCTGCTCGTGTGGTTGCTGGGGCTCGTCAGTTCAACTCTGGCGGGCTGTTGCTTCAGTGGCTACATTGGTTGCTGGTTCCTTTCTGGGCCCGATTCAAAGTGCTAGTTTTGAATTTTAAAGCCCTTTACGGCTCGGGTCCGGGGTATTTGAGGGACCGCCTCCTTCCATATAATCCTGCCCGTACTCTTAGGTCATCTGGGAGGGGGCCCTTCTGACTGTGCCGCCACCAGGAGAGGTGAGGGGGATGGCAGCCAGGAACAGGGCCTTCTCGGTGGTGGCCCCACGACTTTGGAATACCCTCCCCTTAGAATAAAGAACTGCTCCCTCTTTGGCAATATTTCAGCGGGAGTTGAAGACTTTTTTATTTAAACAAGACTTCAATTTTTGACAGGCTGGCTGGCATTTTACATTCTTCATCTTATATTTTAAAGGATCCACGGGCTTGGTTTTTAACTGTTTTAATATTGTTTTTAATATTGTTTTAATTGTTATACTTGTGGTTTTTGAAGTGATAATTTTAATGTTGTAAGCCGCCTTGGGTGCCCATGGGGCAGAAAGCTGGGATAAAAATTAAATAAATAGATAGATAAATAAATAATAAAATGTGTGCTTAAAAAGTGCATGTGAATTAATGCACCAAATGGATCTAAGCAAATTTTAACATAAAATTGTATACAAGACTAGGAGTGCAATCCTAACCTGGAGTTAGGCCAGCACAGTTAGGCCAGCAAAGTTTGGTCTGCACAAGGCTACCGTAAAGTATTTTTGTACCACTCTTGGAGTCAGGGAGGATGGTGCACGTCTGTATGCTGACTTCTCTTGATTCTGAGTGTGGTCCAAACATACTTTACAGGTTCCTTTGTGCCAGCCTAACTGTGCCGGCCTAACTCCAGGTTAGGATTGTGCCCTTAAATAAATTACCCTAGCATGAGGGGCCTTTAGAAGAAGGGCCTAATTGGGAAAAATTGGTTCAATTGGCTTAAAACCAGCCCTGTCCCATCCCTACTGCAAGATGCAGCAAACACCTCACTGGTAAGGCTGCATCAGTGCTGGAAATTGCCCTTAATAAACCTAAACCCAGGTTTAGATCTTGGATTCTATGTATAGAAACAGCCCACTAGCAGAAGTGATGCTTAAAGGTCAGTTGTCATTGGGTGCTAGGTAAGAAGGTTATAGGTCTGACCGCAGGCATGAAAATGCAGCTTAAAAGTAAGCAATCCTGCACTACAGACCTGAAAAATGGGTTTCCTTATATTATGCATTATGCTGCCATAGATTACTACAATGCCAGTTACTGCCTGTCAGGATGAAAATAATCTCTTATTGATTAAAGCTACCAGATGGATTTTTGCGGTGACCTCTTGCTAGCTCCTGCGTGTTAAAGCAACGATCAACAATTGCGCATACATCTCGCAATGGCACATCAGCCAAAAGATTGAGTGCTGTGAAGCTCCTATCCTTGAGGCATCTACCCCCAGAATAGATAGATTTGGGAGCATCCATTATGCCAGCAAAGAATGGCTCGACTTTTTTTTGTATTCGTGTCTTTTCAGGCACAATAGAGCACAACATATTAAGCAGAATGAATAGAACACAATGCATTTAAGCAGAAATGTCACATGCATTTAGAGCCCAATCCTATGCATGTTTGCTCAGACATAAGTCCCATTATAGTCAACAGGGCTGACTCTCAGGTAAGTGTGGATAGGATTGTGGCCTAAGATACTGTACATTTTTATCTTTTCTGCACAAAGCTCCTACAAAGGGCCTATCTAGATTTCTTCATTTAAAACAGTGGTCTCCAACCTTTTTTTGTGCCACTACCCTGATATTCCCCTACTTTAACTGGGGACCCACAGCCAATTCTGCCCCCTTCAGGGTCCCAATCCACCCACCCCCAGCCCCTGCCTGTCCTGTTTTCCCTACCTCTTCTGTCGGTAGCAGCCTCAGCAAAGCCAGCCTTAGGAGCTGTAGGCAAGAGAGCGAGAAGAGGCTGTGCAGGATTATATCCAGATAAGGTATTATTGATAAGGATTATTGATAAGGTAGTTCCATTATTGGACTGGATCCACGCCCTCCCTTATCCAGGCTTTGAAAGGTTGCCTTGACCTCCCCCCCTCCAAAATGAGGCTTTGTGATCCCATTGGGGACCCAACCCACAGGCTGAAGAACCCTGATTTAAAATCTTTGTATTCTACTTTACCTAATAAAGGAGATCTCCAAGGTAACTTGGACGAGGTGGCGCTGCGCTGTTGCTGAACTTGCTGACCAGCAGGTTGGCAGTTCAAGACCACGTGACAGAGTGAGCTCCTGTCGCTTGTCCCAGCTCCTGCCAACCTAGCAGTTCAAAAGCACATAACAATGTGAGGAAATAGGTACCACTTCAGTGGGAAGGTCACGGCGTACCATGCGCCTTGGTGTATAATGCCAGCCACATGACCATGGAAACTTGTCCTTGGACAAACACCGGCTCTTCGGCTTAGAAACAGAGATGAGCACCATCCCCTAGAGTCGGTCACGACTAGACCATTCGGTCGTGGGGAACCTTTACCTTTATCTTACCAAGATGACTAATTAGGACTTGACTGAGTCCAACTTTCCGACGCTTATGCAGCTATGCCAATGGAGTGTGCACTGTGTCTTCAGGGATGGGAGGCAATCACAGAGGCCTCCTCAGGGTAACAGAATGTTTTTTTTTTTCCCCTTACCAGGGGGCTGCATTGTGACTGCATCCACAAAGTAGCATAGGATTGAGCCCTTACAACTCATATAAAAGCAAACACACATCATTAGCACTCAAAGGGAGGGGGAAGCAATAAAATTACAAATAAAATCAAACAATCCAAAATGCAAAAAATTCAACAGACGCACAACAATAGCTGAAATGGGGGCGGGGAATATGTAGCCTGTTTTTTTCAGTTGTGGATTTTGCTTTTGTTGAGGCTATTTTTTTAGTTCTGTTGTTTTTGTCTTCTTTGATGTGCCTTTCTGTTTTATTTTGCTGGAAAGCACCGTGAGGTGCCTGAGGATAGGGAAGGTGGGGGTAGAAATCTTTCAAAATAAAATCATTAATTTTATTTATTTATGTGCAAATGTATACACCAAGGTAACAAAATCTGGTGCCAAGGCAGTTTGCAACATGGATACACCCGCTTTTATCTTATATATATATAAAGAAGAGCGTGTGTGTGTGTGTGTGTATTCCACATAGGCTCCGCAATGCCTGGACCGATGACCACCAAACTTGGCACGTCTTGCGGCCTGGCGACAAACACTGCAGGGGTCAGGCCCCCCCTCGTGCCCCCAAGGGTGGGGGTAAAGGGGGTTTCCCGCATGAAAGTGGTCACTTAAGTGGGGAGTGGGCAGTGTCAGCTAAGGTATGACATGGTATGACAAAACAATGGATGACAAAACAATGCTTGCTGGCCAGGAGGAGTTAGCTGTCCTAGGGTGTATCTAAGTATACACCTAGCCAGTAATTGCATCTAAATGATTTAGCAACAGGTACTCACTTTTGATTGGCACTTGTGTCGGGGCCCACCCACTGGAAGTGAGGTCATAGCTGGAACCCAGGAACCGCCCCCAGGAACCGCCACGCCTCCTCAGTAGGCCATGCGGCAGCCCAGGAGAAGGCCCGGGAGTCCCGGGCCTTCTCCGGGGCTGCTGTGCAGGCTACCAATTCCCCCCCCCCCAGGGACCGCTGTGCCTCCTCGGGAGGGAGCCCCAGGCAGCCTACCTGCTCACGCTACTGCTGCCATCGGTCTCCCTCACTCCGCTGCCTGCCTGCCGTCTCCCTTGCTCCACTGCCTGCCTGCCTGCCTGCCTGGCTCTGAGAATGCGCAGGCAACTCAAACGTTGCAGGGGGCGGGGCGGAGCGCCGATGGAGTCAACGAGTGGGCGGGCGAATGGGCAGGGCCAGCCCTAATCCTAGGAATGGGTACGCACGTACCCCCACATCCCCACTACATGACATGTCAGCACCTAGCTGTCCTAAGGGTGCATCACACCATCCTGAAATAAAACCACAGCACTACCACAGAGCGGTGACGCTCCCCACGCCATTGGAGTCCAGGTTCGGGACCCCCTCAACGTGGGGGGTGAGAAAGGGTGCGAAACAAACGTCCGCCATGCCCCGCTGGAACGCCTGGAATGATTGGCTGAGCTGATTGGTACAATTCATTCCTTTTCGTGTCTAATAGACTCTTGGGATAAATAACTACCCGGGCAACACCAGGTACCAAAACGCTAGTTTATAATAAAGTAAACTAATAATCACATACAAACATGCATAATAAAATCACTTATTAAAACCACAATAGCATAAATAAACTTAAAAACTAGAGGAAGCAGCTAAAATGTTGAAAACATAAGATAACTAATAGTAGGAAATAACATCTCAATATCTACCTATCAGATCTCCCAACCACCAGCAAATTCTCTTTCGGGCCTGAATTTATTTCCAGCTGATTTCATCAAATGAACCCAAGGTCTGGTATTGTGATCCAAGTAGACATGATCCTAAACACAGAAGTCAAACATTATATCCTTCCTTGTTTTGTTTTTTAAGGGCACAATCCTCACCAGCGTTCCAGCACCAGAGTAAGGGCAATGAAGCTTTTTGGTATGGGAACTTACCTTCTGTTGAGGGGGCCTCTGTGACTGCCCCCCCCCCACTGCAGGATGCAGCATGTGCCCTATTGACACAGCTGTGTCACTGCTGGGAAGTTGTTTAGGCTTAAGTGAATAGCCTGTGGGTGGTGCCAAACTGGCTCAAAACCATGATGGGGTAATTCGCCCCACTGTGTAATTCATCCCACTGTGAATTCACCCCACTGTGGTTCCAGTCCCACTCAGGCCATCCAGAGCATAGCGTGGGGGGCCAAAGGGGCCATCGCCCTGGGTGCAAAATTTTGGGCCCCTATGAATTGAGGCCGGCAGTGCCCCACCCTTGTGGAGAATGCAGGCGTTCTCCTCAGAGACAGGGCTCTGCCGGCCTTGGCAGGCCTCCCCTGGCTTCAAGTCAGGGAGATACATGCTGAAGCCAGTGATGTCATGCAGGGGGTACGCGGGGGTACACAAGTACCAGTTCCTAGGATTACAGCTGGCCCCGCCCATTTGCCCACCCACTCGTCGACTCCGCCCCTGCAATGTTTGAATTTCCTGCACGTTTGAGTTGCCTGCACGTTCTCAGAGCCAGGCAGGCAGCGAGTGGAGCCTTGCCTTGCCTTGCCACTGAAAAATGAGCTGCTCTGGAGATTTGGAACTGTTGGGTCACTTTAACATGATGCCAGGCCTCCTTAATGTGTTCTGGGGGTGCTGTGGAATACTGTTGCAACTGTTGGGTCAGTTTAAAATTGTCTGAGGCCTCAAAAAGGGCTTTTTTCATGTCACTTCCTGCGACGACATCACTTCCGGCTTATGACGTCACTTCCGGTGGGCGGGTCCCAACACGTGCCAATCAAAAGTGAGTACCTGTTCTTAAATCATTTAGATGACACCAGTGGCTGAAGCCCTGCCTCGGGGAGCGCACCAGCGAGAGCCTGCACTTCCCTGCCCGCTTCCCAAGCTGGGGAGAAGACAGGAACACCTGGTGAGCACACTCCCGCGGCCCGAACGATTTTGTTTGAACTGTGGCAATAAGCCCAAGCACCCTCGCCTGCTTCCTGGCTCAAGAAGTGGGCGGGAGCGCCTGGCACTTACACTTGCCACATCCCAGACTAAATTCTCCGAGTTGTGGCAGCAAGTCCAGGTGCCCCAGGGGCAGGGAAGATGCAAAATGAGAGGATAGGGTCCAGTACATGCCAGATCCACCCCCTTCCGCAGCTTAAGAACATAAGAAGAGCCCTGCTGGATCAGGCCAAAGGCCCATCTAGTCCAGCTTCCTGTATCTCACAGTGGCCCACCAGATGCCTCAGGGAGCACACAAGACAACAAGATGCCTGCATGCATCCTGTGGCAACTCCCTTGCACCTGGCATTCTGAAGTAACATAAAAAGGCAAGTAAAGCTTGCCTGCCCCATTTATTCCCCCCTCCCTGCCTCCACCACTGCTTTTCCTGCTCTGGAGGCTGCAGCAAGGTCCCCTGACAGATAGGGAGCGGTCTTTGGTGGCAGCACTCCCAAAATGGCTGCTGATGAAGCGTTGTGCGCTCTGTCAGCAGCCATTTTGCAACTGCAGAACTCTGTTTCATTGTCACAGAGTGCTCTGGCAGGCAGTCGCATTTGGTATAAGACTGGGCTGTAAAAATAGGAGAAATAAAGGCTGGTAGGAAAACCCCAAAATTAAGGGATTCTGTAAGGAAGAGAAGCAAGACACATAAAACATGGACAGAAGTCAGTTTCTCAAGATTTCAGCTTAATCTGATAGCATGTGGTGAGAGCCCTGATCTCAAAGTGGACAAACGTCCCTTCGAAATCTTTCTGGAAGCAGACAAAATACTTCCTCGCAGCCGTGCAATTTTTTTCCCCACTGTTCAATAACACAGATAACAACTCATTGTTGCCCAACTGAGCAACTGCTGGGTGTCATGAAATGTACTGTAATGGCAGAAAGAGGTGAGAATATCGTAAAATTTCCAGACGATAAAACTTTAAGACAGATGCAAGGCGGTGAGTTATTTTGAAACATGGCCAACAAACTGTAAAAACTTGGAAACTTTTCCAGCCAAGGTTTTAATAGCAAACACGCACAGTTGTGTGCTTGTCTGCACATTAAGGCTTTCCTAAATACTTTTGCGAGACAGAAAGTTCCATGGACTATCAGTGGACCTTGTACAGGGCCAGCCCATGAGAGTGACTGAGGTATTTGCCATAGGATGCAGTTATTATTACAGGTGGGCCACGGATCCCGCGTGCATGGTTCAACTATCGATGGATTGGGGATCTTCCTGTATCTTCCTGTATTCTTACTTTGGTCACTAAAAAACCTTCTTGCTCGCGGGGGGTGGGAGGAGGGTAGACCCAGCGTCGTCATTCCGCCGGAACGCTGGGGGGGGGGGAACGGGTGAGCAGCAGCTCGCCCGTCATGTTCCGGTCCGTTTCGCCGTCTTCCTCGCCCCCATGGGGCAGGGAAGACGGGGAAACGGACCGGAACATGACAGGCGAGCTGCCGCTCACCCGTTCCCCCTGCCCAGCGTTCCGGCTGAATGACGACGGTGGGTAGAACCCTAAACATAGGGTTTCCTCTTATCCGCGGTTTAAGGGATTCTGTAAGAAACAGAAGCAAGACTCTTATCCACGGTTTTAGGTATCTACGGGAAGACCAGGAACCTATCTCGCACAGATGCCAGGGCACACCTGTATTTCACATTTCTATACCACCCTTCCTCCAAGGAACTCAGAGTGGTGTACATGGCCCTTCCTTGCTTTCCACATGACAACCCTGTGAGATAGGTGAGGATGAGGCCGCAATCCTAACCTGGAGTTAAGCCGGCACAGATAGGCCAGCATTCCCAGCATTTAAAAGCAGCTATTGTCTTTTACAAATGCCAAAGGAGACTTCTCAAGTGGCCATCATTAGATGTACATTGAGAAAGGTGTTCATCCAGAGCTTTTGTTTCAATTGAGTACTCAGTTTGGAAGCATGTTCTCAAAACTGATTCCCCAAACACACACAACCAAGCTTCTGATGGTTGGAATTGGCTGATTCAGGCCTTCATCAGAGTTGTGTGCATGCACAGATATTGCACGGAAACACAAAGAAAGATACCTCAGGTTGGAGACACTCTAGCCTACCACTCTCCTCTCCTCCCCACTCTATATCCCTCTTCCTTTTAAAATCCAGGAAGTGGAAGGAGCAGTACTGAAAGTAGCTGCTTGTGTGCCGACAGAGGCATTTGATATGGCACCTTCAAGGCTCCAAGGCTTTGGGAAGCTCTGTGCATGGAGGCCAATTTCAGTCACTGTGAAAAAGCAGGATTTGTGGAGAGGGAGGATTCTTGGAAAGTCGTTTTCCTCCCTCTATTTTCCAGAGCAGGGTATAAAAAAATGGAGTTACCACATATCACTCCCTTGTCACAGCTTCTTCTGAAGCGCTGGGATCTCTCAATGGAATGGGTGAGCACCGGGGTTTGCAAGGGGAGGGTGGATGGGGGTGGGTGGACACGATCATTGCCTTCTCCAAGGCCCAACTATTGCTCACAAAAGGAACCTGTCCTTGGATCATCAGAAATGGAATTGTCACCGTTGCTGCAGAGGCAATTTCACTCACACATTCCATTTTCTGTTCAGGGCGTCGAGTACATAATTCTTGTTTGGTGGCAGATGAAAAGCAGATCATTCCAAAAATGACCCGAGGAGTGTGCATCTGTCTGTTTGACAGAGTCGCAGGCAGGTTTCCTAAAAATAGAAAAAAGCCACTTTGCTGAAAATGAGCTATGTCGAAGCCGAGGCCGCAGCCATCTTTCAAGCCAAGCCACAAAAGAAGCGCATGAGTCGTTCGGAATCGGACGGCACGTGCAGCTGGGGTGTTGTCACATTGGGGTCACTCACACTGCTGGGTGCTGCTATTGCCCAGGAACCTAAGAAGCTGCCTTATACTGAGTGAGGTCATCATCCATCAAACAGGGGTCTTTTCCCAGCGTTGGAGATGTGAAGACTTGAACCCGAGACCTCCTGCATTCAAAACCTGTGCGCTGCCACGGAGTTACGGTGCTTCACCTGATGCCGTCATGGTTTGGTGTTCCCGTCAAAAACAAGCAGGGTAAAGGAGGGAGGGTCAGTGTACAATGTGTGTGTGCACATGTGCATTAGCACATGTGCGCATGCGTGCATGCACTTGATCCCAACAAGCTACATTTACTGCAAGGAATGTTGCCATTCCAGTGTGACTGCATGGGGAAAACCAACAAGATGGTTCTGCAAAAAGCCCATCCAGAAGTGCCCTTATTTTGCTTAACCTAGGGCCCAATCCTATCCAACTTTCTAGCACTGATGCAGCTGCGCCAACTGGGCATGCTCAATACCCTGGGGTGGGGCAGGGAGGAATGGAGACCTCCTCAAGGTAGGGGAATATTTGTTCCCTTACATCAGGGCTACATTGCAGTTTCATCAGTACTGTGAAGTTGGATACAGTTGGGCCCAGCGTCTTCATCCGCAAATGAACTCCCGGAACGCTGGGAGGGACTTACACGGGGCTTTGCCATGATTGGCTGCCTGCCCGTTTCGTTACGCGGCTGCTCTGGCCTCGAGGGGTGCCTGCTCGCCGGGGGAGACAGGTGGGGGGTGCGCCGGGTGCCTGGGCAAGCAGCAGGGGGCCGCGCCAACCGGGGGCAGCCCCCCCCTTGAAGCCAGGGCAGCCGCAGAACGAAACGGGCGGGCTGCCAATCACACGAAAGTCCCGCCCACGTCCCTCCCAGCGTTCCGGGAGTTCATTTGCGGATGACGACGCTGGTTGGGCCCCTGAGCACCAATAAAGTTTATGGAATGTTCGATGAAGATACCCTGTGGTCCAGGAAGATGAATTTAGGACAAAAGTATACAAAAAGGTCATGAATTAAACTTGCACAGAATGGGGACCTCGATAAGCCATCACTGTCTGCCACTCACAAAGATGTTAAACTGCACAGATAGAAACTCTTCCCTTTTTTTGTTTTGGCTAAAGCAGTGGATATCTTCGTATGGATGGAAGTGCCCTGAGTCACCATCTGTTTGTATGAATGCTGTTCCACTGTTCAAAGGATTTTAGAAAAATATCCACTACTGCCCTGATCTGGTGACAGTAAGTCATGCACACAGCCATTACAGCTGCACACATATATAGCAATCTTAATCTAGTCTCTTATTACAGTTAGAGTGCAATCCTAACCTGGAATTAGGCCATCACAGTTAGGCCAGGGAAGTTTGACCAGCACAAGGGACCCTGTAAAGTATGTTTGAACCACTCTCAGAGAGGCCAGCACACAGACCTGTGCCATCCTCTAGGACTCCGAGAATGGTCTAACAGCACTTTTTGGTGGTTCTTGTGCTGGCCAAACTTTGCAGGCCTGACTGTGCCGACCTAACTCCAGGTTAGGATTGCACCCTTAATTAATCCTATACACTGTTTCCTGGGGTTAAGCCCCACTGAAGACAATGGAACTTGCTTCTGAGTAGACATGCATAAGACTGTGCTCTGAGCTAATCTTATTGCCTGGAGATAGGGATGCACTTCCTGCATCCAGGACACTCGTCTCAGGTGCGAAAAAGTTGACTGCAGCCAAGCCATATCCAAAGACCTCAAGGGGAAGGAACCTATGCAAACAAGTCACCACCAATGAAACCAGACTGGCACATGAAATGAACCTGCTTCCAAAAACCTTCTCTCAAAGCTCTCGCCTGCAAATATTGATGCGGACTAGTCCGCTAATCCTGAATACTCACAGAATTGCAGAAAAGTCAGCTGAATATTTGATATCCGTCGCTGACAACATCCAATGATATTTGACAGCATCTGCTAGCACTCTTTTCCCATCTGGTTAGCATGTGACAGCTTTTGATAGCGGACATGCAATAATCATTGTACGGCTGTGGAGGCCCTCTCTGTCAAAACTGGAACGAAGAAGAGATGCCGGCAAGTCCCTCCCCAGCATTCTAAGGGGAAGCAAAATATGCAAAAGGCAAATGCAAATTTCAGATGGAGACGGCTCATTCAAAATTCCAGTAGCAAACCTGGACGTTTTGGGCCCACTTTCAGTCATCATTTCATTTCTAGCCTTCGGTTTTGAAGCAGGATTTATATACTGCCTTTTCTCCCTGACTGTCATGATATGTGAGACTCAGGGTGGTTTACACAGGCAGGCTACACGAAACCCATTTTATTACATGAGTTTTTATAATAATTGTTCAATGAGCATTCGCAGACCCCTTCGCTCCAGGCGGCCCCCTTCATGGCATGGTCATCCATTCTTTTTGCTGGGTATGCCTTCCTGCAGGAGCAGTTACAGCTGTTAAAATTCCTTCTTGGACATGGGTCACTCTCCCCTCCCCAATTCCTGCAGTAGCTTATCATTGCGAATCCATCACTCTCTCATGGTGAGATCACAGGGAGAGCAATATCTCCATACTCTGTCCTCTCACAACAGGCTTTTGCCTGCTTTCCGGTCTCCCATCCAAAATTCATCCAGGGCCACTCCTGCTTAGCTTGTTGTCTTTAAGCAGCCTTCAGCACCACCAGACCACGCCTCCTGCTTGGTCCAAAACAGGAAGTGGTTCTTTTTTTTTACTTTTTCAAATATTTTCAAGGGCTGCAGAGGGTGTCACAAAACTCCCCAGATCCTCCAGAGAGCCATAGCAACCCCCTGGCCAGCAGCAGCATGATCATGAAGATTGTGCTGCTGCTGTCCCCCATGCCCATCAAAAGAGTTACAAGGTTCCCAAGGTCCGAATAGAGCTTTCAGAACCACTAGATTAGAGGCTTTTTAGTTTAGAGCAGTGGTTCTCAAACTTTTTAGCATTGGGACCCACTTTTGAGAATGACAATCTGTCCGGGACCCACTGGAAGTAATTTTATGGCCACAGGTGCATCATTGTGATGCTAGAGCCTGCTGCTTTCCCGAGAATGCATCAATAATTTGCGCTATTTCTCAGCCATTTTCCAATAACAAAGTGAATCCAAAAGGGGAAAAAAGACTATTTACAATGCTGACACAAGCAAAATAACCACACAGCCCTCCCCCTTTCCAGTGCCGTCATCCAATTGGTGTGGGACAAGTCTATTTTTGGAACCTGTCTTATTGGAACTTATTTGGAACTTCAGAAGCTGAAAGCCTTAGGCAAGAACACCACCCTTGTAGTGCAGCACAATAACCAGCAAATAGTGAAAGTTTTGGTCACAGTAAAAGGTGGCCAGCAGCAATTCTTGGTGGGAAAACACTTCTTGGCTAAAGTCCAACTGCTGGGAGCCTCTTAAATGTGGCTCTGTGCCCCACTGTGGTTATTTTGGCCCTATAGGTACTACTTGTGATTGCTATGCTCATAATGGTCAGATGGAGGGGTAACCAGATACACCTAATGCAGGACTTGTGAACGGGTAAGACTAGGATGTGATGGGAACAGGTATGGACCGCATTGAGGGGGGGCAGCGTTGAGAACACCCTCTCCTTCCTTTACACGTGTACAGATCTAACTCCATTTTGGATTCCATCCTGGGAGTTATGAGCTGCTATCCTGCAAAGAGGAGGTCACACAGGTCCTTGGGAGGTAGCACAAGACATTACTGACTCCAGAGCCATTAAGAATTGGTGCCAGGGACATCCGAACGTCTCCCTTCCTTCAGGTTTTTTTTTAATGCAAATCTGAGTAACTGACAAAGGGCATGGCAAGGGCAAGTCCTGCCTGAATCTCTCGATTTAGATTCCAATCTGCCCAGGAACTAAACTCACCTGGAAAGTCTTTTTGGGCTAAGCCAAGAAGTCTCCCCACCAAAGTCTGGAGCAGCAACAGAAGAGGGCTGGAGCATCAGAGTAACTTTTGTAAAGGAAACAGAATGTTGTGTTTTTGGAAAAGCATGGAGCAGTTCTAAAGGGACATGGATTTGGCTGGGTAGATGTTTGTTAAAGAAATAGTGCTTTCTCAGCAGAAAGAGAAAGGGAGGAAAGGTGTTAGAATGTTGCAGAACTGTTCTTGCCTTTGTCTTCTGTATCTGTTGTTAATCGCCGCTACTGTACACAAGGATTTGATAATGGCTATTCATACTCAAGCCCCCTTCCTGCCACCTCAGGATGCCCTTTGTCAGGAAGGAGGGGAGGGGAAGATCCCAACTCTAAAGTTGTATCTTCCTCTGTAAATACTAACCACACCCGATAGCCTATCAATATTGGTGCCTCCAGCAATACTGATGTTCCTGTCCTTTGTATTGGGAAGGGGGAACTGTAATACTGTTGGTTGCAAACAGTTCACACCCATCAATAACCCCAATCAAGTGTATCAAGCAATCGTGGCTGAATTTGTAAATAGTATTCTTGTCTAAATGTCTCCTTTCTACCCTGATACCTCCTTCCTGTCTATCTTATTGGCCTTTCTAAATATGGAAATACCCCTTGCTGTTTAAATGTGTCAACTCTATTGCGTGCTTTGTTCCCAGTAGATAGTATTGTTAAAAGGTATAAAATGTGAACTCTGAGACCTAATCTTTACACAGGTCCATGTCATTTTTTCTGCATGGTATGCTGCTTGCATCCTGTGTCATTTTATTGCAGTAAAATTATTCTTCTTTGGAAACATCAAAGTCCTGCTGGCATTCTTTTTGTTGACTCCCAACTTTTGGGAAGATTTGGCTTTGGGAAGATTTGGCTTCAACTTTCACAGGAAACAACATGCGGGGGGGGGGGAACGGAACCTCAACTTAGGCAGGTTTCTGTATCTTAAAGAGACAGGGACACTAGGAGATCTCTCTTTGCAGGGTGATTTCCCCAACAACACTATATTTTTAATTATGGCTGCACTAGGTTCTACTCGACCCATCTGAAATTGGCTCGTGACCCATCTATTGGGTCCTCATCTACAGTTTGAGGAACACTGGTTTAGAGGAAAAGAGAACTCATGGGGAACGTGATTGAGTTTTATCCATGGAATGGATAAAGAACTTTTCTTCCCCCCTTCCCCATAATACTAGAACTCTGACTCATTCAGTGCAATAGATTAGCTCTAGAATAGATTCAGGACTGACAAAAGAAAGAACTTCACACCATTATTCGTTGCCACTGAATTAATTGCCACTGAAGGCAATGGTGACTATTATAGCAAAGGAGGGTTAAAAGGGAGTTAAGGTAATTCATAGAGGAGAGGAGGCCTCTCAGTGCCTCTTAGTCCTGAGAGTTGAATGGAACCTCCACTTCCAGATGTAGTTCATCTGTGAATATCAGTTTCCAGGAGGAAAATAGTAGCAGAGGAGGCTGTTAGTCTTCATGCCCAGCTTGTGGAGAGAAGTCTATGTGGCCACAGGAGGAAACAAGATGCTGGGCTAAATGGGCCTGTTCCTGATTCAGGAGAGTTCCTTTTCTGTTCTTAAGAGGAGGCGTCCAGCCTGAAAAAGTCAGGGCTGGAGGAATCTTTGGCTTCAGGACGCTATCGCTGCAGCTCCTGTTCCCTTTATGTCGGGTTAACCTACAGTCTCATAAATCAAGAGGCATCAAATAAACCACAGGCTTGTCCCCAGAACTTCATTTCTAACCTCCCACATTTCTTGCTGAGAAAGAGCTTAGAGGATAACTTAGTTTCCTCCATGGGCTCATGAGATTTTTATGGCTCACTTTGCACAGAAGTGCTGCTCCCTCAATGTTCATTCTCATAATACATCACGTTGGCATTCAGCATTTTCGCTGTACTTTCATCCCAGGGATTAACGATGGAGAGAAACCTATTACAGAACTAGCAAAATGTCAGTCATTACAATGGGTGGAATGTGTGCGAAGAGAAGCTGGGGGTATTGCAAAGAGTTGGTGTGGGAATTGGAATGGAGTGTGCATATTTTGCACAGGCAGACATAGTGCAGCTCCCAGGGCTGGTTCATGCATATGGCCAACTGAGGCGGTTGCCTCAGGTGGTGGATAAACAGGGGGTGCCTGCCACCTGCCTCCAACCACCACTGTGGCTTCTCCTACCAGGGGTGGACCTAATGGAAATCGCGCCCATGGTGCCCAATGAAAACGCGCCCCAGGGGCACGCAACATCATGACGTCACAACATTGTGACGTCATGACGTGGTGCTGCGTGGCACCCCACCCCCCGCTCTTAGAAGCGGGAGGAGGCACCTGGCAGCACTGCATTCTCCGCGCTCCCGCTGGCTCTTTAAGGCAAGTGGGATCACGGATAATGCAGCGCTGCCCAGTGCCCCACCCCCTCTTAGAAGTGGGAGGGGGCGCCAGGCAGCGCTGTGTTCTCCGCGCTCCCACTTGCCTTAAAGAGCTGGCGAGAGTGCAGAGAGCGGAGCGCAGGGCCTGGGCAGTTGCGGGGGCGTGGCAGGCTGCGGGCACCATTTTGGGGGCGTGGTGGACCAGGCTAATGGTGCCCACGCCCAAGATGGCACCCATGGTGCGTGCCACCCCTTGCATCGCCTAGATCCGCGACTGTCTCCTACCTCTACTCTCTGGATTTCAACAGAAACAGGGAAACCAAGTAGAAGTGTAAAAGAAAGGAGAGTGGTGGGCTCAGGCCTGAATGGAGGCACAAGTGCGCCCATGGCTGGCGCTGAAACTGCACCCCCAGGACATTGCCCCACCCCCATGCGTCGCTCCAACACACCTCCCTGCACCCGGAAATGCTCCATTTCGGAGCGTGACAGAGACCAGGGAGGGACAGCTGTTTCGCACACAGACTGCGCACAATGGTGCACCGCTGCCTGGCACCCATGGCTCGTGCCATCCCGGGCTACAGGTCAGGTACGCGTCTGGGTGGGCTAGAATGTCTTATCTCCTCTACACTTCCTCTTCTGCTTAATTTCTCTCTTCCTGTTCGATAGCAGAGAGTGGAAGAATGCTATGCTGCTGCATAAGAGGAAGGGAGCATTTAATGCTTTGCTTCCAACAGCTGAGAGGTTTTGAGCCAGCCCTGGTACTTCATCCCCTTGCAGGACTGTTGTCATTAGCATGTATTGAGGGGTGTTTTATTTCCCCACTTCAACAGTGACCCAGTTGTCATACATTTACTTTTTTCCTCATAGGAACAAATGGAACCTATTGTCTTAAACAGGAGGGTGGAAAAAGTTAAAAAAGGAGAGCCAGGATTGTGTTGTTCAGAGTGCTATCCTAACCTGGAGTTAAACCGGCACAGTTAGGCCAGCAAACTTTGGCCATTCACAGGGGCCACCGTAAAGTATGTTTGGACCACTCTTGGAGTCAGAGAGGCCGGCACACAGATGTGCACCCTCCTCCCTGACTCCGAGCATGGTCCAAACGCGCTTTACGGTGGCCCTTGTGCCAGCCAAACTTTGCTGGCCTAACAGTGCCGGCCGAACTCCACATTAGGATTATGCCCTCAAGTGGAGATTTTCCATTCACAGTACAGTGATTCACACAGGCCAGCCCTCTGCACAAGGGAAGAGCTCGTCTGTGTGCTGGCCTCTCTGACTCTGAGAGTGGTCCAAACAAGCTTTACAGTGTCCCTTGTGCCTGCCAAACTTTGCTGGCCTAACTGTGCCGGCCGAACTCCAGGTTAGGATTGCACTCTCAGTCAGTGCTTCCCAATCTTGGGCATCCTGCAACACCGCCACATGCATGCAGCTACTGAAAAAGTGACTGGTGGTGATGTCATTGCCTGTTACTTCCAGGCTCAGAGACTACATGGGATGCTGCATATGGAGGTAAGATGCTCAGGCAGCCTGAATGTCCCTTCCCAGCATGTGAAAACCACATACCAGTGCAAAGCCCACTTGGCTGAGCCTTCTCTCATTATTTGTAGCATCCTGTGCAGTCTCACTGCCAGCAAGCCAGTGGTCCACAACTCACCCCAGGGCATAGCTATGCACAGACCCCCTGGTGTAGTGGTTCAGGAGTTGGCTTCAGAGCTGGAAGATCCAAGTTCAATTCCCTGCTCAGCCATGAAGCTTCTTGGGTGACCTTGGACTCTCTCTCAGCCTCACCTACCTCACAGGGTTGTTGTGAGGACAAAAGGAGGGGGAGTAACCATGTATACCACCCTGAGCTACTTGGAGGAAGGGCAGAATGAATGAATGAATGAATGAATGAATGAATGAATGAATGACAAAGACTAGTGTGTATGGACTCTAGTGCTTGGGGTGACCATAAGCCAAAGAAGAAGCAGACTCCAAACAGGCACAAAAAAGTATGTTATTTAAAGAAGCTGTGTAGTGATACATTTTGGTTAAGTGGCCTTCTTCTGGACCTCAAAATGCCCTCTCCCACTGACAGAAGTAGTTGAGGCTATGCTGGCAGGTTCACTGCAGCAGAATTGGTGCCACATTGGAAGAAATTATCTTCACATTGGAAGAAATTATCTACTACAGAAGGCGGCAACTCACGACATAGGTTGGGCCTTCAATGATATAGATCTGTATTCAGGGCTGGCTTCAGGAGTGGTGCCCCCCCCCACTCACCACCTGGAAATAGTTGATGGTGATGTGATGATATCACCACCACCTACTTCCAGGAGCCACATTTGGGCAGTTTGGAGGCAGGACCAGGTGGGAGGGCCCAAGGAAAAGCTGCTCTGCTTGCCCCACTGACTTACAGCCCAGAGAAATTCCAGCTCAGCAGCAGGCAATATGCTCACTGCGCTGGTGTGGGGCCCCCAAAGTATTACATTCCTTTCTGGAGGAGCCCCTTTTTTGGGTTCGTTTTCTCTTTCCTCATATCAGGGGTGCCAATTAAAAGCAGGGCTGGAATGTATTCGGTTCTCGTGACCACACTAAAATCAATATGCCCCCTGAATTCATTCTGTAACTTAATCAACTGCGGAGACGACGAGGGAGAAAAAAAAGGCTTGCTGTCAGCTTAAAACAGGCTGGAATAATTTACAGTCCAAAGAGCCATTGGGTTTTGCCTTTTACATCCTGAGGATAAAAGGGCTCTTTGACTTATTACTATATTGAAATGAGATATTTTGGGGCTATCACCACGGCGTGTGTCCCTGCGGACACTATTAGCCTGAATCAGCACTGTACTTTCTGCTCCTTAACAATAATAGATGAGAGTGAAGCGCTGGTCCCCGGGTACCATGTGGGTGATAAGGCATCCGCCTGCATGTCTGTTAATGAGCCAGCCAATCAGAAGTCAGCCAAGGGCATCACTCAGTTGCAGAAAGAGAACTTCAGCAAAGTGCTTGAAAGCCAGGATAGAGTCAGGCCAGAGAGCCAGCCGAGTGTGCCGAAAAGAATGAACCAGGTCGTTCTTCATGGAGCACTTATCTTTTTTGCAGGGTCGGTTTTTTTTTTCAAGTGAACTCTCATTAGTTTTGGGTGTGTGCAGTTTTCTTCTCTGGGTAGGAATAAAGGTAACGTTTTCCCCTCGACCGAATGGTCTAGTCGTGACCGACTGTAGGGGGCGGTGCTCATCTCCGTTTCTAAGCTGAGTTTGTCCTAGGACAGTTTCTGTGGTCATGTGGCTGGCGTGACTATATGCCAAAGCACGCAGAAGGCCGTTTACCTTCCCACCAAAGTGGGAAGGTATTTATTTATCTCCTCGCATTTTTATTTATCTCCTCGCATTTTTATGTGCTTTCAAACTATTAGGTTGGCAGGAGCTGGGACAAGTGACGGGCGCTCAATCCGTCTCATGGACTCGAACTGCCAACCTTCTGGTCAGCAAGCTCAACAGCTCAGCGGTTTAACCCGCAGCGCCACAATACCCAAATGCATAACACTTGCCATGCTAAGCATGTAGTCCTTCCTTTAGGACTGGATTGCCAAGAAAGCTGGCAAAAGCATCAGTGGCAGGAAGGGCCCACTGCTCAGGGGTGAAGTATGTGATTTTGCACACAAGAAGCCCCAGGTTCACTCCCCAGATAACAGAAAGGTGGCACATGTCTGGGGCTTGTATAGCCATTGCCAATCCCCATGAGCAGCCCTAGGCTAGCTGGACCAATGGTCTGATTAATGATGTCTTATACTGTGTTGACAATATCATAGTGGGGTGGGGGGAGAACTGTAGATTCAAATGCAATCCTAACCTACACTGTTACAGCCAGGCTACATGGCCTGTGCTGTATCCAACGCAGGCCAGGATGAGTCTGGAGATCACCTCAAAGTAAGGGGATATTTTCCTTCTTACCGCTGTAACTCCCCAGCCTGGCAGTGGCTTCTTGGATTTGCACCAGCTAAAGAGCTGGCCCAGATCCAAGTAGCTCATAGGGCAGGCTGCTAAAGAAGATAGAGATGCTGTCCAGCTAAGAGAGATGAAAGCACTTGGGAAAGGCTGTCGTGCAGAATTGCTGAAAAAAGGGGAACTGTCCACAAGTTAGCTGGGACATAGAACAAGAAGTTGGATAGGACCAGAGTTGTAGTAGCACTAATTAGGCTGTGACTGAGGATTCTTATAGGAAAGCTTTGCAGCCCCAACAACCTTGAGACAGCCATGGAAGCCCTTGTCGTGCAAACAGGGTCCTCTCCAGGGTCAGGGCTTGGTGAAGGGAGACCTTGTGTGGCCAGCTGTGTTCTAATGATAGCTTCTCTCCATGTTCTTCACAGTATTTGTTCTTGGGGGAGCAGGAGGCAATTATGGGTGGGGCCTATGTCATGAGATCCCAAGCACAGCGTATTCTTACATACTGTGAAATACCTCCTAGCTCTGTGTTTACACCAGCTATCAGTTATTCTTCAAGGGGTCAGACAAAGTGCTTCCCAATCCTAGAGGTGTTTCCCAGCCCCACACTGATGAGGGAGGGATGGTGTGGTGCAGTAGGTTTCATGATTTACACTTGTGTTAATAAAGTTAAACTCCAACCGCAGTCTGGTGTCTTCCATGGGGTGGTGGTGGTGGAAGGGTAATAGGCTACCTCAGAATGCCAGCTGCAGGGGAGTGGCAGTGAGATAGAAGCATCTGGTTGGCTTGTGTGCTCCCGGAGGCACCTGGTGGGCCACTGTGAGATACAGGAAGCTGGACTAGATGAGCTCTTGGCCTGATCTTGCAAGGCTTTTCTTCTATAGAGATGGTCCTGATCTAGAAATGGTCCTGATGGTAACTCTGAATCTGCCCCATCATTTACACATATTTTCCTGTGGGATCATATTGGGTCAATATTTTTCATGGATTTTGGTGTTTTCCAAAAGTTAGATAAGCAGAAAGTAGTGTGCATTTATTCAAAATCTGCATTATAATTATACATTTTTATTGCTTCAAAAGTGTACTAGGTAGGTGTACTAGGTAGGTGATAGAGGCAATATAGTATCCGCAGATGCATTCACAGTAATGGCCCGTGCACCCCCTTCCAAACCATTTTCTACCAAGGATGCATTAGAGCAACAGTGGTAGAAATGCAGTCGCCAGCACAGAGAAAACCAAAAGGGGTTGTTGGTATTTTTTGCAGATTTTTGTTTTTACAAAAATGAGACATTCAGAAAGCAGTGCTATGTTTTTATTTCGTGATCACCATTTTCTCTCACCACTACATTGATAAACATTGCATGATGAATTCAGTCAAATCCTGCCTTCTGGTAAGAAAGCATCTACCCCAAAGCCCACTAGTTTAAGAACAGACCCAGTAAATTCAGAGAGTGCTTTTGGAAAGGCCAATAATAATAATAATAATAATAATAATAATAATAATAATAATAATAATAATAATAATATAAGATAGTGAATAAATCGTTCACATTCTGCAGTGGAATAATTATGGGCATTGCTAATGACCAGGTCATTAGCTTGAACAATGTCAAAGTGTTCTCGCTATGCCATTCTGCTAAATTACTGCCTCAGATAATAGTTGAGCATGTGTTTCACATAAAGGACCTTCTGCAATATCACTGCATCCTAACAAATGCAGCAATCCACTCATTAATTGCAAGCCATTTAGCTATTCGGACGGGGGACTGACTAGAGGAAGGGGGAAGAAGAAATAATTAGCGACCAGGAGGGAAAAATCAGAAAAGGAGAATGGGGAGTCACTCCTACCTAACCAGCTCGATGCTCTATACCAGTGTTTCTCAAAATGTGGGTCGGGACCCACCTAGTGGATAATGACCCAATTTCTAGTGGGTCTCACAGAATCTCCAGTGAAAACAGGGGTGATGGAAAGATCAGATAACTATTTATCTCAAGCCCTGCAGCAATTCAAAAATCAGATCGCTGCTTACTGCCTTGCAAAGAGCTGGACTCCTGCAGTTTGTAAGATAGCTGCTAATTGCCCTGCTAACGGATGAGCTCTTGCAATGTGCAGAAATACAGGGAGATCAATGTCTGAGTGCCTTTTTTTTCCTGGTATGTGTTTTCCCCCACCCAGTCCATTAATGACAGGTAGTGGGGGCAGGTGAAGGTCGCATAACTAAGCCCATCAAGCTACTCATTAGGACAGGCTCATTATGAGAAATGGATCAACATTTCTGCAAATAAATAATATACTTGTGAATGAATGAATACATGAATGAATGAATACGTTATTTCTTTCTAGCTCACCTTTCTTTTAAAGTTTTGTAAAGGCAGGTGGGTCCCACTAGAGTGACATTTTAAAAAGTGGGTCCTGGTGTTAAAAAGCCTGAGAACCACAATAGTAACTGCTTACCTTGTTGTATGGTTAATGCTGCGAAAGATACCTCCACCTTGTGAACAGGGAATGCACTGAGCAGCCATAGCAAATCTTAAGAGAGTTTTCAAGACAAGATGTAGGGCTTCTCCGCTTATTTAATGCTGTTCTGAGGGAAAGGTCACTGTTCGACTATTAGCCAGCCAACACAACTTTGTGATCCACCAAGCCAAAACAGGGTCAATTAGCCCTGTGCAATGAAACCCCCTATAATGACGACCTAGTTGGGGCTGCAAGTGTGGGCATAAGCATCAAAGACCAGGCAGCCTAGTATGTGCAGGTGTACATCCACGTTTCCCATTAGCATATGTATAGATTCAGTGGTGTCATTCAAATGATTTAGGAACAGGAACTCACCTTTGATTGGCACTTGTCGGGAACCCGGAACCAGCCACGGAGCCCGTTAGGATCTGGAACGCCCGTTCTGGTCCGTTCCCCCTGAATGACATCACTGTATAGATTCCATTTTAGTCTCACCATTCACGAAGATTTATCTGTTTTTCACATTTATATACTGTCCTTCCTCCAAGGAGCTCAGGGCAGCGTACATGGTACTTTCCCCCTCCTTTTGATTATCACAACAACCCTGTGAGGTAGATTAGCTCCTGCTGCTCCAGTTCCACTGCACCAGTGATGATGGCCCCAAGGAAGTCAGCAAATATCTCAGACATGCAATGGACAATGAAAACAACAAAATAAACAATCCTCGGGGCAGGGGGCGTAGCTAAGGAAGTGCAGGGGGGTGCAATTGAACCGGGCAACAAGCTTTAGGGGGGCAACAAGTTGAGCTTGACATGAGAGGCCAAAATTGTGTAAATTTTGGTATGTATGAATAATAACATCATGTTGTAAATTATTGGAAAGGTAATTTAATACAGAATGCAAGAAAACAAATCAGAGTGTAATATCATTACTCTATCAAATGTTATGGCCAAAAAACCAGAAAAAGGAGACACAACTGTAATGTCACTTCCTGTTATGATGTCACTTCCAGGGCAACATTTTGCCCTCGGGCACTGGCCTACACTTTCACTAGCTCCGCCCCTGCCTAGGGGGGATGAAATGATATGCCACAGAAGCCTGGACACCTGATGGTGGGGTAAGACAGGTACTTCCTTAAAGGCTGGAACCCACATGAAACAACAGTTTCATGACAATGTGTATTAATACAAAGACCCTATGCAGTGCACCAATTGCCATTTCACACCTGATAATTGCTGGGGGATATCTATTTACAACCACTTAAAACCTATTGAAGGACAATTCCATTTCTGTAGTATACCTTCAAGCAAGAAGCACAAGCCCCATCTTGGGATTTGGCATTAGTGGAGGGCAAGTAATTGCAGTGCAAATGAATGCAGCCTTCAAGAAGTGGAGAAGGGGTACAGACATGCCCTGGTCTCTGCTGGGGTTCCGTTCTGAACTCCCCCATGGATACCGGAAACTGGGGACGCCTTTTTAAAGATAAGGGAACATCAGTGGTTTTGCTGCAACAAGCTCAAAAAAAAGAGATTTGTTAAATGTTCCCCTATCTTTTTAATAGGCATCCCAGCATCCATGGTATCCGTGCATCACTGAAACCATGGATACCAAATCAGTGGATACTGGGGCACACCTGTATAAGGGGAGGCTACATTATCCTGAATGCATCCAGTGGTGCATCTCCATGGTGCATCCAGCTCATTTTTTGCAGATGTTGGCTGGTCTCGCTAAGCACCGGGGGTATTTGATCCCTCTGCCCCCCTTAGCTACACCACTGCTCCAGAATTTTTGCCTATCATACTTGGAGGTGCCAGGGATCCAATCTAGGACCTTCTGCAAGAAATACATTGGCTTGACTGCTGAGCTGTTCCTTCCTACTTCCCGAGTAGCTCGCCAACAGGGAGAGTGGCCACAGCTGCAGAAGCAAATGTTGTATCCCCAATGCCAAGACTTCCATGTCCCAGGTTGCTTGCCAAGCCCTTGAGACGTGTTTGAAATGTCATTCAAGCACTCTCTTATATTTCCAGACAGGTAAGCACCACATTCCCTAGAGAGAGACAGAGAGAGAGTGCTGATCAGAGAGCTGATCATTTTCCCCAAGGCAGGAACACAACAGATCAGTGTACCTCCATGCGTCTTTGTGACAGCCTGCGCAGATGTCCTCGGTGGGCCATGTGTGCTCTTCTCGACTCCTTTCCCCTACAGGATGAAATCTACCTTGCCTTATGAAGCCTGGCATCCAACAGATATGTGATGCCTGTCCTGACGCATCAGGTGAGCATTTGCTGAAAGCCAGTGGAGAGATGAAAAGGAGAGAGAGTCTCATGCTTGGCAAAGCTTCCTGCTAGCAGATGCTTCGTCACCTGGAATATGGAGGTTGGCCTGTTGAGTAACTTGGGTCTAACCTAACCTCTTTGGCCTTGTAACCCCAAAGATCCCAATCATCAGCTGATAAAAGGCTCCTGAGTCAATCAATCGTAGGGGTTCTCACCAAGTTACACTGATGCATCTTTGTTCAGAAGCAGACCCTGTTGTGTTCAGTGTATTGTAAACTGGGCTACAATAACTGACTGCATAAATGTGTATGCATAAGAACAGTTGCACGGGAAAAAATGCTACCTTTGTTTCGAGATGCTGGACTGGTGTTTCACAGAACAGGTATCCCTCGATTGTTTAAGAGAGAAGAAAGTGCAGGGAGGATTTTTTTTTTTTTGCTTTTAACATTAGTTTGAAGCTGCTGGGAGGGTTGCAGGCTCCCCAGAGCAATTGCAACCCCCAGGTATGTTTACAAAAACCCTTCCCTGCTTAGCAGCAGTACAGATCGTGGAGATCATATTGCTGCCCTCCCCACTGACCTCACAAAGACCTCCAGGGTTTCCAAAGTCCCATGTAGAGCAGCAATTCTCAAACCTTTTGGTCTTTGGAGCCCTTTGCATCCATAGATGGAGTCTTGGGGAGTCCTGCAATGCATGTGCAAGGCAGGAGGTATGAACAGAAGGCAGGGGGTGTGAACTGTTGGTTGAGCTGCTGGTACTGCCTGAAGCTAAGCAGGAGAATCTGTGGTCTATTTTTGGATGGGAGACAGAATGCCAGGCTGGGACAAGCTGCAGTACCTGTTGTGGCAGAACTGAGTCACAGTGGAGCTGATTAGCCATGTTTTGAGAAGGCCAGCCGGTAAAAGAACAGAGTCCAACCTTTAGGACCTGTCTAGGCTGGACTTATGATCACCTGCTGAAGCTCAATGACACACAGCCAGAGGAGAGAACCACACTGTGAAGGCTACATCTGGGACTGAGGATTCGGTGAATCGCAGAATACTGGATATTTGTTAAAAAAAAAAAACCCATTGAAAAATGGTGGTTTAGACTAGCCTGCCTATGTAAGCCATTTTGGGCATTTGCTTCGGCATGGGAAAGGCAGGGTATACATTCTTCAAAATAAAATAAATAAATAAAATGTGTGGCGTTGCAGCCTCTGAGTGGCGTGCATGCTCAGAGTTGTGCAACACCAAGGAGATGGCGGCCACTTACAGTGTGCTTGTGGCAAGGGCTCTCCAATACCTCCAACATGTCTAACATAACATCTTTCCAAAGAAAGGAAGGAAAACACAGACTGCTCCTGTCACTACCCAGCTGTCACTACTCACCCATCAACCTAGCAGCATCTATGTCTCCATAAAACAAACGCTCGGAGGAAACCAGGGACAGTGCAAGGAACTGCATGTAACCAAAACTGGATCAGGACTCATGATGATGTAGTATCCTCAGTTCCTTATCTGAGAATGAAAGCCCCTAATAAAATAGGGACGAAATAACTGCTCTTAAAGGGCTGGGATAGAGAGGGCTATAAATCTCAATGTTCATGTTCATTAACGTTTGGGTGTTGAACTGTAAAATGTGCTGTAAAACACGCTCATTTAGGGGTCTTGTCCACTTGATTTTAATCAATCAGATTGGGATTTACCTAATTTAAACCTCTGATAAATGAGTCTCCCCCTTCCCCCAAATCTAGGCATCTAGTAATTGGATAGGAAATTTGGGGAGGAGCCAAGCAGGATCTGGCTCAAGGGAACCGAGGTGCAAAAATGCACATCCAGTTAATATCCTGCAAGCAATTACATTAGAGTTATTTGAGTGCTATCAAGAGAGAAGAACCACAGCTCCGAATGAAGCTTTTGGTTAAAGGTTGCCATGTGGCCATTGCTGTAAAGCAGGCAAGGTAGATGGCAGGTTTGGAATCAGTCTGTCTATTTCAGGGTGCTATCCTAACCTGGAGTTAGGCCAGCACAGTTTGCCTGGCACAAGGGATACTGTAAAGTATATTTGGACCACTCTTGGAGTCAGAGGCCAGCACACAGGCGTGCATCATCCTCCCTGACTCTGAGAGTGGTCCAAACACACTTTACGGTGGCCCAAGACTGTTATTTTGGTGTCAGGTAGACAAATCCGAATGATACTTTGCCTCCTCACTAAATAATATGGAACATGACTCAATAGTCTTGCACAACAATTGGCACTCATTTCATGATGTGCAGGAGCAATTCCCAGTGAATTGTGCCCTGTGGAATAGATTTATTAATGCTATTTCAGGTCTCTGGGTGATCCACATCCATCTGTATCTGACCACTGCTCAGGATTGGCCCATCCATGAGGCTAACTGAGATGTGTGCCAAAGGTCGAAGACTGGTGGGGTACACCCACCTCCATTTTGTTTTGCTTTGGGGGGTGGGGTTGCATGGGGAAGCATTCTAAAATAGGATCCTGTTTGCAATCTGAAGGGGGGGGGAGCCCAGAATTTCATCACCTCATCTGCCTGTTTGATACTGATGCAGAATGGACCAATTTCAACCTGCATAAATTAATAATGCATCTCCTCCCCTGTAATGGGAGCGCTCATCAAGCTCATCTGCCATGACTAACCTTCTCAATGAGAAGCCCCCAAGAAACTACCTTGGTCCCTTCGAACACACTTTGAAAATCAGTGCCTTTGGAGCATAACAAATGCTGGCTGAGTCATTTCAATGTGCAACCTGTCAAGGCTGCATTTCACTCTTTTAAGAAACTTGGCAGTGGAGTTGAAATGCTACAGCAAGTCTCTTATAAATAATGAAAACACGTTTGCAGAGAGTCACTCCTCTAAAAAGGCAGATTTTAATTAAATCTCCCAATGTAATTGAAACATAGGTTGACAATCTTGGATTTGGTATAAAAAGGCATCTATAAATACCTTTGTTTCAGAAATCTGACTTGAAAGCCCAGTGGAGGTCAAGCCGGGATTTGTAAGTAGAAGGACTGGTTCCCCCATTGCAGATACATAAATTGATTTCTCCACATTGAGAACCCTGGTTCACACACTTAAAAAAAAATTGGTGATCTCCAAGGAGCTTATGACACATTTAATGGTTTCAGCAAATGACAAAGGGAAGATCTGCTTCCTTTCTTAGGTTTAGTGATGCTACATGTGCCATTGCAGGAGACATGGGCAGGTCTAGCATCAGGATGGAGTAGTGGTTCAGGAGTTGGACTTAGACCTGGAAGATCCAGGTTCAAATCCCCACTTACCCATGAAGCTTCCTAGGTGACCTTGGGCCAGTCCCTATCTCTCAGCCTCACCTACCATTGTGAGAGGGCAGAGGAGGATGGAAGTCAGCTGGCAAGAATAAGCCATGGTTTGATTTGTAGTTGCTGCCTGTGGAAGCTCAGAAGGCATGAGAGCTATATGTAGCCAGGAGAGCTGAACACACTGTGAAAGGAAAACATCTGGGGAAGTGAAGGGGTCTACGGGTTTCCTCATAGAACAATACAGGCATGCCCCAGTATCCATGATTTCAGTTATCCACAGATACCATGGATACTGGGATGCCTAATAAACATATAAACAAATCTCTTTTTTTTTTTTGACCTTGTTGCAGCAAAACCACTGATGTTCCCTTATCTTTAAAAAGGCATCCCCAGCCACCCATGGTTTCAGGTATTCATGGTGGGGTCTGGAAACATGGGGTCTGGAAAAGGGCATTCCTGTACCTGTTAAACGCCATTGGCCAGCCTGCCAATGTAAACCACTTTAACAGTATATAAATACTGTAATAAAAGAGAAATCTCCATTCTGAAGACATGTTGCCATTGAGAAGTTTATGCACAGGAGGAAAATCTGTTACCAAGCACATATATATACACACAAATCTAAGTACAAATGCAGCAATGTTTTCTCATGTACGAGAAGTGAAACATGTCCTTCCCTCACACAATATTTGTGCAAAAAATCACATTACCCAGGTCATCCTAGCCATGAGAAATAATTAAATATTCAGAGATGCAAAGAAGCAATGCTCTTGTCTCGTGCACAAGCAAATACTGCACATCAAATTAAAATAATTGCTTTTTTGATACAAGAGGGGATATGTAATCACCATTGGCATTGGAAACTGAGAGCCCAATATTATTCTCCTTTTTTCTAGCTTTGATCACATCCTTGTTTGTGCTGTTCTCAGTACACTTAATTTATAGCTTTTGTATCACTGAGATTGCAAAAACATCATGGGGGATTGGCCGGGGGGGGGGCGTGATGATGGCATCCTCCATTTAGTTACATTATCACATTGTGGCTTTGGAATTTCAAGAGGGAGCTAGTACTGAAGGACTGAACTATTATCCAGCATTTCCATAAATCATGGAGCCATTGGCTTAATTAAGGCCCTTT
This sequence comes from Lerista edwardsae, assembly GCA_029204185.1. Classification (NCBI taxonomy): domain Eukaryota; kingdom Metazoa; phylum Chordata; class Lepidosauria; order Squamata; family Scincidae; genus Lerista; species Lerista edwardsae. The sequence goes on along the minus strand of JAJKFI010000020.1, from coordinate 10,949,764 downwards.
CTAATGGTGTGGTCAGAGACAAAGAACGTAATGGTATTGCAAGGGAAGCTGGACCCAAGCAGCAACTTTCTTTCATCTCTTCCAAGCTGTCCCATAAAAAACAGATGCTCCCGAGCAACATCCACTGGCCCTCGCTTCTGCATTGCAATAGGAGTATTCAAGGCAGTTTCCTAGAGTCATTGGGATGGATGCCCACCAATGATCATCCAGGGCAGCCATCAGGCTTCAGCAGACAAGTTGCGATGCACAACTCTATCACAACCTAACTTGCAGGTAGAGGTGGGAGAAAATGGGGATGACAACATAAAAACGCGCAACACTGCTCGCTGCACTTCTCTGCAGAAATCTGCACACACAAAAAAAGACACCACCCTGAAATCTGCAAAAAATAAAAAAAATAAAATTATTTGGTTTTAATTTGATTTAATTGATTTAAACAAGGGAGGCTGCATGCATAATTTTTAATTAATAAATAATTAAATTGTTTAATAATTTATTTAATTAAAGGGGGTTGCATGGGTAATGATTGTGCTGCAGACCCTGTACCACCTACCTAATATGCTTTTAAAGCCATTATAATTTATCAGTATAAATTTGGAATAAAACCACGTAACACCACTTTCTGCACTTCTAACTTTGGAAAAACACCAAAATCGGCCAACAACAACAACAACAATATTCTCCCACTTCAACTTAAGGCGCTATACTAGCAGTGCTGTAAACAGCATGGGGTAGGGAGAAAGAGGAGGACTATTTTAGCACAAGTCATAGCTTGAATTGGAGCTACAGCTGGGTGAGTTTCCCCACACCTGACCCATGTCAATGGCAGTTGCCAATCCAGAAGTGGGGTTCTCAAAGCAATGATATTCATTTGACTGATATGGGAAAGAGTTGCTAGGGGTCTGACCATCTCTATCCAAAGCACACTCATTCTCTATTCTTAGAATTGTGTTAGAACTCTGTTCTCAGAACCATTCATAGAACCATTTCGTCTTTGTCCCCAGATCGAACACAACAAAAGCCATTTATTCCAGTGAGACTGAGCTGTCAATGGCACCTTAAAAACTTGGTTGATTTTGCATATACACAATATGGACGGACAAGTGCATCAAGTAATGAGGTCTAATAATTCATGAGCAAGGCAATTCCCTGCAGACTACCTGTTGATGACAGGAACCATGATGGTGTGGTGGTTTGGGAGTTGGATCAAATCCCCAGTGAGCCATGAATCTTCTTAGGTGACCTTGGTCCCATCACTATCCCTCAGCCTCACCTACCTCACAGGGTTGTTGTGAGAATCAAAAGAGGGAAGGAACTACATACACCACACTGAGCTCCCTGGAGGAAGGGTGGGATAAGCATGTGAAAAATATACATGTACAATTCCTTAAAATACATTATTGGCCCCAAAGTTCTAAAAAGTTCATTTTTTCCATAGTTACTAGCCTTGTTAATTAGTGCTATATTATTCATTACATTTTTACCTCCAATACCACTTTTTTGTACTGCTTGTTAACAGTAATGCAAATAATAGTCACAAAAGCTTGAAACAATTCAATCAAAATAAATCACAGTCACGTGCAAAGAATTTAAATCCATTACATTGATTAATGCAAAAGGAACTCCCTCCATACTCCAGGCAGCAGATTAAAAAATATAGTCCATAGTGTAAAAGGAGACAAAATGAGAACAGCGAAAAGAGAAGAACATGAAAAGATATTACACTGACATGCTTCTGCTTGGTGTCAGAATGATCTGGGTATCAGGGGATTGGGCCAAAGACTTAAAGGAAAAGGTGTGTTTCAAGGAGGGATATGAAGAAGGCAAGGGAAGAGGGATGTGAAGAGGCAATGAACAGGTAAGGGATGAGTATCGGATGGAGGGTGTAGGCGGATGCCATACTTCTGGAATGGCAGGTGAACACATAACAAAGACTGAGAATCTAGAATAAAGACCCAAAATTCAGCAATGACTCAAAAGATAAAAAAAAAAAAAGGTAAAGGTTTCCCCATGACCAAATGGTCTAGTCGTGATCGACTGTAGGGGGCAGTGCTCATCTCTGTTTCTAAGCCTGTAGAGCCGGCGTTTGTCCGAGGACAAGCTTCCGTGGTCATGAGGCCAGGATGACTATACACTGAGGCACACGGAACACCGTTACCTTCCCACCGAAGTGGTACCTATTTATCTACTCACAGTTTTGCGCCACCATGTCCCTTATACTCAAAAGACGTCCCTTATACTCAAAAGACAGATCCACACTAATTAGGAGCTCAATCCTAACCTGGAGTTAGGCCAGCTCAGTTAGGCCAGCAAAGATTGGCCGGCACAAGGGACACTGAAAAGCACATTTGGCACACATCTGTATTATACAGTGTCCCTTGTGGCGCCGGGGTGGTGGTGTGGTGTGGTGTGGTACCACAAGTACAGCAGCCCCCACAACACATCAAATAAGCAGCATCTCCAACCTGCAATTGGAGCCATACATGGCAGTGACGGCATCACTGTGTGTCATGATCCACTAGTGGAAGCAACTTCTGGCTCATCCACCACTTCACCTTACAGCATCCTGGCCTCATTGGGCCTGGGACCATCCAGGACACAACCCATTTGTGGGTCGCAACCCTCAGTTTGGAACCACTGCTATAGTGTAATGGCCCAAAAGTGGGAGCCACAATCCAGAAAATTCTAGTTTCAGACACAGCCTCTTTTTCATAGCCTTACTTTCTCTCTCTCTTTATATCAGCAGCACAGGGGTAACAACATCATCCACCTTATAGGATTGCTGTAAAGATTACTGAAGGATCAAGCACAGCACATTTTATCTCAAATCCGTATTGTCTGCATCACGGAGCAACCTACAGTGTGACTGGCCCATATTGTTGTGGCCTTGTTGATCTGTGTTCTGTGACATGGCTACAGTGGTCAGGACTGAAATGCTGGCTTGAAGGACTCTCTCTATACAGGCGTGCCCTGGTATCCACTGATTTGGTATCCACGGTTTCAGTTATCCATGGATACTGCAGACGCCTTTTTAAGGATAGGGGAACATCAGTGCATAGCTGCAACAAGGTAAAAAAGAGATTTGTTTAATGTTCCCCTATCCTTAAAAAGGCGTCTGCAGTATCCATGGGTTTCAGATATTCACAGTAGGGTCCAAAACAAAACCCTAGTGGATACCCAGTGGTAAACCCAGTGGCAGAAGACTTAGCTGAAAGGGTTAATGCCTCCGTTTGCCCAAAGATAACAGATGAAGATCTGAAGGTCGTGAGCTCGAGACTACCGGAAGTCTCTGTGAGCGGCAGACCTTGCAAACTGCGGCTGATTAAAAGCTGAGTTCCAGCTGCCTTGTGGGAGGAGAAGTGTGCTGAAGTCAGCTGCGTCTCTGGTGGGAGCAGGGAAGCCTCTTATCAGCCAGCAGAAGACAGACGGGTGGCTAAGAAAGAAGGCTAAATCCAGAAAGAAAGATCTGTATGAGTGTTGTTCTTGAAAGATAGAACATTTCTGTAAATTGTAAAAACCTTCGGGTTTGTGAATAAAAGTCTGCCTATGTAAACCGCCTTGAGTTACAGTCATTAGAGAAATCTAGTGATCTTAAGAAAGGCGGTATATAAATACATGTATTACTACTACTACTACTACCACCACCACCACGCCGGGTGTGTGTGTGTGTGTGTGTGTGTGTATACAGTATATACACACAGTATATGGAGAGGGAGGAAAAACATATAGATCTGCAGTTATAAAAGTTAATAAGTTAATCTTCCTTAATTAACTGAGGAAGACTCCCTTCCTCCAGAAACTGGGACTTGCTTCTCAAGCGCACAGTTCATTTTTCATCCGACAGGTAAGTTAATGAAAGGTACTCTGTTGGGAGCCAAATTAGGAGCACAGAGGAGGAGGGAATGTTCTGTAGCTCTGAGAAATTGTTGAAGTGTGAAAGGAGGCAACAGTGGTACGCCCACTTGTGGGGAAATGCCATCTTCTCTTGACCTTGAACTGCCATGGAGACCCCCACCTCATTCATGATGTGTCAGCTGCTGTTGTCAGAAGGAGGCCTGAATCTCTCAGAACTCTCAATGCATGCAGCAGGCAACGCAGCAATTTGGAGGAGCAAGGCTGTGCGGAATTGTTCACCCTTACACGGCGGAATGAGAAGTGGCAGCTCCAGCACTGCTGAGTGGAGAGCAAGTCTCACAAGCATTTCAAGGATCAGCTCTTATTTTGGTCCCATCTAAATTTCGAGCCTGCATCTATTTCCCATCTGTCAAGATGCCCCGTGAAGACTTCTGGGAATGGTTGTGCAGGGAGGGAGCTGAGAAGGGACAGGTCCCTAGCCCCATCTCAACAAACTACAGTTCCCAGGATATCTTTGGGGTATCAAAGAAGGAGGTCTAAAAATGGACATACAAGGGGTCTTTTCCTGACGGATCTTAAACATGGGAGAGTCTCAGGCCTAATGAGAGCTTTGTAGGTGAATACCAGCATCTTAAATAGGATACAGAATCATGCCAGGAATCAAGGGACTGCCAGGTGCAAGGGAGTGGCAACAGAATGCAGGCAGCCTGTTGTCTTGTGTGCTCCCTGAGGCACCTGGTGGGCCACTGTGAGATACAGGAAGCTGGATTAGATGGGCCTGTGGCCTAATCAAGCAGGGATGTTCTTAAAGCCCAAATTGGGTTGCAAGTTATTATTTACCTCAGAATTCTACCTCAGAATTTTATCTCAGAATGCCTGAGTGGCAACAGGATGCAGGCATCTTGTTGTCTCATGTGTTCCCTGAGGTACCTGGGGCCCCCTGTGAGATACAGGAAGCTGTACTAGATGGGCCTTTGGCCTGATCCAGCAGTGCTATTCTTATGTTCTTATGTAAGGAAGTCATTTCAGCACAAATGTGTTAAAACTGCATTGCACTTTCTCACACCCAAGTTGCAACTCAGAAGTAGCCTTCTGGACTTGTTGTAGCCCCCACAGATGTGCACTTAAGCCCAACTCTGTGCTAGATTCATGGATTGAAACTCTGAAAGAGGAGGACTTATGCCTTCTCTTTCTGGTAAACCAAACTGGGGGTATGTGGCCCACCAGCAGGGCACGGTCCAATTTTTGTTGCTTCATGAAACTGACAAGGCGGATTAGACCTTGTGCATCAAAGGTTAAACAACCTGCTACTTGGGGAGGGAGTACTCATCATTATGGCCACAAAGGTTTGAGCAGCTGGAAAAGTGAAACTTTTTAAAGGTGGGTCCTGGTGCAAAAATGTTTGGGAACCACTGCCTTAAGTCCTACGGATCTCAGAAGTCTCCAAAAATAGTAGAAGCTGCTGGCTCAGAGCGGCTAAAAACGACTCCCTTTTCCTCGAGACAGCCAGCATCGCTCTTGGAGCTGCCAGTGCTTCTTCGCAAGCCATTTCAGATGAGCTGAAACCCACTGAATCCTTCACAGGGAGGATGTGACAGATGGTTATATGAAGGGGACATTAGTCAGCGCTTCCCTCCCCTCCTCCCCAAAGGAGAAGATGATGCTTCCTCCAAGTCGAAATGCACTCCCTACCTTTCCTACAAAAATCAATCACTGATGCGTCCAGAACTCCTGGATATGGGGGGGGGGGGACGACGACACCCGGGAACCTAATTTGGAGTCATGAGCGAAACAGACTCTTTCTGGAAAGGCACACAGCTACACACTGTCCCCTTGTGGCTCTTGCAGTTAAATATGCACATCGAAATCTGTGCACATTCACCTCCATTTCCCTCTGCATGCTGAAAACCTATGCTGCAGTGCTCCATGGGAAGAGACTTGTCACCTACATAGAGCCTAATTAATAGATGCATTCCATATTTTCTTGCTCTTGCGGGACCGGATGGTGCTTTATTTCTCCTTTCCTTTTAACAAGCAACAGGAAGCTGGGTTTCTTGCTGGGAAACAAGACGAGTGGGCATTAGTTTTTCTTTACAGTTGTAACAGTGTGCCCGAGCATCCGATAAGCACCCGATCTTTCACAAGGTGCCCTGCATGCCTGCACAGTTATTTACCAGGCTCTGGAGTCAACGTCATGCTCAATGAAGCAAGAAATGTCACAAAGGCCCTAAAAGATGGATTGAGGTGAAGAGAAGGTGGAGATGGGGGGCATCAGGGTTTGGTGAGGTCCATGGTCCATGCCCATTATTAGCCATACTGACTGACCCATCTCCAAGTCCCAATGTGCCATCAGGGGGCTGAATGTTGGGGCGCATGCAGGACCATCAGCACTGGTGGACATTACACATGAATGCAGGGCGTTACACAGATTGCGCAAGATCCTCAGGATCTTACACAAGATGCCAAGGAGTAAGATGCCGTTAGTGTGTAAGATGCAAAGGATTTAGTGGTCTGCACTGTTTCTCCCCAATGGTCAGTCTGACCCTCCTTTACTGGGTTAATCTTTGGGAGAAGTCTGAAGACAGACTTCATTAGTCTGAATTGAGAGCCAGGATGGTGTAGTGATTTGGGAGTTGGACTTGAGACCTAGAAGATTCGGGTTCACTTCTCTGCTCAACTATGGAGCTTCCTGGGTGACCTTGGGCCAGTCACTCTTCAATCTCTCTCTCTCTCTCTCTCACAGCCTCACCTACCTCACAAAAGGAGGGAACCACCCTGAGCTCCCAGGAGGAAAGGCAGTATGAAAATGTGGAAAATAAATAAACCTGTTACTCTTATCAAGAGACATTCTGGGCAGCATGCCAAGATCAGGATGAAGTCATCCTGCCGTGATTGCATCAGCTCCGTGCTCCCACTGAAAAATCTAAGAGCAGGTTGGAGGTGCCATTTAACAGCATCAGCAGAAGGAATCATGAGTGGTCAGCTGCAGATGAGCCCTATGAAAGCTGCTTGCCAGAGGAATCTGCCAGGCTATGTCTACCTGAAGGGATATAAGAATGCTGCGTTTTGCTGTTCTCTGAGGGAAATAATTTCTTTGTGAAGGGAAATAAATCCCAGTTTCTATCTGCCTCCCACTGGTCTTTGCCACCATGTGGGAGAAGAACCTTTGCCCTTCTGGTAATAAAGGGGCATGTCTTCCTTGGCAATCATTGTCCAGATAGAGGCTTAGCTGTCTGGCTCATGATATTAAGAACATAAGAGCCCTGCCAAAGGCCCATCCAGTCCAGCTTCCTGTGTCTTGCAGTGGCCCACCAGATGCTTCAGGGAGCACTGAAGGTGACAAGATGTCTGCATCCTGTGGCCACTCCCTTGTATCTGGCATTCTGAGGTAAAATTCTGAAGTAAATAAAACTGAATTTGCTGTCCCGCCTGCAGGGAGGGAGCTATAATTCATTTTAAGAACATAAGAAAAGTCCCACTGGATCAGGCCAAGGGCCCATCTAGTCCAGCTTCCTGTATCTCACTGTGGCCCAACAGATGCCTCAGGGAGCACACAAGAAGATGCCTACATCCTGCTGCTTCTCCCTAGCACCTGGCCTGAGGTAGCCTACATTTAAAACCAGGAGGTTGTTGCCCGTAGCATGCAATGGACTCCCCCCCCCCCCGGTAAACCAACTTTTCAACACGTTTGACTGGATAAGCATCATCCTCTTTTTCTCTCCGCTAAACCAACTGCTTTTTGTTTCGTTTCCTGCCTTTTATGCGCTGTTGACATGAATAATGCAGCAGTCCATTATTTTAATTCAAACTGAGAAAACTCTCATCATTCCTATGGTGAATTTGGCTTGGTTTGGACTCAGTTTCACATTTCAGCAGGACAGGGAGCAAACCACTTTTCATAGGAAGGGATGCTTAACATTGAAAGGCCTGTTCCAGAATACAGTCAAGAATAAATTACAGAAAATCCATAGGCACATAACCCAGTGTGTTCAAGAATCCCAAGATCTTCAGGATCTATTACCCTGCTAAATGGGCAAAGAGATACTTTTTGAATGGTGTTTTTTCTTTAAGGGGGGGGGAGAGAAAGCAGCTGTCCCTCTTCACCCATGCAAAGTGTCTTTTCTAGTGGCTGTTTGCTGGTGTCTCTCCTTATATTAAATTTTGGGCCGATTTGGGACAGGAAGCCAAAAGGCGATTTTCTCTGTAAACTGCTTTGTTTGTTAAAAGCAGTATATTACTAATCAACATCTTGCACATAATATACTAGATTTAACAACACAGGTTGAGTATCCCTTATCCGGACTGCTTGGGATGGGAAGGTGTCCAGATTTTGGATTTTTCTGGATTTCAGAATAAATGCATAAGTATAATGAGAAATGCTTCTTCTTGCTCTTTTCACTGTTACTCATTTGGGTGTCTGCTGGCCTCTGACATTTTTCACCAATGTCTGTACAGACACACACCACGGAGCAGAGAACGGAACACAAAGCCTATACATAGGAATGAGCACAAGACCTTCTAGTGTTCACTCTACAGAAAGTTCATAAAAAGTCTTGGAGAAAAATGTCTGGATTTCAGAATAGTCTGGATTTCAGAATAGTCTGGATAAGGGATCGTCTACCTGTAGTGGAAAAAAAATTGTCTGCATTATAGATGTGGCAACCAGTGACATAGCTAAGGGTGGGATGAGGGTAAATTGCCCCAGGTACCACACCTTGAGGGAATGCCAACCTGCATAGGATTCAGGAGCCCCCTGGAGGCCTTAGGAAGGTACTTTAGGTTTTTGCATTTTAATTCATTTTCAAATCTCCATAAGCCACCTTGAGGCTATGCAAAAGTTGGAATACAAATGGAAAACACTTTTAAAAATGGTTTTGTGGTTGCATAAAGACCACACCAGCACAGATATTTGCTCAGAAAGGTCAAGTATACAGAATTTGATAAGAACAATGGCTATATAAATAGACAAAGCCTGCTACAACCTTTTGATGTGAGAAAAAGCTGCTACCACAAGCTTTCTGTGTGTGGCAAAGCCTAGAAGGATGCGGGTTCTTGTAATGAGCGATGAAACACACAGAAAGCCACGGTACGTAAACGATGCCAGGCTCCTTAGGCATCTCATACTACACATTTTGACCTGAGATAGATGCCTTGATTTAAAGAATCACACTTTCCCCTAGCGGCTGCAAGGCTGGATAACTGCAGACAAAAGCAGCCGTAAATGCTCGGCTGCAATCTTAAGGGAAGGAACAAACAAAGAGCTTAACATTTGCCAAAGGCAGAAATCCTTTCTGAATCTTGATTGTTCATGATTCCCTTCCTTAGCGGCATTACCTGGGGGTGCAGACCACACGGGTGACACACTTGAGGGGGCGGGGGCGGCGGCAACATTATTGCTGGCCATGATTGTGAAAAATCTTGGTATTTTCAAATATCACCATCACATTATATAGATCATTCAATGCGGAATGCAGAATGCAATGAAACAAACAGCACTGAAATATCTGTATTCTAGCCAAATTTATAGCCAAATAACCAGGAAAGGAAACACAACTGCCTTATGCAACAAAAAGTGGATTTTCCTTCAAACTGACCAATGAGACTGACAGTTCTGAGAGGCAATGAGCTGTTGCTATAACCCAGCAGGAAACCAATAAAGGAGTGGTTCCAAAATGTTTTTGATTGGTGGCTCTCTTGATCTACTAGGCGGTGACTCCACATCAGGGCTACAATCCTATACATTTTTTAGGGCGGTGGGTTTTTCCTGAGGATTCCATGGCTTCCTGGCTGGTTTCTATAGCTCCCTGGGGAGCCACTATTTGGGAACCACTGCAATAAGGCGTTAGCATGAGTCAGCTCTCATCGCGTCTTAGTATCAGGTCTAGGTCTAGAACTCTTAATCAGCTGTGTGTCATCAAGTTGGCCACTGTGGTGTTTTTGTTTTTTGTTTTGGTTACTAATTCATTGAGTGACCTGTACTGTTATATAATAAAAACAAATAAAGTTAATGGGGGTTACATCAACCCTAGTGATAACACTGCGTTCAGGCTGTGCGTGTGATACTGTAATTTATTCTGTATGGTCTGGTGCTGGAGGTGTTCCAACATGGGGGGTAATGTAATGAGCTCTTGCATCGGGTGATGCGAAACCCTAGTGATGCCTCTGACCTTCCCAGTACCAAAATATATCTGGTTAAAATCATGTGTAGCCAAGCAGGATCCTGAATGCCCCAATTAGGGTGGGCCCAAGACCTCTTGCCACCTAATGCCATCCCGCTAACTTTGCGGTATGCCAGTGGCTGCCTCTGCAGCTCCTCCTTCTGCACTATGGTTTCAAAGAGGAAGAGGGGAATAGAGCAGAAGAGAAAGTGGGAAGGAGAGCAGCGACACTCCAGCACAGCATTCTTCTCTCCTCCATACTTTGTCTTCAAATTCAGGGATCAGGAACAGCAGAAAAAGCTGTTCTCTCCAGCTTCCAAGTCTCAGCCTCATAGACTTGACTCTAGTCTGGTACTGCTAGTTCTGCATCTATGTGACTCACGGTTTTATAAATATCCTCAGTATTACGGCATCCACAGTACAGCTGGCTTAACTTGTATCATCTGGGCATAACATCACCACGCCAATCAGAACAAAAACTGGACTCCTTTTCACAGCTATAATTAACAACCTTCTAGTCCTCTCAAGCAGCTATATGGGCATGATGCTTCAAACTCACAGTAATCCTCTGCCTGTCCTCAACAATTATGTTTGAACTACTATGGGCTGAGCAGCTGGTTCTCTGTACGCATGGGAGAGGAAAGATCAGATACCCAGATAAGTTATTTTTAAAGTGTGCAGAAAATTATGCAGAGATGAAATTGATCACAAAAACATGGATATAATCAGAAACAAGAAGCACAATATAAACACCACGAAGCAAATCAGACCCTGAATGACGTTGCATTACTTTTGTCGTAAACAGAGTCATTGCCAGTTCCTGGTTTGCTCTTCATGTAAGCAGTTTTCAACCAGTGCGCTGTAGCGCATTGGTATGCTTTGAAAGGTCCGCTGGTGTGCTGCTTGTGTTTGGAGCACAGTGGTTGAAAATCTCAACTGGTAGAGTATCCCTGAAGCTGGAAGTGACATCACAAGAGGTGAAGACCATAGAGGTCCGGGAGCCACGAGAAGAAGGTTGAAAATTCTGCTCCATATCTTAAACCTCTGAATTGGTACCCCCTCAAATAGGCGATAGATCTCTTCCAATATGTGCTCAGAGCATGCCTCTACAAACAGAGAGGAAACCTACGGTGTAGGGGAGTGATGGCGAACCTATGACACGTGTGTCAAAGCCAACACACCACAATGTTTGGGGTGACACACCAGAATTCACCAATGACTGACAAAAACTGAGTTTGTTTTACTCATTTTTCATTTTTGTTATTATTTGATGTTTGTTTATATAATACACAGCATCATCCATGATTAGACTGTACTTTTTGTTTAAATAAATGAATATAAAGAATAGTTTCTCTTTTGCTTGGGAGGGAGGTTGACACACCAGCAGAGTCAAGTTAAGCATTTTCCAAAGTTTCGACACACTGAGCCCAAAAGGTTCGCCATCACTAGTGTAGGGTAACAGTCAAGAGATTGAACTGCAAATCATTACTTTAAATCTCATCAATGGCATGAACTCCAGTGATTATTGTAGGCTTCCTCTTCAGCTCCTTAGCTGCAATGTGGAGATACAACTATGCACTCACTTAACAAGTGTTGTTGAAAGGATAACATCAAGGCAGTACTTGTGGAGAGCTCTGCGCACAGAGAATGTGAAAAACCAATACCAAGTATTATTATTAAATACTGTTGCGTGCAGATGCGACAAGAATGACTGTGAGAAACACTCAAAAGATGTTTACGTAAACTCTACATCTTAAGAACATTACTTTTCTTCTTGCACAAATTATTAGAGCTATGTTTAAGAGGCTTTGGAAGACAACTTGTCATTTTGATGCGATGCTGTTTTGCTTTTAAGAACTACCAGGTCACGCCCCTTAACACTGGTTCTTGCATCCATTAGTATTTCACATCAAAGGCAGCTGTGGTCTACAAGATGGACAGGTGATTGCTGATGCACGCTGCTTAAACTGCACTTGGCAAATCTTTGGAATACTTCAAATAGTAAAGGCGCAGAAGAAATAATAAGGTTGCCTTAATAGACCTAGTTGCTCTGGGATGAAATCCTACAGAATTTAGCTTCTTTAACATCACTGACTTTAGTTCATGAAAACAGGTGCTGTATTACAATAAACAGGGTTCGTAAGGTACCCCAGGAGGCACAGAAGACTATGGGACAAAAGGAAACAGTACTTACCTGTAAAAATCTGATGTTTAAACTTGAACACACGTAGACTTCTGTTAATTGGCTCAGTGGTCATGTTCAGGGATTTTGAAACAGGCATTTCCGAAACCAAGTCCATGAACATTTTGTTTCCTTGATTCCTGAAAGCCAAGGCTACTGTTGGATACTGTTTTGCTGCTTAAAAGCAAATTTAACTGTTTTACAGATGGATATCATTCCTTAATTTTTTGAAGTCACAAAGTGGCTCCCCCAAATACCGCTATCGTGCTTCCGAATGGATAGAATAAAGGAGAATTTACCTCTGCCTTTCTTACAGAGAAGACAATGGATGGACTGGGGGTGGGGGAAGGAAAGAGAAATTTGGTGTTACACTAACTCACTCCTCTTTGGGAGAAATGCAAGTCAAGACATAGTGGGAGCGAGAACAGAAGAAGCCACCTCTGCTTTGGTCCTTTCTACCTGCCTCTTCCATCAAATGCTACATCTCAGGAGGTGCCTACTTTCTTCATTTCAAAGTTCATCCAAATCCCTCCTCACAACCCACCACTCCCACAGGTCTTTTGGTTGATTCCCATTAATCGTCATTCCCAACGGTGACCACATTTTAAGCACGTGCAATTGCATTTGCTTGCATTCTTTTCACCTTACCTTCATCTCCCTCTTCTCTTTCATTTGTTTTATTCAGCAGTTTTTAAAAATGTAACCTACTTGGGGCAGAGGCCCAGAGCACACACCTGGGATAAGACCTCCTCCCGTGCCTCAAAACTCCTCCTGAATGCCTCAGGATCTGCCATTGGGGGGGGGGGGAGAGGGTGCGTTGGCACCTGCTCAAGGCATGGTACCCCCTGCCCCTTTTAGCTATGCCACTGGAAACAAAAGGATCAAAACTGGCAAACTGGGACACAGCAGCCTCTACATATGGTAGAAACTCCTGCAGTGGTTAGGGGATGAATTGTGTATAAGGATCACATCAAATCTACCCAAGAAAAGGCCTAAGTATCACTTGATGAAAGCTGACAATTTGAATTAATTTCAGGATGTACAGGTGTGCCCCATTATCCACTGCTTCAGTATCCATGGTTTCAGTTATCCATGGACCCTGGAACACCTATTAAAAAGAGAGGGGGACACTAAAAAAATATTGTTGCAACAAAACCATTGATGTTGCCCTATCGCTAAAAAGATGTCCCCAGTATCCAGTGTGGGGTCCAGAACAGAACCCCAGCAGATACTGGGGCATACCTGCATATGTGTTCACATCCATACATACACACTGGTAAAAGGAGAAAGTAAAGGAATGCCATCACTCTCCCTGAGCCACTTGAACAACAGAGCATGTTAGACAATCTGTAAATATGGTTAGGTGTATTTACGTGAAATCCTGTGTGTGAATATGCACATGTCCTTCCCTTTGCCCGCTTCCCTGCAATTCAGACAAGGAGAAAAATCACAAAACTGAGACCACTTCCAAGTGCAAGTTGCCAGGTAATTTATGTCGCCGTCCGTCTTCAGGAAATCAATTGATGCTTGATTACCAGATCCTCTGCCTGGTTATCCTTTTCATCTCTTTGCTAGACAATTGTTCAGCTAATGCAACAAATGAGAGAGAAATCGAAGTACCCTTGTGACTTTCTGTCCCTTTAAAAAGTCGTTTGGGAGAAAAAAAATTATGATCTGCACAAGATTTCAACATGGAACCTTGTACACTTTTCAGAGTCCAATTCCTTATTCAGGGCAATACAGTACATTTTAAAATACAATATACCATAAATTTAACAGTCATCCTGTATGGATGCCGTATTCAATTCTGAAATACGGTTATCAGCCATGTTTATACATCCGATACCGACCCGATTTCAAGTTTTATTGGCAATATACACACAAACACAGGTCTAATAAGATGCAACTCAATGGTTCTCCTTTAAAATGTTTCAAGCTTGCTGATCTCTCACGGTCCCAGAATTCTCCACTGAAGCATTCAATGTCCTATTGTTCCTTAACTGAAGATTCCATCAATCACACTATAGTACAGAACTTTCTCTACAGATCAGGCAAAATGACACCAGTGCTTATGCAACCATTTCTTGCACATAGCAGCATCCATCTGGAAGGATAGCTGGAACACTATGATCAGCCAAACTAGTTATGAGAATCTCTTCCAAGTTCATATTTCTTGCAACTCCTGCAACAGTCCGAGATACCTTGCAACTTCCCAATGCTTCACTGTCTGATTTCACCAGCCAAAAGACTTCATTTTCTCACTTTGGTTCTAAAACAGGAAAGTAGCATGGGTTCGTGCTTTACTTCTTCAATTTTTGGGTTTGCCCAATTCATACCTTGAGATGCAATGTCCAAATTGGTCAACTATGGTTAGCATTAGCCAAACCATGGTCTGAAGTGGATCTGCAAAGTAGGATTTGGAGGATGTTGCCCTATACACATAGGAAGCTATTATATAGCTAGGGGACATTCAGAAATGAAAACTAGTCTGTCAGACAGGAGGGGAACCATACAAATGTTCAATGACTTCCCGATTCACCAGACCATGGTTTGAAGCAGGGTGGTCTAGACTCTGGCCCATGGGCTGGATTCGGCGCCCATTGTTTCCCTCCTCTGGGTGACTGGTATTTATGATTTTGCTGGGGAGCCACAGGAAAGCCCCTCCAAATGCCCCCAACAGTTGCGAGGGCCACTTGCTTCCAATTTCTGCCACCCCAGCAGGCTTTGAGCTCGGATTTCCGGGCAGAGGTGGCTGGTCTGCCCGACTGTTGGGAGCATTTGAAGGGGCTTTCCTGTGGCTCCCTAGCAGAACTGTAAGCACCATTCGCGGTGGGGAAGCTTTTGCCTGCAGCAGTGGTCTCCAGTTTGAAGACCGCTTATTTTAAGCATGGTTCATTAGACCATGGTTTGAAGAATTAGAAAACGGCATCTGAACTGGACCTGTGTGTAAGGAACCAAGAGCGGTATTCTTGGTGGGCCAAGTACATAACAGTAGGCGTAAACATAATACTCTCCAATGGACCAAAGCATCTTCTGCATGTGACATTTTATTTGAGCTAGTTCTTATGTATGATTTTTAATAACTATGGTTGGTTAATTTTAATAGGCATTTTGTCCTGTTTTACGATATAATTCTTATTTTGTAGGATGTAAGCCACTTTTGAGAGCTCCACAGCAGAAAAGTGGCTTATAAGGTTAAACAAAAAAAAACTGTTGTCATTTCCCATAGATGTCCTTATCACCAGTTAATATTTAAACGCTGATACTCTGCAGTGTGTCACCTTCAGAAAGCTCTACTGGCAAAACACCACACCCCAAATAGCTGCAGTTTTGCTCACCCCTGTTGTAAAGAACATGCAACTCCTTGTGAAGATCCTATAGTTGAATGTTTTTGGTGGGGTAGTAGAGGCAAACCTGTCTTTCGGCAACCCACACACACACAAAGCAAGCCAATTTCTTCAGTCATGAGATCTGACACCACACTGTATTGGTATGGTTAAACTATGGAACTTGTCCCTAGACTCCCTGTCTAGAGACTGAATGTCAGTCTTTCTTCAGCCCTACATTTCAACACAGGATTTATTCACATATTTTCATACGGGACAACGTTCTTACCTTATGATGACTTTTCCTGCAGCCTTTTTCCTATGGGTAAACGGAAGCCTGATGTTGCATATTCGGGGGCTTATCAGGAGAGTTGTAACTGTATTTGTACTGGCATCAACATGGTCACTCGGAAAACTGCATCCCACGTATGAAATTTTAAGAAGCTCATGTCACATCACAACTCTTCCTCTGACCTAGGTGCAAGCTTTTGCCAATGTCTCACCTCCTGTTGCTCTTTCACAGCTAGCAAACAAAATCTCTCTTCCCAACACCTTAGCTATCGATATTGCTTTCATTACTATCTTCATTTTCACTGCTATCATTTTCACTACAATCTTCATTTGTATGCAACCTCCATTTCAGTGGATATGTGCATTGGTGGTGTAGCTAAGGAGGGGCAGGGCTGTCAATTTCCCCAGGTACCATGCCTTGGGTGTGTGTGTCAAGGGGGTGCCTTTGGGCACAGCCTTCCTGAGCCTTTAAAAGCCTTTTGGAGGCCTTAGATATTGTGTATGTTTTATACTATAAGTAGGAGTGTGGTTTTTTTGGTGATTTTTCCCCAAAATGTCATGATTAAAATAGCAAACTGTGATGTTCTTATTCTACATTCTCATTTTTATTAATTTTAAGTGCTTTAAAAGCATACTAGGTAGATAATATAGGTGATATAGTGTCGGCAGATGCAGCCACAGTATTGTGTCCTCAGATGTTTGAGAGCCAAATTAGGGATTAGCAAAATAGTCCCTTGGTAGTCCCCTTTTTATGCTCTATATTGCGGCAGATAAATCCTGGCCACTTTTGCAAGCCCTCTGCACATGAGTGGAGGCAGACTAGGCGGTCTTGTAAGAAGCTTGGCTAGAAAGCCAAGTTGATACTTATGGCCCCTGTGCATTCAAGCATACAATTCTTTGAACTGGCAGTGTTAAGAGGCATAGTTCAAAGGGAACTGCATATTTCCTTATTCTGCTGATCGTTTTGCTTGGCCTGCCCCAGAAAGGAGACTAGATACTGACCTGCACTGCAACACCACTTTCCAAAAAATGGGGCAACAGAAAGACCTTGCTGCTGCAAAAAAGATGTATACACTAGTGCATGCTTAGGATACAGAAGCCACATTTGCAGGAACATGCTGGAGAAACTTTGGAAAACGCAAACTTCCCAAGCATGGCAGCAGGTGAACTGTTGAAAACTGTTGCCATCTTCTCCTTTTACTGCTTTGGGAACAGTACTTGCCCAGGTTACCAATAAAGCAGGAACAAAGTAAGCTTCACTTTAATATGACCTGTGTGCTTTAAAATCAATTAAGCCACATCTGGCTAGTACAGGAATGTGTAACATAATGAGCAGAGTTTAGCAAGCTGGCTTATCTGTTTAGAACACATTTCGTGACAAAGTAACTGCCACTGCCTCCTTTTAACCCAATATTAATTTTGCAATTTCAATAACTATTACAAATAATAGTTTGTAAACTTGACCCAAAACAATTTTAAGCGATAAAGCCCTTGGAAACATAAAAAGGCCTTTTGTTCTCTCTAGCCATGCAAAGATGTCGCAGACTCTAATGCATTTTGCAAATGTTTTTACAGTCTTACTGCCATGGTCCAACCATGTATGACAGTACAGGTATGTGCTGCCTGACAATGTTTCGGCCAGCAACAGACCGCATGCATATACAACGGATGGTCCCATGCAATTATAATGGAGGTTTGTCGCCTAGGAGCAATACCAAACTGTCCCACTAGATGGTGTTGTGCATGGAGAATGTTGGCACAGTGACCAACCAGCTTAACAACACACTCCTCAGAATATATACCCGCTGTTAAGGGATGCATACCTGTACAGGAAGGGCCATAGTGCAGTGGCAGTCCACCTGCATTGTCTGCAGAAGGCCCCAGGTTCAATTCCTGGCCTCCCAAGATAGGGCTGGTCAACACGGGCAGCACCATCCTATTAGGCACTTAGCGCCGACGCAACGTTGTTGCGACAGCACTATGGCATTAGCGCCGACGTGGGGGTGCTGACAGCACTAAGAGAACAGAACCAGCGCCATGACGGGGTGGCACAGGGATTGGTGGGAGGCAGGGAGCAGGATGTGGGTGGGCTCGGGAGGTGGCCATACGGCCACATCCTAAGTTCATCCGTGGGGCCGCGCGGTCTCCTCAAATCTGCACCCCCTCTTTAGTGGGTGCAGTTCCGAGGAGCACACAGGGGAGGCTGGAGCCTCCCCTACAGTAAGGGACCGAATGCTCCCTTGCCATTGGGGGGGGGGGGCTCCAGCCTCTCCTATGCAGCGTTGGATACAGCGCTGCCAAGTCGGCCTTGCCATTCCGGCGCTGCATACGATTGTGCCCTAACTGTGTTTGAAATCCCAGAGACCTGCTGTCAATCTGTGTTGACAATGAGTTAAATGGGACAATGACCTGACTCTGTGTAAGGCTGCTCTTTCATGTTCCCCAGCCCTCGGCAACATATTCGAGCTGGGTCAAGCTCAATGTGTGATGTTAAAGAAACAGACAGGTAATCAGCACCACATACTATT
Organism: Lerista edwardsae; assembly: GCA_029204185.1. Taxonomy (NCBI): domain Eukaryota; kingdom Metazoa; phylum Chordata; class Lepidosauria; order Squamata; family Scincidae; genus Lerista; species Lerista edwardsae. The sequence goes on along the minus strand of JAJKFI010000020.1, from coordinate 10,931,424 downwards.
CAAATGTATGCATAAAGATGTTCAGGAACAACAAGATACTGGAAATCTTCTATTATTTTAAAAACAGGTTTTATTCTGTATATTTAGAAATGTGTAATTTTTAATAACGGCAAAGAAAAAAATCAGCCACACCCGAATAGCTAAATAACTGATTAACAGAATGCAGTGGTATATTATCTAAACAGAAATAGTGCTGATGTGCCATAATAAATTGTCTATTAGTAAAAAAATACATTTCAGGGCACATAGTACAGCATCCTTATCACAAATTACAGTAGGGATACTTTTTTTTCTTCAAGAATGTAATCAAACTAGAGAATTCCCAGTTAGTCTTTAAATGCAGCACTTAAAAAGGTAACAACTTTTGTGCATTTTCTTTTAATAAAAAAGTCCTTGTTTTCAGGTACTGTAGAAATGCTGCTTTATTGCTGCAAGATGTCAAAGTTCAAGGCTCAAAAGGTATGAGAGTACAAAGATATTAAGAAAACTTTGTTTTGTATTTTTATATATATTTATATATATAAAAAGGTAAAGCTTATAAAAGTTAAATTTACAAACCAAGAACAAAAGTGGTATGCACGAGTTATATACAAGCCATCTATAACATCTATAAATTTTCAAAATGCATAGCAGAAAACATACCATCATGTTCTTCAGGGTCTCCTCGGGTTGATCAGCACAAAAAAAAAGGCCAACTGTATTTTCCTCCCTCTCTCTGGACCAACAATTTTACAAAATGGATCAGTTTCTCAACCTGTATTTATCTAAGTAAGCACAGAAGCCATACAAACTTAGTAGTACAGAGAACTACGATGACAGCTAAGTCTAGTAAAAACATGAGGGTAAGGCATCCCTGCTGGTTAATATGACTGTAGTAGATGTGGTTAATTTACAGATCCCACAGAGGCAAATGAACCATAGTCATACCACATGCGCTCGCTTGCTCTTTCTCCCTCATGACCAAAAGGAAAAAAAAGTGTTCTTCATGTACAATTAGACATGCATGTTTCTCTCCCTCCTGCAGAGGAGTAGAGGGGAACCTTCTCCATTGTGCTAGCCAAAAAAGTTTATTTCCACGCCATGGGCAAAATGCATCAAAAATTTGCAAGTTCTTTAAAAAAATAATAATAATCAGTGACCACAATAAGTCTTTGCATATTCTAAACACACAAAGGTGTTTTGTTGTTGTTTTAAATATATTATATATAAAAGAAAAAATAAACCAAAAAACCTTTTGTATGAAAAAAGGCCCAATTTAGCAGTGGATCGTGAACCAAAATGTCAGTTCCTCTGGAGAAAAAAAATTGCATTGCTTCTGTGGTAGTGTTAAGAGTTTCAAGCTATGATGCATCAGTAGTGTCCGGTTTAAGGAAAGTCAAAGAGGGAGCCCAAAGGAGCCTTCACCTGGCCCTTGGGTCACCTGCTCTGCTGCTCAATGGCATGTACCCTGACCATGGTTCAAGAAAGTACTCGCTATCCGTTGTTAGTACAAGCAAAGATTGCTTAACACTAAGAGAACTGTTAATACTTGAAACGAGTGGTTCAGTTTCTAGGCAAGGTGTTTTTTTTAAATCTTGGTTTCACACTTATAGTCAGTCTGCTAATGTTAAAAGGTTAGAAGTGATCTATTAGAACCGAGACACAGTTTGCTCCAACAAGATAGTTTGGATCCCCGGGAAGAGACTTGTTCTGCCAGGTTTTGGGGTCACCTGTGGGAGGAAAACAATGTAGTAGTTTAGTATCCGTCATCAAAAGCTGAACAACTTGGACAATATAACCTTTAAAGCCTAACAAGAAAGTGTTGTGCGGTGACTTGCCTCTTGTGTTTTTCCTGGAATGCACACTTTACAGGAGGGAATAGGATTTCAAATTTTAAAACTGCACACTGGATTATGCGGGGACGGATGGACTCAAAAGGAGTCTGTTGATTGGCATTAATGCAGCCCAATGTGAACTCACCCTGCAGAGCTGCATATTGTGGCTGTATTTCAGCATGTAATTAATCTGTAGGAACCCCTTGCCACAAGATGGTGATGGCTCCTGGCCTAGGTGCCTCAAAAAGGGGATTGGATCTGGAGGAAAGGTCCATCACAAGCTACAAATCATGACGACTATATGCAACCTCCAGGCTTCAGAAGTAGCCTCTCTCTGAGTGCCAGGTTCAAGGGAGTGGCAACAGGATACAGGTATCTTGTTGTCTCATGTGCTCCCTGACGCATCTGGTGGGTCACCATGAGATACAGGAAGCTGGACTACATGGCCCCTTTCTCCCAACCTTTGCTCACACAACCCTCAACCTGTACGCATTTAGTGAAAGATGAGAATGGAGTCGGCACGCATACTACTGTTGCGTGCACAGGAACAGTGCTTGTGATGTATTGTACATGCACAGACTCTTTCCAGGTATAGCTGAATGCGTAGAAGTTTGAGATGGTGGTGAATGCATAGAGGTTTCAGCTGGTGAAATCCCATTCTTGCTTCTTGCATTCAGTCTATGCACAAAGGATCAAGCCAGAAGGCAATTGAAAAGTCATCTGTTGAAAAAAACGTCCTCATAAATTAGAATTTTAGATGCTTGTTTTCTCCCAATGTCCTGACACTTGTAACCACTGAACTGTGGGATTCAAGGGGAATTTCCCTGTCTGCAGAGGTCTGCCATGCAAATTCATGTGCCATCTCTCCAGAGATTGGCTCTGGATGGGATTGCACATGGGGAATCGGCTCAGACAAACCTATCACCAGTTGTCAACCACAGAACACACACAAAGGTAGTGCTTATTGGGGAAAAAACAAGTCATTTAAATTCACTACAATTGCTCTGGCATTATTCAACAGATACAATGTTTGGCATTATGAAGAAGTGACCTGGACCTAGTTCATGCATTCACCCCCCTACATGGAAAGAAGCCTTCAGGGATTCTCAGGCCCATCAGTTCAGGACATGCTCTAGGCGCCCATGGAGAAAGATTACTCATTCAGCTGTCTCCCTGTCCAGAGGTTTTGGACAAGCAGAGAGGTGCTATCATTGCTGCCATTCACTTAATCACAGGGGCATTACCGCTCCAACGAGAATCACCATGACTCAGCTCTCCTCTCTTCCATGTTCCCTCTCTAGCAGCACCTGCTTTTGCCAACAGTGCCAGGTTAGATGCAGAAGAAACCAAGAAAGGAGAAAAAGCTGGAAATTGGTGGAAGCCCTAGAAAGCCCCTTTCCAACTGGAGAGGTGAATGAACCGAAGTTCAAAATTTTCAGCGAATACGTGGCCTAGGTGATACCACTTTAAAATATCCATTTAAAAGGGATAGTGGCATTTGTAAGTCAGTTTATGTTCTTTACAACTTCCTATGCTCCTTCTACAAATACACTGCCCTTTTTATTCTTTTAAATTACAGGTTTTTAAGATGTGTGGCCTTGTTTTAGTATAGCAGATATACTACTGAAAAGTGAACATTTGGGGGCTTAAGACTTACAGTGCAATCCTAGACACGTCTACTCTGAAGTAAGCCCCATCAAGTCCAATGGGGAATACTCCCAGGTAAAGGTTTGTAGGATTGCAGCTTTAGACCTGTAGCTAAGTGAGTGAAGATACTGGGATCTGCAGTCTCAGTTATCAGCAGTTCTTAAATTCCCTCTCCCCCCCGGGTGGCACTCATGACTCGCATCTCTTCTTTGCAAGACTGTAGCTGCTAGAGGAACTACAGGAGATGCTCGTGAAAACATTAACAGGAAGCCCTCTAGCAGCTATGAGTCTAGGTTCTTACTGTTTGCTTCCTGTTCCAAAGCGAAAGCAAGAAAAAACTCCTTTTTCCAAAGGAGAGTTGTGAGCATGATGGGAGAAGGGAAATTTAAGTAGGGTTCGCTGCCAGCTGTGATTTCAGGCCACATTGAGCCAGGTACTGCAAGTAAAGGTGGGGATCCTATGCACACTTATTTGGAAAGCTGGTCCCTCTGAATGATGTGGGATTTACTTCCTGATAAAGATTCACAGGAGTAAGCAATAGATGAGATGATAATCAAAGACAAATTGACTAGGTTCCTAAACAACTTAATTCCGTGTTACGCTAATCCCCTCCCATCATTCCGCTTGGAGATCATTTCTCATTTAATACAAATACAGTGTAATGCCACTATTGTAGATTCACTTCTGTGACTCTTGGGTTAACATTTACACACATACACACTCGCACGGAAGCTTTTACAATCCCTCCAGTATTAATTAAGCAGCAGGTTTGCCAAGGCTAGATAACAGTGTCATGTTCATACAGAGATACAGTTATGTGGTTTTACAGAAGACAAAGTTCCACAGTTCTGGCAAGAAACTCATGGAAACAAACATGATGTACACAATGACCGATATGCTGAATTGATGACGACACTTGAAGTGGAGACTAAGAAAATATTATGAACAGCTTTTGAACTGGTTTGTGTAGTTGATATCCTGGTTTGCTCTTTAAGTTACAATAGCCAGTGAAGTTATCCCAGGTACCAAAAACGGCATTTCGTTTGCATAAAAAGAGATTTTCAGTTTTTAAATATACTTCAGACTGTGGATTGTCTTTGGGGAAAACTGTAAGCCTTAGCTAGATTTAACTAAATCCAATCAGGAGTTTGTAAACACATTAAGGCAACTTCCGAGAGGTTAGGAATTTGAACCTCATAGACCACTTTCCTCTTATCTAGTGAAATAGTCTGAAGAGCAATTGACAATTTTTGTTCCACAACTTGAAAAGTGCAACTTGTGTGGACATTGCAGTAAGAATAAGCAGAACCAAACAACTTAATACAACGCACTCAGGAAGTTAACCAATTTGCCCATTTAGGATTGGGAGTTAGCTGCCCAATGAGATGAGATGAGTCAAGAAAATACATTTTAGGAATAATGTGCCAGTACATCTGATTTTTTTTAAATGTGTTGCAGAAGAGGTTAGTATGTATAATAAAATGTTCATTTCAAGGACAGAACATGGAAAACATGTTAGAAAAAGGTTAAGGGGAAAAAAAAGAGAGAGCGAGAAAGAGATCCCATAACCAACTAATTGTTAAAAAGAGAGAAAACAAGTATTTATTTAAGACACAGTATGGCTTACACATCAGAAGACAGAGCTGGCCAATTGTGAAGTTGTCTCAAGGAGCAAGATTACTGATATAACACCACATTTAATAATGTTAGCTGCAGCAAGGGGTTTATAGCTTCAATACAGACAGACAAATGCTATCCTGAACACACTCGCGCGCATAAGCACACACAAATATACTCTAACTTGGAAAAGGAAGATCTCTCTCACAGTAGCAGAGATTAATTCGGAAGGACCAGCATATTTTTTTTTCTCCTTTCATTTCAAGTAAATTCATGAACAGGTTCATCAGTTACAAAATAATAATTGAAAAGCATGGGTGGAAGGCAATATATGGGTTATAAGTGGCAAACTTTGGATCCTTATTACTCAAAACTGTCCGTTTCCTAGTACTTTCTAATTTTTTGTTTTTGTTTTTTTACACACAGTTAAATGGCTGCATGCAACACATGCATAGAATACCAGTAAAAATCAACCGGCCAAGATTGCTCTAAGTAATGGATCCCCATCAGAGAAGCGCCTGATGCTTTTTTTTTTTTTTTTGGCATCGACATCGTGGCATTGAAAAGGATAGATACATCAGTGACAAATAGAATACATTTTTTTAAAATACTGTACACATAAGTACATTGCTTTTATATACCATATACAGATATGTATACATTAAGGGTGTCAAAGAGATTAGTGTCAAGTGGCTGAAAACACACACCCTTAAGACACTTGTGCCCAATACGCAAAAGTCGCATTTGTCGCTCAAGGCTGTAACTTTGCAGCCACTTCATGAAATTGCTTGAAATTTACACAAGACATCTATTTTTCTCTAACACTTTTGTCACCAGGCTTTTTGGCCAACCATGCTTCCCCTCCTTCAAGTTGAACAGGGGGCTACAGCAGCTACTGGGGAAGGAAAGCACAGGCACACCAATCTGAAGCTAGTCCTCAGCTATTGGGGGGGGGGGGAGAACGACCACCTCTCCATCACATTTCAGAATTTAGAAGGAACTAATGGAAGGAAGCACAAATTTGCCTGGCAAGTCCAGTTGTGTCAAAAATGAGCTACATAGGATCCTTCTGCAAGAAATGCATCCTTCCATTTCTTTGAATGGTCAAATTTATACATGACGGCTATTGCATGAGAAAGCTTGCCCAAAATATTGGTGCTTTGGCTCAGTTTACTGGGACTGCTCCAGCATTCTATGGTCGACAATTGTAATTCCTTAAACACAATTTTAAAAAAGTGTGACTTTCTCATCTTAAAGTGTTTTGCAGCAGTATTAGTCCTTGAGAGAGAGAAGAGAGAAAAAGAGACACAGAGAGAGGGGGAGAGACAGAAAGAGTGTGAGAGATAGGAAACAAGGTAGATAATTGTACCATCGAATGGACCAATGACAAAAGTGCATTATCTAAATTATCTACCTTGCTATTTTGGTTTATCAGTCATGATTTTCTGCAATGACTTTGCATCATGAGTAAGTGTGAGAAAGACACTTGTAATGAAAATGAAATGGAGAGCTGACACAAATACAGTGATTTAGTAATATATTTATATTACAGTGTCACCCTCAGTCAGGTGAGTTTAAATTATACGATAGCACCCAAAAGCCCCAAAAGGACAGAGGGAGGACAGCATACCCGACGAGGAGTCGGAGGATTTTAGAGCAAAAGACCAACCATCAGGGGTCATAGACGCACAATGTGGTAAGCGCAGCTCCACTGGTTTCAGGAATTTTAGTCCATGGGGCCCACACATTACCAAGGGGCTGAGCAGCGTTTCACCTGCGATAAACGGACAAAGCAGACAGATGTTACAAGAGGTGCTTTTGATGAAGTATCATTTTCATTGTGATCCTACTGAGCATATTGTGTTTTATTCTTTTGTTTTTGTAGTTTACGTGTATGTTTTAAGTGTAGGGGTTTTCAAACTGGGGTGTTGTGATGTTCCAGCCTGGAAAGCCCCATTTCTTTGCCCTTAAGGGGTGGGGGAACAGCAGTGACACAATTTCGACGATTGTGATGCTGCTGGCTAAAGAATGAGGCTGGGAGGATTTATTGCTGCCTGCCCCAGCTTCTGGGGAGGATGTCAGAGAGTCCTGCAGACCCCCGCCACACACACACACAGGCGTCCCAGTGCATCAGAAAATGAAAAAAAATTGCGACCCACTTCTGCTTTTCCAATCATGCTCCTTTTTTTGCAATAGTTTTCAAAAGCTTTTCTGACACAGAGGGGTCTGCAGGGCTCCTCCACCCAACCTGCCGACAGCGGGGCAGGAAGCAGTAAGTCCCTCCAGTCCCACTCTGCAGCCAGCAGTGATGCAGTTGCTGCGATGGCGTCGCTACCATTCCCCCGCCCCTGCAAATACTTAGAGCTCCCAGAGAGCTTGGAAACTGCTGCATTACTGTATTGGCATTTTGCTGTGTAAGCCGGCTTGAGGGTCCCTAAGCAGGATCGAAAGGCAGGATAAAAATTCTTTAAATAAATAAAAATAATATGCTTCTCAGGCCTAGCAGTGTCTACACACAGTAAATCCAAGCCTCAGCAAGAGCCTAGACCCTTAAGGCTGAAGAAGACACTATAACGCAAGAGATGTCCATCCTTCACTGAAGCCATTTCAGAGAGGGACTTGGAAAACTCCAGCAAAAAGAGTTAAACGTATTCGGCTCTTGTTTGTCCTTCATGATAGCCAGAGTCCAGTATTTTTCTCCACACACACCCTGCCACAGTCGTACGCATAAAAACTCCAAGCGCATGCTTAATGGGTACAAAATGTACAGGCTAGATGGGCAACATATTACTTGGAAAAACAGCACAGGGAATAGAATTTTGATCTTTATGTTTTCATTAAATGCCAAACTCACTCAGAGTTCTTTCAAAAATAAGATTCTAGCATTTACAGAGAACCCATCTTATCTGCGGGTCCGGCATCCGCAGATTTCACTACCTGTCGATTCACGGGTCCCCTTTTAATGAAGTTAAAATAAAAATCAGTAAGAAAATAGCCTTCCCTACCTTCTCGCCACAAACCCATACCATTTGCAGAGCAGTCTTCTGCACTCCTGTAAGCCACTTCCAGGTCACGCAATGCATTCTGGGAAGAGCAGAGCTAGGAGTGATCACATGACCTGGAAGTGGCTTCTAGGAGCGTAAAAGACTGTCCTGCAAATGGTGCAATTTTGTGGTTCTAAGGTAGGGAAGCCTATTGTATTACCGAGTTTCACTTTTTAAAAATGGTTTTTAAAAGGGACTCCCATTATCTGCAGATATTGGTATCAGCCAGGGGGGTAGTGGACCCAAACTCCTGTGGAACACAGAGGGCCTACTGAACTGCTACTGCAATCTTAATTTCAGAGCCATAGTGACTTTGGAAAAGTTCTGACACTGCCTTTCTGAGGTTGCCAGTCTTCCGAGCTGCTTGAGAAGATGCCACTAAACGGACTTACCAACAGACCACTCCTCCGTAAGAAGTCTCGGAAGTGATGGCCCTGTCCTTTGACACAAGCCATGCAAATCTGCCACTAAAACAGGGGGGAGGGGGTATTCTGAATAGTGGCGTCAAAAGGACATGCCCTACATAGCTTTCTCCTTGTGAATCTTCGCGTCTCCAATTTTTCATTTTGCCCACTGTTCTGATTGTTAATGTTAAGAGAGCTAAGTTCAATTTTTCAGGTTCTCAGGGGAACTTTGAGCAAAGAGAGGGATGCTTCGCCTCCCCCTGCTGTCAGGAAGAGTGTGTTTCCTGATTGGAGTCATGACTTCAATCATCAGAGGAAAGATGCCTCCTTCCCCCCCCCCCCGAGGTTTCAGCTGTCTTCCTGCTCATGAGAGAGAACATGAGTGTTCAGACCATTCTCCAAGACTAAGTTTTCCCTTTTAAAAAAAGAGAGACAAAATCTTCTTCTCGCTGAAGCAACAACCAGACTGAGCAAAACAGGAGGAATTAACCAGGGTGCCCCTTACCTTTCTCTTTGTCTAAAGGCGGGAGGATACTATTGTCTCGGCAGACCTTGAAATAGATTTCTTGCTCTATCCCCTCTGGAATGGCTCCTTGTGGGATAATTATGCTAACGCCAGTCTCTATGGAACTCAGAACACCACCATTGCTGTTAAAAACTCCTCTTGCTGTGGCTACTACTGTATGTCCATCCTCTTCGTCGTCATCTTCCAAAGCAGAAGGACTAAAATCAGATACACATAATTATTTTTGCTATGACCAGGGGGAGGGGGAAAAAAAAAGCTAACTGAAGGTTGCAAAAGGAACATTAGATTCACACATTTCATGTCCCCTCCCAATCTTGCTTTTTCAGAGCCAGCCAAGTTGTCCATCTCCCCACAAACCAGCCCCAGAAAGCATCCAAGTGGACACCTTCCAGGTTGTGCAAATCAGCATTATGTGTTGGACAACCAGTGATTGAGAATGCAAGCAGAAGATATTGTATAAATCATTTTTACAGGCATCGTGCAACCTACGTGCATGACTCTTAGTGCAACGTTTGTTTGGAATTATTTACAACTCAGGAGCAGTGTACAAGGGGCCCTTGGTATAAGGAGGGGATCTGTTTCAGGCCACCCCTCTGTCCCACATGCGGATACTGAAATCCATGATGGAGCCTGCACTGTGCCACATTAAATGTACCATGTTTCTATCTTGGCTTTCTCCTCCTAAGGGGACCCAAAGCCATTCCTTACCAGGGGACTGTGACTGGCCTTCTGGGGGTCACACACTGCCTATTGGCCTCTTCAGAAGCCTCCCAGACACAACTTAAAAGGCACTTCTGGTTTGTGCTGGCGAACTGGAAATGACTCCAAGTTGTGTCCAGGAGGTTCCACTGAGCGCCTCCAACTGCGGGCTCAGCTCTTGCGAACATTCAAATCCGCAGATGAGGACCCACTGTATAAAGTCCAACATGCTCCTTTTCACAGTATCAGGCAATGAACAGCTGAAGGGGTGTGTACATAGGTGCTGCGGGTTTACTTGTGTGTAACTGCTATGCATAGATCCTTCTGCAAAACACTTGGCCCATAACCTGTCAATGAATGAACAGGTGTAAGAGCTATTTATAACTAGCATTGCTTATAAATCAAATTTGCAAACCCCAGACTGGTGAGGGAGGGACGGGTGTTCAGTAGGTTTCATGACCAGTTTTTGTCATTTGCATTTAATAAAGTTAAACCCCAGCCGTACTCTGGTGTCTTCCTTGGGATGGTGCAAGAGTAACAGGCTACTCAGAATTCCAGATGCAGGGGAGTGGCAGTGAGATATCTGGTTGCCTTGTGTGCTCCCCTGAGGCATCTGGTGGGCCACAGGAAGCTGGGCTAAATGGGCTCTTGGTCCAGCAAGGCTTTTCTTATGTTCTGTAAACCCATGCAATTTTTCTGAATACTGAAATCCTTCTAAACACATCTCATGAAATCACTTGTCTCTTCCTTAAAACAGCCCCAACCTGGTTTCTTTTGCCTCTTCTCTGCCTCCTCCAGCCAAACAAGAAATTCAGTAAAAATCCTACCACTACGCACAGAGTTTAATACGTTACAACACTTTCCCCGTTCCTAATGAAAAAGGAGGGTGAAGCAGGGCTTCCTTTAAAATGCTCAGTGGTAACTGACTGTGTTAGAGACTACCTCATTAGTGGGAGTGGAGCAAGCACTTAAAATGAAAGAGAGAGCAAAATGGTTTTTAGAACCCTAGTCATGCCATTTTATATAAATATACATGTTTTGCTTTTCAGAACAAACAGAATAACACACAAACACGTTCGTAGTTAAGTGCATAATGACGAGGGCCAAGGAAATCTCTGCTGTGGAAAACACATCCCCCAGAGAACAGTATAAGTGGACTCAAAATCTCCCTAGATCCACTTAAAACACTGTGCGATAACGGAGAGGGATTGCGGAGTGTTGTTTTTCCTTCGTAGTAAATATAGGTTATAGTAGCACTGAAGTGAGCAGAGTCTGCATCAACCACGGCATGCTTATTTTGCAGGTGCTGTCTGTAAATAACAGATATGGGTGCATCATTCCTACCAATTTGGCATTTGTAAAGCAGTCACTTGCCAGGCTTGGCAAGGCTGAAGTAGTGCCCAAATGTTCTGTCCCTTTGTAAAAAGTGCTCTAAAGCTCCCATCTCTTGCCCATCGCCTCCTGTAAACACCCACCAAGTGACACTTTCCAAACTGGCTGTGGGGCTGGGGTGGGGAGAGAATACAGAAAGCAGGGATCATTCCAAGGCCTGCTACAGGAAATCCTTTTCTACACCAAGTGCGAACTTTATCACTGAACCATAGTCCTACTCAAAGGGTTAACGTTTGGCCCATCCGCTATAGCTCAATAGTATATCGTATATAGATATACGGCCCATCCGTATATCTTACGGCGCAAACGCATTCCTGAGAAAGAGAAGCCGTCTTACCTTACAGGAATGGCTTTAGGCACAGCATTGATGTTATTGGCTTGATACTTGAGCTTGTCCGCCTGCACAGAGAACGTATCCATGGCGCTGTCAAAGTCGGGCTGGGATGAGCTGTGTGCTTTTAAAAGTGGTTGGGGAGAATTCTGAGATTTGGATGGCAATTCTGGCTTATGCTGATTCTCGTCCGGCAGGAGGTTATGGTTGAATTTGGGGCTTTCAAACTTGCGTTCGAATGGCCGGGCGGCACTTGTGTAAGGTTTCGTCGTGAAGCGGTTGTACGCAGGGGTGACAGTTTTCGGAATCTGTTCCGTTCCATTCACCGGCCCTTTATCAGGGAAGCTCTTCTGAGGATAGTAGGTGGACTGCACAGTGTCTTCTCGGCTGGAAGATCTGAAAGTTGCTGGTTTGTTTTGAGATGAAGGTGGCTCAGGCTTGGACAAGGTGGAGTTCTGGAAATCTGACACAGAGTTGACTGTAATGGAATATGGAAAAAAGAGTTAACACACACATGGCATGCCAAGGCAGCATGTTTAGGTTTTCATAGGATTTCACAGATAGGGTTGGGTGTATGCTATGATTTCATGGGAGCACAGAAAAAAACATTTTTATAATTTAACGGTAGAATCAGAGAGAATCAGGGCTCCTTCAGTGCTGGTTTAGGATAGTTTCTTATTGGTTATGCTTCTACTTAAATGTTTTCTGTTGAATTTCTTCATGATTTTCGTTTGCTTTGTCTGTTGCCCTTCAATGAATTAGACAGGGTTCATGTTGTTCCTTAATTGCTGCTTTTATGGTCTGGGATACTTTGGCAACTGTGCAGAGCCTGCAGCCCCCAAAAGGTGGGAGACCAGCCTTTTAATACAATAAGACAAATTCAGACTCTTACCTTCAGTAAGTGCAGGTTTGGGCTGAAGAGACACAATAGGGCTGTTAATGGATTGAGGCTGGGTGTACTGCACTGGGGGCGCAGGGGGAGGGGGGGTCACTTGAGGGACCGGCTCGTAACGCTTTTCTCCAACAGCCCTATCCATAGAATCCATGTCTAGTGACTTCCCCCTGTTGGAATAAAGGAAAACGTACGTGGTCAAGCTTCAGGTTTGTTTTGTTCCTTTGCCATCCTCACATTGCTTCTGGCTACTCCCAATACTTTGGGCTGAAAACAGACCTTCTGGATCAATTTCTGTGAGTGGACAGGCGACTGACTCCCTAAACAAGGCTCAGGATTAGTCAGAAACGTAACTCAGCATTGCTTCTCTTCTGCCAAGGGAGAGGGAAAACCAACAGGAAGGCCTGTTGTCTGCTCTTTTGTCCAGTTGTGCCTGAGTAACACAGGAAGGCGGTTCTCTCCCTCCTCCAGAAGTGACAGACAGAAGTAACATCCATTCATATTCAAGACCTGCTTGAATTCTGTGAACATGAGCATTAACCCTTTGGTAACATCCAGAACTCAATACGGTAATATTAAAAGCACAGGAGAATGTCAGACAACATGGATTTGTTAGAAAGATTGGTTAGAAACAAAAAGAAATAGAGTACAAGAGGCAGATGACATTTGGGGTGTATTTTTGTTTGTTGAATTTTACAACTTATACTTTTTCTTGTAACAATTTTCTTCCTAATTTTTTCTTCACTAAAAAATTAATTAAAAGCAATTAAAAGCAAAGGATAACTAAAGGGGATAAGTACTGAATGGTGAATTCTTGGAGGATGAGGGCCAAACTGATCCAAAAATTAGATGTGCCACAATTTCTAACACTCCTAAATGCACCCGTTGGATATTTACAATGCAATTCAGAAAAACAGGCTCAAGCTCCACTAGCTTTATGTGCATTATACTAGTTAAAAAAAGGAAATCAAACTTATTTTGATTTTTTTTAAACCTCCATTTAAGAGATATTGGTCAATACCTATATTATAACATTGGGTTCAGATCAAAATTTTGAATGCAATTTCACATTATTTGCACATAATGCCTGTGAGAGAATTTAAGAAGAGAGGGCACCTTAAAATATCTTCACATCAACAACTTCCTTACCACTTGATGTTCCTTTTCAAGTAGTCATAGCTAGTGCAAGAGCCAATGAATCTAGGTGATGGTAAAGCAAATGACAATACAATAAAATTTGTCATTCTAACTTAAGCACATTTTTTTTCACTTTTAGCACAAGTCCTCAAATAGAAGAGAAAGCTACTCATAGGACAAGTCGCTCTAAGACCAGCAATTCCCAAGCTTTGTGTTGGGTCTCACAGGTGTGCTTCAGAGGGACTGAGATGTAACTTGATAAAATACAATGAACATGCTGGGGTGTGTGTATCTAATGCCTCCCTCCCCCCAGACTGGGGGAAGTCCCATGAGCATTAATCTGCCCCCCCTCATCCAGGTACTATATGGGCAATTATATCATAAGAGGAGCCCTGCTGGATCAGGCCAAAGGCCCATCTAATCCAGCTTTCTGTGTCTCACAGTGGCCCACCAGATGCCTCAGGGAGCACCTAAGACAACAAGATGCCTGCATCTTGTTGCCACTCCCCTGCATCTGGCATTCTGAAGTAGCCTGCTACTAATGTAAGTAGTTACTAACTACCATTATCTCAAGGATGAGGAAATCAAATACACATTAAGATTCTCTTATGCGGCTTGTATGACAGGTGCCAGATCTCCAAGGAATTGCATTGCCCAGAAAAGCAAGTACTGGGGCGGGACTGTGTTTCTTGGGAAAGGGTATTGCTGGCAGCTGAGAGGCAATGTGAACTGAGCTTTTTCACAGTTGCAAGGAGGCTGATCAAGGAAATACATGCATCTTTCTGAGTAAGAGTGGCCTTCCAGTTTTAGTCCAGAAAAAGGAAAATGCATGTGCCCCAGGTATAAGACGTTTGGAACATACACTGGTACAGACACATATTAGATTGATGCATGCTCTCACTTGGAGATTTCTTTCTATAAGAGGTGAAACGTGCATTGGGTTAGACACATTCTCTAATGCTTTTTTAAAACACACACACACACGTAAAGCCTCTACATACATAGCTCATACTACAGGATCAAATTGTTCAATGTAAACTAAAGATGTGAAGGCCTCTAAAGATGATGCACACACAGTATTTGTACATTAGTCATTTCTCGTTCAACTCCTTAACACACACCTATCCTCCTCCTTCCTGCCAATATTGGGAGATCTAGTACTATTCAAAGCTTTGAACAGAACAGAAAGCAAGGAGCGCTCCTTTCAAGCCACAAACTCGTAATTATATTAGCTTGATGCTGCTTGTGGTTCTTGTCTGAGTGCAGCAGATGGCGCCATTGCAAAACAAGTAAAGAGTGAGAGAAGCAAGAATAGAAAGCAAGCGGCATAAAGAGACTCGAATCACACATAATCTGAACTCCAGATTCAAAACTGAAAGCTGCCATTGGCCATGATTCTTCTGTTAAGGGAGAGTGTGGTCCTCATGGCACCTCCATGGAAGACACCTATTATATCACATGTCAACAGTGATATGTAACTAGTTCAATATGTAATATGTAGTTGATATGTAATCTGTAGTTGAACTACAGCAACTAGTTCAGTGTTAGACCAGATCATTAAAGACTGCAAACGGCACAAGAGTTTATTCTTCTATCTCTACAGCAAACAGATCAGGGAGTTTCCTTCCTGCCTACCAGTTTGAACTGCAATGAAGTGGATAAAAAGAGTTTGGTGAGCCAAGCTTCATCAGTGTCACGGCAGCAAAGACTCAGTGGTTCCATCAAACCGTAAGGGTTCCAAGGCAGAGGAGGATTCTGGCCATACTTTATTCCTTCTTCCCCCAAACAGTTCAGAGCAGCATTTAAGCTTCACAGAAACCCTGTATGGTATCCAAAGGTTAGGTCAGGACAAGACGGAGGTTCCAGGCAGTCATGCCAGGAGCCAGGCTTTGAGTACGTGTTCTCCAAATCCAGATCTTGGAGCCGGAACCAGAAGTGGGGGAGTTGGAGCTGCAGCAGAGCAACTTCGCTGGTCACGCCTCACCAGAAGCCTCACATTGCTTGCCAATTGCAGGAACCAAAATGGAAGGCTGCTTGGCACTTTGGTGGCAGATGAGAGCTGAGAGGTCTGTTATGCTTCAGCCTGGTATGTTTCCGGTTCAAAGATGTGGATGCTTTTACAGGTTCAGAGAGAGGCTTGCTTGATGCATGTGTGGATACGATCCAGATTCAAACCAAAATACTTTGCTTGCTGCTCAAAACAGGCTCTTTCCTCCCTTTTAGCTCAGTGGTTCCCAAACATTTTTGACTGGCGGCTCCCTTGTCCTACTGGGCTACTGGCCCCAGCTCCCCTTTAGGGCTAAAATCCTACTGTATATAGTAGCAGGTTTTTTCATGAGGATTCCACAGCTCCCTTGGCTGGCTTCCTCAGCTCCCAGGGGAGCCACAGCTCACAGTTTGGAAACCACTGCTTTTAGCCAATTACCTAGGTGAACCACTAAGAGTGTTGAAACAATAAAGCAAGTTTTTGGCCAAAGAGCAAAGCCTAATCCAGAAGGATCACAAGTGATTACACTTTTCAACAGGTTTCAAGCCATCCAGGTTTCAAGCCAGGATTGTGTGTACACAAGATTCCAAATACACAATTTTACAGGAAATTGTTACCTATAGCAATTCCCTGTCAGGATCCAAATCTTCAACTGGGTCAAAAATTAGCTCTACGTTGGAAAGGGATGGGGCAGGAAGTAGTAAAAAAATGCTACCGAGTGTAAAAAATGGAATTTGTCCTGCATTTGGTGCTCTGCTGCTATATGGTATATATATTTTCAGTTAAAACTCTCAAGCAATCCCCACATAGGCTTTCATGGAACTTGTTAACAGCCTTTTGCAATAATCTGAGCCAACAGAGATCTGTATTCATAAACCTACATGTATGGTTCTTTCTGAGCTCATCTGCCAAAAGAATGGTTTCGGAGCCCCAAAAGATAGGGCACATAGTGGAAGTTCATTCTCTTTGCAACATAGATATGTTTTGCTACACTTAACTATTTTGTCAGCAGCACTGAAAGGAGACAGTACAATTATGGGACTCTGGTCCCAACTGAGAGATTCACGATGAGAGCTGGAGGACATTTTAAAACCAGAACACAGAAATTAAGGAGAATCTGAGTGCACGACAACCGAACAAAGAAGTATCCCAGCTGCAAAAAATCTCTGCTTCTCATGAAATAATCAGCCGAAGTCTGCACGTTCCAGGGTCCACAGCCTTTCGGAAGACAAAATTGCTCCACAGGGATTACTTGAGAGGTAATCCCACTGAGATAACGTTTAATGCTGTCCAAAGGTATAGTAAAGTTGGCTGCCGTGAAGAGATACAGAAACCAATTACAAGATACAGGGCCTGTTCAGATATTTCTTCCCCTTCACCTCTATACATGGCAAGATCAGCAATGGTTCTTATGCTCACATTTTCTCAATGACTAAAAAGGAACAAGAACTGGTGTAGCACAGTAGCCAAGCATGGCCTCGGGGAAGTCTCTGGTTTACATCTTGCCTCACTCCTCAGCAATATGGGGAGGATTCCTGTCAGAAGAATTACTGAGGTAATTGGATGTGAAGTACAGCAAGTCCCCAAATTACGTGAAGTCAGAACAGTGCTATCGCAACTGCACAAAAGCACAAGGATGAACAGCCTACATCTGTCCATAGGAAGGGTATTTGTAAGCTTGAGGACTACTTTTACTGTGAATATACTAGAGCAGGGTTTGTGGGTCCAGTGTCAGGTGGATCCTAGGTTGGCCCCTCTCACCGGCTCCAGATCAGAACCTTCCGGATGCAATTGGAGGCCTCCCTGGGCCTCCAGAAGCAGCCAGAAAGTCACTTCCAGTTTATTTCAAGGTTCATGAAAGTGATTTCTAGCTGTTTCCAGAGGCTTGCGGTAGCCTTCTGAGGCCTGGAAAAGCCTGGCACCAGAGAAGGATGTGGGTCACAGTGCCTTCCGCCTCAAAACAGATGGATCATTGGTCGGGAACTTTGAGAAGCTCTGCACTAGATACATGCTAGGTTATTATTTTGGTTTAGATTTCAATGTTTATTGGAACTAGTGATGGCAGGCATTAGTGATAGCAGTGGGGGCGATTTCTGGATTGACACAAAAGCCAGCCAATCAACACTGTGGCTAGCCCTGCTCTGAGAAGTGGGAATGTTGCCTCACAAAGGCTGTCATGAGGAGGATGAAATTACGGATGCTCCGCCCTGAGCTCCTTGACAGGCCGGTGAAAATGTAAGCAATGAACAAGCTGCTGCACGTGGGCTGGCCAATAAGCACTGTGTAAACAAAATGAAAACTCTGGATATAGAGCACATTCTACCCCCACACAAAAAACCCAAGAAAGAATGTGCCTCACACTTCAACACTTCCCAATTTTAGCTACATTCTGTACCCCATAGCCTTTTAAAAGAGTAGCCAAGGGGATTAGGATAAGGAAACTAGCCTCCCCCCCCATCCTCCTGTAATTGGAGAAGTCAAACACAAGGACAAAAGTACTTTTTACTAGGAATGCAATTACTAATTGCTGTTATTTACACCTGTTTGGCCAGTATTCCTCCTTCAGTTATCCAGTAATCTCTGGCAGCTTTCAATTCCATTTGACATATTGATGCAGTTTTGATGAAAGGAGTGACAGGAAGCAATTTCTAAAGCAATTTCAAGTATTTGAAAGAGGTGCATTTCTCAACCATTATTGACTTGAACAGTAACCCTTTGTAGCAGGTTCTGCTACGTAGGCTCTGCGATACAGGGTGCGATTTTCCAGGCCTGTCATTGCTAAACCAAACTGGCATACTTTTGCACAAATAACTGGGTTCTATTCCCACCCACCCCCTTAAGCCACTAGCGGCCAAAGGCAATGAATTGGTGTTCCTTTGGGAATCTATCAGATGTTGGTATCAAATGCCACGTACACACAGAAGAGAGCTTACTTTGAATAGTTTGTGTAGTTCAGCTGATTATGGAGATGGACTGGTTTAGCAGGCTCAGGGTGGTGGCTGGCAGGGACCTGTGCAGCAGGCTTGTTTTCAAAACTTCGACGATCAAAATAGGATAGCTGCTTGCGGTAATATTCCTCATCTTCCTCAGGATCATAGTGGTTTGCCCGTACTATGTCCTCAGGGGGCTTTGCTTGAGGTCTTTGGGGTTCTGGGGCCCTAAAATATAACATTCAGACAAATACTTTTTAAGCTTCATCATTTTGGGGGGGGGGGAATTTTGTGCATGGCATAGAACAATTACTCAAGGAAGAACAGCACAATTTCTTTGAAGATACATGCTTCTGTTGCAGCAGGCATTCCAAAAGAGGCATTCCTCCTCTCAGAAAGGGTTGCCTCTCCTGAGATGACACTTGCTAACTGCAGTTTTCTTAAGCATTCAATTGTTAAAAACACACACACTACATCACCTGATGAGGGGACATCAGGGGATATATTTTTAATTGATACACACATTTTAAAACTGATCAAACAGATAAACTAATTGTTGCATTCCTGTATTCCTCTACTACAGAAAGTGATCCACAGGAACTTTTTAGAGTACCCAAGAGCCTTTCACAGCAGCAATCCTGCTAAAGCTAAAAAGTTACCAAATGGAGCTCAAACCCAACAGTAAATCTAATACTAGTCCCACCACTCCTATAATATATTCTACATAGATTTTCCACACAATTTTCCCCATTGATTGGATTGTACCAAAGGGCCACCATCAGATTATAGCAGTGATTTCCACACTGTGTGCTGAGACACTTCAGGGCACAGCGGTGAACAGTGAGATGTCCCTGGCAGCCTCTTCCAGCTCTCTTGGGTGCCACGACCTTGGATCATATGTCACATGATTCAAGATGATGGTACCCATCTTCTAGGCGCCACCATCTTGGATCACAGGAGATCTTGTGCAATCCAAGATGGTGGCACTGGGGAGAGCCAGGAAGAGGCCACTGCAAAAGAAGGGCACCATGATTCTGATAAATATCCAAGAGATTTATCTTGTGGGTTATCAGAAACAAAGCATTCCACCCCAACATTTTATATCACGTTTACCTGTAAGCTGGTTTGTCATGTTCGTACTGATTTTGAGAGACCGGCTTAGGACCACTCACTGGGGCAATGTTGGGCTTCGGTGCAAGCTCTGGAGGTTGCTAAAGATATAAAATATAAATCTCAACAATTGAACACAGGATACAACTCCTGTATCTTCATAGCATTATCATATATTACAGCATCTTTTAAAGGGGGAGATTCGTGTAGTGAGGAATTTGACCCAACCAAAATTTAGTGCTTTTAAACCAGGGCAGGTTTCAATCAAAGTGATTTTAAGTACATGCTTATCTCTTACTTACTATTGAAATCAGTGGGCTTTTAACTTGATGTTCAACAACTTAGTATTTTTATAACATTGTTTTAAGTTACTCATATCTGTTAGTTAGACCAGTATTAATTATCCCTGTGAGTGCAAGGCTGAGCAGATATTTGATCCAGAGACTTCTGGTTTATTTCCAGACCACCACACTATTTACTCACTAACATCATTTAATAAATGCACCATTCATTTATTCAGGTGCATACAAAATCCTCCTTTCATTGTAAATCTGTATCCATTCCTAAGAGATCAGTGTGGATTACACGCTTAACACAAAAGAGAATGTAAAAGGTAAAGGTTTCCCCACGACCGAATGGTCTAGTCGTGACCAACTGTAGGGGGCGGTGCTCATCTCCGTTTCAAAGCCTGTAGAGCCGGCGTGTTTTTTTTTTGTCCGATCATGTGGCCAGCATGACTCTATGCCATAGCGCATGGAACGCCGTTACCTTCCCAACAAAGTGGTCCCTATTTATCTACTTGCATTTTTTAGGTGCTTTCGAACTGCTAGGTTGGCAGGAGCTGGGACAAGCAACGGGAGCTCACTCCGTCATGCAGTCTCGAACTCCTAACCTTGCGGTTGAAAGCCCAGCAACAGCGGATTAACTCGCTGCAGTCAAAGTAATCCCCACAGTGTCTTAACTGCAGGCAAAATAGTCCAAGAAAATGCTGAAATGGAGTTTTTTGGCTATTTAAAGAGGATAAGAACCACCTGGGCATGATTTGGCTTTCTCCTACTGGTTGCAATAGGGGAAAAAAGGCAATCCCACAACTTTTAGTGTCTCAATAGAAGCTTAATATAGGTCCCGTGCCATTTTGGCTGGCTTCTGAAGTCTACTATAAAAGCGATATGACATTCTCCAAACCACACAATCCAGCCACAAAAATGAGACACGACCTGTTGAAAATGACTTATATCACACGGAAACCAGAAGCCCATCTATACTAGCCTAGTATTGTACCACACTGAATGGCAACAGTTTCCTAATGTCTCAAGAGTTATTCCCACTTCTTCACTTAATTGTCCTTCCAGAATAGTGCTGTACTTTGATTGCTTCCCTAGACAATTGTTTCTCCCCCCCCCATGGCCTGACGAAAAGAGTTGGGTTTTGCCCTGTTTTGAACGTTCTGTGTATTCTTGTTTAATGTTTTTAATTGCTTTGGTAATTTTGATGCGTTTTACTGATTGTTACATTGTATTTTTATGTTCTCTATAAGCCGCCTTGGGCATTTGCTTCAGCATAGGCAAGGCGGGATATAAATTCTTCCAACGAAATAAACCTCTGGTAGCAGATGTAAGGAGCTGCAGGCTAAGCATGTCCTTGGGTCTCTGAGCTTCAATCCACCCTCAGCTGTGTTCTGCACTGGGGCCTTCAAAAGACTCGTATATGCAGCAGTCAAGCTTTGAGGTTTAAGCTATGTGCCAATTGATAAATCTGAGAAAAGAACACGGCCTTCTCAGACTGGCAGTTCAAAGGCAATTCTTAGCCTCAGCAGCAACCTGCTGCTTCCAGAGATAGCACTAGACCTGCAGGGTAACTGACCTGGAGAGGCTTGATCTCATCTGTGAGACTCCTGCCGCTATACCCAGAGGTGTCATCCTACCGGAACGGGGCGGTACCCCATTCCGGTAGTTCCGGGGAGAGCGGGACCAGAGAAGCAGCGCGCGGCAGACTCCGCGCGCTGTTTTTGCCTGCCCTCCTGCCCCTGCGCCTCGAGCGCTCTGCAAGAGAGCTCTTCCGGGCTCAGGGAGGCGTTGCCGGGTGCTGCCAGGGGGCGGGGAGCTACAGCTCACCTGTCCGTCCCCGCGGCGTTCCGGATCCTGGCGCCAGCAGCATTCCGGTTGCTGGCGCCAGTGAATGACATCACTGGCTACACCCTCCAGGTCAACCCTGTGCCAACCCAAATTTTCAAGATTTGTAAGGGTTTCAGATAAAAGCCAAATGACTAAAAGAGACTGTGTCAAACTGCTGCCCAGCACAGTCCAACAATAATTTACCTTGACTACTGGAACTTCATTGGAGTCCTTTATTTTTTCCAGTGATGACGACCTTTTGTTTTCAAACATTTTAACCCTGGTGAGCACAGACTGCGGCTTCATGGCTGGGTCATCTTCTTCCTCCGCTGGCTGTGTAGGCAGTGGTTTACTGTTGGAAGGCAGAACTTCTGGTTTTTGCAATGGAAGGGAAGGATGCACACCTGCAGCATTAACAGAAGGGTCGTACTGTCCTGCTTTTGCACTGAACCCTTGCGGGAGACCTGGTTCATAGCCCCTGGGTTGTGACTCAAAGTAATGCTTGGGTTCAGGAGATCTGGGTACTGCAGAGGGGTAGGCCTGAGTCTCAGTTTTGTATCTCCCATGGACTTCATAGCCAGCGGTGGGCTGATCTTCATACCTTAGCTGCGCGAGATTGAAGTTTTTAGATGCATGGTCATAGCGAGGCCTGTTGTCATAAGCCACAGGAGGCGGTTCTTCAAAGCGAGGTTGTGCTGGAAAATAGCAGCTGCGTTCTGTGCTCTCGTCCGCATTCTGCCGGGGATCAAAGTCTCTGGGAGGTTGGTTATCATAAGGTGGCCTGGGTTGGTAGGGCTGCTTTTCATCGTAATACCCCCAGTGTTCATCGTATGGAGGCACGCGCTCCTCGTAGTGGAGACGAGGGTCATAACCACGAGAAAACTGGTCCACGTAGTTTGTGGACTCATACCTATATGCCAGTGGCTCATAATCTCTGTTGGATTGCTTCTCTGTGTATGGGACCTGTGGCTCATAGGTCAGATTGGAGTCCTTCTCTTGCCTCTGCGCTGGCTGTTTCAAGACATAGTTCTGCCGCGGTGGCTCCTCAATGTATGGATCTTTCCTGTACATCTGCGGAAAGACAGTATTGTGGCGCTTAAGGTGCATAAGAAGTTCACTAGGACCAGTAAGAACTAAAATGATGTACAAAAGCCAGTCCGCATTTTAACCCAATTAGCCATATGAACTTAAGTCAATCAACCGATTAAAGATGCACAAAGTCTAAAAAGCACCCTGTTTTTAAAGGCAGGCAGGCAGGCAGGCATTGCAGCAGGCACCAGAGGTAGATTCTCTCTTGCCTCTCACACAGGACGGAATTCTATTTCTTCTAAGATGACATGTGCATCTGCAGCTATTATAACACTTATATTTAAAAAGGAATAGACTTTTTTTAAAAAAATCTGCTGTCTGATCAATCGGAAGCATCCTTCTTAGTCTAGCAAAATTTCCCACTTGATGAATTGATGAATTACACCCATAATTTGCCAAATGAACCTGCTCCTAATTTCTATCAAGGAACGTAAGGAAGGCTGATTAATGCTATGAATCAAATGTGTTGATGCATCAAACATCAAGGAAGCATAGTTGAAGATGTAACTTGTCTCACACCATGGTTCTCCACCCTATAGCCCCTGTACTTTTCTGCACTTGCTTCTTGCCTGGGAGGTCAAATGCTACCCTAGGATCCTCTTCCCATTAGCAATTAGTCTTCTCATTGGCTACTGTAAGTTCTTCAGTTCATTGGACTGTGTTACTGTACTAAAGCTACTGAAGTGATTCCTTGATTTTCCTTGCTGGTTTCTTGAAATTCCTGTCTTAGTACCACTTCGTTTCCCACATCTGTCTGTCACAGATGTCTATTCCCATCTCAGGATCCAATTTCTGGTATGGACCAAATATTTATTCTTGAATTTCAGAGGCTCACAATTGCAACTGTTTGAGCATCGTGGGCTGACACATTCAACGCACAATCCTAACCTCTAGTTAGGCCAGCAAAGTTTGGCTGGCACAAGGGCAACCGCAAAGCCTGTTTGAACGACTCTCGGAGTTAGGGAGGACGGTGCATGACTGTGTGCTGGCTTCTGACTCCAGAAGTAGTCCAAACATACTTTATGGTATCCTTTGTGCCAGCCTAACTCCAGGTTAGAATTGTGGCCTCAGTAAACTACCAATAATTGGGAACCTTTTCTACTAAGCATAGCAAAGCTGTGAAGCACAAACACAGGCAGATTTGGAGGATAGATTGCTTTTCTTTGAAAGGTACATTAACAATTTAACAAATTGGAAAAGAAGTTTTAAGTCACACACAAATCTTGAAAAGCTTTGAAATGAAATGAGCCTGTAAACGTCTTCTAATTGACGTATCTGTTTTCCAGCCAAAGAAAGAAATGTTACTTGGACTTCATGCAAAGAAAAATAAATGTTAAATATTTTTAAAAGCACAGAAGCGCTTTTGTAAGCAGAAAAAAAATCGGAAAAAAATCTTTATAGTAGGGGGTGGGGAAAGCAAATATGATCACGTGCTAGCGGGATGTACAGCGGTGAATCCGTGAAATGTTACAGCACAGGCAGAGGTACCTTGGTTGGGTCTAAATGCGGCGATAAGGATGGCGGTTCTTGATCTCTGAGCATTAAGTGAGGAGCCTCAGTGCCAGGTGTTCTTAGGGGGCCAGCTTGTGGTTGGTAAGAGTTGTAAGGAGCTAGGCCTGGCTCCTCCAGTCTGATATTAGTTAGGCTTACACTGGGGTTAACGGCAGAAGTTGATGAGGCTGGAGGGTTTGTTTCTGGCGACGGGGAAAGGTAGGGGACTGCAGGTGAGGCTTCTGCTTTCTGTGAAGTGTTTAAAATATAGTTTTTGGTAAAGTTGAGACATTGCAGGTGCATAACTTAATCCTAGTCATAACCACCCGATGCCTGCTATGAAGCTATTCAAGGATCAGCAAGTCAAATAGCACCTGTGCTTAGTAAACAAAAACATATGAATATATAAAAAGTTAACACCCATCCATGTGATCATGCAAGGATAAAATCTGAGCAAACCCCTAGAGCACCCTGTAGTATTCTCTGCTGGTAAGGCTAGAAATCTTCCTTCCCTACCTGCACTGGCAACCAGCTAGTCACAAAAGTCTGAGAAGGGCTAGAACAGCTTAAGCCTTCTCCCAGGGACCTCTAAGCTACAGTTCACATGGTCCCCAACTAACACAGACGTGGTACACTTGAGAGGCGCAACTGCTCTCCCTTCCACAGAAAATTAGATACAGGATGTGGAAAAAGAGGGTCTAAACTGCAGTGTAATACAGTAGTCTACAAGTAGTTGTGTCTCTAGGCCATGTGCTGCCTGGGGGCAGGACCTCATTGCTGCTGCCCCCCATGGAGACTGCCACCCTCAACTCACCTAGAGCAGAGCCTCATGTAGCATCCTCGAGCCCTCAGAGGCATCCTCCAGCCTTCAGAAGGCCTTTAAACATTACTTCTGATTTTCATGGGAAAACTGGAAGTACTGTTTAACGGCCCTCCATAAGCTGCAGAATGCCTTCAGAGGGTTTGAGGATACTGTGTGCGGCCTTCCTAACCCTCGAAAGAGCTTCAGCGGGCAGGTGGCAGCAGCAGCTCAGCGGTGGGTACTGCCCCTAATGGGACCACAAGCCTGTTGTACGGAGGCATGTGACCCCCATCCTGGGTAAGTGGCAGGTACGCCACTGTCTTCAAGGTGACTTTTGCATGTCCAGTGATATCACCAGGCATGGAAAATGGTCCAGCCTGATCTGGATCTGATCTAGGAAAACAAATTTTCAGGCATTTTCCAAAAATCTCTAGAGCCCAACTTTATCTGATTTATCTTCTTTGAATAATTGATTTTATGTTGCTTAAAAAAAAAATTCCCTCCTGTGCCTGACAAGCAAACACTCGCCTTGGTAACAATTGACACTCAGAAAGATGAGTTGGTTCAGCAAATTCAGTGCTCTAACAGGAGGTAAACCCACAGATGTGTCTATTCTCAAACTGGCATTATTAAGACTACAGTACTTGTGAGCACTCAAGTACTTGTGAGCACTCAGTTTGGGGCAAAAACAAGGGGGGGAAATGGGGAATGAGGAGTGCCACATATGAAGATTTAAACCAGAAATTTACCAAGAGATGATTGTGCTAATCTACTTTGGACTACACACTCTCTGGCATGTGCACACACCATAGCATCACGGACCAGCTTTACAAAAAGCTTCTTTTCACCACGTGTTTTCTCCTTACCGGCTGAGCCGCACTGGTTTTAAAGCCAGGAGACTCTATCCTGTGATTTGGCTGTGGCTGAGCTTGCGGCGCATAAGGAGGATATGTTTGATTCTCATGATGTATCCCTGATGTATCTTCTCTTACAGGTTCAGAGGACCGTGTAATCGCCGACTCAGGAGGAGTCCCAACTTCATCGTTGAGAGTCTCGTCCAGCTCTTGGTCAGTGTAGGCGCCGCCTTCCGTGTCGGTGTCCTCGTAGTCGGATGTGTGTCTGCTGTCTGTGCTGTACATGGAGTACTCACTACCTGGAGCCGAAAGGTAGGACAGACGATCATCGTGTAGGTCAAGGTCATCGCTGGTAGCACCGTCGGCCTGTGTCAAACACATGAAGTTCAGACGTTTATGGCACAAGCTTCAAAGAAATGCCCTTTCCCATACAGCGTTTTAAAAGAAAGGTTTTCTTCACAGAAAGAATAACTGTGAAATGAACCATGTTCTCCTGCTTTTACAGGAAGCCTCAGTGTTCCAGAGTTCAAAGTTCTGTTCTTTAAGCACACCCATTTCAATAGCTTAAAACTGTTGTTCATAGTGAGCCTTTTTACAAGACTTATGCATTGAACAAGATTTAAAACACTGTACTTTCTTCTCTTTTCATTACCTTTGCTCTTAACAATAGACTACACTGGAGCCCACAATCTCAAGCCCAATATTCAAGGCTATTTTTGCTCTCAGCACTTCCACTTGCAAACCAGTTTCAAAGTTCAGAATGTTTTAAGAATTTTTTAAAAATATTTGTATCCCGCATTTCCTCATTCCTTTGAGAGGTGCCCAAGGTGGCTTATAGAATTTCATTTTTTTTTCTATATACTAGTTCTCCAGTTCCCAATCAATCAAATTTATATACCACTTTTCAACAAAAGTTCACAAAGCAGTTTACAGGCAAAAAATAATTATGAAGTTAAATGGCTCCCTGTCCCAAAAGGGCTCACAATCTAAAACTAATGGACTCAATCTTAAAAAAAACAAAAACCCACTTGTGTTGTGTTTCTTGTTCCATAGGACCAAAACTCCTTAAACAACTACAGACCCTAGAAGACTAGGAAACAGGCAAAGACATCGTAGATTCAAATTAAATTGGCAAACATGGTGATGTACGTTAGAGACATAATTCCAGCTATACTGGAATTATACTTGCACCAAATGGATTGTGAATTAGCTATTACTTTGTAAGACAGTTTTTTGAATCACAATGAATTGCTGCCCTGAAAATGTCAGTTCAATATATAACAGACACCCAAAAAAAGCCTTACGTAATACAGAGAAGCCAGTAAAATGCCCGTTGTTACTGGAAGGGCAGAGAGGTAGCTAGACAATGCAGGGATTTCATGGCAAAATAGTTGTTCGGCCATGTTGCACAAAACATTAGAACAGCTGGGGCAGAAAGGGGACCTGTATATTGAGACAAGGTCTTGGGGTATAAGGCCTCTCTGTGCATAGGCACACTTCATCTTCAACACAGACACCACCCTCACCAAAGTGCCTGCTCTCATGTCTGTGCAAAGGCATAATCCAGAATTTCAATCTAAAAAGATAAGCTGCAGAAACCTGAGACTATGTGGGGGAAGGCAAGATATAAAAGCAAAGAAAATATTACTTGTATCACTATTCATTTTTCTTCAGCAGCTGGCACATCAATCATAATGCACCCTAGGATATTCCATCATTTCCAGAGAACTAGCGTACTTTAGCTGACTGCTAAAGTGCTAACATTTCAGCACTTTGTTCCAGCTAGGTCACCCATTGCAGTCCCCACAGGTTGTTCAACAAGCATTTCTGCTTAGCTGAATCAGGGATAGCTACTACCATTTAATTGGCATAGACACAGTCAAGAATTATGATGGTTGCAATGAACCAACAATCTGAGTTGCATAATGGAATGCCATCTTTAAAAAACCATCTCTTGTGCTCTTCAGAGTACTGTGAAAAGCTTCATCTGCTGATGTCTGCAATAAAAGGTGGCCAGTGGTCCCCCTCCCCCTTGGTGAGTTAGGGACATTTAAGACAAAGACATCGTGCCCAAACTGCAAAGAGGGCTTCAAGTTCTGATCGTCTACTATTCAGACATACTGGAGGCTTAAATTCAAGAAAAGCTCAAGGATACGGAAGCTTTGTCCCTTAAGCTTGGAAGGATACCAAGCAAGAGCAAGATCAGCCTTACTATGCCCAAAGCTCAAGCTGGAAGTAATAGGATACACATGGGGATGCAAGATAAAGTACTTGACACTGAAAGAACAGTGGGCCACCTCTTCCCTAAACTATTCCAATATGAACCACTCCACGATTTCTTGAACACAGCCTAGCTGTAAGGAAAAACTGCTCACTTCAGGTTATTAATATGCTTACAATCCATCATGAGAACAAAGTGAAAACTAAATTCCATACCTTTCCTTCTGAAACCCATACCAACTGATTCTGCTGCTGCTGAATTGCTTCCTTCAGAGCTCCATACCAGCCATCGTTCATTGAATTCAAGTTAATAGTAGCTAATCATAAAAATAAAAAGGTGGGTTTGCTAAAATAAAAATCACAGCTATTACTCTGTAGGTATTACTCTATAGCTATTAACCTGTAGGTCGTGGATGCAATTTTTGTTGGGTGGTGAAACTGACAAGGCAGATTAGGCAATGTGCATTAAGGGTTAAACCACCCGCAACTTTGGGGAGAAGGGGAGAACCGCTGCTCAATCACCATTATAGTCCCAGAGACCTGAAGCACTTAGAGCAGCCACATTGAAAATACAGGAAGAGGGGATGCTGGAAAGCAGGAGGGCTGTGTGGTTGTTTTGCTTGTGTCAAGGTTGTAAATAGGCTTTTCCCTATTCTGATTCACTTTGCTATTGGAAAATGGCTGAGAAATCATCCAACTTCTTGCTGCATTCTCAGGAAAGCAGCAGGATCTAGCGTTACAATGATAGCACTTGCGGCCGTGACATCACTTCCAGTGGGTCCCAGACAGATTGTCATTCTAAAAAGTGGGTCCCAGACAGATTGTCATTCTAAAAAGTGGGTCCCGGTGCTAAAAAGTTTGAGAACCACTGTACTACAGTACAAAGATGCCTGCATGAGCTATTCCCTCCTAGATGCAAATCCTCAGGCATGCCAAGAAAAAGTGGCGCAGTCTGTCCCTCATCCAGCTGCTGACCCCGGCTTTCTTCATTCCCCAGATGAAACGTGCCCCTCCCCAATATTTTTTTGCACTGGTTCATCTTTCTTTCTAGGCACTCACCCGTGAAGAGGTGGTGATTGTTTTTCCTTAGTTTGTGGGCCCTTTCGTATAATTTTCTGGCACTTTTTCGAGATTCTGGACAGAGTCTCATCCTCATGGTCTTTACACCCTGCTTGGAATCCGGGTTCAAGAACATCACAATGGGATACCACTGTGCGTAATTCAGCCGGTCCACTGCATTGGGAGTGACGTCTAATAACGCATGTTTGTCCTGCAAAATAAGAACAAAAGGAAAAACAAACAAATGATGCTCTCAGGCTGCGCAAAGCATCTGGAGCTGTTCTCTAAGAGAAGCTTCTCGAGCTATAAAGGTGAAAACCTTTGCGATCAATACTATTCTGAAAACCAATCCGACACTGGATCCTAAAAAGTTTTTATTGACCAGCTTGAGAGGCAATCCCCGCAGGAAAGAGAGAAGTTATTTGGTATGATCTTTGCAGCCAGAATACTCCATACAAATAATCAGAAATAATATCCATCAGCTAAGGTACTGGTTGACTAAATGATGGGACTTAAGTCACTTGGAATTAGAGCATTTGATACTTCTGTACCTAGGCAGAGAAAATAATTTGGGGAAGACTGGGATAATTTTAGAGCATTTTCAAATACAAAGCGAAGTGTGATTATGGGTAGCCCATTTTTCTTACTGGAATTACATGTGTTTTATTGGAATACTTTGGGTTACAGCAAGTTGTAGTTTCAGTTTTATGTTTTTGTTGTTTTGCTTTTTATCAACAATGGGGAAAAAACTTCTTGGGGAGGGTATCATGCAAGACTTGCCACATTTAAACTCAATGACTTCAGAGACAATTCGTTAATCCCTTTATCAAGAGACCAAGGAGGAGAGCAATGCTGGATATGTTAGTGATTAATTCTACAGTCCACAGGAGGATAAGAAGGCAGATGTGGAAGATTTAAAAAACCAAATGGGTAAAAAAAGGCTACAGAACAAAGTAAGTCAAAGTAGTGTGTTTTTACTGCTCTATAGCCATCCATCCTGTATGACAGCAGTCACCGTGAAGCCTTTAAAATTTATGTTCCTGGGACACTTCTGAACTTCCAGAGACCACACTGACAGCTAACATGCAGGAGATTCCCCCCCCCCCCAAAAAAATTGCTGTATGAAATTCAATTCTAGCGGCAATGGTAAAGGTTTTTGCTGAGGTTGAGAATTGCATACTGTAGGTCCTCAAATGCAAACACGCACTTATTCTACAGCCTTACTGCCCAAAAGGGAGTACAAACATTTTTTTTTAATTTGGCAAAGGAACAGTTTTGTTCTGTGCAAGCATTAAAAGCACTGCACTGCTCAGTTTGCTTACAAAACAAATGAGTAAATGCCCACCAATAGGGAAAGGGGGCATTTTATTAAACTTGAAATGCTACATGCCTGGGGCACTTCTTTACTACATTAAAAATTCCTGAGATTAAGTTGTCATACTTAGCGTTAGCAAAAGCAAGAATGGGACCCTTTAAGCGTTGCACCAGTATCATGGGAGCTATTTTTTGGTGTGTTTGGCTTGTGACACCGTTGTAATTTCCCACTATGATTGGTGGGGCCAATCGCACAAACCACTACAGGTTGAGTACCCCTTATCTGGAGTTCTTGGGATGGGAAAGTGTCTGGGTTTTGGATTTGTCTGGATTTTGGAATAATTGCATAAATATAATGAGAAATGCTTCCTCTTGTTCTTTTCACTGTTACCCATATGGGTGTCTGCTGGCCTACTGGACATTTTTCAACTATGTCTGTACAGGTACACCCCACAGGGCAGAGCACAGAATTTACAGCCTGTATGTGGGAAGGAGCACAAGACCTTCTAGTGCTCACACTACAGAATTTTTTTTTTTAAGTCATGGACAAAAACGTCAGGATTTTGGAATAGTCCAGATTTTGGATGTCTTATTAAGGGATCATCTGCCTGTATCATGCAAACACTGCACAGGTCCTTCTCACAAAACTGCTGCTGGGAGTGGGGACAATTTGCACACTGAAGGAGCCTTCAAATGTTGGCCACACAGTGGGCTTGCACTATTGCAGCTGTTTTGCTGAAAAGGCTCTACTGCATCTCTCACGTCGCATACATGGTTTCCACTTGTGGCTGCTGTGCTTGTTAAAACAGTTGTATGGCTGCCCCTGAATCCCAGGCGCTATTGTTCATGCTGATCTGATCCGAAAAAACAAAAACGGAATGAGAATTGCTTACTCTGTCAATTATCTGTTTTATTGTATGAAGACGAATAATGCCCGAACTACGTTGGTCTGTACCAGCATCCCTCGGTTCACTTTCTGTTAAAGAGAAAGACGTTAATACAACCCACTGGTCAATTAAATAGACAACATCTTTAATCCCAGTAACAAGGCATCTTTTCTAGTAAAAACAGAAACTGTTGCTGCCGCATTTTTGTACCAAGCAATGCGTTTCTGAACCTATCAGCGGGAAATCTTCTGCTTAGCTTTTTTTTAAGTCACATGCAAACACAGTTCATTTCCCTTCTGCCATCTTGACCAGTAGTCAACAGGCCAGGGAAGAGGCATATGTCTATTATGCAGAATGTTCCAGTTTAAGTCTGACAGTCTTGGCCAAGATGGACCAATGGCCTGACTCTGTATAGTTCTCTAAATTCTTGCCTTGACAAGTACTTCTGAACTTTCAGAGACATTTCTATAAAAGACACTTTTTCCCTACATATAGAAAGCAACTACAAGTTTACATAGATATTTCCAGCACCCCTCTAGAGAAGATAAGAGAGAGAAAGAGAAAGTATGCATACAAACACATGGGTCTCTGGGAAATAAGATAAAGACACAAGAAAGCAGACCAGATGCTTACTTGCAATCTGATAAATGTCTGGTTCCTCTCTTGCCAGCTTTTCCCGTGCAACATCCGCAATTGGTCCAAAGATTGTGACAGGCCTGAGAAATCCCGCTGTAAGTGACAGGAGAAAAAAGTAAGTTAGCTTAGAAAAGAATCCCCAAGTCATTTTCATTATGGCTTGGAGGCTGTTGCCTTTCAACCAAAACATCACCTTCTCGAAGAACAACTCTTTCATATGCTGGAAACTTGGTCTGAACTGGTTGGGCTGAAAGGTCCTCTCTGCTTTTTCGGAGATTTCTCTTTGAGCTACGGAGGCCTCGAAACCTCCAGAAATCTGCACGGTCCCCTCCTGCTGTCTTCGGAAGTGTGTACTGCACGCTAGCCAGTTGTTCAGCTCTGTGTGGAAAAAAAAAAGAACAAGCAATGCTTAACTTGTATCTCCATGTTTCTGACTGCACATCCCCATGAAGTCAGAGAAAGGCTTACAATTCCACTGAAACTCTGTATATTCTACGGACAAACACTTCATTCAACTGTGTACATATTTATTCCTAAATACCAAAAAATCTTGCAGCAAGGTTGTGGTGCCGCCCCCTACAGGACATTTGACCCCCTTAACCCCTCAGGTCCGCCACTACACTCATGCTTCCCTTATGCTTTTAATTGGGGCAGGGTGGCCCCTGAAGCATTTGTTGAGCTCCATGTCCTGCTGAGCTCACTCTCCATGTTCTGTTCTGAGTTCCAGATCAGGACATGTATTGTGGCTTAACGGTAGGGTTACCAGATACAAACTGGGACAGATGCCTATACCTTTAACCATTGTATAGGGCATTTTGGCAGGTGTGGCTTTTGAAACCCTTCCATGATGAGCTGCCCAAATTCCCTCTTCTATACAATGGTTAAAGGTACAGACACTCTGTCCCAGTTCGTATCTGGTAACCCTACTTAATGGTCTCCTTTGCCTGGCCTTTGGTAAGTGCCGAGGCAGATACACTGCAATAGGACTGGCATAAGTATCGAGGTGGCCAAGTTTGCGGATGACACAAAACTTTCCTGGGTGGTGAAAAGCAGAAGGGATTGTGAAGAGCTCCAGAAGGACCACCTGGAGTTGGGGGAAATAGGCAGCAAAATGGCAGATGTGTTTCAACGTAGACAAGTGTAAAGTGATGCACATTGGGGCAAAAAATCAAAACTTCACCTATCGGCTAATGGGTTCTGAGCTGTCTGTGACAGCTCAGGAGAGAGATCAATCAATCAATCAATCAAATCAATCGGTACTTATATACTACTTTTCAACACTTGGGGTGCTGGTGTTGGGATCTTGGGGTGCTGGTGGACAACTCAATGAAGGTGTAGACCCAGTGTGCGGCAGCAATTAAGGCCAATTCCATGCTTGGGGTAATTAAAAAAAAGGGGTTGAGAATAAAACAGCCAAAATTATTATACCATTGTAGAAATCAATGGTAAGGCCCCATCTAAAGTATTGTGTACAGTTCTGGTCACCACATCTTAAAAAGGACATAGTGGAGCTGGAAAAGGTGCAGAAAAGAGCGACAAAAATGATTATGGGGCTGGGGCACCTCCCTTATGAAGGAAGACTGCAGCGTTTGGAGCTCTACAGTCTGGAAAAAAGGCGCCTGAAGGGGGACATGATTGAGACATATAAAATTATGCATGAAAGGAACAGAGTCAATAAAGAGATGTTCTTTTCCCTCTCTCACAAGACCAGAACCAGGGGACATCCACTGAAATTGAGGGGGGAGAGTTAAAACAGATAAAAGGAAATACTTTTTTACCCAGCAGGTAATTAAGCTATGGAACTCCTTGCCACAGGAGGTGGTGATGGCATCTGGCCTAGATGCCTTTAAAAGGGGACTGGATGGATTTCTGGAAGAAAAGTCCATTGTGGGTTATAGGCCATGATGGGTTGGGCAACCTCTTCACATTAATAGTAGGCTACTTCAGAATGCCAGGTGCAAGGGAATGGCAACAGGATGCAAGCACCTTGTTGTCTACTAAACTCCCTTAGGAATCTGGTGGGCCAATATGAGATACAGGAAGTTGGACTAGATGGGCCTTTGGCCTGATCACTTCCTCATGAGTAAGCATGCACGTGTGGCACTTATAGTGCTCAACTTATCATAGTGCTCAACACATTTTCCTTGTCAGTTTCACGACCCACCAAAATAAGCTTCCAACTCACTGCTTCTATATTTACAAACTGGCTCTGAAGCATCCACTTTTATCAAGTATTCCCTGTTTCAGTGTTATTTTATGCCACATTTTAAGCATAATGCAGGCTTATAAAAGACAGCATCTGCCTCCATCTATTCTATAATACCTGTTTTTGTTGGGTATAATGCCTCTCTCCACTTCTTTGTGATTCTTGCCAATT
Source organism: Lerista edwardsae (assembly GCA_029204185.1). NCBI lineage: Eukaryota > Metazoa > Chordata > Lepidosauria > Squamata > Scincidae > Lerista > Lerista edwardsae. The sequence continues at coordinate 10,897,051 of JAJKFI010000020.1, read as the reverse complement.
CGAATAGCCAACCAGGACCCTAGTTTGCCATTATATAATGTATCCACCACCCGGAACACCTCTCCTTTGTTGAAGCTTAGTCCGTAGGGAGATTCCTTCTCGTATTCAAAATGAGTTCTAATATAAAAAGAATCCCCCACATCCGACTCGACAATGCGCCGATACACTGCAATAAGAATGGAACAGACAACACAATGAATGCTTTCAAAACCCTATGCAAACAATTTTTTAAAAAATAATGCATTGAGAGCAAGCTTCGTTTCTCTGTTTGCAGCTTTCATGCTTCAAATTCTAAACATGCCATAAGACAAGAATCTGTTTTCAGTGCTAGCATGATGACTTACAGTACTATTAATCATTTTGCCTTGCAGTACCAGGAGATTTGCCTTTATCTCTCAGGGCAGACATTCTAAGCACATTTGCTGGAAACTCTGTGCCTTGCTGCTGAATGCATTTACCGAGAAGCACAAAGGAGCCAATTTCTTAAATGTTCTGCAAGGTGTTATGCACAAGAGCCATTAAGGCACAGGAATAAACTGATAAGGTTGAGGATAAGCACTTATTCTAGATATTACCCAGGCGGTGCCTCTAATGGTTCCACAGGCTACCCCACCCCCCAGGCAAGGAATGTGAATAATGACTCTCTTTGGTGCTGGGTGCTGACACTGTAAGAGTGGGGACTGAGATCAACAGCTCAGTTAGTATTAAACTGCTCTCCCTGTTGCTTTTAGACTAAATGACCTGAAGAGGAAAGGAGCCCTGCTACTAACCAATTGCAAGCCAGAATTAACAATTTAAGGGGTTCTAATGAGATTGTGTTGTCTTTGTATATCAGACACCCCCTCCCCCAAAAAACCCCAAAACATTACTTACCATCCTTTTTCTTCTGTGCCAGAATGGTTACCTCTTCCCCTTTAGGGAGGTCAAGCAGAAAGAGCACTGCTTCCTCTCTGATGATATTTGTGAAGTCTACATTATTTACCTGGTGCAAAAGCAATAACAGTTTAAAAGTCACAGCACAACTAGTTCAAATCCAGGGGTGCAGCTACACTTTCTCCTATAGCTACATTATTAAGCCCGTGTGTGGCATTTATGCATTGAATACTTCACAGTCATTTGGGCCTAGCAATCCTGAAATGAGAGCCCTTTATGTTCCCTTTTTATAGCTGGTAGCAGAGGGGTGGTGGGGCCATGGACATCAATGAAGCTACAGCTCAGTTGGGAACTGAAAAACCAAATTCTTCCAGTTCCACGTCTGAGCCCCTACCTAGTGGACAACACTTGGACTTCTTAATAATGGCATGATTAAAACTAAAATCACTACACAGCATTAGTATTTCTTGCCAACTTGTAATTATACTGCAAGATCAAAAAAGTGCAGAATCTCCTGAAAACATAGAAATTGCCTTGGTGAAATAAACCAGCTCTGTCTATTCCTCTTTCTAAAAGAATGAAGCTCATTAGCAGAGTTGTCAGAAGCAGGTAGGCAGATAATGAATTCCTCCTGGACCCTCCATCAAACGCAAAGACACACTACTCTGAACACTGGAATGCCCATTGACTAGCAGTAGATATATTCTCTACTAGTAGATATATCCTCAAACTTCTTTTTCTAATCCATTTTAAAAGCCATTATAAAACTGGTGGTCAAGATCACATCTTTCCTGCTAATTTCAAATCCAAGCTATTTAGGGGTCAAAGCCAAAGCTGAGTGGGCTAGCATACTAAAGGTTAAGGTTTCCCCATGACCAAATGGTTTAGTCATGACCAGCTGTAGGGGGTGGTGCTCATCTCCGTTTCTAAGCCAAAGAGCTGGCGTTGGTCCTCAGGACAAGTTTCCGTGGTCATGTGGCCGGCATGACTATACGCCAAGGCGCACGGAACATCGTTACCTTCCCACTGAAGTGGTACACATTTATCTACTTGCATTTTTAGGTGCTTTCAAACTGCTAGGTTGGCAGGAGCTGGGACAAGCAATGGGAGCTCACTCGATCACGTGGTCTTAAACTGCCAACCTTCTGGTTAGCAAGTTTAGCAACAGTGGTTTAACCTGCAGTGCCACCATGTCCCACTAACATATTACTACGTTCCAATTAGAATACATACTCTTAAGACTGAAACCTACCCTGAGAATCTGGTCTCCTTCCTCCAGGCCTTCTTTGGCAGCAGGGCTATCCTCCAACACACCAGCTACAAATATCCCAACGTCGTTACCGCCAGCCAGTCGCAAGCCCACACTGTCTCCTTTCTTGAATTTGACAAGCTTCATGCTTGGCCTGCAAAATTGGGACATGTTATTAAGCTATATGTATGCAGTGCTTATAACATCTCGTTCCCCCTCTGTTAGGGACACACAAGTATTGCGCTGAAAGTGGCAATCGTTTTTTGGATATCATGGGCAGCTGCGGAGCTTTCTGAAATGGTAGCTAGCAGATTGTGGGGACTATCTACATAGGGCCACACAAGAAGAGGTGAGTGGTCCACGGGCTACTTGGTTTTATCAAGGCGAGGTTGAAAAGTAGTTCATACCAAATGAACTCCAACATGACCTGACTACATAGGTAGATTTCTCAGCAGTGGACAACTATTAACATCGCCTGGGTTAAATCACCTTAGAAATAGGAGTTTCTCTCCAGGCACAACGAAAAGCCCTACCTACTTGTGACAGCTACATCCAGTACTGCCTGAATGCACACTTTCAAATGGGAGGGGAAGAGAGCTATTTTCCCTAAGCTCATCACAGGTTCTGCAAGGACACAAGCTACAGGGACATGAGAGAGCTAGGGAGAGACTTCATCATCATCAGGTTGTCCTCCTTTCCCCCCAGCAATTCCCTTGGCCGCTGCACTGAGAAACGAGTTCATTGCTTTGTGTTGTGCTGTTATAATCTGTTGCAAGTCACCTTGGGGAATCATCTGACTGAAATGTAGGGCATAAGTTTTTATTTCTTGCAAAAGTCAGTAAGCAAGAATTCCATTACCGAAGCATTCCATCTTCATGTGTTGAATTTGGTAAGGGGCCATCAGATGGACTAACTGGTAAATCCACATCTGGCTGTCCTGCCTGAGCGTAGACTGGTTTTGGTTCTGTTTAAATACACAAAAAACACTGGACTTTACACTCTTGAGAAAAAAAAGCTCAATTTGACCATCACAGATGCAACAACAGAATTATATGATTTTTAATGCTTTTAAATTTCCAAATTGTTTCTTCTTCACAGCCATCCGCTAAGGGATACACCCAGCTTAATGGAATAGTGGTCCAAACATTCCACCATGGAGTATGGACAATTAAATAGGAATGACAACAAACAATGGATCAAATCCTGAGTCACATAGCAATCGTGCAAACAGTTAACGCAGGAAAACTTGAGAACAGCATTTGCCATCCAAGTCAGAAGGGAATCACATAGTGAGCTTTCACAATTACATACATTTTAAAGGGCAAGAAACATTTAATAGTTTAAGAGTCCGGCACAAGATCATTTGCTCTGAGTTAATGGAGAAGACAAGACCCACTTTCCCGTCCTCGAAGTCACAATTTCGCATGCATCCAAGGGTAGCTAACAAGTGTGAAAAGCTTCTCAATAGGGATTGTATCCCTGATTTTAAATAGTATCCAAGCAAAAAAAAGGTTCCATCAAGTGTGAGGACAGCATTGCTGCCTGTATCTAAACACCAACAAACGTTTTCACACTCCCTCGACTGTTATAGCACCTCCTTACAAGCAGAAGTGGGTCTAGCTGTATTTACCTGGAAGTGGTGGAGTCTGTTTATTGTTTCTCTCTGCTACAGATTCTTCCACAGATTTGGAGAGGGGAGGCTCCTCTGCATTCTTCACAGGTGTAGAGACTGCTCCTGGCTTTGCTATTCTTTCATCATCTCTACTTCGAAGACTAAATTGGGAAAACACAAAACTATATTTAAAGACGAGGCAACAATTCTACTAAAGGCACCTAGAGCAGCAGACTGTTCTCTGCACTCAGGAAGGGCAAGCATCATGCTCCAAGTTTCTCCTAGAGAAAGAGCATTGGTTGTACAAGTTCTCCAGGATCATCCTGCCTGTTGGCTCAAGGCTGAGAACAGAGGCGAATGCACAAAATGCTGCTCCCCCCAATCCATATTAACATTCTAAAGGCAGAGTACTTCCCTGACTTCAATTCTACTTCCTGCGGCTAGATGGCATCAACGCCCCAGTATTTGAACACTACCAGGTACAAGAAGCGCATAATATACATATTGCACACAATATATACACATGGAATTACAACTTCAGCACTGTAGAATAGCATTTTTAAAAAGCAAATTAAAAAGCCCCAAGAGGAACAGATCTGCGCTAAAAGCCACAAAATTATGAATGGAGAGGACACTCCAATAGCAAGCAGCAGGTGACTCTTTTGGAAAGAATGAATAAATATTGCATAGTGGTGAGGAAGACCCAATTATTCCGTACATGTGTGCTAGCACTCGACATATTTGAAATCTGGGTTTCAGGACAGAATGACTTACGCAAACAAAGCAAACACCATAACCAAGTTCTATTTCCCTGCAACATGTAAACTTACTGCACATCCCCAAATGTCATGACACTGTCTCCCCTCTCACCACTTGTGCAGAAACCCACAATACAGCATAAGGACAACAGATAAGTCATACTGCATGTGGAGAAATCTACAAGGTTGGGGTCACTTGCAGTACAGCTGAATGAAGTGAAACACCAAGCTGTTGTTGCAGTCAAACTCTAAAGGAGCCAACCTTCAAAACCTTCCCTTTCGCCAATCCTTCTCCAACCCAATCATCTAGTGCACCGAACTCAGCATCCTTTACTACGACACATTAAGTTGCCCTATACAGAGTCAGACCATTGGTCTGTGTAACTCAATGCTGTTTATTCTGCCAGACGGCAGCATTCAGGAGACATGGGACCTTCACAGCCCCAGTACCAGTCATGTCATCCTACTGGTATGCTGGGCAGGACGTCTGGGTGATCAGCAGCCTGCCCGTCACGTACTGCAGTGTTACGCCATTTGCGTAACGTATGCAAACAGTGTAACGCTGCGGTACGTGATGGGCGGGCTGCCGATCACCCGGACATCCCGCCCAGCGTACCGGTAGGATGACACGACTGCCCAGTACCCCAAATCACTAAAGTGGTGATATGGGGAAAAGGTACCATAGAACTTCCACATGCAAAACAGGCGCTCTCCTACTGAGCAGAACTGACTGTATCCATTCTTTTGATCTAGAACACTGGCCCCCAAATTGTGGGTTGCAACACACACACACCAGCCCAGCGCCCTGCACATTTGCACTCCTTGCCCCCCTTCAGGTCCGCCACTGGTTCTATGAGTTCTCTCATAGTATAACACTTGTAAAAACCCCATGGAAAAAATGGGGTTTATGGTCAGCCTGCCTATTTTAACTGCCTTGAGTCTATGAGCAAGGCAGTATATAAAGAAGTTTATGGGCCATGTCATGGGCAACTCACTATACACACAAAGTGGACAGCTCATGTGCTGTGTCACCCTTACTTTGCAACTAAGAAGAGGAGACTCTCCAAAATTTGGAATTCGGTAACCCTTAATAAAAGGTTCCCCACCCCCAGGTTCACAAAGCATGTTGCGACCGCCGGGAAAATCCACAGTAATCCTGCCAATTCAAATGCTGACTTGCATCGTTGTGATGTTTCTTTAGTTACCAATTTAGGTAATAGGCTGGTAATAGCAAGCCAGAGTTTGGCTACTCATGATCTCCTTGGAATTCCTGGTTTGTTTTAAACCAGAGGCTGAAACATTCCTCCCCACATGGGTGGAGTGTGTGAGCCTGAGGCTCATGTTAAAAACACTAAACCACCATTTAATTACAGCTCAGCATGATTCCTGAAACTGGCCACTGATCCTTAATGTTCACTCCCAGTCTTCCTTTTATTGGTAATAGCTCAACATTCACATTTGCTTTACAGATAATTTTGTGCTTTTTATTATGGCCTTTGGCAAACAGTGAAAATGAATTGACTGAACTAACTAAGGCATACTCTTGTTTGCAAATACTGGAAATATTGGTTCAGCCATCTCTTAAAGGCCTGGAAAAGAACCCACTGAAGCCTAAAACAAAAAAATTGCTAAAATCTAGAGAAAGAAGCATCAACCCAAGATCAAAAAGTGGAAAGGGAAATATAAAAACTGCACTGCCCCCACCCCAATTTTTGAACTTTCTAGTAAGCATTCAATTTTCACTGTTTAAGGTGGTACAGGAAGTGTTGACCCCATCATTGTTCCTAGGCGACATAATGTGAAAATTTACAACTGCGCTTCCCGTGAGTCATCAAAGGTGTTATTTCACTGTGTATGTGTTCTGGCAGTATTGCTTTTACCTCTAACATCTGTGCTGTGTCAGGAAGGGCTCTTTTTTTTTTTTTTTTAAAGGATGCTCAACACTGCAGCATTTTAAAATAACCTTCGGTCACAAAAAGTGAAGTCAGCTTCATGTTTGTTTCATCAGTGGCAGCTCATTTCTCAACCAATTTCCTTTATGCCAATCAAAGCTATACATTTGTGCTACGCAACACACCATTTTTATCTGCACACACTTCTATCATCATAAAAACGCGAGTGACATTTTAGTCCTGTCCGCAAGAACTCTTTCCAAATCTTTCATAATGCATGAAATCTGTGTGAAGCTTCGCTGATGACTTGTTTTTGCAATCGGTAGTCAACAGCTGGAGATGTCACTTTACGGAGAAAGTTGGCTTCCTCAAAATGGTTTAGCTACAAAAAAGGGAATACTTCATAAGATAACAGGAGAGCCACTCTGCTGAGTCAGACTAATATCCATCTAGCTCAGCATTCTATCTCCAGCAAGGGCCAGCCAGATTATCGTTCCTAATATCACACCTCAACTGGAAGCCCAAAAGCAACAATTAATATTTAGAAGGGGGAGAAAATTGATAAAACAAAAACCACACATACAACACCACTTTCTCATTTTTTGTAAAAAAAATCCCCAAATCTGCCAAAAAACATCTCATATTGTTTGGATTTTTATTGATTAAATAACGAGGGGGTGCATAGATAACGACTATGACTGCATTTGCTGAAACGATACCACCTTTATCGCCTACCTGTATCACCACCTACTTTGGTGGTGTCCTACAGCACAAGTAATAATGCAAATGTTGAATAAAAACACTACACCAATTTCTGCACTTCTAACTTTTGGAAAACAGTGAAATCTGCAAAAAAAAAAACCAACAAAACAAAACCCACCCATTTTCTCCCACCTCTTTTGATATTCAGGCTTACTAGGCTGTGAACATGAATATTCCAGGTCTATTATGGGTAACAGACACATCCCATTTGTCTAATCCTTTTTACCAGTCACCTTTGCCAGAGGCCATCTCCACTTTCTATAGTGGTGAATCCCAGAAGTTAATTATGCATCTTTTGAAGCACTTTTCCAAACTGAACCTACTGCCCATCAACTTCACTGGCAGACTGTATTAGGTGGAAGATACATGCATCTATTAAGTTTCTGCCTAAGTTCATAATTTAAATTAACTGCCAGACTACTATCAATGAAATGCCCATTACAATCTGCTTCACACCCATCTTATTTTTAAACAATTATGTCGTACTGAAGATTATTGCAAGAGTATCGAAGATTATTGCAAGAAAAAAGCAATAATGTGAAGATAATGGACTCTGAAAACGCCAGAGGTTAGAAATTCTACTGCTGCAAATTGTATCTACTAAATAACATGTACTTGCACATGTTATCCTTAGGGGGATTTTTGCATAAAGTCAGTTGTCTTTTCATAGTATTTTTTTCATAGCGAGCCAACGTGGTGCAGTGGTTCAGGGTTTCAACTTACTTATTTTACAGATTTGTATCTAATCCCACTTGGCTAAATCCCCAGATAATCTCCCCCAGAAGTTTCATATAGGTGTTAAAAAGACTGGAAGATCCAGGTTCAACTCCTTGCTGAGCCATGAAGCTTCCTGGGTGACCTTGGGCCAGTCACCATCTCTCAGTCTCACCTACCTTACAAGGTTATTGTGAGGACAAAAGGAGGAGCCATGTACACCCTGAGCTATTTCACATAAAAATGTGAAGCACACTAACTAAGAGTAAGAATAATCGACAGGAGAAAAGGAAACATCAACCCTTTACCCTCCACCACTGGGACTTAAAAGTCAGACTTGCAAACAGAACTTTTTTTACTTGTCCATTCTAATATCATAGCCTTTATTTACCAAAGGCCCCTGCTAATATAATTTCCCCCCTGAACAATTCTTTTTATACATAGTTGTGGTCAAGATAGAATCATTAATTTGTATTGCTATTACCCACCTTCCCCAATCTTTCTGGTTTCCATCACTCATAGCCCATGCTACTACATGCCATACTACGCTAGTATTTAGGTGCAGCTTGACCAATAATAAATCCCCATCATTCCCACAATTCAGGTGATTGCCTGAGCAGAGCTTAGACTGTATGAATGAGCAAGGGCACTGCCCCCACCCTATATGCTGCTAGAGCGGTTGCAAGAAAGCAGCTTCAACAGACAAAGACAACTATTTCAGTAGTGACAAATATAAAAAAAGGCAAAGCAGCATCCTTATGAGCAACCAGAACTGCCGAACACACTTTGAATGACAGGTGATGTGCACCAAGTCAAGCCCTCACATGGCCTGCCATCAAGTCAACCGCATACTCCCATTTACAAGACTGACAAACATGTCACCTACTATAGATCTCAATTGCCCAGAGTTTCCCAGTCAGGCAACTGAACACGTTTTGTGGAGTTTTATTTTGAAGTATAACTATTAGGGCACAATCCTAACCTTGAGTTAGGCCAGCACTGTTAGGTCAGCAAGGTTTGGTTGGCACAAGCGCCACCGTAAAGCATGTTTGGACCACGCTCAGAGTCAGAGAGGCCAGCACACAGACATGCGCCATCCTCCGACTCCAAGAGTAGTCCAAACATGCTTTACAGTGGCCCTTGTGCCGGCCAAACTTTGGTGGCCTAACTGTGCCAGCCTAACTCCAGATTAGGATTGCACTCTTAATGGGTTAATTTCATTTTCAAAATGCAATTCACTCCTCTCCTTAAGCTCATGAACTCAGCTACAGTTCAAGTCTGGCAGCCCACAGGTCTACCTCCAAAGCAATCTGATTTGGGACCTTGAAGTCCTCAGCAAGGTTTAAAAATCTAGGTGTGGCAAAACCGTTCACCCACAATTTAACTTGTAAAGAGAAGAGTTCAAGTGTAAAATCTGTCCAAACATTTTGAACTGTGGCATCTCATTGGCCTTCCATGCAGTGTTTCAACTACACCAGAGTACATGTGCTCTGTAATTGTGGAAAAAAAGACTCCTGTTAGCTGATGCCAACATTTATTACAGAGCTGGATCATCCACAAAGACAACTATTTGTGTGTGGCAACGTACAATTCTGACCCTTGGACCCTTCCCTATGGAGAAAAGTGAACTCATAGGTTGAAAAACATAAAGAGGTCTTCAACTCCCAAAAGCCAAATCCGACTTTGTTCTATAGGTCTGACAAAATGTCATCAGCAAGTCTGACAAAACATGGTCTCACAGGCACTCTTTAAACTCATGCCAGATTTTCATAAGCCAAGTTGACTTATGTTTGGATAGAAGCTTATATGATTTAACAGGATACACCAAACTACAAGACTATGTGGGATGACTATGCACTGTGCAAGTCTGCAATAATTTGGATAGTTTCACTGGATATTTGAACCAATTCTACGGTCTCTGACAAACAGCCCATAAACTAATCTGTTTTCCCGCTTAGCGAAACCTTTCCTTTCAAGAACAACGACAAATTAATTGACAACATTTAAATACATCAATTATAGTGATAAAACACAATACATGCTTTACATAAACGAAGTCTTAAAAGGTAACCCACAACTTTAGCAGCATGCAATGCAGCACCACAGCATGCAAGCCACCCTAACAAACGGTGTGTTCTCATTTTGAAGACATTATATTTTCTGTAGAGGAAACCCCCTCTCTGTACATGTTTTAAGTAGCCACTCATTATGGGACAAGTCAAGGTTATTCCAAAATTAAAGTTTATAACTGTTAACAGTTACCAATTCTCAAGTTGCTCTATATGACACACAGATTTCTCTCAAGTGAAATCAAGCAGCTGTAAGACACATGTCTGGCACACACTATTTTGGCTGAAACCTAGAAAGAAAAGCAAGCACCGGTGTGTTTCAGTGTGATAAACAAGCGTACACTGAAGCAACACTTAAACAAAAAGAAACCAGCTTGCACTACTGAACCTCAGTGTGGCTGTAATTTAGACGCTCTGCATTACCAAATTCAAGAGGTCCAGTACCACAGTCAGGCTTTCACTTCTGAATTCTGTATGACAGAGCTGGACTTGGGTTATGCCAGATACGGAAATTCATATCAGACCAAAGAATACGCCTCATTTACTCCTAGTTGAGTAAGCTACATACAAAGAACGCAGTTGGCTAACATTTTTTAGGTCCACTGTATCTCTGCCATCGTGTCTCAATTTGAGAACTGTGATATCATGCAAGTGCTTAACTGTGCCCCCATGCATCTGCTACTGCCTACACCCCCAAGTCAGTCTACTATTGCGTTAACAAGTTGATTTAAAACAGTACAAGGCTACCATCACCTGCCATTGTTGGGCTGCTGTGGAGAATGTCTGGAATGGTCTGAAGGCTCTGACCTCTGGTCAGGAGATCGTGAACGACTGCGGCGGGGCCTGTCATGTGATCGGTTGGAATGATCGGATGCCAGCGACTGAATTTCTGAAATGTCTGTTAAATAAAAGTTGTTTTTTATGAGATGGCTATAATCAAAATGATGGCATGACCTGCCCAAAATGAAAATAAGCTTTTGCAGAATTTACTGTGAAGTGCATTGGGCCATCTACACTAAGAGCGCAATCCTAACTTGGAGTTAGGGCAGCATAGTTAGGCCAGCAAAGCTTGACCCGCACAAGCGCCACTGTAAAGCATGTTTGTACCACTCTCGGAGTCAGGGATAATGGAGCATGTCTGTGTGCTGGTCTCTCGGACTCTGCAAGTGGTCCAAACACGCTTTACGGTAGCCCTTGTGCCAACCAAATTTTGCTGGCCTAACTGTGTCAGCCTAACTCCACATTAGGATTGCGCCCTAAATTGTAGAAATCAACTTAAAGCATCAACTGAGTTGTGCGTACTGGGGGGCCACTGATATTAAGGGGCACATTTCAGTGACCCACGTTCGGAAATCCACCCTTCCTCCCCTTTTAATCACCAACACATATACTAACCTAACATTTCCAATCTTGGGGAACTATATGCTCCTATCACAAGGGAGAGAAAATAAATATACTCACCATCTCTTTCTGAAGCATTAGCTGAATGAATGCTATCAGAAAGATCTGGAACGTTCAGCAAAGTTGCTCGTTCATCCCTTTGAACCACCATCTTCAACTTGCCCTTTGACCTTTCTATTAGGGTCTTGGCATCTGTCAATGACATATTTTCCGTGACTGTGCCGTTTATCTGCAACAGAGCAAAAGGACTGCTGATAGGAACCGAATCAGAAGTTAACAGTTCCACTTTAACAGAATCAAGCATAAGGAGGTTTGGTGGGGAAGAGGGGAAGGGTCTTCCCCCCCTCCCCCAAGAATTTTAGATCACTAATTAGAGTTAAAATTCCAATAGGCAATGCTCTTCAAATATTCAAGTATTCTAGTGAAAACTGGAAATGCTGACAGCAGATGAGGCATTTCAGAACACACTACAAAACTGTCAGCAAAAGGTATTTTTAAAAGTTTAGCTCAAGAGGAATCTAGGAATTTATTTTCCAGAATTAATGGCCTCAATTAGTTAAACTACCTGCATTGCTTATTCCTCTTTTCTGGTGCCAACAACCAGCTCGAGTTGACTTGACCAATGTATTAACAAATTAAAAGAAAAAGTGCTTTAAATGCCAGCCTTTAGCTGACAATTTATCACTTCTCCAAATCATGGAAATTGGGGCTATTTATGGCAGTCTCATAAATAACTTGCAGGAGGCATTTATAACAAGCATTTACTGCATCCACATCCCACCCAGGGCAACTCCCAAGTACATACCCAACCCCTTTACAGACAAAACAAACAACCTTTTAAAGCAAAGATGCAGCGTGGGCACAAGATTGAGCTGCACCATTTCCACACATGTAAACAGAAACAAGGGCCCCTCCACATGGCTCCTTTTGGTTTTAAGGAGCCAAGAAAGAAAAAGATGAGAGGAGAAGGAGGCTGCCATGCTGGTCATATTATGAAACTAATACGCAGGTGCAATTTGAGTAACCTTCCCCAGGTGAGCAGCCAAGTGGAAAGTGACACCGCTGGTTTATGGAAACATTAATGCAGCCCGTTTTTGTAGCTTACAACATTCGTTGTGTTTGAATACCTTTAAATATCTGTAAAAGGAATTACCATAATTGTGTAAGTCAACTGCAAAGAAATAAGGGAACCCACTTCAGTGCCTTAATTATATCAACAGCACTCCGAGTTATGTCCGTGAACAATTACCAAGGGACTAATACCTGCCAGGCAGGGCAATTTATCTCGCCAAGCTCCTGTTAAAGAGGAAGTTGGCCTAATAGAGAACTGGGCTCTTGCACATGCTCAGCTAAGGCTCCAAGAAACGTGTTCTGTAGGCAGAGGTATCCATCTGCAAGGACTACTCTGAGTAAACATCACAGCTCTTACTGACATGACAGACATTAGCATTCTGCTGTCAAAAACAATTATGTTTATCCTTTTTTCAACCTTCCCTTTTCAGTGGGCCACAAGAGAAGAAACACAGTGTGACACTTCAAAATAATCAAGTCATTTAAAAATTTATTTCTCCAATGAGGAAAATTCTTTAATTTTCCATCTTCTGGCTGATCCCTTTTTTGTTGCCCACCATTGGATTTCCAAGATCTCCCAATTAGGGATTGATTCTGATTTAATTGGCTCTGTCTCTCATGCAGAGGCCTATAAAATGATTAAAAGCAAATTTCTTGAAACTCATAAAGTTAATTTACTTTCTGAAGCCAATAAATATTGTTCCCCTCTGTTTTATGGTTTGGACGTCCAGGTGGGCCAAACCCCGGCTTATTTGCATATTTTAGAAGAAACTGGGGCTCGTAGAGCAATGTCTCTGGCCAGGTGTAACACTGTACCCTCAGAAGTTTTATGGGGTCGTTTTAAAGGAATTAAGTTCTCAGAAAGACTATGTCCATGCAATCAAGGTGTGGTTGAAACCCTGGACCATTTACTATTTTACTGCCCACTACATGCAGGATGTAGAGAACGACACTTAACCCCATTGATAGGCAGGACCCCTCAAGATGGTTTTACTTGGAGTGTGAAACAGCTATTTGCTGTGCAAGATGTAAATTTTACTAAACATTTAGCATGTCTTTTATCTTTAATAATTAAGACTAATTTACAGCGAACTAGATGAGTTTTCATGTGATTGTTTCCCAGCTGGGGTGTATTGTGTGTAATGTTTTTATCTTTGTAAGTTATGCCAATAAAGGTATTCAGATTCAGAAAAGTCATTGATAAACAAGTTGCTTGACGTACAGAACTTGCTCTTCTTGACGTACAGAAGTTGCTCTTCTTTACACAGTCAAGGGGGGGTGGAGAAAAAAAGCATTTACTGTACCTTCAGTACAACATCACCTTCCTGAATGTTGCCATCTCTTGCTGCCAGGCTGTCCTGTGATATTTCTTTCACAAATATGTGGCTGGCCAAACGCAAACCATATTCTGTTTTGGATAAACAGAATTAATACAAGATTGGAATCGAAAGGACGCATGCTTTTCCCTGCCTTCACTCCTCTTCCCCAATTCCCAGAAACTTCCATCTCTCTCTACCCCAAGTAATCCTCCAAGTGAATGCTGGGGCACACCACTGTGCCACAAGAGAGTCTGAAGCGTGCTTTGAAAAAGAATTACACTCATTCATTCATTTCCCACCTTTTTCCCCACTGAAGGGGATTCAAAGAGGTTTATACCACTCAATAAAACAGTATTAAAATCATAAACAAATACTAAAAAACATTAAGTAAAACTAAGTAAAAAATTATTACAAAACAAAACTGAGATCACTAAACAATTAAAAAACACCAACCCACTGCTTCACTCAAGTGACTTTTGAAATAAGACCCTGCCGAAAGGTCTCCCCCAGGGGAGAAGTTCTTAGTTCCAAAGAACAGAATTGCATAAACAAACTCATTTTGAATGTATCTTTATGACGAGGGGAGGGAAGACCCATGCAGCTTCAATTCCCTGCATCACCCCTGCTTTGCCCTATATCAGGCGGCGGCCAAATCTTGCTCACTAGGCACATGTAGAACTTTGACATTCAATCTGTGACTTGCAGAAATGTGTCGGCCAAGCTCTTTTTTGCATCACAATTAATACAAACAGTAATTCCCCCCCCCCCAAGTGTTAATTTACCAGGTATAAACCGAAGAGTTCACTGGATTAAAACGTGCAAGCTTAATGTTAATGGTGAGTAAATACATTTAAAAATGTGCAGCTCTCACTGCACATCTGAAGTTTTTCGTATGTGGCTCGTACATCAAGCAAGTTTGGCCACCCCCGCCATGTATGATCAGTACTGTTTTCTTAAGAAGTGAATAAGGATGAATCAGGACACCCTGATGCAGCTTGCACTATCACTATTGTTCAAAAGCTGCAATTACATCCCCAGAATCCTTTAAAACCTTAAGATACCCTGCAAAGTAGCGCATACATCATAGGCCCTTGTTATCCGTAGAGGTTCTGCTCCTGGAACCCCAGCAGATACAGAAATCCTTGGGTATTCAAATCCATGGATTTGGGCCATCCCTAACCTCTGAACCTGACTGAAGCTGTGCTCCAGTAGGGGCCAGAGATTTCTGCAACAGAAGTGATGTTTTTGGCATTCTGAGACCCAGGGGCATTTTTTGGTCTGAACAGGCATTCTGAGGTCTGCGCATGCTGCAGGTGGTCATGCCTCTGTGGCCCTCAGAAAAATCCTCCAGAGGCAACCAGAGCACTGCTCCAATCACATTTGGAGGATCCAGGTTAGGAACTCATGGGTTTTGAAATCCATGGGTCCCGAATCAGCAGATATTGTGGGCCCACCTGTATATTTTCTTGCTCACCTTCCAAACACCTGAGAGGCATCATCATTGCATCTTTCCTCTTATCTTTAAAAATCACACAAAACTCTGGGCCAACATATCAAAGTTTGGGGAACACTGCTGTACCTACTCCTGCAACGTATTTGCCATAATTTGGATTGTCCTTGGGTCTAGCCCTAGGTTAAAGAGTCATATACCCTTGGGCAGACTTCATGCAATTTCATTTTTTGGCCCTGAACGGAAACCTGCACTATGTTGGCATTACATGCACACAGGAATGCAATAGCAAATTTGCATTTAAAGGGATGAAGGAAGTTCAGAAAATTTCAAAGTTGCCAATACTGAGTTGTATAGAAGATTTTATAACATCCAGCCAGAAGGCAGAGATATCATACTGTTACCTAACAATGAAATACTCAGTTTTGAATGACTCTGGATCTCAAATTTGCATAATTAGTGCAGCACTCTCCCTGACTGGTATGCAAAACACTGCTGCTAGATTGACTCCCAGTCATTAACAGAGTCTGCAGTCATCTGTATAATTGAGGAATGGCTATATAGTGAGATAGCTTTGCAAATTCATTCTCGGGAGAACAGCAATCAGAATAACCAAACTGTTTGCCAGCAATATAGCAAGCTAAATTAGCATCACACTTCTTCCAGGTAATAGTCCAGTTCCTTACCAGCGCACTTACCATATCAAATCAAAAGAATTCAAACGAAAGCCCTCTCAACTGGATTCGACAGTACTAGGTGTGCATATTGCCAGGATGAAACCCCGGGAAACTCCGAGTACCAGAAGTGGGCCATTTACAAGATGCCATTCTGAGAATAGGCCAAAATGCATTGAAAAGTCCTATACGTAAACTGCGCCAGTCCCAAGCTCGGACACAGTCCAACCACAGGTATGACTGCAGTTTTTCTCAGAGCTGGGTGTGCACATTGCAGGAAAGGCAGTCCGGGAACTTTGGAGTACCCGGGGTGGGCCATTTCCACCAGGTCCCAATCTGTAAATGGGCCAAAATGCCTGCAAAATCCTAAAACCTCAGACTGGAACCTGGTGGAAATGGCCCACCCCGGGTACTCCAAAGTTCCCGGACTGCCTTTCCTGCAATGTGCACACCCAGCTCTGAGAAAAACTGCAGTCATACCTGTGGTTGGACTGTGTCCGAGCTTGGGACTGGCGCAGTTTACGTATAGGACTTTTCAATGCATTTTGGCCTATTCTCAGAATGGCATCTTGTAAATGGCCCACTTCTGGTACTCGGAGTTTCCCGGGGTTTCATCCTGGCAATATGCACACCTAGTACTGTCGAATCCAGTTGAGAGGGCTTTCGTTTGAATTCTTTTGATTTGATATGGTAAGTGCACTGGACTATAAGCAGAAAACTCCAAACTTGTACTAAAAAGTTAAGCTGGTGAAAAGGGGAAATGTGAATTAGAGGACAAAGTTGTTCCTACTGCATTCTGTCCTACAAGGTTCTACCTCAGCACAAACAGTTGCTGTGTTGAGGACGCCCAAGGCAGAAGAGGGTCACAAGCTTTGAATCTGCACACATCTCCTTTTACCTGAAAGGTTCTGTGCAATCTGAAAGTCTGCCACCTTACCAAGGCAAGGTCCAAAAATGAAAGTAACCAAGTAGGCATAATGACGTAGTGCAGGGGTCTCCAAACTTTTCAGTATGAAGGCCACACATTTACACATTTTTGCATGCAAAAAAAACCAGTTTCAGAAATGAACGGACAACATTTAAACGAATGAATACATTGTACTTGGATCTTTTTTGTAATCCGCATATGATATGATTCAGAAGAGAAATGTGACAATTACGAGACAAGGCTGTGCTTAAACTGAGAAATGATATATCGTGAGTAAAAATGTCAAACATTAGCAAATGCTCTGACAAAAAAACCCAAGTTGCTGCAGGCTGGATAAACTGTTGGGGTGGGCTGGATGTGGCCCCCCAGGCAGTAGTTTGGAGATCTCTGATGTAGTTGTTCAGGAAGAAGAGTTTGCCCACAATTTCCAATGCCTTCCCCAATTATATGGGAGATTAAACCCAGAATGTCACACACACACCCCTACCTACCTTACATGGAATGGAAGAACAAGGTTGTTCTTAAACTTAAAAATCTATTATATGTGCAGCTTGGAAAAAATACATCAAGGAAACAAGACCAGCATCCAACAGGTAGATACACCTGTTGATATAAAGACTGTTTCCATAGGAGACAAGGCTGGCTGAGAGTGATGTAATGATCACACCCTCTCCCAAGGTAGTCTGCAATAGTATCCCATTACATACCTGACCCATCTATTTTTTTTTTTAAGAGACCTGAAACTTTAGTATAATCTACTCCAATTTGCTCTTTGGCCTTTTATTTGGTTGGGCTACAGGGGACCCCGTTCATTATGTTCTCCAGCACAATCCAGTTTTCTAAATGTCCAAAAATACCTTCATTCTTCCTGGATTTCACCAACGTGACTTTAGTAGGTTTTGCAGGCTGACTGGACGTCACCGATCTCCTATCCGATCTTGGCGATAAACTCCTCTCCCTGCTTGCGCTTCGGTCCCTCACCCAGCTTTTCTCATGCCGTCTGCTTGCACTTGCAGCGCCACGCGAACTTCGTGGATCATGCATTTCCTCTTCGTAACTGTCCTCGTCATTTTCAGACACTGGATCTGGATCCGTTCGAGGCACAGGAATCTGAACTTTTTTCATTCGCCGTATGGTCTACAATAGGCAGATAAGCAAGGCTGGCTATCAATATTGTAAATTCAGAATACATCACATCCTGCACATACCAATTGTGTTAAAACTTCAAAATGTACAGTATAGCTGTGCTGATACCTGCAGTTTCCTTCTGGTTTGACACGGCTATGCATTTCCAACTTTAATGAGACAATACTGCTGTTACCACCACAATGGAATATCCAGGAAGAAAGTCTACTCAGGGTGCAATCCTAACCAACTTTCCAACATCGGGGTAAGGGCAATGCAGCTCTCTGGTAAGGGAACAAACATTCCCTAACATTAAGGAGGCCTCCGTGACTACTATTCCACTGCAGGATGCAGTATAAGCCCCATTGGCACAGCTAGGTCAATGCTAGAAAATTGGTTAGGATTACACCCTTAATACGTTCTGTCCTAAAGTGCACTTAAGGCAACTTGGAAAATGGGAGTAAGAACTGTGAAAATATAAATAATATCAAAGAGGAAAACAGCACACCATATTACAAAAGGCTGGCAGGAAAGAGGTTTGACTTGCTTACTAAAGGTCAGAGACTTCCCTATAACAAGCATTCTGGGGAAGCAGCATTATAAAAGATGACAGTGCCAAGGTTTCCTGGATTCTGAGTCATGCGAGTCACCTTCCACACAGAAAAGTTTTAGTAGAGCAATTCCTTCAAGGAAGAAAAAGGATTCTTCCTTATTTAATGAAAAGACAACTAGGAAAACAAGCTTGCACCTAGACGCCAACAGGAAATGATCATTCTCGGCATCTCTGTACAGGTGAATGTTATGGATATGAAGAAATGACTGATTTAAAATTGGAAGAAAAAGTTATTTGCCTGTCACATGTGAATACTTCTAATACTTCTTTCTAAGTATTAATAAGGCTTGAATTCAAGTCTAATTAATACTTGAATTCAAGTAATTACAGCAGAGAAGCCAACAAGGAGAAGATGGATTAATAAAAATTACAGAGCTCCATAGTCAAGGATAGCACTCAATACACTGAACGGGACCACAGGCTACAGGTTTTATAGGACAAAAATTGCTTAGGTCAAAATGAATGCAGGGCTGTGCAGGAGAAGATCTTGGAGAGCTGTGTTTTAACTCTCTTATGGCACCAAATTGCTGGCCTGTGTTTTATAAAAGCAAGTTGAATGGGTTCTATCCTCACAGTGGCATTCCTTGGAGGGGGGGTAATGGTGCCCGGGGGCATGCTTCCAGAGGGGCTACTCTCTGCATCTGCTGAATGCCAACCCATGGGAGCATTCTGAGGGCTGGAGAGGCTGCACGCAGCTTTCCTGGCCCTCAGAAAGCCTTTCAAAAAATCACCACTTCTAGCCAAAAACTAGAAGTGATGGTTTTCGGCGTCCAGAAGGCATCAGAAGGTCTTCTGAGGATTGGGGAGACCACATGCTGATTCCCCGGCTCTCAGAAGATCTTCCTCGGGCCACCCTCCTCCTCTGCTTTAAAAAAAGCCGAGGAAGAGGAAGGCACCTGAGGCAAAGGAGCAATGGGATGATTTTGCTGTCCCTCCTCACCTGGTACCCAGGGGCATTTGCCCCCAACCCCTTTAAGTATGCCATGGCATCCTCATAATAAATGCAACTCAAATAAATCAGCTATATTTGAAACATGAACAGTACATCTATGGCCCTCCAACATGGAGAACACAACTAACACCACACTGCCAACACCAAGGCAAAATAGGATGTTACACTAGATAGTATCTTTTTGGCTCTAAACAACTAGTATAGCCTAAAGAGGGGCTTGTGACTTGAAAACGTTCCTCCAGTATGGGACAGTACTAAGAAATTCTCACTTGCTCCGTTGTTTTTGGTGGACAATACATCCAGCCTGCATCTTACACAAGGGGTATGTTCTGAGGTTGGAGCATAAAGCCAAAATTAGATACAGTCAAAAATCCCTTAAATCTGACTGTCTCTTTAAAAAACTAAAATCATAGCACAAGAGACACAAGGGAACTGAGACAACTAAGGGAACAGAAGCTTCATTCTCTCATTTCAGGCTCGCTCCAGGGCATAAGCAGAGCAAATTGAATGGCAGGTGGAACTGCCTACACTATTTAAACTATTTTATCCTTCTTTTGATGGGGGAGGACAGGCGTGCATACTTGAATTCATGCAAGTTAATCATGCGCAAATTGTGAGCACATTGTATGT
>JAJKFI010000020.1:10793087-10876949 GCA_029204185.1 Lerista edwardsae | reverse complement strand
GAATTCATGCAAGTTAATCATGCGCAAATTGTGAGCACATTGTATGTATTAGTCTTGCTGCGTTCCACAACTCGAAAATGCATCAATGAATCCTTCTAAAGCAGAGACACTTCAAAAGTTACAGAAGAATAGCAGCGAGCCTGTCTAGAAGTGTAAAGAATTTTGCACTTAAAAGAATGCTGCTCCACCAGAACTATTGTCTTATTGATAAGTTGTTGTTTTTTACAGGACAGCATACGATCACATCCAATGCACACTTCAGAATAAGTCCCACTGAACTCTGCGTAAACGCACAAAGAATTGCACTGCAAGATCTCTTTAAATGAATGACAGCCCTATCAATATACAATACAATACAATGGGAGCTAATAAGCATATTTTAAAAAAGGATGAGGGTGTCTTCCTAAGAGAGACAGTACAGCAGGTTTCCCTCTCACCAAGAGCAGGGGGGAAATGGTCTTGTCTTTGGCAAAAACTAAAAAATGAGAGTTTGAGAAAACGCAAAGCCTCTAAGAACCCTATAATCTATGGGCATTGCTACTTCATCAATATTTCAGTGCTTGACAAGCCTGCTGGAGTGGAAAGGGGCTTAACTTCGTGTAGCACAGCTGTGTCAATAGGCATGAGATATAAACCTTGCTAGTGTAGTTGGCAAGCCACCTTTATACATTAAAAAAGGTTGCAGAGCTGCGGATTTGTCTTCAAACTGAGTCATTCGAGTTTCTTTCAGATTGAGGAAAAAGCAGGAAGCTTGTCTTTTTTAAAAGAACCAACCACAATTCTGAGGATAACTATCACGTGAGTACTCCAGACGCTGAGGCAGGAACAAATATGATCCTCCTTTTAGGAAACCATTGATGCCAAAACTACAGGTCGGAGTTAAGTTGAACTTAACTTAAAATTTCCCCCAAGAAGTATTTTAATCCTCCCTGGGCCAACGTCAATTACAAATTTCTGTACTAAAAGGACATTGGGAAACAGCAGTTATGTTGCCACTGTCGGAAGCTGTTTTAAACAGATTGTGGTGGATTGCTAGAACAACAGTCAACATAATCATGGGAGAAGTGACCAAAGACAGTCAATGAACCCTGAAAAAAGAACTGCTGCATTTTTTTCCAGGCAACAAGGCACTGCAAGGTTGCTACCAAGTGTCAATGATGAGTTGTTTTGAAGATGTAAGAAAAAGCTATTTATGCCTTTGGCATGTCTGGAACAAGAGCAGGCATATAATTGCAGTCCAATAATAGCAAATGGCAGTATGCTGAACACAAGAAAAGAAATTACATGCTCAGACATGAGAGAGAAAACCATTCAGTGTACACAAGAAAGGTTTTGCCATCATTCTGCCTTGGTAGGAAGAAAGGCAATGGAAAACCACTAAACCAGAGTTGGTAACCCAAAACGCTAGACACAGTGGGGTACGAAGGAACTTACCCTTTTTGTCAGTGGTTCCCAAACCATAGGTTGGGACCCACCAGTGAGTTGTGAACTAATTTCAGGTGGGTAGAAAAAGCACCTAGAGCAGCCATGTTGAAAATATGGGAAAATGGGGTGTTGGAAAGGTGGACTGCTATGTGGTTTTGCTTGTGTCAAGGCTGTAACTAGGCTTCCCCCCCCCCCGATTCACTTTGCTACTGGAAAATGTCTGAAAATTAACCCAATTTATTATCATTATGCATCATCAGGAAAGCAGAAGGATCTCGTGTCACGATGATGACACTTCTGGCCATGACATCACTTCCAGTGGGTCCCAGACATATTGTCATTCTAAAAAGTGGGTCCTGGTGCTTAAACACCTGTAGAAAAGTAGAAAAACTATGTGGAAAAATCACCTGTGGGAAAAAAAAGGGAAACCCAGGACAGGCTAATATGGATGGTGAAGAGAGAGAGAACTTTAACATGACGAGCAGCTAGATTAGTACTGAAGTTAAGGTAAGTAGGAATTTGGGAACTGAAGGTTGTTGTAGGTCCACATGATGCCTAATACTTAATGCCCCAGCTCTCAGAAATGTTTCAGTCTGGTCTGCTCTTACATCCAAAGGAGAAATGGACCGAGGGTACACTCAACAGCATCTTTCAGCCTTGGATGTAAGGTCAATCCTATTAGAAAATCTTGCTAAATGTCATGTTCAATAAAAACCAACATTCAAGCCAAGCACGGTATCTTGACCAAGGTTGTATTAAAGGAAAGCATCCCATCCACAAAGGTAGAGCATTAAGGGGGACACACACAATACCCTGATCTATCAGTACCTTCATTTCAGCTACAAAATCAAAATGATTGAACTTCATTTTATTTTAATCTGGTTGGACAAATCCCTACAAAGGAACCCTATGAGGAAGTCTGCACCTTCAGAATTTTGTAGGCCAGAGTACCCATGACCCACCAAGACTTACTTCTGATAGGTCCCCAGATGTTTTTGCACACACAAAGTCACTCATCAACACCTCTGAGGTGCATCATGTTGGAGCATGAAGAACAGTTTCAACCTAGGCCTGCTGTGATTCACCAAAAGTGCTCCCAGACCATTTAAACTGCCTCATCTGCAAAGCTTGTTCCTATCCTGTTTGCAGTTCCCTGCCTGAATCCTCAATGCTTTGTTTTCCCAATTCAACTCTGATGTAAACACATAAATGGATTAAATATGCACAACTGCAGAGCCACGTCTCTCCATCACTATGCTTCTTATAAGCTAACATCTAACAGATTTATATGAGGCTTCCCAGCATTTTAGATCTTGAAGGGGTTCATAAAGCTATTTTCAGCTTCAGAAGGGCAGGTTTCCACATATTGATCAACTACTCAAGAACAAACCCTAGATATTTCAAACTCACCTCACCACCAATCAGGCAGAGCTGGGACTAGGGTAAAGCTTGCTTTTGCAAGTCTGTCCTTGCTCACTGCTTGGCTGCTCGGTTGGACATCAGGAAGAATTTCTTGACGATAAGGTCAGTTCGACAGTGGAACAGATTACTGATGGAGTTGGAAGATTCTCCCTCACTGGAAACTGTCAAGCACAGGCTGGAGCTGCTCTAGGGGGATTTCATGCTACAGGTAGGGGGTTGGACTAGATGACTTTGTCGGAATCTTCCAACTCTATGATTCTATTCCCACCTTCCAAGTCCTGAGAATTTCCAATTTCGCAGTCCAGATGCAACATTCAGAAGGGGTAAAGGGACAGTGTTAAGGAGTTTTACCCATAGTACCAGAGATGGCAAGCAGGCTAGCCCCTCCATCACAATATTTGCCTCTCCCTGCAAGCTTCGCACCATGCCTTCCCATCTAGGAATGAACAGTGGCCATTCGCTTAGATAGTACAAGGCTGTAGTTGAGAATGTCAAGCTAAGGCTAAACACATTAGCTGCTCCTGCTGACCTCGACCATTAAGAAGCAAGCTTGCTTTAGGATCTCAAATCTCCTCTTTTAAAAGCTCAGAGCAATTCCAGCAAGCACAGCAACCATTTTTAAAGCTATTTAAAGAATTCAGAACTATTACGATAAATGGCATTGAATCCACTCTTAAAGGTTCCTTTCGTTTTGCATAAACAAATCTAGCATATAAATATTATTATTTATTGAATTTATACCCCGCCTTTCTGCACCATGGGCACCCAAGGCAGCTCACAACATAAAAAACAATATTAAAATAAAAATACAACAGTTAAAATCATATTAATTAAAACCATTTAAAAACAATTTAAAATGGACAGACCCCATGGATCCCATAGTTGTAGTTTAAAATGGCAGCCAGCATGTCAGCAGTTAAAAGCTTGTTTAAATAAAAAGGTTTTCAGGCCCTGCCAAAAGATTGTCAAAGAGGGAGCAGTTCTTAATTCTAAGAGGAGGGTATTCCACAGTCACGGGGCCACCACCAAGAAGGCCCTGTTCCTGGCCGCCATCCCCCTCACCTCTCCTGGTAGCGGCACAGTCAGAAGGGCCCCTCAAGATGACCTAAGAGTACGGGTAGGATTGTATGGAAGGAGGTGGTCCCTCAAATACTTTCTCTAGAAGGAACTGACCCTTGTGCACAAATCTAGGGGTAAAAAGTATTCACTTACAATTTTAGCGTTTTTCCCACTTTTCCTCAGCTGCTGAACAGCAAAAGCATGTTCCACATTATCCATGGACACTCCGTTAACCATTGCAACACGATCATTCTCCCTGAAAAAGGGAAAAATGTAAAGCATACACAAATGAAGTGATAATGCAACGTGGTCATTACACTTGGAGAAAAATATCTGTTTTTAAAATTCTTCTTAAATTACTGCAAATCTATCATAGTAGCCTGACATCTCATGCAAGGTCATTTGAATGGCTTTGTACATTTACTGGGTATTTTTTATACAATTATGGCACTTCTGTTATATTTTAACTAACCGCACAAACACATCACCGATAGCCCAGTCCCAACAGTAGGGACACACCAGTTTTCGATGATCTTGGTCAGTACACCAACAGCTGGGACAACCAGGACACTGTCCCTCTGTGTTTCTTCTCATGAGTGAAGTCTGTGTTCAAAGCAGATCACTCCTAAGCAAGTGTATGTAGGATTGCAACATTAGGCTGGCTGCAAGACTGGGTGCAATCCTAACCTCAAGTTAGGCCGGCAAAAGCCTTTTGTACCGGCCCAGGAGTGTTGCAAACGCACCATAAAGCATGTTTGCACCACTCTTGGAGTCAGGGAAGCTGGCACACAAGTGTTTGCTTCCTTCCCGACTCCGAGAGTGGTTCAAACATCCTTTACAGCATGTTTGCTACACTGCTGGGCTGGCTCAAGCGACCTGTGCCAGCCTAACTCCATGTTAGGACTGCGCCGTAAATATTCCTTCCTTGCCCACTGCAGCCTCTTGTACAAATTCTAATTTTTGTACAAATTCTAATTTTGGGGGTATAACCTGTCTTCATGGATACAATCCTCAGAAGACAACTAACAACATTACAATAAAAAGATTTCAAAATAGTGTCACACTGGCAGCCAGTGTAAACAGTACAAGATGGATGTAACATGTGAAGGCTGCCTACCAAAATTATTGAGGCCATGGGGTAGAACAGTAGCTGTACAGCAGGGGTCAGGGAACTTTTTTACCTTTTACCCCAAGATATATTTAGATATGCCGACGTTACCCGCTTGACGTTACCCCCCCCCCCGCCAGAACAAAAGAAAAAAATTACATATTGGAACCCATTGCTTTTTATTTGATTAATTAATGAGCTTAATTAATGCTATGTAAATATGAAGTTGTAAAGAGTTTGGGTACACCTGCAGACCTTGAGAGAATAGAATTCAACCCTTCTGGGTTACAACTAGCTTACCTTTTTGACAACAGGTTTAGGTGCTTGGACTTAAAATTTCTCTCTATAATGAATTCAGATTGGGGCTGGCTGGCTGGCTGGCTCTCTCTCTCTCACACACACACACGCGCGCCAGCAACAGCAGTTCTGTTTTTGTTTTTGTTTTCTGCTGTTCGCCTTGCCTCGTTGCCTCCCACCTCTCTTTGTGTCCCTGACTCCTTGCACAGGCACAGGCACCCCAGCCCTCCCCCCATTCGCTCGCCCGCCCGCCTCACTCCTTGGGACAGCAAGACAAGGCAAACCCAGGGGAGCCCTAGCTCCTCACAAGCAAAGAGGCACGTCCACAGTCCTCTCAACACACACACACAGACACACACACACGCGCGCGCACCTGCGGGCACATGCACACACACATCTCAGCCGCTCACCAGAGCCTCCCCCACGCCTGCACATCTCGCGTCCCTGCCGGGCTCCTGGGTGGCGGCGACAGCGGCAGCTCCTTGGCCTCCCCACCCGAGCTGGTTCAGGCTCTTCCCTGGCGTCAAGCAGTGCTGACTCCACGGCTGCCTGAGTGCCAGCTGGGAGCGGGTCTGTGCCGGCCTCGCTGCCCAGAATAGGCTTGGCCTCGCCGGCTCCCCCATTACCCGGCACCGCCACAGTTGCAGCCATGGCTGCCATTTTCTCTGCTGTTGCTTCCTTCTCCCTCTACCAGCAGCGGGATCGATAACCACGGCCTTCTTCGCCGCCTGGGAAGGGAGGGGAACGCTGCCTATTGGGGGCCAAGTACCTTGCCACTTCTAATCTCCTATTGGAAGCAAGGGAAATCCATCAAGCGTGAGAGGAACTTCCCATTGGTCAGAAGAGAGAATGTTGGTCATGAAGGAAGGATGAGGGGAAAGGGGGCGGGGCATACTCCTAGCTGTCCATTACCCCCAGGAATTTCATTTTTACCCCATTTGGGGTAATTTACCCCTGTTCCCTGACCACTGCTCTACAGCATCAGTTTCTGGGCATAACCTTCTAGCAACCCATCCTAGCAAGGTGACTCAGAAGGTAAATGGTATCAAAAGTTGCTGAGGTATCCAGGGGAATTAACAAGGTCACAGATCCCATCAACTACTCCCAGTACAGATCACCTCAGCAGTTTCAGTTCCATTGACTAACCAGGAATGAAACTAGACTGGAAAGGTTCCAAATCAACAGAACCAATTGAAGCAGAGGCCCTACTAACACCAAAACCTTGCTTAGAAAGAGAAAATTAAAATCAGTTGGTAGTTATTCAACTCAAGTCCGATACAAGGTGATCCCCCCCCCCGGAGCAAATTTCTGTACACTTATCTTTTCAACAAAGGTTAACCATAAAAAAAGTAACTTGGGTTAGCTTTAACGATGGATTTGAAACCAGGGTTTAAAGTAACTTTCAAAAACCAGAGTTAGGAGCAAACGATAGTTAGGGATTGGAGAGTCTCATACATAAAGGAAAAGGGATGAACGTGCATGATCTTACAACACTTCCAACAAGCAATGGAAGTGTGGTGTCTATCAAGACACCAAGTAGCAGAATTTATCAAACACACAAGAGAAATAAGTCAAGACATCATTACAGACCTGCTTTTTCAAATATCCACATTAAATAGACACTTACTGTAGCAGGCCTTCTGCTGGGCCTCCTTTGAGCACATCAGATATAACTATTGACGTTTCACCACTCTGGAAGTGCGGATTATCTCTTCCTCCAGATATTGCAATACCAAACCCAAATCCAGGAGCCTGGAACAAAAGAGAAAGATGCTTACCCTACAGGTTTTACAAGGAATTCCTGTGAAACTCAACATACATTTATGGCATCTTTTAAAATTATAAGCATCAGCATTTTGAGCAAACTAACAGCTGCTTAATGAGGACTGGATTCCAGAGGTAAGGTCTCTAGAACACCCATCTGTTCTTGCTTGTACCACTGAACTGATCAAGCTTTGTCATTTGTCCACTGAAATCAAGATAGGCTGCTGTCTTGCACATCTTGAGAGTAAAGGCTGGAGACACACACATGGTTTCTGGGGCAATGCCAAGCTGCTTTTGGCCCATCGATAGGCCATGAGGTAGAACCCCTTGTGTGCATGCATTCAGGAATCTCCTTGTTACCAGATTCTGTTTTCCATCCAGCCCTAAAATCATCAGCTTAATGGCTACCTGATTTTCTCCCAGATAAGCAAACTAAAGCTCATGGACCTTAATACCAGGGATTCTCTGAGTCCTCAGGGGCAACCCAAGTGGCTCAGGGATGGAGGAAGGGACCCTGCAAGTCTCACAGACTCTTCCCAACTCCCCTGCCCTTCGACAATCATGTTTGTTCCTCTCATGCCCAAATGAGACCAAATGAGACCTCCAAATGAAGAGAGTTCAAGAGAATAAATGCCACTGACAAGGGAAAGCAGGAGGAGGCAACAAGAGTTACAACTGCTCACCATAAAGGGTGGGGGGGCTGACCAAGTTGTCTCCCACCCAACAACCAACCTGGATGACCGCAAACATCACCCAGGTGATGCACAGATAACTTCATAGCCCAGTGCAAGTACTTTAGTGTGATAATGAGTATTTGAACTTGAAAATTCTTTTTACCATCTGCTTGAGAAGGAAAGAAATTTTCTCATTCTGAAACACAGAAGAAGCCAGGATTTGCCATAGGATCGGTTCAGATGTGACATGGTTTGTTTTTGTTAACTATTATTAGAAGTTTCAAACTGAAACTTTCAACTAATCACGATTTTATTTTGGAAAACAAATCAGGATTTAAATCCACCATGTGAAGCCGGCTCGTTGATGTGAATGTGCCTTAGCTATGATTATGTTCAGAGCTATAACCCTGTAATTATGTCTCAACATAGACTTCTGGCTTGTTTCAACAGCTCTGCCCAAATAGTGCAGATGCCTACAGAGTTGCCAGCCTAGATCTGCAGCAAAACAGTGATGTTCTAGGCCAGTGATTTTCAACCTTTTTCATCTCATGGTAGATGGACAAGGCACTAAAATTGTCAAGGCACGCCATCAGGTTTTCGACAAATGACAAGGCACACCCAGGATGCTTGTGGTTTCCCCAATGGCTCTACTAACAAGTTACCCTCCACCAAACTCCTGCAGCACGGCTGTGTCATTTGCGGCACACCAGTATAACACGGTACACTGGTTGAAAATAGCTACACTAGGCTGAAAGCTGTTCTCACTGACAGTCTTGCCAAACTACTCCTGCCCTCTGTCTACCTAGCAACTGCTTTGCTCACTCACCTCCCCATCACATTGAAAAGCACTGACAAGCTGACCCTCTCATCAACCAAGTGGAAATAAACATGAAGCAATCTAACAGCATCCTGCTCAGAGTCTTAGGATGCGAAGCTAATCTGGAGTTAGACCAGCACAAGTGACTTGTGCTGGCCCAGGAGTGTTGCAAATGCACCATAAAGTGTGCCAGCCTTCCTGACTCCACGGGTGTTGCAAACACACCATGCATTTGCAACACTCCTGGGCCAGCACAAGTCACTTGTGCCAGCCGAACTCCAGGATTGTGTCCTTATTCTTTCAAACCAAAAAATTCAGGTGATTCCAGAAGGCTTTCCTTTTAATATTGGAGCACTGTTAATGTATCCATTATGAGTAGAGGTGTTTGAAAATGGTTTCATTTTTTCACAGATTTTGTGATTTGAAAAATAATAAAGGTGGCAGAAAGCAGTGTTATGTGTTTTTATTCCAAGCTCATTTTTATTAGGTTTAAATACTTTTAAAGTGTACTAGGTAGGTGATTTAAGTGACAGCAGATGCAGCTACAGTATTATTTCTAACTGAAAAAGTATCTATGTTAATTTCTGGACTGTATCTTAAATACCAAAATGTGATATTTTATTTTTTTACTTGTTAACAAAACCGCAACTCTAATTATTAAAAACAAGTCAAGAATATTATATTTTCTTAGAAAGGGGAAAGTAGTAAAACCATGCTTTCTATTTCTCACTCAATTTTTTTCCCCAAAGCAGATGAAAGTGACCAAAGAAATGACCAATAGTTTACAAAGTTTACTTCTCCTGATCAATAGTAAGGGCATATCTGTTGGAGTTACGTTTTGTTGGAAGCTTGCAATTTCATCAGGAATTTCATGGAACTATAGACAGTGAGGGCAAACAGTGAGTCAAAACATGCAAGGATAGGGTGGAACAAGCCAAGATTTGGTGAATTGTATGCATTGCCAATCCTGATTTTTTAAAACAAACCACAGTTGTGTACAGACAGGTGTGTCTGAACTGGCCCACAGTGTCAAAACCTGGCAAATTCCAGCGTGTTCCAATAACAGTTTGCAAACAAGCCAGGGTACAGAATTAGAATTGATTTTTCAAAATATTCCAAAGCAGCAGTTTGTTATCCATGCTTGTTTGAAAATTGTCATTGGCTCAAGCCAAGATTTGCAGGATTTGGATGCAACAATAAATCACAGTTGGTTCTAAATCAATGGAAGTAGAACATTTCTTCCTCCCATGTATGAGCCCAAGCGTCATGAGATCATGACTACCACAGGCAACTATGACCAATCCATATTTTAATTGATGTTATGTCTGAACTGGGCCGATGCTTTAAATTTTTTAAAGATCAAAAATGTGGCTTGACATCCATGAGCCACCGGGGCTAAGAAAAGCCTTTTTTTTGCCTGACATGCTGCATGTAAACATTTCAATTTGAGGTGCCTCCACCATTTCCAAACATCCAAAATTTGTAGACAACCCCAGGGCAGACAACTGGCTCCAAGAGACTGGTCCTTTTAAAATAAGCTGTCAGCATCTCTCTTCTGCCTTAGCCTTTTAAGACTAAGGTGGTGTTTTATTGCCGGTTGTCAGTCCTTGTAATAAAGCGTTATAATTATTACTGTAATTACGTTGGTATTTTATTTTTCTTTTATCTATAACTCACGTGGAACACAACAGCTGAAAAGCAGATTACATCAGCCAAATCGGTAAACATCCGGAGTCTTAGAACTGCACTTTTAAAGAAACTGGTTACAGGGTTCAGATTCAAGGGTAGGGATAGCTGACAGCCATTCAGAAGAGGGACAATCCCTTTTACCTGTTAGCTTTGTGCAATAATGCTGCTGTTTCTCCTTTCATTTCCCCTATGCACTCAAAGTATCTCAGGAATGACCTATGAAATAACGACCTAGTTGCAAAAGAGAAGTGAGTTCTGTATGTAAGCTATGCTGTCTGGTAAAGATCTCATCCCTTGCTTCAAAGAGGAAGAAAAAAAAAAAGACAAACTTCACTTTCTTCAGCAATCTCCTACATATCTGGGACCTTCTTTTGAAAGAACCAAAAGAATGAGATCTAGGCAGGTGCACTGAGCAAGTGCGCGCGCACGCACGCACGCACTCCTCTGCCCACAGCATACCAGCTTGAAATTGCTGCTGCAGCTGCTCTGAATTTTGGCCAAGAACCCAAAGTCACACTGCAGAATACTCCTCGTTTGTGAATGATTCTTTTTAAAGAATGATATTGCTAACCCCAGTAACAGCAAAGAGGTGTGCCGGTCTGCCTGCAATATAAACTTCCAACTTGTCAAAACATAACTCAGCCCCCTTCCATCTAGCAGTCCAATGGGCTCCTGCTAAACTGGAGGAGTTCAAACCCTTCTGGGTTAGAGCTGCGTTTGCTTGGACAACAGCCAGACTCTAGCTTGACTGCAGATTTATTTATTTTTTGCTTCATCTATTGCTGCTTGTACCCAGCCATCTACCTGTTCCTCTCAGTCTGTCATCACCCTTCCAACTGCTTGCCTGCATCTTCATTCCACACCCACCCATCTCCGTTAACAAATATCTGAGTTCTGGTCCGCAATTGTTTTGGCCTCTAGATACTGACCCTCTTGTGAATCCACCCAAGAACTCCATCCAACTTCCACCCAGGCTCCAGCTTCCTCATCTGCATTCTGATTCCCGATTCCAGCATCTAGGCTTAACTCTGCATCATGGCAAATTATTTCTCCGAAGCAAGGGAGGCATGTCACAGATCTTTATTCATCATTGGAAATGGTTTGTTTTTTGCTTTTGTCTCATTCTGCGGCACTATGACAGACTACTCGGCCGGTGCAGTACAACTGCATTTGTTTTCACATGTCAAAACAATGGAGCACAAGCTGTTCGAAAAATCAATTAGGCAAAAAGTGGCATCTTGTCTCTTAATACATCTGCTCCCTAATGATTTTATTGACGAAATTAAAGGCATCTTCCCACCTCCTCTTTATGCCTGATGAAAAGTTGCTGAGCCAACAATAATGGGACAAAATTCAGAGGAATTCTGGTCTGGCTTAAGTATCAGCCTAACTCAATTCCAACTGGAAAGGAGAGCATACAAAGTAGCAAGAACCAGAAATAGCTCAGCTGAGTTTGCAGGAGCTGGAGCCAGAATATTATACCTGAAAACTGAGCAGATTTGATGTGTGGTTAATAAAGTGGCAGATAAAAGGTTTTTTTGGTGTTTTTTTTTAAACTAGCCACCAAGGCCATCCCAATTTTTAATATAAATTGGCAGGCATGGAAGCTACATTTTTAAACCACATTTTGTATGAAATAGGCTATTTGAAGATTGGTGCTTTTGTAATTTATGATCAAATCACAGAAAGTGGAATTCAATGCAGAAAGTGTATTGAGTAGAAACCATGGTGATCATTTAAAGAAAAAAGTATGGTTTTAAGCCCACAGGAAACCTAACATATTAGCAATTTATTATAGCTTAGAGAACTCCAAAGGCCTGAGCTGGGATGGCAGAGGTAAAAAGAATTGCTTTTCTTTCATGAGACCAATATCTTGGAAAAAGGATGTAGTCAAACATGCTCCCCATTTATAAAGTCAGAGTCTCCTACAGCCATTTTAAAAATCACATTATTTCCAATCACATATTTCCCAACACATGTTGCTTGGCCCAAATAGGCCACAGCAAAATTCTCCAGGGGGTAGCAATGCATATTCTCTTAAACAAACAATACATATTGCCATCTCATTCTCATTGCCATGTGATACATGTTGTCTTGTCCATTAGCTGTCTGTTTAAGCCCAGAAATTCACCAAGCATGCTTTAGTTAACTTCAAAGCCATTTCACACATTAAAGGTAAAGGTTTCCCCACAACCAAATGGTCTGGTCGGGACTGACTGTAGGAGGCGGTGCTCATCTCTGTTTCTAAGCCGAAGAGCTGGCGTTTGTCCGAGGACACGTTTCCATGGTCATGTGGCCAGCATGACTATACGCCAAGGCACACGGAACACCGTTACCTTCCCACCGAAGTGGTACCTATTTATCTACTCACAGTTTTAGGTGCTTTCGAACTACTAGGTTGGCAGAAGCTGGGAAAAGCAATGGGAACTCACTCCATTGCATGGTCTCGAACTGCCAACCTTCAGGTCAGCAGCTCAGCGGTTTAACCTGCAGCACCACCATATCCCTATTTCACACATTACACAACAACAAAACATGGGTTTGCCAAAGAAGTCTAAACCACATGGCTGCCAACACATGCATTCAAAGGCAGGTCTCCTTCAATCACACCTAAAGTAGGAGTGGGTGGCTTCTTTTCTCCAAAAGGACTTTCAAGCAGTGGATCCTGATCCCTGTTCCTCAGTCCCTTCTCCCAGAAGCTTTCCTCCAAGCTATGTTAGCATCAGATGTTGGTTACAGGTTGGGAGGCAAGACAGAAAGGCAAAGGGCTCAACACCCCCATGTATCCCTTTGGCTCTTTAAATTGCAGGCCAGGGTAGAACTAAGTTTCAAAAAGGGGTCTGCAGCTGTCAGATGTAACTGGGACCCAAGCATGCCCTTCGCAAGCAACGTAGACAGTTCTGGTTCCCAAACTGCATGAGACATGTGTCCGCCGTTTTTAGGCATGCCTTGTAGCCATCTTAAGAGGAGCACAACTCCAAAATGTAAGGTGTGAACTGATTCTTGGACACAGAGCAGCATGCCCCATTGGATAACATTCATGCATGTTATCCAATGAATTCATGCATTCATTAGGCTCTAACAACCTAATCCTAAACTGTGCTGGCACAGCCAGGCTGCATGGCCTCCACTGCATCCTATGCAGCTTAGGAGGCAGCTGGAGATCACTTGGGATAAGGGGATAATTTTCTCCTTATGCAGGATAAAGCCACAGACACCTCTACAGGGCTTCTCGGATCTGTGCTAGCTATATAGCTGGCGCAAACCTGGGAACCTGGTCTAGAATTGGGGGTTAGGATATGGTGGAAGAGGCCTCCACTGGCCCCCTCACTCTCCCAGGCTCAATCCTCCCCCCCCATTCTGCCTTCTCCCTGCCCCAAAACACCCCCTCCCTGCAAACCACCCTGCCACCCCTCTCGCAAGCCCTGCGCCAACCGGCTGGTATGGCGAACGGATCTGCTGCAGGGTTCCACATCAGCCCAGCTGGCTCCAGAGTAGGCACAAACATGCCTTACAGCATGTTTGTAACACTCCAAGCTAGGGCAGGGACAGCCACACCAACTCAAATTAAACCTAGGATTGCACTGTTAGTGTTCTAAAATGATGTTTGCTACCAATTCATCTTAGCCCAAATGCCTGCCCCCAATGGGCAAGTCGTACAACGCAATCACTCCCAGAACAAGGGCAGCTTCTTCAGGTGCTCATTTTCTGAAAGCTTTTAGGAGGTCAAATCACATGCTTTATTCCACGATAATTCAGAATGAAGTCTAAGCCCAGAGGAGCAGGGAAAACACGGCATTCCATCTTGCATGAATGCCTCTCTGTATGTTGCATAGTACTCGCTTTCATGTTTCACAACTGTAAACTGCGCTCTAGGAAAACAATACCAGGAACAGAAAAGGTCGGTCACTATGTGGCAGCTTGACAAGGAATTTTCTAATGCAAGCTTGATAATGTCCTGAAAACAAACAGTTTGATTGTGGGAGGAAAAACTTGTGGGTGGAATTTTCTCAAAATGGACTATAGCAGAAAGGAATGAAAACACTAGGCGAGGTGTGTCCTTACAAACACACCACAACCGGCAGGCAAATCCTGTCTCACTGGTATGCCAGAATGACCTGTGTACAAAACCTCTGAAAGATTACAAAACCTCTGAAAGATTCAGTGTTTCAACAATTTTTTTTAGTTTTAATTTATTTTTGCTTCTCTATTAAGAGTATCTCAGCATTCATGCACCAAACTGCATGGCTCTGGATATCAGGTACCACAGGCATGCAACAGAAGAAACTGGTTGCCTTCATGGCCAGTATAGGAGCTTCCTGGAAGAATGATGACCAGCACCGAGAATAGGATGCTACACCCCATGAGGCTTCCTGGAAAATACCAAGGGACTTTCATATGTTCACTAAGCTAGGCAGCGTGCCTTTCTGCCCCCCTTATTGACAAGGCTTCTAGTAAGTTCTAATTCGAGGAAGATTTGATCAGGACTTGCCATGCCATTTCAACTCACAATCAAGAAGACTCCAGTCTCCAAGTTCAGCCCCATATTCCTGATAAAAGCTTTAAAAACTGTATGCTGCACTTCTTTACATTTCCCTAATCCAATTAGCAAAATAAATACTTGTTCACACAGAAATGGAGGGGTAATCTTGCTTTGACAAAATCCATTCTTTAAGAAGTTTCAGTCACCTTGTGAAAAGGAACAGATGAAACAATCTCTCTTGTCTAATTTCTGCTGGGGAAAGACGCCTGGCTTTTGAGCTTCAAAATGCTCTCTTTTAGGGAGGAATTAAGAGCATATGGTGCGGTATAGCTCTCTGCGTAACTTTGGAAAGCCTCCCATCTAAGTTTCATTCCTCAGACTGCAGTATACATCATGCTGCACCAGAGAGCTAGAACCACAAAACCTACTTGGGGTTGTCAGGTATTCAAGCTATAGTTAAAAGGCCAACTACTTTTGGTCTCCTCCTGTGGGTTCAATATCTGGCTATTAAGGCATACAAAATCAGCCTGAAGGGTTTTAGTCCATTCTAATCTATTTCCATAGATCAATCAATTGTAGACTGAAGTTGACGACTGCTAAGGAATTAAATATGAACAAGCACTTGAATAAAAGAAGATCAAATCACACACATATATGCATACTATATTGATATGTGTGTGCACAAGAAAAACACATTACATATTTTTAACTGAATAGCATCATAGGAGGTTGTAGAAGCACACTTTGCAAATGGATAAGGAAATCTGAGGCCAATGCCACAGCTGAGTCAGTATTCTAGAATTTCCAGTGTTATGATAGTGTTCTACTGTGGCTTAGGGTTCAGTGAAGTAATCCAACTAGACCGGTGTTTAACTGCTCTTAAGTATATGTTTCATATAACACTCAAGAACGGCTAATCCAGAGCAAACTTGCTCAGCTGCAGTTTGTTGTTTAAACAGGAGCTATCATGTTGATGTGTGCACATACACAAGCACACATCCCCTTATTCCTATGCTCCCGTACCCCATTTGTCTGCTTCATTGGGGGATCAAGCTTTCCTATCCTTCTCAAGATTCCAGAAGAGAACACATTTCACATTTCTCCAAAGCGCATAAACTGATCGTAGTTCTCTCTCCTCCACTGTCTTACCAAGTTCGTATGGCTAGGGGTTATATCCGCTTTATAAATTGCGGTTAGGGATTAGAAAACTTGGATTTATAATTGAAATGACTTATAAAGAGGAATTTCCCCCATAGGAAATAAAGGGTTGTAAACAGAGGATACAAGAGATTAGTAGCTAGGATAGTGTCTCTG
The DNA here is from genome assembly GCA_029204185.1 of Lerista edwardsae. Taxonomy (NCBI): domain Eukaryota; kingdom Metazoa; phylum Chordata; class Lepidosauria; order Squamata; family Scincidae; genus Lerista; species Lerista edwardsae. Next base: position 10,860,897 of record JAJKFI010000020.1, on the reverse strand, counting down.
AACCAAATCAAAATGCTAGAGGACAAAATAGATGCAATTCTTCACATGCTTACCTGGAAGTAAGTTCTACTGAACTCAGTGGTACTTTTGAGTAGACATGCACATGCATAGTCCCTGTTACTGTTACAACATTTGTAGAAAAGTGGTATATAAATATTCTAATATATTAATAATATTGTTTATACGCGAATTAATGACAATACTCAACACCAGAACACAACAAATGCCAAATACAGGTTGTGTATCCCTTATCCAGGCTGCTTGGGACTAGAAGGTGCCTGGATTTGTCTGGATTTTGGAATACTTGCATAAATATAATGAGAAATGCTTCTTCTTGCTCTTTTCACTGTTACTCATACAAGTATCTGCTGGCCTCTGACATTTTTCACCAATGTCTATACAGGTACACAGCAAAGCAGAAAATAGAACTTACCGGTACCTGCATTGTACTTGGGAAATGAGCACAAGACGTTCTAGTGTTCACATTACAGAAAGTTTTTAAAAGGTTTGGACAAAAATGTCTGGATTTCCAAACAGTCAAGATTTCAGATCCGGGGCAGAATGGGTGGTGGGAAGGAAGGCGGCCCCATGGGTGGGCCAGCCAGATGAGTGGGGTGGAACCTGGGTCTGACCATTCAGTCAGATCCTAACCCCCATCCCCAGGCCACATGGCCAACATGATTTGGGCCACTTGGACTTGCACCAGCTATTTTGCTGGCGCAGATCCGAACAGCCCCATAGGGCTCGAGGTGAGCTCCAGTTGCCTCCTGCCCTGCACAGGATGCAGCGCAAGCCAGCTGGCCGGCCTGCCCCCATGCAGGTTAGGGTTGGGCTGCCCATTTTACAACCAATTTTTCATACTGTGGTTCAGAGGTCAAGCAACATGCACTACTGGAACTACCATCTGACTACAGGATATTTTAATTTGGCTTCTCTCTTTTATGTGGGACGTGGTGGCACAGCGAGTTAATCCGCTGTTGCTGGGCTTTTGACCGCAAGGTTGGGAGTTCGAGACTGCGTGATGGAGTGAGCTCCCGTTGCTTGTCCCAGCTCCTGCCAACCTAGCAGTTTGAAAGCACCTAAAATGCATGTAGATAAATAGGGACCACTTCGGTGGGAAGGTAACGGCGTTCCATGCGCTACAGCGTAGAGTCATGCTGGCCACATGATTGGACAAAAACGCCGGCTCTACAGACTTTGAAACGGAGATGAACACCTCCCCTTACAGTCGGTCACGACTAGACCATTCGGTCGTGGGGAAACCTTTACCTTCTTTTATATAAGTTAAATATGGTGGCTAATGATGCATTCGGCAGATCCTCTGAACTCTGTAGAATCCCGACATAAGGGTTTTAACTTATGCAAGGGAAGTTTCGCAGAATGATTCCACGTGCTGTTGGGGAATCAAGAATTCGCAACAGTAGAAACCCAATTTGTTTTAAAAGTTAGCTTGCTTTTGCATTGTCCAAAGTTTGGTAGTTTGTTTTTTTTAAACACAACAGCCACAACTAAGACCAAATACAGCTGTTAAAGATGGTCAAAAATGTTATAAATAAACTATTATAAGCAGTTCACAATCATGCTAATTTCAAAGGAAACCACCATAAGATGTTCCTTCCGGACATCTGGATTTTTGCTATTGTTTTCAAAAGCTGACAGTATCCTGAGTTATGGGTGCAGAACTATAAATGTAGAAACTTACCCTGTGAAGCGTCACTGTGTGTTGTTCCCATATAGCTGTTTCTTCCATTGTTGTGCTCTGGTTAAAAGGAGAAGGAGATAAAATACAAGTTAATTGTTAATTCACTTTTAATCAAAGTACAAACAAATATGCAAGGTTATTAGCAAATTGCTTTGGTCTTTGCTAGCAACTGATAGCAATGAGGCAAAAAAGACTGCGTTTTGTTTTGAAATTATGGGCAGGAAGTTACTCTGAAGAATGGCCTGTGTTTTTAAACTGGACCAATGCCAACTATACTTCCTATTCAATCCACAGTATTTAGCAGGAAGCATATAGTTAACTACAAGCTCAGGGATATTTTTCCAACTTAGCTTTATGTTTTATATACATATCCCTCATTCAAGTATGAAAACAACAAAACCCAGGTTGTCAATCATTATTTTTTAATAATCCACACCAGACTGTAGTAGACCATCATTGTTTATATAACAGCTATGTTTCCAATAATTAAACAACGGCAACTCTATTCCTTGTTTTCTTCTCAATTTTGACAATTGTTGTCAAAAACTCTTCAATTTTGATGACCCATGTTTTCTCTTCCTTATTGCTATGACTTTTGCTATAGTTAAATAGACATCTTAGTGGATACCATAATATTATGCCACAGTTTAAGTTGTCTTCAAGCATAATAAAATACGACCCTTGAAACTCATATAAAACAAAAACTGCATCATGCAAAACAAAAAAACTGCAAATGAAATCTGTGCCTCCTACACGGAGCATTCCAAGGAGATAAGCATGTAACATCCAAATTCTCCTGGATTATTTCAGTAAGAATTTAAGCACCGATGGTATTAGGGCTACTGTTTTAAGAAAGCCCCTTGAGCTTTCTTCTCACGGGATAGGGCAGCAAAAAAACAGATGAAGAGATAATTTGGTTCGGTTTATTTCCTTGCAGTCTTAACTTTCTCCCCATCCTTTGCCACTAAATTCTAGGAAGGGTAAAAATATTCTGCAAGACAGCAAATGTTTGCTCAAAACTACAGGTGTGCCCCGGTATCCACTGATTTGGTATCCACGGTTTCAGTTATCCATGGATGCCTATTGAAAAGATAGGGGAATAGTAAACAAATCTCTTTTTTTAACCTTGTTGCACTGATGTTCCCCTATCTTTAAAAAGGCACCCCCAGTATCCATGGATGGATCCAACGGATACTGGACATGCCGGTACCACCAAAAGCAGCATGGAATTTCCAAGTCCAATAAATAAATCATTATGGGGTGGAGACCGTGTTCTAGCTATTCTCAATACGCAACCTAGTTCTAAACCCACCCACCCAGACACAACTGCCGGTAATTTAAACGCCTTGATTCTTTCCTGTGATCACAAATATACCTGAAGGCTTTTGTGGGACAAATGTTATTGGATCTACATTTTACCCAAGCTATGGATTATGACACACAAGCTACTGTACTATGCAGGAAGGTCACGTTTAACTGACTCTGCAGTTCAGCATACGCTAATCCTCTCTCACGTGAGCGCTCCCGCTGCAGAACAAAATGGGTTTCTATGTCAGACAACAAGCTAGATAGAGTGTGGACTTAAGACTCCAAGAACACAAACACAAAAGAAAAGGACAGCTGTTTAAAATGCAAACTTGTCACTCATGCCTTCAGGGGCATTGCTTTCAGAAGGGTAAAGTCTCAGGAGAAACACAGAACAGTTTGTTTTTTTTAAAGGGAGAGAAACATATGGAAGCAACCCATAGCCTCCAGCTCTATTTCTACAAGTTTTGCCATTCATGAGAACCACTCTGTGCTTGCAGTCTTGATCCCTTTCATGAAGAAACCAAAAAAAAACCCCAAAAGACAATTGCACAATGAAGATGAAGATGGGTAGTGGAAAGGCTTTTGCAAGCAGAATTTAGACCAGAAGTAAAATTTTGAACCAAATAACTGAGTAGGAGGACAAGTTTTGATACAAAGTTCCCAGCATACATACTAGTTTAGTTCCAGGGGTCTGAAATTCTTTTCCATGCCCAACTTTAAACACAACTGAATGAGCCACTACTGCAAAATTCACATCAACACTTGGTATTAATGACCTCCAGAAATCTGGATTTTTCACCCCTCATTTAACCACTATTGGGAGCCAATATGACTGACGTTGTGGTTGAAACAGAACCAAGCAATCCCAGGTTTAAGCCCCTGCAGCCATGAAATTTCCTGGGTGACCTTCAGCTAGTCACAATCTCTCACAGGGCTGCTGTGAGGACAACTGGGTGGGGGAGGGGTTGGAGCCTGAGAGAAACTTGAGTATCATGAGGCGCTCCATGAAGGGATAAGAGAACACTAATATATACAAACGAAAACAGTCCTTATTCTATCCTGAAAGTCTACTAAAATGTTTTCAGGAAAGAGATAAAGAATGCATTCGTTTCTCTTGTTTTTTTGAATTACCACCGATTATGGGCTGGCCTCCTCTCTGTCTTTGGATGTCCTCATTCTGCCAGATGAAAAACTTCAGCCTTGGCAAAAAAAAAAAAAACACAAGTCCCAACCCCAACACTAACCCACACAAGCATTTACTACAAAACAAAAGTTAACTGTAATTATCCCAGTTCTGTCAGGAAGCAGCCATTACTTCATGCTGCTGCTGTTTTGTTAATAACTTCCTCTTAAATTCAGGTTTCTGCTTAGCTGCTGTCTGCAAGAGGAACAATCTTGTAAGTCAGAGAAAGGAGAAAAACCACCTTAAGTGCCTTATAAAACAGTTCAAACACTTGCAAACAACCCACATTCTGTTCTTATCAGACCGTGGGAACACAGCCCAATAGGTTACATAATGATTTTTTTTTAAAGGAAGTACTGTTTCAGGAATTGAGTTTAAATGTTTACTGGTGGGAAAACAACATGTATGATACTTGCCTTTTGAAAAAAAAATCTGTATTTTTTAAAAGTAAAATTACATAGTAATACTCTAATTCCAGGGAACAAATGTGCAAGACAGTTACTGGCAAGTATACAGTAAACCAGTTCCTAGAGTATAGAAATGTTTGTCAAGATGCTAATAATGTTCATTTGGAACGCACTGAAGGCAGCAATACCAACGACAACAAAGTGCTTGCCTTGCAGACAAATGACAGCTTTGCAGAGTTCCAGGAACTTTATCTTCCTGAGCAACAAAATGGACATGCAAGAAAGCAATACGCAACTGCAGACCCGAAAAATAATCCCAGACATGATCAGCAGGCTTACTGGTTCCTTATTAGGCTATGTGGGTCAAAAGCAATATTGCTGAAGCTAAAATGTTCTTTTGGAACGATTGGCACACACAAAAATGCCTAGCCTTTTTAAAGCCTTGTTTCTAAGTCATGATCACATGTCAGGCACACAAAAAAATCCACTCTTATTTAAAATAAAAAGGAAAATACTAAAAGTTATGCCACAGCTTCAATGCAAGTATATTGAAGAGAACTATATTCAGGAGAATTCAAAGTCAAAGATCTGGCTTGTTACATACTAAGCTTGAGCCTTCTTCACCTTTGCAGTTCCTGACCATATGCAGTTCTCCCTCCCTTCAAGCACTGTATTTCTTTCTTCCTTAGACTCCACCAACTGTCCTTGTCCTCTTCTCTGCATCGTTCAGAGCCAGGCCCGGTTTCTAATCCTTCTTTCCTAAAGACTACTCCCTCCTTGGCCTTTGCTTTACCCAGGTCCTTGCTTGTGCTTTCTTTCTCCAGCTAATAGCAAGATCTGAGCCCTTCTGACTGCCCCACAACACACAGGCATTAAATAAAATCAAATGTGGGCCGCCAAACTTGGGAAAGTGAATGTAGGCATGTCCTGTAGCAAGCCACAGACACCTACAACCAAACTAAGTGAGCAAGGTGAAAAGTCAGTTCTTGTGCATCTTTTCCCACTGCAATTCCAACACATTTAAAATGTAGTGTGCCAGGCCAATGCAGCAAAACGACGGACACCAAAGCATCACCTGAATAGTAATTTTGTGACTTTCACTGGAAAAGAAAATATGCAACTTTTATTTATGCAAGTTATGCAACACCTTATTTGCATCTTGCTTAATATGCATAGTCTCAACATTTCCTCTCTCTGTGACCTTATTGAGTATATGCCAAGCTCAGTATATTTGTTACCTGCCAGAACTAAGTATCTTTAACTATTCCATCAGGATGTTGAAAAAGGAGGAAAAGAAGCTTTCTTTTTAAGTTCTCTGCCTTCACCAAGAAGTCCCTACAAGTGGTTATTTACCACTTAGCAACCGCTGACATTTTTTTCTGCCACTGAAATGCTTCTTCCCATGAAGTCAAAAAGTAATATTGACAGAGGGCCTATATTATCCGCGATTTGGGCACCTGAGGATTTCACAACTGCGGGTGCCAAACCGCAGCCCCGAACCTGACTGGAAATGCTCCATTTGGGTCCAGAGGTTTTCTGAAGCAGAGAGAGGCTGCGGGCTCCAGAACACTGCTCCAGTCACCAGAGGTTTGAAGGGCCTGCAAAATCTACAGATTTCAACGCTGACTGATTTTGGTATCTGCAGGTATTCCAGAAAAGGACCCTCATGGATAACACGGCCTGCTGTATTTATTTCAGTATTTATAATACCACCTCTCTCATAGACTCAAGGAAGTTTATATAGGTTGACCACAAACCCCATTTTTTCAAATGGGTTTAAAAAACAACAACAACAAGTGATATGAATACACAACAGACACTCTCAGGCTTTCTATTAGTTTTGTTATCTCACAACATGAAAAGGCATATGGAAAGCAGCAAAGGCACCCGGCCACATAAAACATTTGTATAACTGAATTGTTTGCATTTAGGATATTTGAATCGCAACAGAAAATTCTCAAGAATGCTCCATGCAGAAACTACAGCTGGTTTCAAATGCAGCCGTGAAATTACTGACTAGGGCAAGGCGTAGCGAACATGACATGCCAATTTTGAAACCAGCTTTGTCGACACGCCAAGTTAGCTTCCAAACCCAACTCAAAAGAGCAGGTGCTCTGGGTCCAGGATAAATATTCCCACAAACATATATCTATACTTAGGTATCTTCCTCGGAGGCCCTGCATTTGGTACAGGATGCTAGCCAATATAGAGTCCTCCCTACAGTGGGTACCACCAAGGCTGTGATGCTCCCTCTTAGGGGAGACCTGCTCTGGCCACTATTTTTCAGCATCAGGTGAGAATTCTGCTGTTCAAGAGGGCATTTGAAAGCCAGGTTCTCTACACACACTCCTCCCCCCACCCTAAAGTACAGCCTTGGTATCCTCAAGGGATAGGTTTCTGGGGCTACAGTGAATACCTGAAACAGTGGACAACAGAATGCCTATGTTACATATAGGGTTCTCCCCTGCACTTCCCCAAGCAAGAAGTTTTTTCAGCAACCCGATTACGATCATAAGAAAGACCATCAGTTTCAGCATGACATTGGTTCTTTGTAATTGTCACATTTCTCTTTTGTTCTGAATCGTATCATGCTGATTACAAAAAAATGCAAGTAAAACTTATTTATTTCATTCATTTATAAAATTGACTTTTTTCAGCCACAAAACTGTATAAAATATTTATACATGTTTTACTGAAAAGTACTGAAAAGTTTGGATACCCCTGGTCTAGAGGCTGTGAAAGAGATCACTGCATTCTACACCAGGGGTCTCCAAACCGCGGACAGCTGTGTACGGGGAAAGCCATCCCTGTTGTGAGTGGTATGGATCGTTCCACTGCGCTGCCACTGCTAAGGACACATGTGCTGCTCAGAGATGCTCTGGGCAGTTGCATCTACCCAGAAATCGAAGTGAACAGCCTGCTGGGGCAAGAGACCATAGATGTGACTGCCCAGAGAGTTTTTGGGCGGCGCAAGTGTCCTTCGCAGCGGCAGTGTGATGGAATGATCCATACCTATCATAATGGGGAGGGCATTCTCCGTACACCAGATCTGGCCTTCGGGCCACAGTTTGGAGGCCTCTGCTCTACACAGTCCCAACACAAAAATGTAATGAAGGGGAGGAAAGAATCACTTGTTTTGAAAAAGGAAAGCCAAATCCCATCTGAGCAATATAATGATTAACTCAGCTGGAACTAAGTAAGCCTAAAAGATAGTGCAATGGCTACTCCTGCAAGGTTATGGAATGCACGGCAAACTGGGGGGGGGCACAAAATCCAAAGGGCAGGTCAAGGAGAGACACAAGCCTATTGGGGAGAGCTGACAGAGAAGAAACAGAACATGGGGGGGAATGCAGAGAAGCAGAAGCTTGGAGACTTAAGAGCACTATTGAGAACTATTTTGACACTATCATTAAGCACTTATTGCTTCATGTTCATTTGTTTCATTGCTTATATTGATATTATGTGTATAACTGTGTATGGAATGTGAAGGCATCAGTTATAAAAGAAATACTATTCATTCCTTATAGCAGCAATTTTCAACCTTTTTGATCGCATGGCATACTAACAAGGCACACCAACCTGTCATCAGAGGGCTCACATTCCCTAATGGCCCTTCTAATAAGTGATCCTTCCTCAAACTCCAGCAGCATACCTGTGGACCATTCATGGCAACAGCAACATGCCATGGCACAGTGGTTGAAAATCACAGCCTTATAGGCTTCATAGTAAACTGCATCCAGATGTAGTCAACTGACCTCTGTAGGAATCAAGATGCTAGATTAGATATGCAAGGTTCATTTGTTAACTTTATCAATATCAGGGCCTACTATAGTTTTGCCTTATGTTTGGTAGTTTGGCCTGATTTTTATGCCACCTTTATTTATACAAGCACTGGATGATCCAATAATTCATCAGCAATATTCTTCCAAAATACAGAAAGATCTTGTGTCTGCTTTAAGTGTATTTATTCATCATCATCATGAATACTGGTTTTGTTAGTAAGCTGTGGGATCAGCTAATGTGTTACAAAGAAATGGTTTCTTTGTGTTGTCCAAGGAGGACAATATCAGTGCTTTCCTAACACAGCACGAAGCTCGGACACCTGTCAAAATCAAGATAAATTCTGGCTGAATGATGGAAAGCCACCACACCTCTGGATCGGGGCCAACAGTCTCAGGTTTTGAGTTCCCATTGCCAATGCTTTTTTTAATCCCCCACTTTCAGACTATAGTATGCAAGTTGGAAGACCAGATACCCCTTTCAGGCAGATAACCTCAAGTTTAATCCCTATTTCCATCAAACTATGTCTAAATGAATCTACCCGTCCTGCAAAATTTTGCAGAGGCAACCGCAAGCCCCAACAGCAGTGATCCTATTCAGGAATCCAGTTAGCCTGGAACAGGAGCCATGCAGAGATAGCTGGGACTCAGCAGGGAAAGGGAAGATTTCAACAGATAGAAGGAAAAAGAAGAAATCTGCCAGTCCCATTCTGAGCATTGCTTTTAAGGACAGTGGGAAGAGAATGCGTACTTCATCCTTCAATGCCCCCAAACAGTCCCACATAGCATGAAGAGAGTTTCATGACCCATCAAAAATTTGGTCATGACCCACAGTTTGGGAACCACTGCACTAAGGAACCTTACAAAAAAAATTCAAACATTCCTTGGAACACAGTTTAAAGCAAAGGTTCTTCAGAGCACTACTATCTGTGACATAACTCCAAGACTGCACACTGAATTCCACTTCTTACGAGGCATGTTGCAAGTGGTTTGCGGTCTGCTGTTCACCTCCATACTTGAACAGTCAAAGATTCAGAGATGTGTTGGCCACAAAAGTTTCCGTCGGCTCACAGGCTACTGATTGACTTTTATTTCTAGCACTGTTGCTATCTTAAAGATAGACATGTACCATTTGAATGTGTTACATGACAGTACATGCCACAGGTGACATGCATAGAGGAAAACATACCTATGTTTAAGCCTGCTGTCTATAAACTCCTCTATACCAGGAGCTATAATGATAGGATCAGTAACATTTTTCCTATGCACTTGTGATCATACCATTCATCATCTTTTTACATTTATTTAGCCTCTCAATAGACGACTTTTAAAGGTTCTAACCTTTACATTATGCACCATTCCATACTGTCATTCTTCATTTGTTCTCTATACTTCTTATACTACGATTCACATTACCATGTAATTTTTAGAGATGCCAATCATCCACAATGGCTCCAAGTTGTATCCTGTATGATAAACAGTGGATTTAGCGCTTCCTCCCCCTTTTTTAAAATCAGAAAAAGAGGAGGGGGTTATCCTTTGGGAAATTCTGACGCAGTCATCCAAAAATGGTACAATGCTTGTTGCCAGATGACTTATGTAATTAGAGCAGGAAGCCAAGCATTAAAGCAGCAGGCAATTTGTGCGATGTAACGTGGAGAACGAAAAAGCAAAAATTTACACAGCTAGTAGTACATTTAACTTTCACTCATACAAGCCGAATTCTATGACAGCAGACGCTAGGCGGATGAGCCTAGTATCATTCCCCACTTTCTTTTTCTTTTTAAGGTATAAGCAAGGAGAAGCTACATAGGATGACATATTGACATTCACATGCAACCTATAAGAACAAGAATACATTTTAAGAAAACAAACAAGAGTGGTAGTTCACAGGCTTGACAGTTTCTGGAGCCCTTTGAACTCCCTAAACTCTCAGAGTTCCACCAGTGCATGCAGACCGATTTAGGAGACCCAGAGTCTAAGCAGATGACCTGAGTAGCACAATGCCAAGCAGATGGTGGCCATTTCTAGTGTGGATCCCCATGGCTCCTAGGAACATGCTAGGAAACACTAGTCTAGAAGAATGCCCTAAGGCAGCCGTTTCAAACTCTCAGGGAGAGTTTGCACTGCTGTAAGTGTGTGCGGGAGTGGGGCAAAGGCAGCGACAGGATCCCTAGGATTGCATCGCTGTCTGGGACAACAGGGGCTGTGATTACCTGTCGCAGCACTGGGCTCCGGGCTAGTCCCTGCAGGGCTCCACAAATATCAGAAAAAAGCTACTGCGACACACTTCCGGGTTGCCATCATGAAAGCAGAAGGGTCACTTCTTTCTAATGTTTGGGGAGCCCTGCGGAGAGCTTGGAGCCCAGAGTTGCAACAGGTAGGGCAATCGCAGCCCCCACTGCCCCAGGCAACAACACGATGCTAAGGACCATGTAGCTGCCTTCTACCCTCTCTGCCACTTAAAGGCACAACAGCAGAGGCTCTCAGGCTGGAGCGGCGCAATGCCCCAGTTTGAAAACCACTGCCCCAAGGACAATGAAGTTGGGCTGAGGAGCAATTTCGGGTTAGCCAATTGCTAAACCAGCACCACCATATTTTCTCAGATTCCCCCTCCCACTGGGGGCTTAATGAACTCAAGAATGGTTTCTCATCCACCACCTCTTTCTGCTCTTGAATGCAGAACTGCTGCCATCCAGAAAGTGCTATTACGAAGTTATTTTCATCCCACTGACTTAAAAGCCCATTTTGTAAGGCAGCTTACAAAAACGTGTAACTTCTTCCTCTGCTGTAACCTGGTGGAATGGTTGCAGATAAGACATAGTTTTAGGAAGGAAGGAAGGGACCAGATGGCAATTGAACTCAGCCAGGTCAAGGGGGAGGACACCCAGATTTCTATCCACTGGTTTTGCTGTAGTTGGACAAAGCTCCATCCCAGAGCTTTGAATGGGATGAGTCAAAAAAGGGTATCCATTTAGCACTCTCAATGGATTGGTTTTGCTCTGTTCCATATATCCCCATTGTCAAATTTGAGTTTTAAAAAAATAATTCACTTGTCAAGGACCTTTGGGACAACAATTCTAGACTAGGAAAAGGTTGATTACATTCTATCTATACAAGGTAAATGTCCCTCAATTTTCATAATGGGTCTATTAGCATGGCAGGATGCACTTTGTATTCTCTTGCTGTCCCTCTGTGGCACACAACTTAATCTGGAAGAGATGGATTAATGGGAAGCTATGCTTTCTGTTTTCTTCAAATGATATGGTCCCAATTTGGGAAGTTGCCCAGTCGCAACTACAACGTAGTGAACAACAACAACAAAAAAGAACTGCTTGTAAAATTGTCTTCATGTTGTCCTTCACCTTCCTTCTACCTCAGTTGGCAACCAGACAAAAAGCATTTCCAGAGTTGGAACTTGAAAGGAAAAAAAAAACAGAGGGAGAACATTACTATCAAAAGCTGTGTTCATGTGAACTGTAGAGGTTATTCAGGAGAGTGCAACACACACACACTTCATCTACAGTATGCATTTTCCCTGTTTTTACATGCCATACAACTACATTATCTGAAACCACATGAAATTCACCCTGAGTTCTCCTACTTGGACTTTAAGCCACAGTAAGTGCTTGCAGGATTGGGGCAGGAGGTGGGGGGGGGAGGACCCAGTGGCGCCGCAGAGATCGCAGTGCTGTGGGCATTGAAGGGCACATGCCCTACCTTGGGGGGGTATTTCTGGGGGGATCCAGAAGGGTTGGGGTGGTCCGCTGCCACCTCCATGGGCCTCCCCGATGCTGAAAATAGCTCCATTGTAAAGTTGGAGCTGACTTCCCTTTGACGCAAAACAGGAAGTGAACTCGGAGCTATTTTCAGCATCGGGGAGGCCTGTGAAGGTGGTGGCTCCCCAACCCATTTGGACCTTACCTCCTCATGGATACCTGAAACCGTGGATAATGGGGAGACTTTTTTAAAGATAGGGTAACATCAGTGGTTTTGCTGCAACAAGGTAAAACAAAGATTTGTTTAATGTTCCCCTATCTTTTTAATAGGCATCCCAGTATCCATGGTATACATGGATAACTGAAACCGTGGATACCAAATCAGTGGATACCGTGGCACGTCTGTACTTTTTCCCTTTTAGATGGTCAAATATCTCCGGAATACTAGGGGTAGCTTCTTGATCACGGCTGAAATCCTATACACTTTCCTGGCAGCAAGTTCCAATGGGCACAGTGGGACTCACTTCTGAATAGACACATTGGATAGTGACGCAAGACCTCAGGGTGTCATTCATCACCACTTTGGAATGCACATCCCACAAAGCTAGAAACTTATCAGACTGTTAGTAACCATAGACTACAACACTCTTTAGGATGAGCACACATGCATAGGGATTGTACATCCTGTGTATAAGTTAGCCCAGTGTTTCAAATGCAGTAACCCAATAAAAGAACTGAAAGGTTCAAAAAAAGCTATGCACTCTTAGTAAAAAAAAAAGGTTTTCAGTTCTTGGTAGGAAACATTCACTACTACTTGCGGTTTAACAATACCCTGAATTGCTTAGACACTGAAACCACAATAGACTATATTATAGCCTGAAGTAGTTTGCTTGCAAAGAAGAAAAAGTTCAAATATAGAAGAGTGGTATCTTGCTGTTACAGACTCCACAACACACACACACACACACACACACACACACACACACACTTACTTAACCTTTTTAACCTATTATATGGAAATTATCCTCCCCAAAAAATCTTCCATAAATGCTGCCATAGCATCAAAAATTCTATCAGAAAATAGATGGTAAAATCTTTTAGAGTTCCATTTTAAAAAAAGAAAACCACTACACTACAAAATCAGCATACAAGCAAGTATGTACTTCTAAAATTCACTATTTACGACAGCAATAAACATTTGCTTTATGTAAGGTATCATTTTGAAATATGAATGCTTTCGCTCTTATAATGAACAAACTAAAATTAGATTCCTAGTTTTTATTGGGACTGGCAACAGTAAGCAGCTCCATAAACATCTATCAGGGTGAAGTTCAGAGTTGAAAGAAATTTACATCTACATGGTTTAGTATTAGAGAAAGCAGTCAAACATCTCTCCCCATTTTTGTTTGTTCACTCCCCACGTATTTCAAGACAAATCTAGTATTAAACACACATTTTTAGGTTTCTTTTAACACACTATGAATTAATGGGACATTCTGTTCATATATGCACAGAGTGAACCAACAGCTTAACACAAAGAAATGCCATCCCCCAAACACATTATTACTGCTGAAGAGCAACTGACCTGCAGTGAACAGACCCTACATCCCCAACCCCCCTCTCCCTCTCTCCCCTTCTCCCCACTCTCTCAAAACATCCAAATAAAAACACAAAACATCGCATTGGGGTATTTAGGATATTTTCCAGAAATTACTTTTCCAGTTAGAAATAATACCTTGGCTGCATCTGCTGACACTATACCACCTACCTGCCACACTTTTAAAATTAATCAAAATGAGAACTTAGAGCACGTTAACACCGATTTCCAGCTTTCAAATAATGAAATCTGTGAAAAACTAACACCATTTTCAAACACACCAACAAATAGTGAGATACATTATAGTGAGATACATCACTTGTCCATTTAGCTCAGTACAAGCATCTCCTGGAATTAGTGGATCTGGTTATCCACTGTTTGCCCTCGCCCATTACCTTTATCTTGTTTACACTCCTGCAAAGAAATCAGTATCTGGCTGTTAAAAAGGTAAAGGTTTCCCCAAAACCAAATGGTCTAATCATGACCGACTGTGCTCATCTCCGTTTCTAAGCCTGTAGAGCCGGCGTTTGTCCGAGGACAAGCTTCCATGGTCATGTGGCCAGCATGATTATACGCCGTAGCACACGGAACGCCATTATCTTCCCACCGAGGTAGTACCAATTTATCTACTATCATTTTTACGTGCTTTCGAACTGATAGGTTGGCAGGAGCTGGGACAAGCAATGGAAGCTCATTCCATTGTGTGGTCTTGAACTCCCAACCTTCCGGTCAGAAAGCTCAGCAACAGTGGTTTAACCTGCAGAGCCACCATGTCCAACATGTCTGGCTGTTACAGGATGCTATAAACATAATGCTTATTAACAGACAAGCAGGCAGGCATCCTGCACACTAGAAGGGAAGACCTGGCAAACATTGGCACACAGGAATACTTCCTGTTATAGCATCCTGTAAAAGCATGATACCGATTGCTTCAAATGAATGTAAGCAAGAAAAAAAAAGATAATGCGAGTGGGGGGGCTGCAGAGATAGGGTTCCCCCTTATTCACTGGTTCCAGTAGCCACAGGGTGGCAGGAACATATCCTTCGTGGATACAGGGGGCACCAGTATTCAATTCCATGTGGCAGGAGCACTCTGGCATCTTAAAGGGGGGAGGCTTTCCTAACCCCAAATTCTGAGATACATTTGACAAGATAAAGTTTAGCAGGCTGCAAATTTACACTATGCCTGACTATAGACGGTTGCGGCTTCTGCTTTCACTAATGTGCAGTTTAAGCTTTTGGCCATAGATCTGGATTTTACTAAAATGTATGAACCTTGAGAAACACTGTAATTTTCCAAGGCAACCCAAGCAACGATGAACAGGAATTCACAACCACCCTTCAACTTCAAAAAGCAAGCGTATTTGTCTCATTGCCTAAGATGACAAAAGATATGTACAACTAGTGCAGTCCCAGTCAGCTATCTGACTGGGATTTCACAGACAAAGTAACAGATGCTCCAAGACAGTTCTTATTTTAAATTGACCTGAAAAAAGTTACTTGCAGTAAGAAAGTAAATCTTCTGTTTCTTGCTTGCGGGAAGATTTTAATGTGATGATTCCATTACTACATCTTTTTGAGATGACTGATGTAAATGTACAAAGTCAATTCGCATAGAATGTTTTCTCCACTGATATGTTCAAGACATCTTTTTTTTTTTAAAAAAAAAATTGCCATATTGTTTTCCTGTCCTCCACTCCCCATTTGTTGCATGCAAGAAAGAGCCAAAGAATGCATACAAATTACTAGAATAGCGGTTGCAAAGAGGTAAACAACCAATGAAGAGTGCATTTTTTTTTGTTAAACACCACATAAACACACAACACTGCCTTTGGGGGGTTAAAATATTTTAATAAAAACACAAAGCACCACCAGGAACTAAAATAGATTACTATTAAATTAATTAAAAATACTTGTGGCTGCATCTGCTCACACTTTATCACCTATATCATCTACCTGGTTCACTTTTAAAGCATTTAAAATTAATAAAAATGAGAATTTGGAATGAGAATGTAGAATAAAAACACATAACACTGCAATTTGATATTTTAATCAAGACATTTTGGAAAAATCACCAAAAAAACCCCACACCCCTACTAATGAGATGTGATTACTTAAATTTGGTCCAAAACTGCTTCTTTTCCCTCCACTTAATTATAGCTTCTTCGGTTTTAGTAAGTTTCAGGTTTCTCACTACTCTCAGCAAACTAATAACAATGCATGCCTTGTAGAATATTATGCAATAGTTACTCTATGTTTTTGGCACACTGACAGTGCAATGCTTACATGTATCTACTCAGAAGTAAAGCCCATTGCATTCAATGGGACAGGCAGTGTGCAACAGGACAGGCAGAACTGGCACAGCAGGGCCACACAGTCCAAAGGTTTCCTCAGTGCAAGTGAACAGTAAGTAGCCCAGTGTAAGGGCTACACAGATCTTTGCCAGCAAAATTGCTGGAGCACGTCTGAGTAGCTCCATGTAGGGCTTTCTGGCCTGGAAGGAAGGAATAGGCTTCCTCCACTGTCCCTGTACTGAGCACCTCTTATCGGCTCCAGAGGCCACAGGTCCAGATTTGGCACTGGTGGGATGGGGCAGGCCTTTCCACCAGCACTGTGTACTCATGTGGTGCCACACGCGGTGTTTTATGGCATGCCTGCGACACCTAGTGTGGGACAGTGCTTGCTCTGCCAGCAGTTGGCAACAATAGGATCGGGCTATTAGTCTCAGGAAACTAAGTGTACCATTGCAGCCTCTCATTACACATAGGACCATTTTATACGCAGGGTTTCCATTCCTGGAACCCTCATGGATTACAAATCTGTGGATAATTAAACCTGCAGATTTAGGTCACATCACCACCCTCTGAACCAACTGCAGCTATGCTCAGATCGGGTCTAGGGGGCCTTTCTGAGGTCTGCTGAGGCTGTGCACATCTGCCCGTGGCCTTGGGGCTTCAGAAGAGCCCCTGGAGGCAACCAGAGCACAGCTCTGGTTGCCTTCAGAGGCTTCAGGTTGAGCCCAATTTGGCTCAACATGGGTCTGAGGGTCTTGCAATATGGGTCTTCCAAAGGATTGCTCTCCAAAGGTGGGATTTCAATATTTAATATATTAAATCCGAATGAAACTACAACTGGACATCCAAGAGAAAAATTTTCTTGGTGGAAAATGGCTCGAAAAGATCTCCAAAATGGCTTGAAAACACTGTTCTATCCAAGGTCAAACTGAATTCTGCACATAGTGTCCCTTATGGCAACTAGTCCAGAAATCAAAACAATAAATGCCACCATCTTAAAAAAGCAACAGTGCCTTCCACTGCAGCACATACTAGTTTATTCACATATGTGTGAACATAAAAGATCAGCAGTAACATGCTGCCCACCAACATCAATTTTTTACCATGCAGCACTGACGCGCAATAGATCCATTCCAGTGTACACTCAGTTCATGTGGGATTATGGTCACCTGAACTCACAGTAAGCTGTAAATTGCATCCCAAAATAGGGCAGATTTATTAATGTGACTAGGAATTCCCAAGGGCAGGAAATCTGAAATCTGCTAGCCTCCAACAGTACTATACTGTAAAACCTCAAAAATGCTTCAGTCATTAGCCAGAAGTGTTTGTTTAAACAGAAGCCAACATTTTCAAGTACCACCATCCATACTACCTACATATAATCAGTAAGGCTGTCTATGACCTAAAAATTTGCCTTCTCCAACTTACATTCCTTTCAGCACAGTAAGCTTTGGACAAGAGAAGTTCTCTATAGCTTGTGCCTTCAGCCATTTATTGTGAAATCACAACAAATGGGATTCTCTTTGGAAACACTCCCGGACTTTTTTTTTTTTTTAACTGCTTAATTAATTAGCTAGTTGCCTGGAATGAGTTCATTTTAACTTTCTGAAGCCATCTTAATCAAGTTAAGTACGCAAAAACTGTAATTCATTATGTTAGCATTAAAGTACTAAGACCATAGCCAGGAGCTTCCAAGTTACTACCAATTCTGTCTAATCAGCCTCTTCTCCTGTCTTCTGGTGGACTTGAAGAGAAAAATGTGCAGAAACTATTTTAAGAGGTTTCTCCATGCCAAAAGCTTACCTTTTAATAAAATCTGAAGTCCAGTACTAATTTTCTCAACCTGCCATGCTTAGTTGATGGGTATTTGTCATAGTAACTACCAACTCACATCATGAAATAAACTCATAAATATGATCCACATAGTAAAAAGGACCACATGTGTCACATAATCCACATGTGACACAGGATGTACACAGTATCAGGAAAATACTAATTTTTAGGATCAACTAGCATTCAAAACACAATATTCAGTCTTTCCCACCATATAAGCAAGCTGAGCTATGTGCAAGAACTCTTTCAACAAGTGGATCGTGTCCCTTGCATCCAAGCTTCATGTTTATAAAATGATGCTTGCACACAGTACACCAGCACCTTTCATCTTCTCTCAATTATCTTAATTTGTTGATGACATTAGACACCCTCCACCACTATTGGCAGATACAGTATTTATGGGTACTTCCCCTTTAACAAGGGGCACTGTATGCCACTGTAAGGTTTGTATAAAGACAAACCCGGCCACATGCAAGACCCTTGTCGGAAAGACCCAGGTCACCCAAGTGCAAGCATGATGGGCTAGATTAGCATCGTCATGAAGATGTCCACAAATGCAGCACTTCAACCATTACTCAAGGGACTGAACTGATGGAACCAGCACTTATTTACACAGAACTCCCCTATGCTCTGGTTCCTGGTCATGCTATAATGCAACAGAACCTTGGAATTGGAAAATACATAGGTAAAATGTGTTTTGTGTGCATGTAAAAGTTGACTGCCATGAAGGAAAATAGATAAATAGAGGAACCTTGACTAGAACATGTCTAAGTATTTTAAAATAGGAAAGTTATGTTAGGGTGACTGAAGGGCCACCAGTCCATCCCAAATGCAAATGCACACAACTTCTAACCTTCACAGAGGTGCTTACATCTTACAAGGGAAAAAACTCAAAGAAACTGGATTAAACCTAAAACTGCTGTTCTGATGAACTGACTAAACCTAAAACTGTAGCCTTACGTTTTTTGTTTACACATCAACCAACATCAAGTCTATTTTCGAAAAGAGTGAATTAGCATATAATAGGGGTTTAGAAGGAAAGCGAAGCCATTTCTATGTTCTTTCATGGGATACAGTGTTACCACACACACACAAAAGCAAAAATATGTTTTAGTCACGTGTAAAAGAAGCTTTAGAAAGGCATTTAAGAATCACTTCAATACAGTCAGAGTTGTTCTCCAGGACAAATGCTTTCAGGGCATGGGCTACCTACCGGTGAAAGATAGCCAATGCACAGCTGTTGCTATACATAATATATACAGCTCAGTCTTGGGCGGGGGGTGGGGTGGGGTGGGGAGAATCCATGCATTTGACATGCATAGATGTCTCTAAGAATAATTAAGAACCAAGAACTTTCCATATCCCATTTTAGAAAAGGCTTATAAAAGAATGTTCGATTTTCACATTTAAGGAAAGGTTTGTGCATATCCAGACTGCCTGTTATTTCTGCCTGTTAGTTCTCCTGAAACAGACATGTTCCAAATGAAGCCGTCTTGAAAAGGTGAGGAATTGGCATAATTCAAGAGATACTGGAGGGAAAACTTCTCATGCCTTTGGAACAAGATGATTCAAGTACATCGTGGATTGGAGGGAAGAAGAAGTACTTGTGTCATGAACATATGAAAGCACTCTACACAATATCAGACCATGTGCTCATGCAGCTCAGCACCATCTGAGCAGCCCCTCTTGGACCACAGGCAGGAGTACGTCCCATTCCCATCACTGAAGGTCACAAAGTTTTGATGGCTCAGTTGTCACCCCAAAAATGGCCATCTTTATAGAGGACCTGTAAGCTAAATTTGAACTCTTGGGACGTGTGGGAGCCGTTCTCAGTTCTGCCCCACAATGGTGAAATTATCTTCCCCTATGATGACACACAGTCTGGGCCTTTATAGTTTTCAGAAGATGGGGCGGTGGGGGGACAAAAAAAACTTTCCTTGTTGGACTAGTATTCAAAGGCCAGAACGAAGTAGGTGTGCAACTTGCAAGGTAATCTTATGTATGTCTTAGAAGTTATACTGAGTTAAATAGGACTTCCTTCCAAATAACTGTAGAACAATGTTTCTCAAACTGTGGGTCAGGATCCACCAGGTGGGTCATGAATCTTTTTTTTAAAACAGCTGAGCAACTGCTTGGGAGGGTTAGGAAGGTTGTTCTTTATTTTAAATAAATGTTTATACTTAAGGTAAACTTTTGACTTGCTTCTTGAACTATTTGATTTTGTTACATAGGGGTGTTAAAAATGTTTGTGTTTGATTATTTCACTTCTGACCATGACATCACTTCCAGACTAATGACATCACTTCTGGTGGGTTCCAACCAATTGCCATTTTAAGAAGTGGGTCCCAATGCTAAAATGTTTGAGAACCACTGGTGTAGAGGACTGCAGCTTTACATGGATGATTTGATTTTGTAGACCCATTGTGTTTCCTATTGTAGGGTTAGTATTTGGGGAAAGGTCTGAAAGGCATTTCATATAGTCCATCTCTCTCATTTGGAACTTAGGAAGAGACTGTGCTATCTCACTGCCTTCACGGGAATCCCCTAAACTTCCGCAATGGAACTGTTTTAGCTTCCCTACCTCTGTCACCAGAGTGAGCAGAACTAGCAGTTATTTCTACTCAGCTGGCCTGGCAAGTCCCCTCCTTGCTCTAAATTTTAATCCTCTAAACCCTGGACAGAAAAGCAATTTGTGTTCAGTGGCACAGTTCTGGTTTTTAACTTGAGTATACTTCAGTCGATTTTAAAAATAACCCCAAAGGATATCAGCACAGGAGATTATATATCACTGCTAAATTGATCCTTAAGATCGATGAAACTTACACTGCAAGACAAATTCACACTTTTTGCACCCAGGAAGAATCTTAATATACTTCAACGCGGTGCTATACACAAGTGATTCGCCCTCCTAGTTGCCATGGAAGCAACGCAGCAGCCGTTAATCCCTGCTTCCAAAATTAACTCCAAGATTTTTCCCCCTCCTAACTTGAGAAGCAAATTCCACAGTGGACAATCTGGATATGCGTTTTGACTGCATTCTCTCAGCCTTTTATTGCACCTGCTGCAGCAAGAAAACTCTGGCCCCACATTCCTTCCCTCACAAGATTAAATCTGCATGCCAGCACACTGTCACTACATGGGGCTGAGCCAAGCAGCAAAACCCATTTTAAATACATCAGCCTCTTAGTCCAGGAAGCTTATTACTCGCATCAGACACAAAAACAGCAACACATCACTGGAAGTGGGGGAGGAAGAGTATTTCCAGTATTCCTCTACTCCTGCTTCTATTTGTCCCACTAAAGGCTCAAAGTGCTATGTAAACAACAGTAAAAGTGAATGAACAGAAGTTCCATTGCACTGAAAATAAAACTAGCGCCAAGTTACACCCGACTATTCTCAGTTTGGAAGCAACACTAGCAAGAGGCATCTGAGCTGAAGACGGGGTCCTGGGCAGTTGCAAATCTGGCTCATTGCAAAACACCATTGACAAATGTATAGCCAGAAACAGTCACCACCACCTCACCAAAAACCAGGAATTACTTCCCTCCTTTTGCTAGTTTGCCTTAACCATGGTTTAGCATTGAGTGCACAGGTACAATGTGTTAACCATTTGTCTTTTTTAGGGCAAGAGTCACATCTATTGCCCTGAAACAATCATTCCCAGAAACAGTCACAGACCTACCCCACATTTTATGTACTTACTAGCTTTTTGTTACCCGGTGTTGCCCCGGTAACAAATGTCATCGGGACTATCACCAATCAGCTTAGAGACCCCAAAAACTGTGGATTTGACACTTATGTCGGTCAGTTCGGACATTTTATTTAGCACCTGTTCTCACCCCCCATGCCGAAGGGGGCTGAACGTGGACTCAAACGGCATCGGGAGCGTCACTGTTCGTCTCGGTGACCACGGAAACTATGGATTTGACACTAATGTCGGCAGTTTTGGAGTATTTTTACATGGCACCCCCTTCGCACTCCCACCCCTAGGGATGCCGTACCCTCCACAGCAGTGATGTCATCTGGTAATGAAGAACGGAAACTCTGGGCTGGGACTTGCATGTGATTGGCAGCCCATCCGTTCTGTTCCGCGGCTGCCCTGGCCTCGGGGGGGGGGGCTGCCCCCGGTTGGCGTGCCCCACCACTGCTCGCCCAGGCGCCCAGCGTGCCCCCCTGAGGCCAGGGCAGCCGCAGAACGGAACAGACGGGCAGCCAATCACACGTAAGTCCCGCCCAGCATTCCCGTTCTTCATTACCAGATGACATCACTGCTCCACAGTATTTGTCGCCAGACCACAAGGCATACACATACCAAGTTTGGTGTCAATCGCTCCAGGCATTCCAGCAGGGCATGCATGGTCAACATTTTGTTTTGCACCCCTTCTCGCGCCCCACGCCGAGGGGGCCCGAACCCAGACTCCAACGGCATTGGAGCGTTGCCGCTCATCTTGGCGACCCCGGAAACTACGGATTTGACGCCATTTCGGACATTTTAGATCATGTTTATGTGGCGCCCTCTGCACACCCCCACCCCTGGGGGTCCTAGGGGGTCTGCCCCCCACAGTGTTTGTCGCCAGACCGCAAGATGTATGCGTGCCAAGTTTGGTGTCAGTCGCTCCAGGCGTTGCAGAGCCTATGCGGAACATACATACACACGAACAAATACACGTTCTCATAGACAGACAGACAGATTCTTTTCACATTTTCATACTGCCCTTCTTCCAAGGAGCTCAGGCTGGTGTCTTCTTTTTGTCCTCACAAAAACCCTGGGAGGTAGATGAGGCTGAAATAACACAGGAAGCTTCATGACTGAGCGGGGGTTGAAGTTGGATCATACAGGTCTAAGTCCAACTCCAGAATGACTACACCAGCATTTGTCAAACTGTGGTCGTGACCGTATTTCTGGTGGGTCCCTGCAGAGCCTTTGATGAAAAGAATGGAAAGAGAACTAATTGCCTCAAGCCCTCAGACTATCAAAAATCAGGTAACTGCTAACTGCTCAGCAAGTAGCTGAGCTCCTGCAGTTTGCATAAATATGAATAAATGTTTGAGTATCTTTTTTTCTAGTGTGTTTCCCCCTGCCAAGTCTGTCAAAGATAGGTAGTGGGAGCAGGCAAAGGCTGGGTCACATAGCTAAGCCGCTCAAGCCTTTAGGCTATTCATTAGGGCTGCCTCATTATGAGGAATGGATCGAGTTTTTGCAAATAAAATTACTGGAAATATATTTCTTCCTTTTTTAAAGGTCTCATAAAACTAGGTGGGTCCCAACAGAGCAAGGGTCTCCAAACCCTGGCCCAGGGGCCAGATACGGCCCTCGGAGAACCTCTATCCGGCTTCTGGATGAGCCTCTGGCCCTCCTGATATTAAAGGTAAAGGTTTCCCCACAACCGAATGGTCTAGTCAAGACCGACTGTAGGGGGCGGTGCTCATCTCCATTTCTAAGCCGAAGAGCTGGCATTTGTCCAAGGACAAGCTTCTGCGGTCATGTGGCCGGCATGACTATATGCCAAGGCGCACGGAACGTTGTTACCTTCCCACCGAAGTGGTACCTATTTATCTACTCACATTTTTAGGTGCTTTCGAACTGCTAGGTTGGCAGGAGCTGGGACAAGCAACGGGAGCTCACTCCGTTGCGCCGTCTCGAACTGCCAACCTTCTGGTCAACAAGCTTGCAGCTCAACAGTTGGTGGCAGCTGCGCCACCACGTCCCTTAGCTTCTGATATTAGCCACCTACAAATGCGTAATGCAATACAGCAGGGCTACATTCTAATCTCTGGGCTGTTGCTTTCTCCCTCCCCCATTACATGGACTGAATTTGAAACATGTCCTGAACCTACACAGACTTGCTCCTTTCCCTCATGCTCCAGCCTCCCACGTACGTATCCTTCTAACAGAGGCACTGGTCAGCTTTGGCTTTACTAGATCACTCAGTTTTAGTTCTTAAGAAGGTTCAGCCAGCCAAGTTTTGTGAATTTGCCAGTGAAGGCAATTAATCTTGCCTGCAGGGATCAAAGGATCACAAAGAAATACCTACGACTAAGAACTGCAGGTTCAAATCATAGTCAATTTGTTACCCCAAAGCAAACAAGTCTGTCCAATGCCCTATGAAAAATTGAGCAAGTCTTTAACTAGCTAGGTTCTCTCTCCCTGGTAGACATTGCAAAAGGCTTTTCTCCACCTCCCCCAGGAATTCATTCTCATTCAGATCATCAGTAGGAGCAACTGATGGAAGCAAAATGCCAGTTTATATCTACTAAAATCCAGACCGTTCCCATTTATTTGGGTGGGTTAGGGATGCTGAGTGAAACCAAAGTTAACTCCTTTTGGAGTTAACCAAAAAGATTGCTAATTATATTATCCAGAGGCCACATAAACTGATAGTGGCCAACTTAGATGTCCCAGCATCCAATGCTGAACTCAGGCCTGACCTTTGAATCCTACTTGTATTGTTGATGCCAATAAAGGTTTTGAACCTGAATCTACTAAAATCAACTAACCTAAAGAACTTTGTTTCCCAGATGCACAAACCTTGCACAAAGAAAATACTCCCACTATTTCAAATCTGCTTTTTGATCAAAAGGATAGAATCGTTTCAAACTTACATTCTTAGATGAATTTTATTTCCAAACCCTTCTCCAGCTAATAGATAGTCTGATTATCACTTTTCAGAGCTTACCTGTATTCAGAATTTATCTGTTTTTCGAATGCTCTCTATAAACTATACTCAATAGTTTGACTATGTTCAAACAAGTTAAGCATTTTTCTTCGGGAAACACCAACACATACTCAATGCTTTTCTTTTTTGCCAGAAAAAAAAATGCTTCATTTTATAACACACCTAACTTAGAAATGGTTCTCAAACTTCAAAGCTGCATAGGATCAGTTGCTTTGGATGGGAGACAGATGCCACTGACAGAAGGAGTGGACTGTGCCAAGAAAGGTTAACTTTCTTGAGACACTGGTCTGAAGTTTGGTGCAGCTGCCTGTGAGAAAGTGCAAGAGCTGACAAGCCACGATGACAACTGCATTATGAAGGGAACCATGTGGTGAAAGAGTGTGTGTGTGTGTCCTATGAGATTCACTCATGGAATATACGAGTGTGCTGTGATATCCACTGATTCTGTAACCACGGTTTCAGTTATCCACTGATACCATGGATAGTGGGATGCCTATCAAAAAGATAGGGGAACATTAAACAAATCACTTTGAATACTTACTGTTAAAGCCATTCCGGGCAGCAATGGCAATGCTACACATTGCCATCGCCACCCAGGACGGCTTTGATGGCAAGTGGGAGGAGCTGGATACACAGCACGGTGGCAGTGCTTTCAATAAGTACCACCAACACCCTGTAGCTATGCAACTGGCTGGAAGTAACACTCTGGGGTCTCAGATAGATGTTTTTCCGACCTGCTTGCTACCTGAACTCTACCCAGAACCTTTTAAAACTATGCCACCTCCCCACGACCTCACCAATGGTGGCATCAAAGACCGTGTGGATGAAAGTTCAATAGTGATTAGATTGGAGAAGTTTTGTGTTGACTATACAGATTATAGAAACACTACATTGAAATGGAAAGAGAGAAGGGCAAGCAGAGAAGCAACAGTTTTTCAGGGGAATTTGGACAACCGAACAATGAACCTCCTCCAAGAACAGCTGTTTTTCCCAGGCATGTATAACACTGCACTATCTATAGATTTCTTCTATTCACACTATTGAGTAACCTCATGAACAACCCCGCAAATAGGAGCAACCGACAGATTTTTTTTTAAGACATTCATACATGCTTTGAAGGCCTCTAAACCTACAGCGGAACAGTGACAGCTGTAAACAAAGCAAAGTGACTGGAAAATGGGATGCGAGAAGGAATTATTAAACAAATTCAGCCAAATGTGTTTACAGTCAGTTGCTTAAAGATCCCATCCGCCAGCAACCAGCGTTTTTAAAGACAACTGCATAAAAGCTTTCTGCACGTTAATCACCCTGGCTGGGCCAGCGCTCTGCAATAAAGTAATGGCTCTCTCCACATAATGGGAATACGTGCCTAGATCTCTAGGGTTTGCTGCTTCCAGCACTCGGCTGGTTTACCCTGGCTTATCACGTCTGCATAGTGTAATTAAACTTGCCTGAAAAATCAAGTTTTCTATCTAGGACAGTGGTTCTCAAACATTTTAGCACCGGGACCCACTTTTTAGAATGACAATCTGCCTGGGACCCAGCAGAAGTGATGTCATGGCCAGAAGCGCCATCACTGTGATGCCAGAATCTGCTGTTTTCCTGAGAATGCAGCAAGAAGTTGGGTTATTTCTCAGTCATTTTCCAATAGCAAAGCAAATCCGAAAGAAAAGAAGTGTATTTACAAACTTGACACAAGCAGAACAGCCACACAGCCCTCCCCCTTTCCAGCATCCCATCTTCCCATATTTTCAATATGGCTGCCGTAGGTGCGTTGCAACCCACCTGAAATTGACTCGTGACCCACAGTTTGGGAACCACTGATCTAGGATAACCCAAGCCAAAAGAAATGGAGCCCTACCAATAAATAGGGTGGACTGCATGATCTTACCCAGTGGATTCATCCTGTGCTTTTACCCAACAACATTTTCATAATCATGATAGCACTATAGTACATAGTTTAATATTACAGAATACCTGCACCACCTTTCACCGCTGATTTCAAAGGCATTTGCAACAAAATCATTGCCAACTACAACCAAGGAACATCACACCCAATAGCAAACACAGCAGCTGGAGAATAACAGATAACAAAGGCACATGGGAACAAGCAGTTTGGGAACAAGTCATCTATGGAATTCCAGAATAAAAGGCGTTACAACTACGGCTGATGGAATGTCATTCCACAGCTCTGAGACAATAAGTGAGAAGGGTCCTGTTTCTTATGGAGGCCAGTCTGACCTTATCTGCATGAAGAACATGCTCCTTCAGTGGCGCTGCAAGCTCTGGATCGGCCCTGGATAATATTGAGTAGTTAGTGCAGCACTCACTGCATCATGACCAGTGCCTTTATTGCTGCCACAGCTCTTAGTGTTATGGTACACAGCATCATTACAGCCCAAGGGAAGGAAATTCAGCAATTGCCAAAGTTCTTACACTGCAAGTTGTCCAGAGTGCTGTTGGCTGGCTGACTTGTTTGCTTATTTTTTTTTTCTTTTGGAGGAGGGGGAGAATAATTATACAACCTCTAAAGTACATATCAGGAGTGGCCAAACCATATCTCGAGAGCCATACATGGGACACATAATGTGTGGCTTTTAGAAATATATTGGCTAAGCTAGTTTGTCCATCACAATTAATATAACAACGTTAATAAGAAAGCACAGCTCCAGTCACTTTCAGAGAGTTTAGAGGCCCCAAATTCCACTGGTTTGATTATCTGCGAATTCATTAAACACAAATACAGGCATGCCCCAGTATCCAGTGATTCGGTATCCACGGTTTCAGTTATTCACGGATACCATGGATACTGGGATGCCTATTAAAAAGATAGGGCAACACTAAAGAAATTTTTCTTTCCTTGTTGCAGCAGCAAAACCACTGATGTTCCCCTGTTTTTCAAATGTGTCCCCAGTATCCACGGTGGGGTCAGGAATGGAGCCCCAGCAGATACTGGGGCATGCCTGTATCATTATCCACAGAATCCGTGTGGATAACGAAGGACCAGTATATATCCTTCTTACCCACATAAACATCATATAACCCCTGCTAACTGGGCAAGAGGCACTTTTTCAAGTGGTGTCCTCTTATAGTTAGCAGGGAGAGAGCAATTGTCCCTCTTCACCCCAGCACAGTGTCTTTCTCCTGGCTGTTGCTGGTGGTGTTCTCCATTCTTTTAGATTGTGAGCCCTTTTGGGACAGGGAGCCATTTAACTTTAATGTTATTATTTGCCTGTAAACCGCTTTGTGAACTCTGTGTTGAAAAGCGGTATATAAATACGATTGATTGATTGATTGATTGATTGATTGATTGATTGATTGATTAAGATTTTAGCCTGGGGAAAGGCGGTACAGAAATCATGTAAATAAATAATTTGCCTGAAATCTAAGATTACAACGTTTAATAGATGGATAAAAAGCCTTTTCTTAGAAGAGAGAACTCTCAATTACCTACATTTAGTTATACATTAATTTTAGCGCAAGTAGTTGCCAAAACTTCAAGTGGCAAGCACCATCTTAGAGAGGCACTCTCTTCTGTCACACAGAAGTGTGTTCAAGATGGCACCTACAGCATGCGTACGGTGACTATCATCCGAAAACAAAGAACGCTTTTTCTTCCAAGCTTTTGTTTTATTTCCACGCAAGTTCAAACAGATCAATCTATTCAGTGATTAAAATTCATTCATATAATGACTCGGTTAAGATTTCTTTAAGCCTCAAGCAACAGCCCTACCAAAATCTTGGCACTATTGCCCGCAATGGAAAAAGATAGCAGAGAGATAACCCTGGCCGCGTATTATGTATCAGGTGAGCCTGCTACAAAGAAGCAACTGAAGGGCCTATTCACAAAATTGTCTCAGACCACAGCAGAGAAGAGTCTGAAGAGTCAGCCTGTGCCAATTTCCAGCCCTGCCAGCTTACAGCAAGGTGGGCATAAAGCTTCCCCGGTATGCACAGGGTTCAGCCTCGCTCCTGCAAGCATTCAGACTTTAAACGCGTAGGTTCAGTGTTGTAGAATTTTACAATACACTTAATCCATACCATTGTAAAAAATTCTTACGAACACACACAAATGATATACAAATACAGTAAACAGGAATTCCAAATCCAATTTTCTACTCTACAACAAAGGGAAAAAAAACATGCACTGTCAAAATAATTCCACCTCCGCAATTAATAATATTGGCTTACCATTCACAGTCTTACAGTCTTGCAGTTTGCCCTGTAAGGCTCTACTGCAGTGGTTTTCAACTTATTTATTTATTAACACTGGGACCTACTTTTTAAGACACTATCAGGACCCATCTAGCGAGGCTTAACTTTAAAAAGTGACCTCGAAAAATAATATTGAAATAATTTATGTACTAGTAATGTTTTATTTCCAAAAAATCTTGATCCGTTTCTTATAATGAGGCAGCCCTAAATAATAATAATAATAATAATAATAATAATAATAATAATAATAATAATACTTGGATTTATATACCGCCTTTCTTAGGTCACCAGATTTCTCTAATGACTATAACTCAAGGCAGTTTACATGGGCAGACTTTATTCAGAAAGCCAAAGGTTTTTACAATTTATACAGAAATGTTCTATCTTTCAAGAACTACACACATACAGATGGATCTTTCTGGATTTAGTCCTTCTTTCTGGCCACCCGTTTGTCTTCTTGCTGGCTGATAAATGGCTTCCCTGCTCCCACCAGAGAAACGGCTGAACTTCGGCACAACTCCCCCTCACACAAGGCAGCCGAAGCTCAGCTGTTAATCGGCCGCAATTAACGAGGTCTGCCGCTCACAGAGACTTCCGGCTGTCCCGAACTGGCGACCTTCAGATCTTCAGCTCTTATCTTCAGGCAAACGGAGGCATGAACCCTCTCGACTAAATCTTCTGCCCTCAAGGTTTAGTTAGCCTTCACCTGCCCCCACAACCTGTCATTGATATACTTGAGGGAAAAAACACCAGAAAAAAAGACACTCAAAACATTTCTCTCCCAGTAGCTACACAAGCTTGCAAACTGCAGGAGCTCAGCTCTTTGCAGGGCAGTTAACAGCTATCCAATTTTTGCACAGACTGAGGACTTGAGGCAACTCTAATCTTCCCATCACCTTGTTTTCATTGGCGGCTATGTGGGGACCCACCAGAAACTGAATCCCAACCCACAGTTTGAGAAATGCTACTCTATAGCCTCTTCCATGGTAATATCGCAAAATAGTAGGAAAATTGCCACAGAACAACGGTCTGCCTGCCTGCCTTCTCTCACTCTGATGATGGTTGTTAATTTAGTCATTCACGCCATATCCCCAGCCTTTGAGAGAACAGTTATACTTAGGACTACTTCAAAGAAAATGAAGTTCGGTGAACCCAGTGCTGGAAAAATACTTCAAATTCCTAAGGCATCAAGTTTTCAGCTGACCAGTCCTGGCCAAGCTGACTATCATTCTCAAACGAACACTCCCACTCCTAAAAAAAAGCCAATGTGGGATATGGTCCTTATCAATCAGCAAGGAGCTGAACAATCAGTTCACCCTGGGCAAAAACATTACATTCTATAACACAAGCAAGTCATGTCGATATCCTTAGAAAAGTCAGTAGATTGAACCAGTCAGGTGGTGTGATTAGAAAAAGATAAAAGGGATATTATACTATTTCAGTGCTTAAAATTTCCACTTAATGCTTTGTTGCAAGGTTTCGCTTTGAGCACCCAAACTGCACATGCTGATTTGCAAACCCCAGTCACCAGCAAATCCTGCAGAGATCAGTGGGACCTACAGATAAAGGCTATTATTGCAGCCCCAATTATCTATTACTGCTTGAGAACAAAATCTGCCTGTATTCTGTAAATATGAACAGACGGAGTTCGGATTATGTTTTAAAGACCATCACAAATACAAGAAAGGATCTCTCAAAAATGCAATTGGGAAAATTTGATTATAATTTACAGTTTAGTGTTCAATTTCAGCCCAGCATGAGTAAGTAGAAGCAAGTGGAGCATTTCCTGCTATTTATACAAAATTATTAATCTAAAGTCTCAGAGGTTCCTTGCCAAGATCATTAGAAGGAAAAACATGCCCTATACATCAAGGCAAGCAGATCTTTCTGGTCCAAACCACCACATCTTGTGACCAGTTGTTTGACAAAAGTTCAAGCATTACATTGGTAAAACACTTATTTGCAAATCCGGTGCCATTCAGACATACTTGCTCAGTGCTAGATCTATTGTCTCTTGATAAGGAGAGGAGACTGCCCTCAGCCAGTTGTTATGGTTTTGTTTCCAGAAATGGTCCTCCTCAATCTACCACTATTTTACCATGTCTATAAAATGAACAAACATCCAATCAACTTTTAACTGCCACCATAAAACTTCTCCTGATCAGAGATGGAAGTAGAAGCAATAGCATTAGGCAGAATTGATGTCTAGGTGACCTGGATTAGTTTTTTCAATTCTTCTATTTTAAAGGTCTAAGAAACATATAAATTGGAAAAGGTGCAGCAACCACAATGGTTACTGGGCTGGGACACCTCCCCTATTTTTTATTTATTTTTATTTATTTTGAAGAACTTATACCCCACCTTTCCTATGCCGAAGCAAATGCCCAAGGCGGCTTACATGCCTTGGCTAGTCTAAACCACCATTTTTCCAATGGGTTTTTTTTTATAAATTTACAGTATTCTTGTGATCCGCCAATCCTCAGGCCCAGATGTTGCCTTCCCAGTGTGGCTCTCTCCTTTGGCTGCCTGCCATCAAGCCTCAGCAGGCAATCGCAAGTTAAGCCTGGATAGGTCCTCGAGTCATATTCCATTCTTCTGCCGGCTGGCCTTCTCACACACACTACTGCAACTCTCACTTGCGGTGAGCTAATCAGCTCCACAGCGACTCTGTTCTGCCACCACAGGTACTGCAGCTTGTCACAACCCGGCATCCATCTCCCATTCAAAAGCAAACCACAGATTTTCCTGCTTAGCTTCAGGCAGTACCAGCAGCTCAACCATCAGTCCACACCTTCTGCCCTATGAAGAAAGGCTACAGCATTTGGGGCTCCAGTCTAGAAAAGATGGAACTGATGCGGGGGGGGGGACATGATTGAGAGGTACGAAATTATGCAAGGGATGAATAGAGGGATTTTCTTTTTCCTTTCACAGAACACCAGAACCAGCGCTGATCATGACTGCCATCCAAACCAGCATCTGAAACAAGGATTTCATATAGGTAACAATGGTTACAGTCAATACGGGCTATATTTAACAATGGTTAGTGCCTATGCAGATATGGTTAACTATGTTTGAAGCTAACTTGAAGGGGAAGTGTAGAAGATGAAGAGAATTTACACAGGAAATGGAGGGAATACACCATTCCTAGATCAGCAACACTGGTGTAAATCACCTCTCATTTATCACTCTCAAAACAGTCTCATGAAGGATCCATACTGGCAGGAAATACTGTAGTACTGCCACCAGCAAACCTCTCTATTTCCAACCAGGACCAATATAATAAGGGAGACCTGGAAGTTGCAACAATAGCTATCAGCAAAAGTGTCACACATCAATTAGCACTACTCATTTAAGCCATGCAGTTATAGTAGTGAATAGCTTTCCTTTTCTACTATCAAAAGTAACATTTTTTAAAAAAATGATGGGAAACCAGCATGAGTGTTAAAATTCCTGAGTAATTCAGGAAGCCAAAACAAGAAAAATCAGACGAAAAGTGTAACACAAATTGTAGTATAACAAAAACACTCATGCTAGTTTGACATTAAAAGCTACAAGACAGAGCCTATGCTAAATGCTACAGAAGTCCAATCCTTTCTGATTCAAGGTCTTAGTTCTGTATCAGAGTTCTCCATCATGGTGTGTCTCCATAAAAAACGAAAATAATAGTCTAACAAGTACACAACTGAATGTGCCTGTCAGTGAAAACACTTGGTTATTAAGAGAGACAGCTCTTTGATCCAATACTATACACAAACCCATGTGGGAGAGCAAAAACAAGCAGCAATTGTTACTCACTTAAAATGGGCTAGGGTAGTTAATATGCAGTTGAAACAGGGGCCTAGAATGAAGGGGAAAAGGGGTTGTTGCAACGTGAACTGGAGCCCAACCTCCACAACATCTGAACACAGTCTGGCCAGGCTATCAGGACACGGAACAAACATTTTCAAAAGGTTTTCCGAATCAGACATCTTCACCGGGTGCCTCCTTGGCAGGGTAAAAACAGACACCTTTCTAGTAAACAAGGCTTGATTACCGCTGTACTATAAAGGCTTTATTCCGATTTCTTTCACGCTTCTAGCCTTGCTGCATTTTTATCTTGCCGCCTCACTGCAGCTTAACTTTATTCCCTTTATGCTTTCATAATCCAGTATTTTCATGAAATCAGCAATTTGTTTAATGCCTGAACTCTCTCAAATCCTGTAACCCCAATCAACTCTTTTGGTGCAATTGTATCAGAGTTTGCTAACCAACAAACCTGCACTCCACTCACTTGGTTAATTATGCCTGCATGTCCAGCAGCCACTTGCTCAACACACACACACACACACACACACACACACACACACACACAAGTTTAACACTAATCTTTATCTGCTGGAGAGTTTACATGGCCAACAAGAATACCTTCAGTGCAATTTATTTATAAAAAATATTCTTAGCCTGCATTTGTCATCCCTTTGAGACTTCAAAATGGGCGACAGTTCAAAAATAAAATAATAAACCATAATTAAGCAAGCCTAGCAGCAGGAGCAACAAAAAAAACTAAACATAGCAGCCCGATTTAAAAAAAAAACCTAGGGCAGTTCAAGCCTAGTAATTTCTCTAAGACGCCACTGTTTAGGCTCCAGTGAGACGATGAGCTGGATCCTCCAGAACAGAGAACTCCACAGACTGGATCTCTGTCCCCTTGCCGCAGGCTGTACTTGATGGGTATAAACAAACCCTTAAGATCAGTTAAGCGGAACCTTGGCAAAGCACTGCTTAGCTACTAGCAAGTGCTCAAGCCTAGCATACGTGCCAAATCTTAATGCATTTATGGGCCAGTGTTCACAACCTCAAAAAACCTGGCTGGTAGATTTGAGAGCGATACCCTGGGTAGTTATACTAAGCTACAGGGAGTCCTTCAGAGATCAAGACAAGAAAAAAAGTTAAGCTCACAAAATGCACCGGATCATGAAAATGTGGCTCAGGCTTGTCATCATTTCTGGCCACTAGTGGTGGTCTGCTTCTGGGCAAGCCCTAGACTAGCCTTAGATAAAGGAGAGTGTACCCCAAAGGCAGTCTCCACAACCTAGCTGTGTTTCAGGGAGCACCACTTTGTGGAGACTGCTCTTGTCCCATGAACAGAGCTTCCCCCTTTTAGCCCCACAACTTGTAGCTCTAAGGATAAGAAACGGCCCTGTGTACAGCTCCAGTAATACAAGTCTGTTCATTGTATTCCTTTATTGCAATTGTAGGTCTTATCTACTTATTTGTGCTATTTAAAAGCCCTTTTCGGTCCATATTGATTCACAAAGTAGGGTCCAATTAATGCTCTGTATGTGAAACAATACAGAAGAGGAACAAAAGTCAAGAACTGAGGAAGAAAAAAGACACCACTGCTAAAAAGCATAGGCACTCTTTTCCAGCTGATAAGCAGTGCAGCACTAATGAGAACAACCCATTCTTCCTTTTTTATTCCTCCAAATGTAAAACTGCCTTCAGTAAAAGCTCTCACAAACACACACCATGAGATGGAGCTTCAAAGTGAGATGGAGCTGATCTGGAGGATGCTAATGTATTCCTTAATAGGAAATGGTAACTGCAAACAACAACAAAAAGAGGAAACAGAGCAAGTTGTTTACCCGAGCAATGTAGATGGCATATTCCCGGCACATGAAGTTCTGCTCACTATTTGTTGAAAATTATAAGGGCTGGCTTTGAGTGTTTCTCATTGACCCATGACAGCTCTCCTAACCGTCTTTATGCATGCAAGAATAAAGCTAGCATAAGCTGTTTCTTATACATTGCAAAAAATTAAGCCTAAAAATGTACTAGGTCAAAATTCTGCCCTACCAACACAAAAAACCTAAGATTTTACTGGCTACGCAAGCACAGCACTTACCATCCCCACACCAGTTTCAGAAACACTGCTCCAAGCTAAAAACCAGTAAGTTATCAGTTCAGCAAACCTGGCATTCTGAAAGAAATGCAACCGAGCTGTTCTCTCTCAGGAGTCTTAGTTACTTTTCTCAGTTGGACTACTGACAATGCTTGGATTTGCTTGCCTTGAGTTAGCTTGAAAATCAGGCCATCAGTCTGTTTGTGTGCCTAGATGTGTGTGCTTTTGGCTTTTTTCCGTCTGGGCCTGTATTATCAATTGTTTTCTGATTTCCCCTTTAGAAAGCTAACTTAGCCCAAAAGTATTTTTGACCTAGTCTTTGTGTGCGCAATTAAGATGCTGGCTTAAATGCCAATGAGATAAGTGAAACTTTCAAAAGCACTATGAGCTAGTTGTAGCCAGTAAACTGTTAGGTTTTTCTGTTGGTAGGATAGAACTTTGACCTAGTACATTTATCTTCAGTTTTTGTCATGCAGTGTTTCTCAAACTGTGGCTCGGGACCCACTGGGTGGGCCGCAACCTAATGCTAGGTGGGCCGCAAAAGCTGGGAGCAGTCATCTTGGAAGCCGCAGGCCTCACTCTTGCTATGTTTCTTTTGTGAGTGTTAACAATTTGAATTTAAGTGGGTTTAAAAAAAATCTGTTTTTAGTTCAGTGATTTAACGTAATATTTTGTCCTCATCTTGCTTTCCGTCAGGGGTGTTTCATGCAATTGCTGCAATCCAAGAATGCCAGTCTGCATTCTAGAAATGTCATTTTATGTCACTTCCTGCTTGATGGTGTCACTTCCAGCTATGACATAACTTTCGGCAAGTCCCAACATGAGTGCCATTCTAAAAAGTGGGTCCCGGTCTAAAGATCGGAAACCACTGTTCCCGCTGAACCACTATTGTAATATATAAGAAACAACAGCTTATGCTAGCGTTATTCTTCCGTCATTCCAACACTTTGGAACAGAGAAAGACGTTTCCACTGACTCCTCCCCATTTTTACACACTTACGCTCCCCACAAAGAGCTAGAAGTCACACATGCTGCTATAATATAATTAAGGCAGGCAGAATATGGCTCATAGGCCAGCCAAAGCCTTTATCCCATGTAACAATTGACCTGTGAACAAGGCATCTTGAGAAAACTCAAAGCCAAAGGCTGGCAGTGGCCCACTGGCTGCACACTGCTTACTCGATGATACGTCACTTGCTAAGCAAAATGGTGTTTGCGCTGTTCTATCTGTGTACATTTGTGCAAGGGCTGTAGCCAAACAATTCTCTTTGTTTGCCAGTTTAGGGACAAAAAGGAGATGTGCTGTTCTCAGAAAGCATAACATCTTGCTCCTTCTCTCTCCTCCAATCACAATAGTGGAAAACAGTTGCATACAACTGTATGAACATCATCCCTTGGCAACTTTTTCCCACTGCCTTTCAACCATGAAAAAAGCATTTGCTACAGTATGACATGCTCTGTTCTATATTTTCCTAGCCAGAACCTTGCATTGTTTCAGCTCCTGATAAGGCAGCCGGTATTGAGGGCAGAAAAGGAAGCATGTGCATAAGAGCAAGCATGGCTCTTAGAGTACTGGTCCCCAACCTGGGGGCTGTGATTCCCAAGGGGGTCACAAGCCAATTTTCAGGGGGGTCATGGAAAGCTTGGGGCCGCCATCGTGAAAAGCTGGGCAGCGCTATCTTGGAATAACTGAAAACTCAAACATCACTTAGAGGCAAAGCATTCAGAACATTCTAAAAAGCATTTGGAGTTCTTTCAACTTTCCGAAAGTATGATTTAAAAACAATCACTTCCTGTTTAATGCCATTGCTTCCAGCCCAGTCAGCACAATGACATCGCTTCCTACTTAATGGCAGTACTTCCGGCCATTAGGCCATCATACCTAAAAAGGAGGTCCTAGTGCAAAAACGGTTGGTAGCCATGGTCTTAGAGCAAGTTTTCCTTACTGATCAATTTGGGTGTACTGTTTACACCTAGGCATACTGGAGAGAATGGGACATTAGTCACCAATATCTTGAAACACTTCTATTATGACACACATTAGCTGGATAAAGTAATTCCTGAGAGAAGGAAGCATAAGGGATGCCAGTCTAATTATTGCTTCAGTATCTCCATCTACAAGTTTGGTATCATAATGGTTCTGCAACCATGATAATAATAGCCAGAATGTCCCCTACCAGGCATTTCATTTTACTTGTTCAGAGAACTTATATCCTATTGTGTTAAAAAAAAAAATGAGCCCAGCAGGCAAACAGCACCTAAAAGCATTTCAGCTTTGTCTACTAGCAGTAGACAGTACTACCAAACCCTCAAAAGTCCTCTGAAAAGCCAAAACTTACAAAGCCTAAAATGAACCAGGTGGATGTTCCTAAACAGCACATTCTGCAACCGAAAGCACAACAATTATTAACTTGCTCTACAAAGTCTCACCTTTTCTACTCAGCCATTCACAAAATGCCACACAAAAATATAGCACACTGCAGTGCTTCTCCAACTCAATAATAAATACTGCACTTGCCCTGGTTTTTACATTGTCAGGAATACACCATACAATCCTTTTTTTCCAGCTCAGGTTAGGGTTTTGTTTTTTTTAAACACTTAGCCTAGCAACTGTCCACGGGAATTTGTCACAAGTTCCATCAGGCGGCTTCTTTGTGACTCATGACCAGGTATACAAATCTCAGAACATCAACTGACTTGTAGATAGCAAAATGCAATGTACAAATTTCCCTTTTGTTGATGGATTTTTCCCGTAGAGGTTTCCTGCTGAAATTCATCTGTCACAGGGCAGACTGGCTGGATATCAAGGCAACTTATTCAGAGCAAAAGGAAAAAGGCCGATTCAAACTGTGTCCGGCTTTCTAATTCGAGTCTATCCTGAACAACCATGCAATTCATTGATTGCTGCAACAACTGAAATGTATCTGCCTGCTGCTCAATAAATCCTTATTACCTGGAAATATAATTATGCAGCTCACATGTTAAGCACCATAGGAGAGCAAATGGGAAAGGATTTCTGTTCAGCCCATTGCAAGGACACTAACACAGAGCAGTCTGTGTCAACTCAAAAAGCCAATCCCATCGGGTTCAATGAGATTTACTCCTAAGTAAGTATACTTAGGATTGCAGCTTAAGATAGGTCACTTATTTCTGAGTAAACATGTCCTTAAGCAAGTCCATCCAAGCTCAATGGGACTCAATTTCTACTTAGGCTGCAATCTGAATTACACTAACTGTATAGTGCTGGTAGTTATTGAGCAGAAGAGCATTTCTTCGTGACATAGAAAGTCAGTGCCCATGTCCTTTGGTTGACAGTGTAAACATCCACTTTGCCCAACAATACATACCCGATGGCGTCATATTTATAATGTTTGACCTAAGTAACAGATATGTTTGCCCTAAGTAGACAATGCATGTAGTAAGTCTGATAGCTTCAGTTTCGGGATTGCATTCAGATTTCATAACAAAATTTATGAAAAAAATCTTAAAGAAATCTGAATAAAAAAACTGTCTTCTGTTCTTAAAATTAATTTTTATCCACTCTATTTGCAGACAGTTCTAAACTGCTCTTTAATGAATTTGGATGCTGAGTTTTCTCTTTTCCTTTTATCAAATACATAGGCACGGTATATGGAAGTCAGCTAGTTTACTTGATTTAATCTCTATCATCTACCTTATTTCCATAACAGACAGGTTGCTCACTGTGAAACTGGCTTTACCAGTCATGCTAAACTACTGGAAAATCATAATAGGAACCTGGACAAGATCATCCTGAAAGTATTCAGTTCCACTATGAACTCTAAAGAAGGCAACCATCTAGCACATAAACACAAACACATGTATTGCAGTAGCAGGAATCTTTTCAGCATATTAAGCCTCAGGCATGATCTTCTTTCACCACAGTATTAGCTAAATCTCCTCATTTGTTATTTCTTCTTCGGTGTAATTTGCAGAGTTGGGTTGACAATACACATATTACATTTATACTCTCTGCTTCAAAGAACATTAGGATTAATGAACTGCATGACACACACCCACGCTCCTGGAAATACCTATATTTCTGATGCAGAAAACATCAGATTCTAGAACAGCAAGAAGAGGACACAATCTGAATTTTTCCTTAAATCGCTTTTGCAGAAAGCAGAAACCCGTTCAGAAAAATTCACAAGCTAACATGCACCTGAAGTACCAGAGTTGCTATTTAAAGCCCTGAAACATTAGAGTTTATATTTTCAAAAGTCTCCCTGCTATTGTTTGTGTTGTTGTGTTACCCCATTAATCCCCATTATTAACACCTATGGCTTTTCCAAGTTACCACAATGTTGTGTCAGCATATTTTACAATGCCTCACACTTTGAACACAGCTTTCAGATGTAAGTTGCATTAAGACAGCACAGGACTAAAAGAGAGAGCTGTGAAAAGTGAAGTCCCCTGGAAGAGTAAATCAATCCCCCTATCTGCAATACAGACTGCCTATCTTAAATTGTGCTAAGGGTGACTGATATCAAGTGCTGTACATGAAATACTGTTTTTCATAGCACTTCATACCACCAAAAACATTGTTTAGTACTATTATATGGCACCAGCTGGGAAGCAGTGTGGTACTCGCAATTTAAATATTAAGAGGTATAATGTACCAATGAAATTGGTGTTTTGAAATGAGAAAAAGTGACAAGCATGTAGTCTGGAAACACAGCCCTGATAGTCAGCACAAAGCGATTTCTGCAAACTTCACCATCATTTTTATCCACGGACACTCAAGTGTGTGTCCACGGACACGCCAGACACTAAGTGGGACTTCAGCTACATGTGCAGCTGAAGCCAAGCTCAGATGATTGGTGGTAATCCCTCTCCAACCCTTCCTCCTATCCGGACTGACAAAAAGCTGGCCGCCTAAATCCCATTTACCACTGTCCTCTCAAAGATTTCCAATGGTGAAGAACCACAAGTATTTGCAAAGGCCAAAACAAATCACACTTCCTTTAGCACCATCCACTAAATATAATTCAGTTGCCTCATCACCACTTTAACAGATTTAGTCACATTTACAGAAGCATAGTCCCATATCCTCAACACAAGTCACTTGAGATGTTGCTGCAAGAGGCAATACAGATTATGCAAAGAAATAGTGGTCATAGCTAGAACACTGACACTTTTTTCTTCTTTAATTCACTAGCATGCCAGAACCACAATATCCTCAAACACACACACATTCACCCAACCGTCCCACCAGTGAAGTCAAGCTAAGAATCCAGCAAAGTTGATTCATCTACTGATTAAGCTGATCAAATTTGTCAGTTCTATTTTCCTGGCATCTCTGCAAGACCTCGAATGAGCATGACTTGGCTTGTTCAAACTGAATAAGACAATCACAAGTTCACCAAAACTTCACTGGGCTGTGAATAAAAGCAACTCAACAAGCCTTTAAAAAAAATCTATAAAACAAGGAATCATGATGTTTGTCACTCCGGAGGTGGTGATATTTCTATAGCCAATTATGCATAGTCATTAAGTACATATTTGTTGCAAGTCACTTAAACATACTATGCCTTGGGAATCGTGTCTCAAGTGAAAAGTACACAATATAATCTCTCCCTCAAGACTAGAGCTAGCATGAGTGACTAAAGCCATATTCTGACTTGCAGCATTTTCTTGTACATGTTACATAACATTAAAAAGAACTTGAGGGAACTGCTTACAATAGCTTAGAAACAACCCCAGAAGGAGAGCCCTAGAGCTGGTTATAAAGTCCTTTTAGAGACTAGAAATGTACTGTACAAATAGTGTGCTCGATATGGATCTTCTTCACAATCAGAATAGCTCTTTCCACCATTTTTGCTTCACTGTCAGCTGTTCTACCACCATCCCCATTCCAGATGCATACACATTTCACCGTTTCCACTGCCACATCGAACCCTTCACATTCCATTATTAGTCCAACACTAAATGTGACTTTAAAGAGGAAGAATGTGTAAGGCAGTTCTTTTTACCATAGTAATATACTTCATATGACACTAGGTATACAAATAAAAGCACTTTCAATTGTTTCTTTAAGCGCAGAGAGGCAGAGAGAGAGAGAGAGAGAACATTGCTAGCGTCCTATTAGAATTTCCAAATGCAAAGCACATTTAAGAAATGTTAATCAGAAACTCTTTATGCACTTTTTGTAAAACTGTACGTAACTCCAGAAAAATAGGTGCAGTTCTCTGTTATCCAACACTTTAATCCTGGGTCATTTGACCCAGAGGCTTGTAGGTCTCTTCCTCAATTAATTTTTTTTTTTAAATTAAAAAATGTCTGCATACACTTGTAACATTATACACCAACTCAAAGAAATCCAAACTAGACTCAGCAATTAGTGTTAAAATATACAGGCCATGATTTCCTTTTAAAGAGCAGATATATTTTCAACCTTCAACTATACAAATACTATTTTTTTTCTTACTATGCATACCATCAACTACAATACTTTTCTGGAAGGCACAAACACTTTGTTACATTAAAACATTCCCAATCTAGAACCAATGGAGTAAAGATCTTTGCCTCCAACTCTTAAATTCAGTAATCTGTACATATCTGACTTGCCTAGTTGCAGAAGTTGTAAATGTGCTAAATCAGTGTCTTGAGGCAGTAAATGGCTAGATGAGGACAAAGTGAAATTAAACTTGGATGGAACTAAGGTTCTCCTGATTAGGAGCCCTGCTGATCTGGGGTCAGCGGACTGTTCTGATCTGAATGGGGCTGCACCCTGCTTGAAGGACAGTCCTCAATTTTGGAGTATAGCTGTTGCCAGTTTTATACCTGCTTGTCCAGGTGACTACTATGGCCTGCAATGCATTTGCACAATTTTAACTGGTACACCCGAATGTCTCAAACAAACCTAACCACCACCACCCATTCCCTTAGTTGTCTCCTGGTGAGACAACCATAACATGCTATACACAGGGCTACCTCTGAAACTTGTTTTTGAAAACCTCACCTGAGACAGAGATGCAACAGCAAAGGTTTTGACAGGGGAGAGACACCACAATTGGCCACACCTATTATTCCAGTTGCACTGGTTATCAGTTGTTTCTGAGCAGTGCTTGATCCTCCCTTTGAAGTTAAATGGCAAATATGGGTCCTGCAAGATTTGTCAGAGAGGCTGTTGGATGTTAGGCTGCAATCAAATGGAAGGTCTTCTTAGTGGTGGCCCCCATGTCCTTGTAGGTGTAACACCCTGTCCTTGAAGGTGAGATGCCCCCCTTTGCACACTTTTCATAGTCAGTATTTCACAGATTTCTCACCCTTTATAAAGTTATATCCTGATTAGATTGTTTCTGTACTATTGTGCTTTTGTCATTCTTTATTTTAGATTATTGATTTTTAACAATTTTTGTAAACTGTCCTGAACCCTGATTGAGGACTTTCATTTTTTTAAAATAAAATGCAGCATGCCCCCAAAAGCAACAATCTTAAACTCTTTTAATCACAATAATGATTATAGCCATTATTTTACTAGATATTCACTAGATATCTATTTTTAAGATATTCATGAAAACTTTAACGGGCCTGTATTTGAAAGCAAATTAACACAGCTTATGCTGTGTTACGCCAATCGTTATGTCAACCTTATGCCAATGGTTCCCAAACTTTCTGGGAGTTTGGGTACCACTATAAATCTTTGTGA
This sequence comes from Lerista edwardsae, assembly GCA_029204185.1. Lineage (NCBI taxonomy): Eukaryota > Metazoa > Chordata > Lepidosauria > Squamata > Scincidae > Lerista > Lerista edwardsae. Next base: position 10,818,633 of record JAJKFI010000020.1, on the reverse strand, counting down.
GGGAAGGGGTGGAAGCAGCAAAATGCCACTGGCAGGGATGAAGGGGGCTTTTTTACTTACTAGAGAAAGCGCTGGTCTCCAGAGGGTGCTGGAGCCCCAAGGACACCTCTGCAGGGCTCCCCAAGCCTCGGGGTCTCGAAAAATAGCAATTATAACGCACTTCTGGTTTGCAATTGTTCATCGCTGGTAGTGGTGCAAAGCTAGTGATCATGTCACTGCCTTCCCCCCTCCTCATCCTTTAAAGTGGCAGAGACAGGAGTTGCACGACTAGGATTAAAAAGGGAAAGGTTTCCCCACGATCGAATGGTCTATCATGACCGACTGTAGGGTGCTCATCTCTGTTTTTAAGACGAAGAGCCAGCGTTTGTCCAAGGACAAGTTTCCATGGTCATGTGGCTAGCATGAATATATGCTGAGGTGAATGGAATAGTTACCTTCCCACCAAAGTGGTACCTATTTATCTACTCACATTTTTATGTGCTTTCAAACCGTGGGGTTGGCAGGAGCTGGGACAAACGATGGGAGCTCATTCCATCTTGAACTGCCAACCTTCCGATTTTAGGATTACAGCCTAACTTACTCACTGGAAACAAACACCTCTGCCTATGCAATATCCAACTATTTCTTATTTTCCTAGAATGAGATCAGCCAATGCCCACTAGCAAAGTGTCACTAGAAATCAGATAAGAACTTTATTGGGACTATCCACAGTATGGTTAAACCAGAACATTCCAACTGTTGCTGCTCTGGCTGCTAAACTGCAAGCCATAGTTCGCTGTTTCACTGAAACCAGGCCAACCATAGTTTTGGCATACCATAGTTTGCCCTATACTACAAGCTAGAATCAAATGTTGTTTCTAATTCTATGCACATACAGAGGTGTATGCCTGTAGTACTAACTAAACCATGGTTTAGTGCTACATCAGAACACTGCTAATAATAAGTTCTCAAATCTCATTTCCCAGGCACACAATGTATGTAATACATACATTTTTTCAGTATTCATTATTATTATTATTATTATAGAGAAAAGGGGGGAAAGGATAATTTTCTCATCATGCTCCAATGTTGTTTATTGGGAATATATTTTCTCTACTTGGAGCAATAGTTGTCAAAACCAGAAACATGCAAGCGCTCTAAAAAAGGCTTTTGGAACTGGCATGACAGCTATCTAGTATAAACTCTATCCAAGAAACTGAAACCAGCAGTGGTTTCTGAAGCCTCCTAAACAGGGAAGGCATTGATGACAGTTGTGTAATTCTTTTGTTAAGCGATACTACAATACAGTACATACAAAGATATAGCCTATTAAAAACAGTACTCTGTTCAGAGGATTAGTCTATTCATTTTGCACATCCCAAAGCTATTTACAAAGAAATTCAGTGTTGAAAGTTCACCAAACAGGTACAGCAAGAAGTGGTAGCACAAGCTTCCACTATGATATGTCAAACAACTGACAAACTGAGTTCATTTTCCAAATGATTCCATGAACACCCAAACACGTAAGGCATCTGGGAGTATCAGCCACATCCTTTTTCCTGTAGCGAAAACCCTGACTACTCATCAGAAAAGATTTCTACTATTTTGATGCAACAGGTCCCACACTTCCTCCCCAACTTGGAGCAAAAGCTGCAGGGGAAGTCTGTGCTAACAGATGCACCTGAACTTCAAGTTTGTGAGGGAGGCTGGAGATTGTATGGCTGCTGCATGGGCAGATGCGCAAAGCCATGCAGGGCCAAATAAGCAACTACCATGGCTCCCTGTTCTTAAGCAGGACCACAACAAGAGCTCAGCTGCTAATACTTCATATACTCTCTGGAGCATCTCATCTGAACAGCAGTCAGATGGTATGAACCCCACACTTTCGTCTCCTGAACAGGAAAAGAAATCAAGGATAAAGGGGTGACATCATAGAGATCACAATTTTGGATTGGCAACAAGTGTCAAACCAAAAGTGTGCAGTCCTGGAGGACCATCTATAACAGGGCTCTCCAAACCCCAGCCCACAGACTGGATCCGGGGTTTGAGAAAAGTCCTCCCCCTATGAGCGGCACTTACTCTTCTGCTGCAGCACTACTCCATCCCCAAGCTGATCTGGGGCCAGGGACACTCTGGGCAGTCGCATCTGCCCAGACATCCTGTTGCACAGCCTTCTGGGACACTGGGTGATAGACACAACTGCCCAGGGCATCCCTGGCACCAGATCAGTTTGGGAATGGAGTAGCACTGCAGTGGAACAGTAAGTGCCATTCAGGATGCGGAGGGAGTTTCTAGGATACCACGGTCTCCAGTTTGGAGATGGCTGATCTATAACCTTGCAAGCATCCCATATAACATGGTCAGGAGTTGAACACAGATGGAATCCACTCAAAAGAATAATCAGAATTAGTTACCTACAGAATTACCCATTAAGTAATTCTATATCAAAGTAATTAATGCCAGTAATTATAGACAGATAATTCTTGATTTCACTTTGTACCAATAGCCATTTGAGGGCCGAAGGGCTGGTTCTCACAGCCCAATAAACTATGCTGCACTGCAACCAATGTCTCCTCCCCTTACATCCTCTGTTTACAAGCCTGGCTGAATTGTGATTTCTAATGCTACAGCTCCATGTCTTGTCCAAAACAAGAGCTGTTTAACTGTAGATTACAAATCACAATTAAAACTAGGATGTGAAACCAGAGTTGAACCTACCTTGCATCCTAATTTAATTGTGGTTTGTAAAGCGTAATTGAACAACAGCTCCCAAGGTTAACATGAGCCACGAAGATGTGGTTCAAGAAATGACTGTCAGATATCTGCTGCAGCCCAGGAGACAAGAGAAGGAATGAAGCAGATGTGGAAGGATTAGATTCTGCATTCTTTTATCCAGTTATACCTAGTTTCCTGGGTTGTCTGAATAGGCTCAAATGCCATCACAATGCTCACCGATGAACCAATTTGGATATAAACTGGTGACCCAAAAGGTGCAAAAATCATGGAACAGACATTCCCCTCTGCTTCTCTTATTATAAATGTCAGACTGACTGAAATCACACTGGGGATTTTTATATTTGACTCTCACAGATTAGAGAGAACACAAAAAAAACATTAAAACACAGAAAAAGTCTGCAAGGAAGGGAAGAAACACAAGTTACACCAAGGTGGACTGGGCAAACTCTCAATTTACTGGAAAGCAGAACCATCATGGTGGAAAATGAATGTTCAAACCTTGCCCACCATATTTAAGGAAGTCTTCACATTCATTTCGCAACAACATAGAACAAAAATTCATCTGAGTCAGAGATAGGCAGTACTAATCATCCAGTCAGGCAAAGAGGTTGATTGTCCTGGGGAAAGAAAAGTTTTCCTAGGAAAAAAGTCATTTGCTAAATAAAACATATTCACACTCGTTATCAAGGTGGATTACAAACTGCATCTGGTTCTCAGTGGCTGCTGTCTTTTGAACATGGTAAAGTGTCAATGAGCAAACATACACGGCATTATAGATAAAACATCTGAATTGTGTTTTCATGATGTACACAAAATTCAAGTTTCTATCAAGATAGGAAAGCTACATTTATTCCAAAGTTGCCACAAAATAAACATATGTCTTCCAATTGTATTTTTAATGTTACGGTATTGTGAACCACCGTGGGCATCCCCTTGGCAGGAGGAAAGGCGAGATAAATGTTTTGAAATAAATGACTAAAAAAACATTGCTTGCTTCCAACTACAGACAAGACAGAAGAACTTCCAACAACTCCCTTGTAAGCAGAATAAAGTATCAATTACTTAGCTTCCACTCCCACAGCAATGCATGCATCATCCTTTTGACTGTTTGAATATTTGAGCAGTGCCATCATCAGGAACAGTAAACCTAACCAATAAGAATGCAGACTTTTTCCTAGCACTTGAATGGTAAGCAAGAACATAGCAACCTCCACTTATATGCAATAGGTTCCAATTAGACGGATAACTGGAGTTTGCAGAACATTTGCCTATGAACCAGATGTTGGAGACAAGATTTCCTGGACAGGAAAAGGAAGCATTACGACAGGATACAACACAATGGGAAACTGAGTTTGATGAAGGCAGTAAATGTGAATCTCAGGAGCACAATACTTGCATGTTTACTAAAAAAAATAAATCACCATCTTACATAGTGGGACTTATTCCAAGTTATGAGCAAATGGAATTTCAGTCCAAGTGTCTCAAGATGTCTTTACATCCCTTCTAATACAGAGTCTTGATTGACAGCACAATCCTAAGTAAGGCTGACATTGCAGGGCCCTATCCTAAGCCCAGCAGGAGGCGGCAGCAACAGCTCAGCACAGGGCAAGGGGAGGTTTTCCCCTTGCACCCAGGTAAACCCCAGCCAGCCCTATGGGGCTGCTCGGATCTGTGCCTGCTGTTTTGCAGGCACAGAGGAACGTAGACAGCAACTACCTGAATTGGGGCCGCCTTGGCCAGGGATGGGGTTTAGGATATGGCTAACGCCCATCGTGCATCACTGCCCCCGTCGTCGTCCAGTTACACCACACAGAACGTCTCTTGGCGAGGCCATGCGCCGACCGAGTACCACAGATGCTCGACCAGCGCTGTCGACGGGCACAGTGGCACCCGTGCGCTAACACTGCTGCTTGTGCCGGTCCAGTGCCTGACTAGCTGGCGCAGACACGCTTGATGCCATGTTTGTGACAGCGCTGGACCGACGCAAGCTTAGCACCAATGCACCGCCAGTATTGGATTGCACTCTGAGCTTCTAACCCAGTGGTTCCCAACCACTACCCCCTTAAAGAGGGTAGTGATCTGACTGGGGACGCCCTAGTTGCCATTAGTACGGCATTTCCAGGTCTTGCCGCCGCCGCCACCACCACCAAACACAGGGAAGTTAAAAAAAAAAAAACCTTATTTAATTACCCCCAAGTTGGGAAACACTGCTCTAACCTTCGTTAATTTTAAAGGTCCTTCCACAATGTTTCTGGAAGGAGGAAACAGAGAAGCCACTCTAGGGTTCAGGCAAATTACCTCTCAGTAAGAACATTTGAAGTGGGAGAAAGAGAGACTCAATATTACTTCCTCAATTAAAGTTTGGGTACCTAGCAAAGAGCAGTTTCAGGCAAACAAAATGAAACTAGTGCTTTCATTTCTGTTTTGGGCATCATCCAGAATGTGTGTCATGGGGAATTGGTGCACCGAAGCAAAGCCTTCTCCCCATTTTTTAGAATCTGTGGGCAAGCAATTTTTAACCTTGCTTTTACAAAAGAAAAAGGATCCCCTACTAAGCTAACACACACACAAGTACCCATGTACTTTTTTGAAAGGGGGAGGAGAAAAACCATGCATTGCCTCTTCTGTGCAACATTATCCTGTCATTTCAACATCTTCTTTTGATGACTGTGTGCTCCATCCTCTTCACAACTGCTATAAGTTTATTCCCCCCACCTGAATGGGAATGCAGAATCTTACTGCAAGCCTGAATCAGATTAACAGTGAGTAACTGTGATTTAGCACTACAAGCATGATTTAGCACATACAAGTAATTATGATTTTAGCACTACAACTAAAACAACTGCGAGTCATCTGATTCCCCCTCCTACCTTGGGAAAATTTTCTGCTTTCACAAGCCAGAGTTCAGAGTATATACAAAGTTGGGGCACTGTGGTTTGTGTTAACTATGGTTAGTTAAAACAAACCATGGTGAAATAATTGTTTGATATCCTAACTGGTTAACAAACCACACTTCGAAGTCCCAAGTCAAAAGGAACTGAGGTTTGCTCTAAAGTGAAAGCAAAAGATGCATCCCCCCCCCTTGTGTGAGAAAAAGTAGAAATAAAAGGTCAGGGAGGGGCACACAAGGCTGTTCCACCCCCAACCCCCCACTCACATTCTTGTATCAGGAAGGCAGGATTTCCCATGAGGTGTGGTCATTGTCTTGAATGGTCTCTAAAAACAACATTGTGTTTACTTGGGCATTATGTTCACACATACAACCACCACCACCTGATATGGAGAAGTAATGGAATGTGGGTGTAGTGCTTCTTGTTGCTTCTTAGTCAGCAGTTTAAATCCAGTGTTTTATATTTGCTTTTTAAAATGAACCCTGTTCCGTAATCACACCATGAAAAACAGGAAGGACCAAGAACATTCCTTACTACAGAACAATGAGTAACACCAAAAGGCCCAAACTGATTACTTCACCACCCCCCACAGACACCATATTTACATGGGATTGCTGCAGTAGCTTCTCTCATGGGTAGAATGCTACAAGACAACCTCATTTACTTTTATTCCATAACTGACGGAAACATTCTAAAAGAGCACTACCTGTTTCTCTTAGACATTGATGACTATTTCAGATTTCTAGTGATTGTCATCAGTATTGCGAAGTGCCCAGGATGTTCAGCAGCAAAAACACACTAGCTTCTATAACAAAATATATTCTTTAGCTCCCACAAGAACCATGGAAGACTGTCCCAAACACATTTGTCAAAAATGAACAAAAAGTGACTATTTGTGGGCTTCAAAACTAATTTTTAAGAATGTATTTAAGAACTACTAAGTATGATACAGAAGGTTCTCTTGACTATTTCAGTGCATATATGTGTATCAGTAGTTCCACTCTTTGCCAGCATAACATGGTAACAAATGTTGAACAATTTTGTGTTTATCTAAATGTTTTGGATTTTTTTTATTTTGGTACAAGGGTTTTTAAAAATGCTGCTATTTTTGGCAGAGGCATCAATAGCCACAATTTATGCTACGCAGTTGTATTACCACAACATGTCTTGCAATGCATTAAGCAGTAGGATAGATAAGAACACAACATTTGGGATAACTAAAACAGTTTTGAGACAAAAAAGAAAGATCACCATTGGAATCAGCGCCTCTGAATTGTCTGACGTTAAAAATTCAACAAATATTTTTTGTGTTACACGGTGTAATAAAACTAAATGAAAAAGCGTTAAAAATAAACTTCAGAAATTCCGCCCGATACTTATTAGAGAATGAGTATTCACTAGTGCCATCAGATACAGATTCCCATGCCAAGAATCCCAGCCAAGTGGCAATGCTACTGCATCAGTGCGGTATCTGAGGTGCACGGTTCAGGTGTAAGTGCATACCAAGAGATGACATCAGACCGAAACTGCATAGTTTCACTTGAGAGAGAACTCTTCGAATGAAGTCGCTAACAATATCCTTTCACACACAGACCTAAACAGTCCAGATCAGAATGCCAAAAGAACTACAAAGAGTCGTTGTGGGGGGGGGGGGAAGGCACCCTTTGCAATATTTTTCCCATCTGCAAAGAAACGAGTTTCCAGCCATACCTTTAAGCTTCCCTGCATAAGGAGGAACCTGTTGTACATTTCAACTCCTCCCCTTCTCCCAGAGGGAAAACACACAGCGCTTACACATAGCTGAGGGAGGTCAGAGTACACACCCCGCCACATGCACCTGTACAATATGATACGCCTACACAGCAGGTGGAGAACAGTCAGCTCCAAGAGGAGTTTCTCAAGGGCCTGCCAGCACCACCCAAAACATATTTGCAGTTAAGTCAGAAGCAGCTGATTCACAGGGAGTTGCTGACAAGTCTTGTCTCTCAGGGATTTCAAAACCTGCTCTTTCAGTTTCAGGAATTTTTGACGTGAAATTCCTAAGAAAGGACATGGCCTTTTGCGAGTATGAAACACATCCCCTCCACTTCCCAAACACACACACACACACACCACACCCTGGGTAACACACAGTTTAGGTGGGAGTTGAGTCTCCCAAAGCAAACATTTCTGGTGCAAGTTTATGAAGCAAAACTGCAACGCAAAGCCAGCCCTCTTCCATCACCAGCGCTTCCAAATCCAGATTTTAAAAGTACACTAGAGGAAGTTTCCACCCCTACAAACCCAACTTTAAAAGATGACTGCTTGGTGCTAAGTGGCAGGGCAGAATCCCAGCTACCGTCCCTCCTCCCAGTTTAACAATCCGACAACTAACTGGGATCATAGCCTTCTTCTCCACATAAGCCCACTCGCTTAGCGAGTGAACCCCACACAGCAACCCTTCCTTCCAAGTAAATATGGCCAAGATCAGGCTGCAATCCCAGGCGCACCTATTTAGGGGGAATTTAAGATCCTTCCATTATTGGAATTTACTTCTGAGTAAACAGCACCATAGCCTCTTTTCAAAACAGCTGTTGATAGTAATCTGAAAAGCTAACCTCCCCCCCCACAAAAAAGTCACTCAGACCCTAACCCTACATGTTTGTTTACCTGGGAAGAAGTCTTACTGAATTCAGTAGGGCTTACTTCTGAGTAGACTCCCATAGGATTGTACAGAAAGTCAAGCCAGTCTCTTTTTATTCCCTACTCCATGGCTGTCTCTAATATCCCCCAGAGAATTAAGCAGCCCTTCATCCAACAGGTTGTTTTACTTTTTGAGGGGGGGGGAGAAAAAGAAGGGTGGGAAAATAATTATAGGTATCTGAATTTGGTTGCATTCAAGGCCCACCACACCAGTACTACTTGAATCATAATTTTAAAAAAGAGATAAGAGGTGTAGTGGGGATTTCTCAACCTTCACACAAGTAAATCCAGCTTTAAAAAGAAGGGGGGGGGTGGAAATATAGTACTACCATGTGAGCCTCCTATTTCCACACAAGCATGCCTACAGCGACAAGCCACCAGGCACATTAAATCCCCCCCCCAACATTGTACAATCGTGAAAACAATGCTGACCCCATCACATGAACAACACACTTTCTCACAGCCCACAACAGAAAAGTGGGGGGGGGGAGAAAGAGAGAAGAGTGAGATCAACTTCCAACTGGGGGGGGGCGGCGTTGGCTCACTTTTCGACTCCCCCCCCCGCAGGACCCGCGTTCTTCCTCCCCCCCGCAAAAAGGCCTCCCTGGGGGGCCGACCACGCCGGCCCGGCCTCGCCTCCCTGCCTGGCGGACAACCAAAGGCGGCTTTCTGCTTACCTTGGTGGAAGCAGCTGCGGCTCGGGCAGACATTTTGTTTCCTTCCCGTCCCCGGAGAAGGCGGCGTCGGTGGCGGCGTCGGCGGGGATGGAGGAGCCCGGCGGGAGCGCGTCTGCCCCCGCTCTCTCCTCGGCGTGCAAGTCCAGGGACGAGAGGGAAGGCGCCAGCAGCCGCACCGCCCTCCCCGCAAAACTTCTGCCTCTTCCTCCTCCTCACGCCGCTACCCAAATAAACATCGTCCAGGAAGGCCACGCAAGTTTGCTCAAAGTCCAGCCGCTCCGCGGGAGGGGGCACTAACAATGGGGCGAGTAAGGCTCGCCCAGCAGCAAAGGCTCGCGGCGGCTCTCCTCCCGTGCGGAGGAATGCATGCAACTTTCCCCCGCCCGCCCCCGCTTTGCACGGCAGCTACCCCTATAATGGCAGCGGGGCTGCTGCTGCTGCTATTGCTGCTTTGCTGGCGGCGGCTGCTGGTGCCACCGCTGCTTTCCCCCTTCTCGCAGCAGCAGCTACATGCCTCTCTTTCTCTCGCTCTCTCCAAGCAACCACTGACATGTCTGACTCGCTGGGAGTGCCCATTCGCTCTCCTCCCCGGAGGGGGGAGTGGCGGCGGTGGCGGTGGCGGGGGACACAATGGAGAAGGGGAGCCCAAATCCAGCCCTTTTCTTTCCTATGGTGCTTTGCTTTTTTTTTTCCTCCTCCCCTCCGCAGCTTGCAATTGCCCCCCTTCCAGCAAAAAAAAAAACAAAAAAAAACCACCACTATGCATATTATTAAGAACGGTCATCATCATAAGCACCGTTGCAATTATCAAGCCACTTCGCCAGGGAAAGGGGCGCGGGGGAAGGACGGCGGTCGGAGAGTCTTGCAATACTGTACTCTATACTCGGGGACCTTTGCTACGCTTTGCTTTGGCACCGCTCTGGCTCCCCCTTTCCTCTCCGGCGCTTTGGTTCGGGCTGCAGACCCTGGTGGCGGCTGGGGCACCGGAGTTTCCTGGCCCGCGCGAGCCTATCAGAGGACACGGGAGCAGGAAGGCTTGGGAAAGGCATGGCGCTGCTGCTAGGCAAGGACCGGAGGAGGCGTCGAGAGAGGGATGCCTGGAATTGGTGCGGAAGGAACAATAAATAAGTAAATATCTACGCAGGAGGAGCTCGGAGGGCTTTGCAAAGAGTTCTGCCTCTCATCATGGCTACTTGATTTTCTTCTATTTGCAGTCGCCGTAGGCAGCTTTCTTCAGCCACAATAGAGATCTCCAAGCAGAAAAACTGAAGACGGGCGAAAGCTCGTCTGCATTCTCTCCCAAGGAGCCCAAGTCCCGGGCAGTCCACTGCAAAGTTCGCCTGCACGGAGAATCGCGGGCTATGCCTTTTGCATTGTATAGGCACGCCCCGGTGTCCGCTGGGGTTCCGTTCCGGACCCCACCGTGGATACCTGGAACCGCGGATATGTAATCGAGGATGGCATCTCCACAGCCTCGTTGGGCTCAGTGTGACTTCAGCGTGTGTGTGGGGGGGGGGGTGCTGGTTACATGCCTGCATTTCTAGGCCTGCTTGCTTGGGAGTCAGCCCCGTTTCACTCATCCAAACGAACTTCTGAGTGGAAGCTCACAGTGCCACAGCCAAACAGACCGTGCCAACTTCATATACAGGTCATATGTGGTGGATCTCCCAATCCTTGCCATGCATGCTTTGTGCTCTGCTTCCCCCCAGCTGTTTTTATGGAGGGGGTTGTTACTTCCAGTCTCAGACCCCCACCAGGAGAAAAATGGCTCCTCCACCTGCCAGTACTGTGCTTTAAAGTGCCATGCTCCAGCTATAAAATGTTTTGGCAGCACCCTCACCTTTATGCATTGGTCTGCCAGTACAGGGTTCTGTTTGGCCCTTATGCTGCTATCCTGTGAACATGGTGCTATTCTACTAAGCAGGTTTACAATACAATTCTCTGCATGCTTGCTTATAAGTCCCTTTGTGTATGTGTGTGTGGGGGAGGACTTATCCCCAAGTAAGTATGCCTGGTATTGAAGCCTTAGGGCCTGATCCTAACTAGCTTTCCAGCACTGACATACCTGTGCCAATGGGGCATGGGCATGTGCTGCATCCTGCAGTTGGGTGGCTATCACAGAGATCTATTACATTACACACACACTCATTACAATACATAGGGAAACAGCTGGCAGCCGATTCGCCTCCATCATAGCTGGCTTCCAATGAAAAACAAGCAGCGTTCCTGTGTCAGCAAGTTCTGGGGAGGCAGCATGCAGAATTGCCTCCAGCAAGTTAGGCTGTAATCATGGCTGGCCTCTAATAATAAAACAAATGCAGGATGACTGCATCAGCAAGCTGTGGGAAGGCAGCAGGCCTTCGTTCTGTGGGTAAGCGCCACGAAAAAAGAAGGGACCCTGCACAATGGACCAGGTTTCTAAAGCACCAGGAAAGGCAGCTTTTCGGTTCTCTCAGGTAGCATGTTGCTGAGCTCTCCCTAGTCCTTGCAGCAAAGGCAATGCCACCGTGTTGCTTACTGGCTATGACGACAAGGAGTGGTTTACACATTGCTGTTGTGACGTTGAGATTAGCTAGCTATGGCTATAAGAGCTGGACCATAAGGAAGGCAGAGCGCCGAAGAATAGATGCTTTTGAATTATGGTGTTGGAGAAGACTTGAGAGTCCCCTGGACTGCAAGGAGATCCAATCGGTCAATCCTCCAGGAAGTCAAGCCTGATTGCTCCCTGGAAGGACAAATCCTGAAGCTGAAGCTCCAATACTTTGGCCACCTCATGAGAAGAGAGGACTCTAGAAAAGACCCTCATGCTGGGAAAGATGGAAGGCCAAAGGAGAAGGGGGCGGCAGAGGATGAGATGGTTAAACAGTGTCACCGAAACAATGAACATGAACTTGGGCAAACTCTGGAAGCTAGTGGAGGACAGGAAGCCCTGGCGTGCTGTAGTCCATGGGGTTGTGAAGAGTCGATCACGACTTAGCGACTGAACAACAACCACAGCTCCATGTCCATGTCTACAGCTTCTCAGGTTAAAAGTGAACCCAGAAGTATAGGGAGGAGAGGCGAACGCGGCGGGGCACAGGGATGCAGAAAAACCCACATGATTTTTGCCCCCCACACTTCCTTGCGCTCAGTCACTCCTAAATGGAGTGTCTAGGCACAGGGAGGTGTGGCCAGGCGGTGCAGTCAGTGAGCAGGGCGGCAGTGCTAGGGGGCTAGGTGATGTTGCCCCACCCCTGGTGCATTGTGAGCCCAGTTCATTGCTTGAGCCCAGTTCATTGAACATTGTGAGCCCAGTTCATTGCTTGAACTTCCTTTCTGTCCTTTTCTGTCTTCAAGAGCTGACACTGGTGTGCAACAACGAGTTTTTGGAGAACAAACTCCGATCAGAAGGGCTATGGTCATTCCTCACAGCACTTCATGGAAATGGGCAAGTCTCAAAAGAGGCTACAGTACTAGTAAACTCCTGGAACCTCACTTTAAAACAGTTCTGTCCAGATAACTGTCCATAAAGAAAACTTTCTACAACTTCCTGCCTATTCCTACTTATAGGGCTAACATTTCGGCAATTCAGGGGCCAGCTACACAATAACACTAAAAAATAGAGACATACCAGTCAGGAGACTGGGTTTACCTCTCTGATATTTACTCTGGGTTTCCTCCCTGCCCCGCTCAGGTGTTTGTTTTTTTTCCCTGCAAGCTGCAAAAATTACAGCTTACTATTTTTTTCCCCAAAATTGACCATATGTATAATTTTAGGCCTAACCCACAGCCCTAAATGACTGGTTTGCAATACAAGCAGTTTTGTCATGACTGCAGAAGCAGACAGAAGCAAATTTCAGGAAGGAGTACATAAGAACATAAGAGTCTCACTGGATCAGGCCAAAGGCCCATCCAGTCCAGCTTCCTATATCTCAACAGTGGCAGATTCCTCGGGGTGGCATACAAGACAACAAGATATATGCGTCCTCTTGCTCTTCCTTGCATCTGACATTCTAAAACCAAGAGGCTGCATATACCCATCACAGTTTATAATCTGTGATGGACTTCTAGAAATCTGTCCAATCCCCTTTTAAAGGCATCTAGGCCAGATACCAGCACCACGTCCTATGACAAAGAGTTCCACAGACTAATTACAAGTAAGGTGAAGAAATATATCCTTTTGTCTGTTCTAACTCTTCCAGCACATTGTCTCCTATTCTGGTGTTGAGTGAGAGGGGAAAGAACACCCCTCTATCCACTCTATCAACACCCTGCATAATGTTGTATGTCCTAATCATGTCCCCACCCCAGGCGCCTTATTTGAGGCTGTAGCCATTCCTCATAAGGCAGGTGTCCCGGCTCAGTAATCATTTTGGTCGCTCTCTTCTGCACCTTAAGAGTAAATTATCGGAGGGAGCAAGGCTTCAAATCAGGCAGCCACCAGGTTGAGATTTCAAAGAACACCTCTGGAAGGCAGCTAAAAGGCCTACTTCATTCATGGCTTTGAAAACCAACGATGTTATCAATTCAGCTGAACTGCTCCATCATAGCCAGCCACAGTGAAGAATGCCCAGTGCGCATAATTTGATCGCAGAGGCCCAGAACACCAGGAAGCTGTGTGGCCTCGTTCTTAGCAAGCAAGGAACAAGCACTGCCAGAAGCCCTTAAAGATACGAGAGAGAGGAAATGCTGTATTTTATGTCAAGGCAGTCCATTTACAGTTTATACACGTGGGGGCTTTCGTGATGCAGCTTATTTGGAAGAAACACCTCTCACGGCCAGCCTAAGACATCTTGGTACTCAAGATGAAAAAGGATGCCTCTTTCCTCCAGTAGACGCAGAGTGCAATCCACCAGGAACTGCTAGCAAGCCCTATTGAAACAGAGTTGCTCCAGCGTGGGGTTTGTGCAGGGGGATAATTCCCAGGAGACTGTGCCCCTAGCCTTGATGATGCTTGAAAGGCAGTTGTTATTTTTTTTTAAGCATTGTTACTCTTCATTCAAAAACACCCAAACATTTGAGCTCGTAACACACAATAGTCCGGATGCCACAGTGTACTGAAACAAATGCTCCACGTTGCTGCCATTTTCGTCTTCCAGCCCTACTGGAATGGACAGGAAGGAAAGGGCTGGGGCTGCAACAGGAAATCTGCCTCGGAACAGTGCAAACACAAGAGGTCATGTGCTCTAAAAGTTTCCAGAAATCTCTTGTTTTCCAGGACTGTTCTGTGCCTAAGAAGATCCCCCCTTTTTAACCCAATACAGTTGACTGTGTAAATATAAATGTAAAAAAATACAAGCACATATTCTCCCACCATCCTTATCTTCCAGGGGCAATCCCTAAGGAAAACAGACACAAGATAGTGGTTTTTTCCTGAGACTAGAATAAGAGGAATCACAGTCTTGGGTCTATTTTTGCCTTTTGCGGATAGCTTATTAAACTGGTGTTTGTATGAGCTGGCCAAGTTGCCATTGCTCAGCTCTGTCTTCAAAGTCTGAGTGGTAAATGTATGTACAGTATAGCATCTCTTCTCTCTTCTGTAGTGTACGTTCATGTGCATGCATTTGAAAGCTAAGAAGGCAATGCTTGTTCAGTTCAAAACGTACTTCATGAACGCTAAGCAGTGGTCTTCAACCTTCTTCAACCTTTATTTATGTTTTATTCATACATACATACATAAATAAAACTGAAGCATGAGACTGGGGACTCACTGCCAATCTCTCCCCCCCTCCCAGAACCTCCCTTCACCTTTCACCCCTTTCTGCCCCATTTCCCCCTACTTCTTGCACCTATACAACAACCCTACAAGATAGCAGTCTAAGCAGGGCTGACTTTAGGAGCTGCCGGACAAGATAGCAAGAAGAGGCTCTGCAGGATTATATCCGTAACTCAGTGTTACTGATTATATTATAACTCAGTGCTGATAAAGTGGTGCCATTATTGGATTGGAACCAATAATGGCATTCAAAACTTTTGAGATTGCTGTAGCAGGATCTGGTGATGTCACAGGACAAACATTTGAAAGCTGGGGAGGGGAAGAATCCAGTTCCCTGCCAGACCCAGGAGGTAAGAGCCCAGAGCCAGCCATAAACTGAATGAGAGCCATGGTGGCGTAGTGGTTCAGGAGACCTGGAAGATCCAGGTTCAAATCCCCGTTCAGCCACAAAGCATCCTGGGCCAGTCAGTATCAGCTTCGCCTACCTCACAGGGTTGTCGTGAGAACCAAAGGAGGGAAGACATGAAGTACACTGCCCTAAGCTCCTTGGAGGAAGGGTGGTATAAAAATGTGGAAAAAGAAATGAACTGGCCTGAGATACACTTGCCATTTGAGGGCAGGGAAAGCTAAAAGCTGGAGAAACAGGGTCACATTGGGCAAACTGGCATCCCGACAGTACTGGAGAGGAAGTGGTTTCAAAAGTGCTCTTTGGCAGAAGAATAGAAAATATGACCTGTCCGCCTCTAAATTCACTGGTTAAATATTGGAGAGTATGAAACCAGATTTTAATACGAGGGCGCAATCCTAACCTGGAGTTAGGCCGGCACAGTTAGGCCAGCAAAGTTTGGCCGGCACAAGGGCCACCGTAAAGCGCGTTTGCATCACTCTTGGAGTCAGGGAGGATGGTACACGTCTGCGTGCTGGCCTCTCTGACTCCAAGAGTGGTCCAAACATACTTTATGGTGTCCATTGTGCCGGCCAAATTTTGCTGGCCTAACTTTGCCTGCCCAACTCCAGGCTAGGATTGCACTCTCATACAGAGTTTATCAGAATAGGATTGAGTCTCAGGTGTGGGGGGGGGGTGACACATGGCAAAGTAAGACTATAACTGAGTGTACACAGAGTGCCTTTCCTCATAGCTGAATATTGAACAACCAATATTCAAACGGGTGGAAAGAGAGCATAGCCTTAGGTTGCACCATGTGCCAGAATTGTTTGTTTCTTCACAAATTTTTGGCTTTATTTATTTCATGCAGTCTTCTGTGCACTGTACAATCTATGTTCCCCACTGCCATTATGACATTATGGCCAGTATAACACTTGCAGTAGCTATTGTTTTAATGAGGCACTCGTATTGCTCAAGAAAGTGCAACTTCATCATATTGAATTTCTCAGCATTATGTTCCTGTTTTTGATATTTGATATGGCCACCTTACAAAGCTATTTGATATGGCATCCAATAGAGAATGTGGAAGGTAACTGATTGTGGAAAGAAGGAAAGACAGGAGGGCACCAAATGCAAAAATGAACAGAGAGAGGAGACCTCAAAGGTACAGGGAGGATAATTGAACAGTCCTTGGGGGGAACTCTTATACAGTAATTCATTCAAAGGATGTCCCAAGTGGCCTTCTGCATTACTCACAAAAACCTAACAAGCAGAGTGACTTGGTTACTCTGAGATACACTTTGGGTTATCCTTTGAATGAATAACATCTGCTGCCCTTGGGAAAGATTGGAAACATACTGAATAAATAACGCATCCTCAGTGCACGTAGGAGGGCTCTTCAGTAAAAGTTTCGGAGGCAAAACTCGATCTGAATTGAAAAATTCAGCATGGAGGTACTCAAAGATCTGTTTATACGTTGTGCATTCACCAGTGCAGCTCATTTACATTCCATAGCAGTGCTTGTGCAAGACCTCCTTGTGTCAAATGCTACCTCCCTAGGATGGTACCTCGCTGCATCAACTGCTACCTGCCCTTACCCAGTGGTTCAGCAGCCTTCACCATTCTTCCTGGAAGAGAAAATGTAAAAGAGAAGAGAGGGGTGTGCTAGAGCAGTGGTTCTCAAACCTTTTAGCACTGGGATCCACTTTTTAAAATGCCACTCATTTTAAACCCACCGGAAGTGATGTCATTAACCTAGGCGTGATGTCATGGCCTGAAGTAACATCATCGAGCAGGAAGTGCCGTCATTGTGACATAATCAAATGATGCTCCTGGATTGCAAACTGGCATTCTTGGACTGCAGTAATGGCACAACCATGAAACATC
Source organism: Lerista edwardsae (assembly GCA_029204185.1). Classification (NCBI taxonomy): domain Eukaryota; kingdom Metazoa; phylum Chordata; class Lepidosauria; order Squamata; family Scincidae; genus Lerista; species Lerista edwardsae. Next base: position 10,801,701 of record JAJKFI010000020.1, on the reverse strand, counting down.
CCTGACAGAAAGCAAGATTAGGACAAAATATGACGTAAAAGCACCGAACAAAAAACAATTTTTGTTTTGTTTAAAAAGCTCAATTGAAAGTTCAAACTGTTAACACTCACAAAAGGAATATAGCAAGTTAAGGTCTGCAGCTTCCAAGATGGCAGCTCCCAGCTTTCTGTGACCCACCTGACACACCAAGTGGGATCCACAGTTTGAGAAGCATTGGGCTTGTTTTAGCCCACTCCTCTTGCCTGCTAGTTCATATACTGGCTGCAGTAAACGTAATCGCTGGTTTTCCTACAACCTCTGTGCTATTCTATTATCCCGGGGTTCTTTAGCTATAATGTATTCCGACCCTAGAGATGGAAGGCATCAAGGGACTCGAGTGGCTCACACAGGCTCTTGCAACTTGAGAGGCTCTCCTTCCAAGCAGTACGTATGTGTCGAAAGCAGGTTAAAAGATACACTACTTGTCTAATGTGAGACATCAAGAGAACTCCAGAGAGAGAGAGAGAGAGAGAGAGAGAGAGAGAGAGAGAGAGAGAGAACGCTGATGGAACCGCAAGGCTTTGGAAGGGAGCGAGCATCTTTGTTGATTGTTTCAACTGCTCTGGGGAGGAGGAAATCCCATTATAGCTTCATTGTTGGCTTGCTTGTTTTCAGTTTTTGCTGGTGGAGGCAACAGGAATAAAATTTAATATTTAAACCCATTAATATTAATAGCAGCTATAATCAGTTTAGCCAAGCTTTGGGCTGTGGGATGTTCGCCCGCGCGAGAGGCTGTAGCTTTGGTGGCAGAAGATCCTGGGTGCACGGCTCAGCATTTCTAGTTAAAAAATACTCAGAGAGCAAGTCTAGGGGCAACGACTCCCTCTCAAGCCCCCCAGACTTTCCTCCACTGAGAACATGCAATGGTAGGTTAGATGGATCAATGCTTTATAGCACATTCACAATACCCAGAGCCAGCGGGACATGCATCCTGCCAGCATTAACAAAGAAAAGATGGAGCCCACTGAACTGGCAGAGTCCTTCCAGGAATGTCTCTGTGTAATCTGGAGATGCTGGGAATTGAACCTGAAATGTTTCATACACAAAGCAGGTGCATCCCCACCCCCTAATTTCTGACCAATCTGTCCACTACAGGTGTTCAGTTATGCATGCTTTGGACCCTGTTGCCCAATCGCCATGTACTTTAGGTGGGAAATGGACACAGAAAAGAGCCTCTGCTGTCCACCTCAAGAGTACAAGACACGGTACTATACCTCTGCTCAGCACTAACTCTCTTGCTTATCCCAGAAACATCCAACAAAAAATTGCCAATTCATAATTCAGCACATGCTTCCAATGATAACATGCACAATCAAACGTTGGATTCACACAATGTACATTTGTAACGCACACCGGCGCAGGCGTGCGTGATCTCAAATCCCATGTGGGATGTGAACCGGCCTTCCTGATTTTCAATCACTACATAAGCTTGGAATAAATTATCACTAGAGAAATAAGATTTGAAGCCCCTGTAGTTTAACTACCTACACCTGCAGATAGTTAAGAGGGAAAAAAAGACAGAAGAAGAAATCGGCCCTTAGAAGAAATGAATTCCAACCATGTCTGAGAAGAAGCTTTCCACCTTCCTTGAGCAAAATATGTTCAATTAATAGCTACAAACTGCAGTGCTCCAACATCAGAGGCCCTTGAAGACTTTTAACTTCAGAGTATGCCTTCCTTACAAGAAGGAGTAAGGGGGGAAGCAGAAGAACAGCAACCACCAGATAGAGTATTTCCTGTGGTTTTCTTAGCCTCTGTGGCCTAGATAGTCTACAGTTCTCACGATCTTTCCGAGGAACCAAAGGAAACTATTTTTACACCCTTTTGATTTTTTTCTCCTGCAAGAGATTTGAGCTAAACAGGGGGAGAACTAGGCGGAGAAGGCGAAAATTAAGCTGCAATCTTATGTGGTGTTGAAAACCTTCTGACATTTCACAGGTTAAAATAGAGTGGTGCTGTTAGGAATGGTTCCAGCTTTGGATAGGGGGACCTGGGGCAAAAGCCCTGCGAGGGTCTCTCCCCCCCCCCATGGCATGGTCACTTGTGCTTTGGAAAGTGTGTGTGTGTGTGTGTGTGTGTGTGTGTGTGCGTGCGTGCGTGCGCGTGCGTCCCAGTGCCACTCCTTTCCATGGTACCTGGGATCTGGCAGCAGATTTAATTTTGACATTCTTATACTATACCGCCTTTCCTCCACGGAGCTTAGGGTGATGTTCCTGGTTTCTTTCCTCCTTTGGTTCTCACGACAACCCTGTGAGGTAGGTGAGGATGAGAGAGTGAGTGGCCCAAGATCACCCAGGAAGTTTTGTGGCTGAGTGGGGAGTCATCTGCCCAACTTTTGAACCACTCAGGGTGTAGCTAAAGAAGTGCAGGGGGGTGCAATTGCACCGGGCAACAAGCTTTAGGGGGGCAACAAGCTGAGCTTGACACTAGTGGCCAAAATTGTGAAAACCTTGGTAACTATTAATAATACCATCACTTTTATTATGATGGTATTATTATACCATTTGATGCAGAATTTATTGCAGAATATAATGAAACAACCTTCTTGGAGTTAAGAACTGCTCCCTCTTTGGCGGTATTTCGGCGGGGGCTGAAGACCTTTTTATTTCAGCAGGCTTTTAGTTGCTGACAGGCTGGCTGGCTGGCTTTTTTGCATTCTTTTTATATATTTTATGATCCTAGGGATTAATTTGTTTGTATGTTGTATTTTTAATATTGTTTTTATTGTCTTTTAATACTGTTTTTAATTGTTTTTTTTATTGTGTTTTAACCTTGTAAATGCCGCCTTGAGGGCCTTTGTGGAGGAAAGGTGGGGTATAAATCAAATAAATATAATAAAAATAAACCTAGAGTGTAGCATCTTTATCAAACGTTATGGCCAAAACCCCAGAAAACGAAAATACAACAGTCATGTAAAAATCACAGTTTGTTAAAATCACGGTTTTTAGGAATAATTCTGTCATGTTATATATCATTTGATGTGGAATTTCATGCAGAATGCAATGAAACAAATCGAAGCATAACATCTTCATTCTATCAAAAGTTATGGCCAAAAAAACCCCAAGAAAATGAAAATGCAACTGTGGTGGTGTGCTCGTTCAGGGCCTGGGGAGGGCGTGGGAAGGACAGAGCTGAGCTGGGGGAGAGGGGGGAGTGGGCCAGGGTGGTGGGGAGGCCAGCAGTGGCCTCCACTGCCATAGCCTACCCCCTGTGTCAGGCCTCTGTGTCAGCCATTTTGGCATAGCCGCTCCTATGGGGGCCGGGCAGCTTCGAATTGGGCTGCCCGTAGCTTCAAGCAATCCATAATCTCTTCGCCTCAGTCCTCGCTTGCGCAACGGGGCTGATAATAATAAGAATTAATAAAATCAGAAGACATCGCTGTTACGAAGGTTCTCAAGATAGTTTGCTTTGCAAGGCTTTAAGCCAGGGCCCCCCCCGGGGTGGATTTGCTGTTGAGAAATTGCTTTAAAAATACATCTCCTGATCAAGACACTCTGATCTCCTGGCAGAGAACTTCCTTATGATAAAGATTGCGTGCAGGTTGTCTCCTTTCCCCCCCCCTCCCCTCAGCCTTTTCCCCCTTTCCACAAGGCACTGCAGAAGAAGGTACAATGTGCTGAGTGGGCAAAACGTGTGTACTCTTTCAAGAACCCCCCCCCCCACACACACACTGGAAAGAATTCCTGGGGCAGAGCCATCAGGCAAGGCGTAGCACTCACTCCCTCTCCATCTCCCCAGCATCCTTCTGCAACAGAGCCAATCTACACTCGATGCCACCAAACACGGCGCGCGCGGGTGAGGGACGACAGAGACTGGAGACCAGGCAGCTGCGCGGGCCCCCCCCCCCTCCTGCCGCAGAGCAGCCTAGTTTATTTTTATCTTCCTTGTGCTCTTCTGGACTTTCTCGGAGTAGCTCCAGGCCGGTTGGCAAACGGGCGGCAGCCATCCCACTTTGAGTCCAAAAATACACCCCACTGAGATGAGAGACTCGAGGAGGGTTGCCAGCCAGCCACCCTCCCTGCCCCCAAACCTATGAGTGGGATAAACAACACGGAGGACTTATATCCTGCTTCCGGAAGGTACAAAGTTCTTCTTGCAAAAAATGCTGGGCAATGTCTCTGCAAAGTAGGTCAGTATTGTTATGTATACTCAACATTTTAGTGATGAAAATCACTTAATGCTCCTCTTCTCCCACCGCGTAGGGCCAGTCCATCCACAAAGCAGACTCAGAGTGTGATCCTCACCTGGAGTTAGGCCGGCACATTTAGGCCAGCAAAGTTTGGCAAGCACAAGTGATACTGTGTAAAGTACGATTGGAGCACTCTCTGAGTCAGAAAGGCTAGCACCCAGATGTGCTCCGTCCTCCCTGACTCCAAGAATGGTCCAAACACGCTTTACCGTGGCCCTTGTGCAGACCAAACTTTGCTGGCCTAACTGTGCTGGCCTAACTCCAGGTTAGGATTGCACTCTGAGTTGATTGCCTCAGAGAGCAGTTTGCTCACAACTCTCCTCCCACTCATCTCCACTGCCCCTGCTGCTCTTCCACTTTCTAGACTGGAAAAAGAAGAGGGAGGCAGAGTAGAAAGGGAAGTGTGGAGGAGAAGAGATTGGTGGGATAGAGCGTCGGCACTCTAGTCCAGAACTCTTCTTCTTCATACTTCCTCTTCCACTCCACCCTCTCCTTTTCCCAATCTAGGAAATGGGAGGAACAGGAATTAGCAGATCAACAGCTAACATCCACCCCCACCCCCATGCCAGGAGGCCTTGCCCTAGCCCTACCACCAGGGATTACTGAATGGCTTCCCAATGCTACATATTGCTGAAGGCAATGTGATTTCTAACAAGGTTCTTTTTAGAAGACTTACAGCACAATCCTATGCATGGCTACTCAGGATTAAGTACCATTGTGTTCAATGGGGCTACTCACAGGAAAGTGTGCATGGGAGTGCAGCCTTAGGCTGCAATCCCAAGTGCCCTGTCACGTCAATGCAAGGTTGTTGCATCAACATAAAGTACATAGCGCTGATGGGGGGTACCAAGTGACACCCCCTGTCGGCACTGAGCGGCACCCTTGCATCGGCGCTAATGCTCCCAGACCGCCGTTACCACTAATGCTGGTCTGGGAGTGTGGGCGGCAAGCAGTGGCGTCTCTATTGGGAGGGCAGAGCTCTAAGTTTTGCAAGAAGCCTTACCTTGCAGTGGAAATCACTCCTTTCCTGCACCATTTTAGCCAATCCTCACAGGGAACAGCAACATCTTGGTGTTGCTTACTGGCTACAGCAGCAAGGGAGAGGAGGGATTTACATGACAGGGTAAGGCTCCTTGCAAAACTTAGAGCTCTGCCCTCCCTGTAGATACGCCACTGGCGGCAAGCTGCCTGTGCACCAGCTGAATTTGGCTGGCACAGGGACGGCTCTGGGTGGGAGAGAGGTAGGATACTCTGGGTGGGCAGGGGGTAGGTAGAAGTGGATGGGAGTGGGCAGGCTGGCAGACGGGCAGGCCCAGGAAGGGGGAGGGGGCGGGACGCGGCCGTTAGGTCACATCCTAGGCTTCATCCCCAGGCCGTGTGGTCCTGATTCAGGCCACACTATCTCCTATGTTCTGCGCCTGCAATTTTGCGGGCGCAGATCCAAGGAGCACATTGGGGAGGCTTGTGCCAGGGAGGATCCTGCCTCCTCCTAAGTGGCGCTGGATACGGCTCAGGCCCCCCGGCCTGCCTGTTCCAGTGCTCCCCAAACCAGTGACAAAACTGTAACCTTTGACAACGTTGTGTTTTTACAGAAATGTCAGCAAATCCCAGACAACGGTAGCATCTCAATTGTTAGTTTGAACTGTGGACAAACCTCAGACTTTGGAAGCTGTCTCGATACACACCGGAATCCTGTGGTCCTTTTCTAGCCTGAGGTATGTGAAGAATGCATTATTGTACGTAGATAGCTTTAGTGGCTAGAACACATGAAGGCATTCATGCAGCCCTCATCTATCTTTGTTTGCTTGTGCCTTGGACATAGGGTGACTCTTATCTCTGTACTGCCCTTCCCAAGGATCTTCCAGGTTTGTGTAGCGAATTATCTCGACCAAGGAAGGGAAATGTTGTTGAACGCATTTCCGTTCTGGGAAGCCTGTTCGTTTGAGGGCTACAGAGCACTGTCTACAGGGTTGCCATTCTGCTCCAAAGTGACCCTGTTTCGCCACTGTTTTGTTTTCTCAGGCAGACAGGCGACAAGGTCAATCTTAGGACATCTACAGGCCACAGCTGGGCATTGGCGCACTACCAGACTTTTCACCCATTTTTCAAGGGTTGGCGGTCCTGTGACATTGCCAGAAACCAGAAATCTCAGGGTTTGGGATGCAGCCATTTTGGCAACCCCGGCTGTCTATTGAACCTAGACGACAAAATTCAAGCTCCACCAGGGGCAGATTAACATAGCAGCAAACGTAGCATATGCTCACTTTTGCATAGCTGAAGAAGTGCAGGGGGTGCAGTCAGTGGTGTCATTCAAATGATTTAGGAACAGGAACTCACTTTTGATTGGCACTTGTCAGAAACCCGGAACCAGCTACGGAGCCCGTTAGGATCCGGAATGCCCATTCTGGTCCGTTCCCCTTGAATGACATCACTGCCTTCGCCCCCCTAGGAATCTGGAGTCGCTCTCTTTAACACTCTGAGTACTGGCCAACCAAGAAGAAAAGCTCTTTGCAGAGGAATTGGGAGGGAGGAGGAGGGAGAGTGAAGTGGGCGGAGTCAGCCCTAATTTTAACTAGTGGAACTGAGTTCCCCCGCGTTCCCCCTGCATGACATCACTGGGTGCAGCCCATCCACTCCTCCCAATCACAAGCCAATGACTTCTTAAGAATTGGAGGATGCAAAGCAGGGAGGAAGGAGGAGGTGCGAGATAGAATCAGTAATGAAATGAATGCCTGGGTGCGCCAAGGGGCTTCTGGATTACAACTCACGTGCACCAGACTGCATCTGCAGACGTGCATCACATTACTAGCACATTAGTTTTACTGATCACTTGCAAACTTGCATACTTAGAGGGGGGAATCACAGCACTAAGTTTTGCAAGCAGCTGCTCCCCCTCCTCTTCGGAGCCATTCCCAGCAGCTAGAGCAAAACGGAGGCTATGTTGGCTCCGAATGGCTCCAAAGACAAGGGGGAGCGGCTGCTTGCAAAACCTAGTGCTGTGATCCCCCTCTAGGTACGCCACTGCACTTGCAGAGTTTTTGGAAACAAATGTAGAAATAGTTTTTTGGGGAAAAAATCTAAGCAGGAAACCTCCCAGGTCTAAAATGTGATTTATTTATTTTTTTGGTTTGGCATCCAGATAAAGAACAGCTGTGTAAAAGTTGACCAGCCTTTCATCTAAGCAGATAACCCCATGCAGGCCTGTTTTGTTAGGGTGTGGCTTTCCTGCCTCAGACTGTTTTGAGATTTTGGTTGTTTAGCATACCACTGCGGAGAAATACCCCACCTCAATCCAATGCAAATCCTTGAGAAAGCATGCCTGTTTTGAAAAGAAAAAAAAAAGCGACAAACCTAAATATCTAGTTTACTAGTGATTTCCAATAGAAATAGCTGTCTGGGTCACCATTCAAAAACCACAATGACATGCAGTCAGAGAGGAAGCGGGAACATGAAACGATCTCCGAAGTTAAAGATCTCACTCTCAGTTCATTATACTTTTTTTAGTGTGTCATTACCAAATGTGGCTTGGCTCAGACACTTACCAAGCAGGCCTGTCCTTTTGTATGGCAGGTGACTGGCCCCACATCTCTCCCCGCTACCATGCATATACCATAATGTGCAAGGCATGGCCGCTGTGCACCCAATTTGTGTGGTTCTTCCCTGCAAAATTGGGCCACCTCCCACATCACATCCTGCCAGAGAAAGGTGGGAATGCGTATTCCTCTGCCATTAGAATGACACCGCCAGGCTCTGGTGTTCTGAACCTATACGAGCCAATCAGCTTAGCAGCCAATGGCAGCCAGAGAACTGTCTTCCCACTCCTGGTTTCTTAAAGCTCCACTGCCTTCTACTCTCTCCTGCCCCAGGTGCTTCTCTCTGTCCTCAAGAACTGAGCATCTCAACCAAGGTGACACCCAGAGATGCTGAGGACAACCAGTGAGATTTCCTTTGCGTCATGAACTTATGGAACTCACTGCCACAGGATGTGGTGACAGCCACAAGCTAAGATGACTTTGAGAAAGTCTTGATGAACTGAGGACCTCAGCCAACTGCAACGAGAGGACCTTCTACCTGCTCCACTGCTCTGTGACTTTATTTTTCACATTTTTATACCGCCCTTCCTCCCAGGAGCTCAGAGTGGCTTATGTAGTTCCCCCTCTCCTTTTGTCCTCAAAACAGCCCTGTGAGGTAGGTGAGGATGAGAAAGAGAGAACGAGTGATCCAAAGTCACCAAGGAAGTTTCACAGCTAAGTGAAGATTTGAATCTGGATCTTCCAAGTCTAGATCCAACTCCAGAACCACTACACCAGTGGTCCTCAACTTTGCTGACGCCACAACTCAAACAAACAAACAAACAAACAAACAAACAAACAAACAAACAAACAA
>JAJKFI010000020.1:10770205-10793077 GCA_029204185.1 Lerista edwardsae | reverse complement strand
CAAACAAACAAACAAACAAACAAACAAACAAACAAACAAACAAACAAAAGCATGAGATTGGGGACCCATTGTCAATCCCACACTCCTCTTGGGACCCAAAACTGTCACCCCTTCCACCCCGTTTCCCCTATCTTTTGTGTCTTCACAACAACCCTGTGAGATAGCAGGCTAATTAGGGCCGGCCTTAGGAGCCATGGGCCAAGACTGTAAGAAGAGGTTGTGCAAGATTATATCAAGAATGGGCAGGGCAATCCAAACCCCATCCTTGAGCTGATGCAAGCACCTTGCATGGGCCCTGCTCTCTCATGCACATGCGCAAGCAAAATGAACCATAAATACTATTAAGAATCTTGAAGAAGGAGCCTTACTAAGGGAGAATCAGCATGGTTTCTGCAAAAGCAAGTCCTGCCTCCCTAACTTTTTTTTAGGAATGTCAACAGGTAGATGGATAATGGCACTTCAGTTGACATTGTACACTTGGACTTTCAAAAAGCTTGTGACAAAGGTCCTTCACCAAAGACTTCTGCATAAATGAAATTAAATGGTGTTTTATGGATTGATAACTAGTTAAAGAACAGAAAGCAGGACATAGGAATAAGCAGGCAAGTTTCACAGTGGGAGGAAAGTAAGAAGTGGGGTCTCTCACAAGTCTCGTGGGACCTGTGCCTTTTCACTTCCTTGGAAACGATCTGAGTTGGGGTAAATGGTGAAGTAGCCAAGTTGGCAGATGACATCAAAGGATGCAGGGTGGTAAAAACCAAAGCAGATTGTGAGGGTCTGTTATAGGGCCCACCCCCATAGCTCTCCCACTGAGCATCTTGCTTCTCTGCAAGATGCTCTGCTTGTTCAACATCTCTCAGCATTGGTTCTTTGCACACTGAGAAGAACCACTGTTGTCAGTTGGCATGTTTTGCTCCAAGAGTCAGCTAAACCGTTACCTCATGTGTGAAATTGTTTATGAAGAGCAAGTGCTGGGAGAGACAGTGAGACATTTTCTGATCTGAAGACAGTCTTTTTTTACCCAGTTCCTCCTGAAAGTTGAGAAAAGTGCAAATCAACGAGGGGCTTTCATAGTGTGTTGCTTTGAGTTTATTTTCAGAGAGCAGATTCTCCCTTATCCCTTAACCCTTTTCCCCACCAGGAGGAAGAAGCAGGGGAAGAGCAATTGTTCTTAGGCATCCCAGCTTTTTCCAGTGACTGTCAGCATCTCATCCATGTCTTTTTAAAAGTTTGGTACAGGGAAGCATTTGTAAATTAACACTTGCTTAACACTCAAAAAGCATACACAGATTTTGTAATCAATGTTGAAATAATACAGGCAAACTCCCACAACAAAATGTTGTGTTGTTCTTGTTTTCCTGGGATACGTCCCATTCAGTGGTGGGATTCAAATAAACAACCGGTTCTATGATGTCATAGCCAGAGCCAAAAAAACAACAACCAGAAGCCAGCCGAGGTGAGCGAGTGGGCGGGGCCCGGCCATTTAACAACCGGTTCTATAGAACCTGGGCGAACCCCCTGAATCCCACCACTGGTCCCATTGGTTTTTGTGGGTCTTCACAAGAAACATGTCCTGTTCAGATGAGGGGGAAGGGTCTTCAGTATGGAGCAGCCAGTTTGAAATATTTCTCTCTGTTTGAAATAATCATATCATTTATCTCTGTTTCCAATCTTGCCAGTTTTTTAATTCTGTGTCTCTCATTTGCCCCATCCTACCCATTTCAAATGCTCAGTTCTGTATTGCAGTTCAAATGGTCTCTTGGACTCACAGTGAAATGGAAAATCCTGCCCCCACTCCAGGTTTCAGGGCAAAAACCGTTTCAGGGTAAAGCAGCACGTCTTGCGGAATGTTTACTCTTTCACTTTTAGCCCTTAAACTTCTCCAGAAAGTTTGGAGTTCTTTGCCCCCTGTGGGGTTGAGCTTTTGTCTTCATTCCAAAGCTCTGCAAAGCTCTGGAAATTAGCAGGGACTGTACACAGAAAGCTCCATCTTTTTGTGGGTATGATCCCGTGTTTGACTACAAAACTATCAGCACAGGCCCGGGTCTTGAAAAACAGAGGGAAGGCAAATAAAAATATAATAAAATACACTCGAAGCACAACAGAATTCACTACAGAAACAGATTACCACTAAAGAAATATTTTCTTTATTTTCTTTACGTCCCTTTACAAAAACGTAACATAAGAAGAGCCCTGCTGGATCAGGCCAAGGGCCCATCTAGTCCAGCTTCCTGTATCTCACAGTGGTGCACCAGATGCCTCAGGGAACACACAAGACAAGATACCTGCATCTCATTGCCACATCTGGCATTCTGGGGTAGGTTACTTCTAAAGTATGGACTGTAGCCTGTGATGGACTTTTTCTCCAGAAATTTGTCCAGTCCCCTTTTAAAGGCACCTAGGCCAGACACCATCACCACCTCCTGTGGAAAGAAGTTCCACAGATGAATTCAACACTGTGTAAAAAAGTATTTCCATTTATCTGTTCTCAGATGAGAGAGAGAGAGAGAGAGAGAGAGAGAGTGTCTCAGGGACAATCTGAACACTCCCAAGTGCTATAACCTGGAAGTAATTTACAGTTATATCGTCACATTACTGAAATTACTTCCTGGTGCAGTTACTTTGGGGGGGGGTGATGTTTGGCATCACATGCCCCAGGGGCCAGTTATGCAAATGGTGGAAAGAGCAGTTTGGATTAAACAAAGGGTTACATCATTTGGGGAGTCTCAAACTCTATAAATCTCTTCTTCTATGCACTGGGCCAGTCCTTGGGCTCTAACACTCAGCATCCTTGTGGAGTTGCATAAGGACAACAAATTACTGGAGCACCAGCTGAGATTTCAACTCAATGAACTATGAATGATGCCTGAGCAACAGAGATCTGCCCCTGAGCAGGGAGGAGAACATGGAAGGAGAAAGGCAAAACACTGACTTTGGTTCCATGATCAGGAGAGTCCAATCACTCTTGCAGTTTCCTTTGGTGTCCCTCTCTCTGATGTTCTCATTAGGGAAGAAGACAGTATGAAGAGCCATCACACAAAAGAAGGGGAGGATTTAGAGTGCAATCCTAAACTGGAGTTAGGCCGGCATAAACTAAGCCATCAAAGTTTGGCCAGCACAAGGGCCACCATTAAGCATGTTTGGACTACTCTCAGAGCCAGGGAGGATGGCTCACATCTGTGTGCTGTCCTCTCTGACTTCAAGAGTGGTCCAAACATACTTTACAGTTTCCCTTGTGCTGGCCAAACTTTGCTGGCTTAGTTTATGCCGGCCTAACTCAGTTTAGGATTGGGCCCTTAGTACCCGTAGTTCTGGACTGGTACCAATGGGTTGACACTACAGGGAATTAGATTTAGGCTAGGCATGAGGATGAAAGTTGGAACTGTCCAACAGAAAGATTAAGAGAGGGCAAGATTAATAAGATTAAACAATACTGGAAAATGTTTTATGATTGGATAGATATGCAATGTTGAATGGTAAAGTAATAAAAGATTAGTATTGATTACATAGTTCAACGTTGAATATTAAGATATTTCATAATTTATAAGTAAAGAAGATTTTGGATATATTGAGTATGAAATAGATAACCTTAGAAATGATATTTTTAATTGGATTGATGATATTTTTAAGATATTATGATGCATTGCAAGGTATTTACCTAATGTGTTTACCTTTGTTTAACCCATTCCTTTGTTTTCTGTAACCCTATCCCATCTCTTTTCTTAAAAATTAATACAAACAATTATAAAAAAAGAAAGAAAGTTGGAATTGTCCTACACTGGAACTCCTTGTGGAGTAGTGGGTGTTAAGGTTTGGTTAGTGTAGCACTCCCAGACTTGAGGGCTCTGCCTGGCAACGCAAGAAGCCCGGGTCTGGCAGCAACAACCAAACGCAGCAGAGGCAGCTCCCAGCAGGAACGGTGGCTGTGCTTGCAGACATGAAGAAGCCACGACACACATTGTTGTGCTGAAGTTAAGGCTTGTATGTGTTCAGCAGCTTACAGTCAAGGTCCAGGCAAAAGTAAAACAGAGGTTGGTTCACATCAAGCAGCATAACAGGATTCAGCAGGTGTTGCACAGCAGATTAATCAGGTATACAAACGGCCAGCGTTTCCCCCTCCTCATGTTAAAGACCCACAAAGGACCTGGGACGCAGTCCTCTCTTAAATACTTGTTTGGCTTGATCATGCTGCCCTATCAGGAGTCAGCTTGTAGCTCCATAGCAGACGTGCAGTGTTGCACGTCCCCACCTCAACACAGGTGTCTTCTATCAGGACTTAATTCTGGCAAGTAAGGCACATGTGCTTGCTGGCCTGTTGCCATCAGCTATCCACGAGGGAACAGAGACTCTGGGCCTGGCTCAGTCCTTGACCAGTCCTGACAGTGGGTTCTACCTCTTTAATCATTTTCAAGCAGAGGTTGGATGACCACCAACCTCGCGGATGCTGTAACAGCTGCCTGCACTGAGCAGAGATTTGGACTAAATGACCTCCAAAGGTCACAGCTAACTGGGTAAGAGGGAATTTTCCAAGTGGTGTTTCTCTTACATTTGGGGGGGGGGAGTAATTGTCCCTCTTCACACCAGCTCAGTGTCTTTTCTAGTGACTGTTGCTGGTGGTGTTCTGCATTTTTTTTTTAAGATTGTGAGCCCTTTTGGGACAGGGAGCCATTTAACTTGATTACTATTTGCTTGTAAACTGCTTTGGGAACTTCATGTTGAAAAGTGGTATATAAATACTTTTTGATTGATTTGATTGATTGAATTCTAACATTCTCTGTTTCTATGATTTTTTAAAAATGAAATATTTATCTACTTGTGAGGAAAATTATTGTATGTCAGTGCTTCTAATCACTTGTCTCAGCAATGGTTCCCAAACTGTGAGACAGGACCCACCAGTGGGTTGAGATCCAATTTCAGGTGGGTCACAAAGCATCTAGAGCAGCCATATTGAAAATCTGGGAAGAAGGGATGCTGGAAAGAGGGAAGGCTGTGTGGTTATTTTCTGTGTGTCAAGGTTGTAAATAAGCTTTTTTTCCCTTCTGATTCTCTTTGCTGTTGGAAAATGACTGAGAAATAACTCCTTACTGCTGCATTAACAGGAAAGCAGCAGGCTCTGGCGTCACAAGTGAAGGCACTTCCGGCCATGGCATCACTTCTGGTGGGTCCCAGACGGACTGTCCTTTTAAAAAGTGGGTCCCAATGCTAAAAAGTTTAAGCACCACTGCAATATAGTATATACTCTCTGTTGAGGGCAACAGAATGTCTAAACACAAGCATCTGTGCATGTTAACCAGCAACTGTGCAAAATGACAGCATCATGGTGGAGCATGTATGTTGGCTGGTCACTATGCATCATCTTCAATAGTCGTAACAAAAAATGAATTGGTATTTTCGCTCGTTGCCTTGTTAAAATGCAGAGCCACACCGACATTGTATACGGTTTTGCTTGGGCAGGGACATGTGATGCGGGTGTATCAGGGTGTGCTTAAAGACACTGTCTCCACGTCTGAAGTGGACCACTACACCTCTCCCCAACGCAATGTTCCTCAGATCTACTGACACATAATTGCCAAATTTGCTAGTGCTTCCTAATAATTTCTGCTTGCCTGGGTGCGCAATCATTTGGGTGCTCAATCATGTTGCTGCTGACAGCAACAGCAAAAAATAAATATATGCAGTAACAGCACAATCCTAACCTGTGCTGGAATAGGCAGGGTGGCTCACCTGCTCTGCATCCTAACCACGTTAGGAGGCAGCAGCAGCTCAGCTCAGGGTAAGTGCCAGCCAGTCCTATGGGGCTGCTCAGATCTGCACCCGCAAAATAGCAGGTACAAATCCATGCAGCCTGGAGTGGCCCGAATCAAGGCCACCCAGCCCAGGGATGGGGGTGAGGATATGGCTCAATAGCCATGTCCCATCTCCATTCCCTTCTCCGCTCATGCTGCCACCTGTTACATCCCAACGCCCGACTTTGGCATGCCCTTGGCATGGCCCTGCGCTGGCACAACTAAGCATGTGGATCATGCTTGTGCTGGCCCAGCAACTAAATCCGTGGCACAGATTCTTTTAGCTTGTGAGCCCTTTTGGGACAGGGAGCCATTTAACTTTAATGTTATTATTTGCCTGTAAACCGCTTTGTGAACGTTGTGTTGAAAAGCGGTATATAAATACTAGTGATTGATTGATTGATTGATGTGCCTTACAGCACACTTGTGACCACACTGGTCTAGCGCAAGAGTGCTGTGCCAGCGCAATGCCAGGTTAGGCATTAATTTTTTAAAATGTCATCCCAGTGCAAAAATGGTGCAAGTGCTTTTGCCCTGTATCGCCAGGTCCAATGAAAGAAGATTTGCATCTTTTCACACAACATTCGCAGCCATCAGTTGCAAGCTGAGGGTGAGCCACTCAAAGCACACCTAGGCTCAATGTGAACACTGGTGGGAAGAACCTATTTTCCATTCATGTGATGTGTGCAAAAACAAAAACAAAAATAAAAGGTGTTAGAGAACATTTCAATCTGCAATGCATTGCTTTGCTAGTCAAAATTAACATCTGGAGTGTGGGCCCTTGATAGCTTGCAAGATTTGCCTTTGCTGGCTGGCTGGTAGAGGGGGCCCGATCATGTTTTACAATGCTTCTGTACTAGGCTTTGCTTTGATCAAGCAAGCAAGCAAGCTGGGTGGCTCTTATCTTGTTCTTATCCAAGCATCCTATTCCCCTCCTATCCCATTTACCAAGAACCCCACTGAGGAAACTTCAAAGGCGAAGCCAACATGCTGGGCCCTTTAGACAGAACCTAACAAAAGCCAACACAGAGATGGCAGGTCAGGTGAAACTGGGGCTGGGGGCGAGGAAACAGCACCCGCAATGGGCATTTTGCTGGCAGAAGCTGTAAAACCGCATCAATGCAGGGAGTCGTTATTTCCCATCTTGTGATAGCTATTTATAGGTCTCGGCAAAGGGGGAAAACACACACACACAAACACACACAGAGAGACATATTGCATAACTGATTTTTACACTATGATGAAGTATTTCCCATTTTCCACTTTTAGGACATTCTTTGCACACTATACTAGATCCTGAGCTGACTTTAAGCCTGGGCAAAGTCCTCCTCTGAGCACACTAAGGGCACAGTCCTAACCTGGAGTTAGGCCAGCACAGTAAGGCTCGCAAAGTTTGGCCGGCACAAGGGACACCGTAAAGTCTGTTTGGACCACTCTCAGAGTCGGGGAGGATGGTGCACGCACGTCTATGTGCTGGCCTCTCTGACTCTAAGAGTGGTCCAAACATACTTTACGTTGGCCCTTGTGCCAGCCAAACTTTGCTGGCCTAACTGTGCCAGCCTAACTCCAGGTTAGGATTGTGCCCTAACAGTTTGGGCATCAGGAAATCTCTCTCTCTCTCTCTCCCTCTCCCTCCCTCCCTCCCTCCCTCCCTCCCTCTCTCTCTCTCTCTCTCTCTCTCCAAGGGCTTCTGGATTTCCTTTGCTCAGTATTGCTTTCCAAACAAATCCTGCTTAATACAGTGAATGTCGAGTTTCAACGGCGCTCCTATCGCACAGCCCCCTCCCTGTCCCCATCGCATTACTGAGTCAGCCAAATACAGGAAGCTGCTACTGATCACCAGCCCTGCCACTGGTCAAAAGCCACACAAGAACATAACGTAGGAGCCGTAGGAGCCGTTCTCTTGTGTGGCAGATGACTGGTTAATAACCCAGGATGCCTGGCCCAAGTTTCCTGAATGGCTTGGGACCGGGAGAGAATGTTAGCTAAAGCTTAGAGGAGAAGGAGGAAACTCTTTGATGGGGAGGAGAGAGGGAGAGAGAGAGACTGACGGGGCCTGTGAAGTGGAAGCACCTTGTGAGATTCAGAGCTTCTCTCTGAGGAATCTAGTGTGAAGTTGCAGGTTGGTTGCTTGGTAGGACAGCACTTGCTGTTTGCCTCCATGCACAATTTGCATCTTTGTAAATAAAGCAAAACCTGCCATAAATCCCCCTCTTATCGAAGGGGAAGCAAACTCACATGGCATCACCACTGGAACTTCTCAGGCCACAGAGAGCCATGCAACAAAATGAGGAATCCTGCTGGATCAGACTCTTCGTTCTTTGAGTCCAGCAAAGTTCTTTGAGTTTCACACAGTGGCCAGCCAGAGGCTTCCAGGAAGCCCACAAGCAGAGCTGAAGCCAGGCCAGCCTTAGACCTCCTGGAGCCCGAAGCCGCATGCCAAATGATACCCCCCCCATCCCCTGTGATCAGCGGTGTCATGCAGCCGGAACGCTGGGCGGGAGGAACGGGTGAGCGGCAGCCGCTCACCCGTTCCTCCCGCCCAGCGTTCCGGCTGCATGACGCTGCTGCCTGTGATGTGTCAGCCTCTCCTCTTCTCATTCCTGGACTGAAGCAGGAAGAGAGGGGCAGAATGCAGGATGAAGGACATAGGAGAGGGATGGGTCCTCCTCCACACTCCCTCTTTCATTCCTCCCCATCGTCTTTTTCATTCCAGGGAGTGGGAGGAAGAGCAGTGAAAGCAAGTGGGCAGGCAGTGCTGGGTGCTCCCCCCCCCCCCACTGATCTGCTGCCTGAGGCGACCACTTCAGCTGGCCTCATAGATGGGCCGGCCCTGGGCTGAAGATAACAGCCGTCTCTCGCTGTTGCTCGCCAGTAAACGGCACTCAGTGGCAGGCTCAGCCTTCCAAAATCCCTGCCCCAGCTGTTGCCTGGGAGGTTGGTTGCTTCCCAACCAAATGCATCATTCCCAGGCTTCCTGCTCTCCTTGGCTGCCCACGGAACCCTTTGCTGCTCCTCAGCTCCCCAGAATGTCAGTTTTTCTGCCTCTTGTGCAGCTGATGGGGCCTCCAATCTGCTGCTGCAACCAAAGTGCTGCCCCGTGCGCAGACTGTGCGGTCCAAGCCAGCGCTGAGAATCAGAGCGCAACCCTAAGCTGTGCTGGAAGAGTGAGGCTGGCGGGCCAGCACAGCTTTTGGGCTGCATCCCAGCCCCGACCCCTCCCCAGGCCAGCAAGCTTACCAGCCTGCCCACCCCTGCCCAGTTCCTCCCCCCCTCCTGCCCAGAATCGCTCATGGTTGTGGTCACGAGCGGCGCAGTGACACCTCAGCCCGGAGCCCTTGAGCCAATGCTTGAGCTGATGTAGCATCAGCCCAATGGCACTAGCGCCGGCACAGGGATGCCAGTTGGCACCCCCGCATTGGTGCTAGAGATATTGGGCCGATGCCAGCGCATAGCATTGGCTCAAGGGTGCCTTGTGGATTGCACCCTGAATCACAGAGGACAAGGCAATAAGAACTATGAATGGTGGAGTGCTATGGGTGCAAAGACCAGGGAATGTGGCATGAGAGATGAGAAGTGAAACATTTTAAACCAAAACTAGAGCCAGTCAGGCTGCCGACTCCTGTCCCAGGCTACCCGTTTCGGCCGTCCGTGTCCTATGGATATGCAGAATATGCCCAAGCACATGGACACAGGAGCTGTGCACTGTGATCACGACAACTGAGCTGTCTTCCCTTTCTACATCCAAACCAATCCGGGTGGCTTGAGTGAGTAATTTCTCCTTAGGGGCAGCTGCACCAATTCGAGTTTTTTTTTTTCTGTTTCTGACTATTCATGTTATTGAAGGTTGTTTGCAGCTCTGAGCCAAAAGGGAGTCAGTGCCACTGCCCACAAGATCAAGCAATCCAGGAAGGGAATTGTTTTGATGGCTTTGGAAAAACAAAAACAAAACAAGAACTCCCATGTGGCGCGCATGTGCGCAGGAGCACCCTGAGCATCTCAGCTCGATGAGCCTCCAGACGCATGGTGGCCAGCAAGTGCTGGAGGAGCCGATATGCAAAATGGCAAACTGACGGGGTACCCCCTCCTGGGCCCCGGAGCAACCCTCATTAACACCGACCCCCCAAAATGGGTTGTGCGGAGCAGCACTGTGCAGGTCCAGACCTCAGTCCGACACTTGCATGGCTGTGCAGCAGCCTCTTCCTTGGATACAGAGATTCTGCTGAGCCCGGCCACAGCCGTGTTTTTGTACATTGGCAAGCATCAGGCACAGTGTGGGCTTCGGAGAGAAGATCAGTAAGAAGCTCCAACGTTTCTCATGCTTTGAAACCTTACATCGAATGCAGACGAACCAAGGGAGTCAAAGTGCCGCTACCCACGAGATCAAGCAAGGAAGGGAATTGTTTGGATGGCTTTGGAAAAAACAAACAAAAAGAACTCAATGGGCCATGCATGTGTGCATGAGCACCCTAAGAATCTCATTGTTGGGGGGAGTGCAAACTCTTCTTTCAGCCCCATTGTGGTAAAAGCATCCTTGCTGCCCCCTTTTACGGCACAGCCCTAACCTGGATTTAGGCCTGCATCGTTGGGCCAGCAAAGTTTGGCCGGCACAAGGGACACTGTAAAGTCTGTTTGAAACACTCTCGGAGTCAGAGAGGCCAGCACACAGACATGCACCATCCTCTCTAACTCCAAGCGTGGTCCAAATATACTTTACGGTGTCCCTTGGGCCGGCCCAACTGTGCCGGCCCAACTGTGCAGGCCTAACTCCAGGTTAGCATTGTGCCGTTACTGTTCCAGGCAGCCAAGAAAGATGAAAAGGGAGCAGGTGGGCATCTTCCTTCAGAAGCTTTACACACAAGAGCACCCCCCTCAAAAATGCCAGAGTGACTTTTCATCTGAGTGAGGGCGCAATACTAACCTGGAGTTAGGCTGGCACAGTTAGGCCAGCAAAGTTTGGCTGGCACAAGGGACACCATAAATTAGGTTTAGACCACTCTCAGACACACGCCATCCTCCCTGACTCCGAGAGTGGTCCAAATGCACTTTAATGTGGCCCTTGTGCCAGCCAAACTTCGCTGGGCTAACTGTGCCAGCCTAACTCCAGGTTAGGATTGCGCCCTGAGTCACTCCGAGGGCATCTCCTCTTCAACTCTTCACATGATGCAAATGGACTTTCTATGGGTCCCGCACGGAGGTCTCTGAAGGAGACCTTCCATTTGCACAAGGAGAAGACAGGAGAAGGCAGTAATACATTCTCTTCTCAGCCAAGTGCATAATTCTGATGCTGCCCTACACAAAGGTGGGTTCAGGGCAGGGAGGACACTTCAGGGATCAGCTAGGTGGGTTCTCAGCCATTTCCTGGTTAAACTCCATTGTTGCCTATGAAGATTTCCTTGAAGCATCTTTTCCCCCTCCCCACTCATTGTACTCTTAGGGCCTTCTATGCAGAGCTAGCTGATCCACAAGGCTGAGCTGTGAGGTGGTCAGAGGGGGCATCCATCTCTCTACACGTACCCCCACTGCTGCTACTCTTCTTCTCATTTCCTAGACTACAAAAGGAAGAGAACAGAATGAAAGAAATGTGGAGAAGACATTCTAGCCCACCACTCTCTTCTCACTTCTTCTTCAGCTCCACCCTCTTCCTTTTTCTATCCAGGAAGACTGTAGAGCAAAGGCTGGCACAACACCAGGGAACGGAGGCAGCATTTGGCAGGCAGTCCCAGGTAAGGCTGGCCCAGCTCCTGTACAGCATTTGAATGCCGTTGTCGTCATTTACTGTGGCGGTTGCAATGGCATCCGTCGATTTGGGAGCATGCCAAGGACTCCGGTCTCGTTTTCAGGGCGGCCGTTCCGTCGTGTTGTGTTCGTGGCCATGTCTGAAACGACGGTGTCCTCATGCGAACAGATTTACCATTCTGAGGACCTGGGGAAGACACTGACTGAGCCGACGAGCCCCCGTGGCAGCACCAGTTCAAAAGTTCTGCCGAGAACAGGAACTTGCTGGGAGCAAAACTGCCCCAGCTTCTCTGGCTCCCTGGCCATGACAAGACGGGATCTGCTGCCTTTTGACATGCCACTTACAATGTGCTGTCATACCCAGACGACATGGAAGGAGAGATTACAGGTTGTCTCAACAATTAACATCAGCCTTCCCGACGCACACAAACATGTTGGCATGGGCGCTGCGCCTTATGTAACATGGAGGAGACCCGGCATTGGCTAAGCATTTAGGTCATCAGATGTTTGTCCTATCGTCTGCCAACGTCCTTCTCAAGGCTCAGTAGCCACATGAGAGTGGCGCTGTGGGCCCTGGCCAGTGGTGGGATTCAAATAAATTAACAACCGGTTCTATGATGTCATAGCCGGAGCCAAAAAAAACCCCAAAGCCAGCCGAGGTAAGCAAGTGGGCGGGACCCAGCCATTTAACAACCGGTTCTTTAGAACCTGGGCGAACCCCCTTAATCCCACCACTGGCCCTGGCTCCCCGAGGGATATTTCAGATCCCTTCTCTGATTTTTTTTCCAGGCTTCATTAAACAAACCAAAAAGCAACCCTCTGGCTCTTTCTCAGAGAGAGAGAGAGAGGGGTGGGTGGGGGTGGGGGTGGGGGGAATAAGCAGGGTTGCACCCAATTGCTCCACAAATAGGGAACCTCTTCCTGCCTCCCAGAGTTCTGGTTGGTGAGTGCAATGGAAAGCACCAGGCATGCTTTTAGAGAGCAATCCTAACCTGGAGTTAGGCTGGCACAGTTAAGCCAGCAAAGTTTGGCCAGCACAAGGGACACTGTAAAGTATGTTTGGACCACTCTCGGAGTCAGGGAGGCCAGCACATAGATGTGCACACATCCCACTGGCAGGGCTGTACCAGTACTGAAAAGTTGGATAGGATTGGGCTCTATGACACTTGTATTTTGATTTTTACAATCAAAATACAACATTTTTCAATTTGGGGTTTTTTTTCTGGGCAGGGGGGCCATTCATTGACAGAAACCCAAGCAACACAAGATTCAAGCTGAGTTGGTAAACAGAGGCATCTGGCTCCCAGGCCCATACATTTTTGACACCCCCAATCAGGGGTGTAGCTAAAGAAGTCAGGGGAGTGCAACTGCACCGGGCGACAAGCTTTAGGGGGGCAACAAGCTGAGCTTGACACTAGTGGCCAAAATTGTGAAAACCTTAGTATGGATGAACAATACCATTGTGTTATATGCCATTTGATGTGGAATTTAACGCAGAATACAATGAAATAAACTGGAGCATAGTATATTTACTTTATCAAATGTTATGGCCAAAACCCCAGAAAAGAAAAATGCAACTTGTCATGTAAAAATCACAGTTTGTTAAAATCACGGTTTTTAGGAATAATGCTGTCACGTTACGTACCATTCTGGGTGGAATTTTGTGCAGAATGCAATGAAACAAATGGGAGTGTACTGTCTTCATTCTGTCAACAGTTATGACCCCCCAAAATAAAAGAAAATGAAAATACAACTGTGATGTCACTTCCTGTTGTGGCATCACTTCTGGGGCATCATTTTGCCCTCTGCACTGGGCTGCACTTTCATTTGCATCAGGCAGAGGCTGATGAGAGCAAAATTACTTCAGCAAGGTGTTGCACAAAGTATTGCACATTGCAGGGATGCAAATGATGGGAGGTCTTGGGCCAGCTTGAAAGACCCGCCTTCTTCACTGCTACTGTTGCACTTAGATAGGCCCTTTGCACGCCTGCACTGATGTGCCAACTTGCTGGTGCCAACTAGCTTCCACTTTGGGATCCAAACCTTCTGCCCCTCTTAGACCATGCCACTTGCTTCTGGCCTCCTGTTGGCTGACAGTTTGCTCCTTTCACATCTGGAGGCCCTGATCCCCAAGGTATCACTTAGGACGCCAACCACTCAAAACCCCTCATGGCAGTGGTGTCATCTACTCTCTTGCAAGACGGAACGCTGGGCGGGACTTAGAGTGATCAACAGCCCGTCGACTCACTTCCGCTTTCTTTGCGCTCCCCGCACGGCTTTCCCTCGCCTCGGAGGAGGCGCCTGCTCGCCCAGGCACCTGGCGCGCCCCCCACCCATCCCCCCTGGCGAGCAGGCGCTCCCTCCGAGGTGAGGGAAAGCTGCGCGGGGAGTGCGAAGAAAGCGGAAGTGAGTCGACGGGCTGTCGATCACTCTAAGTCCCGCCCAGCGTTCCGTCTTGCAAGAGAGTAGATGACACCACTGCCTCATGGTCTAGCTCCGGGAGTCTGAAATACCCCATACTTTTGAGAAGCGAGTTTTTAAAGTGCTTCTATCAACACTAATCCGGTTCTCCTCCCCACTGTGAATGTGATTTTCTGGCCTGCCTTCCTTTTCCCCAATGAGCATTCCCATCTCCAGAGAGTTCCTTTTTTTAGAACTTTTGAGTGCTTGCTTTTATACAGATTGCTTGATCTTAAAAAAATACAGGGCCTCCTTGTGTTTTCATTTCTCATTTAAGCATTTAGCAGTGAAATTCAGATGTCTTTTGGTTTCAGGTGGAGCTAATATTTTTGGCAGGCAGGCAGGCGGGGCGGGCGGGCGGGCGAGGCCCACCTATAATCTCTTTTCCAAAATACATTCCAGCCATTTCTGCTTGGGATCTAACAAAAGGTCAAAAGGCCAAGATGATTCCACCTTAGCTTTGGTGGGTGGGGGAAAGAACTGCTGGGTAGGTGACTGAATAACAGGAGGTCAGGCCTACAAATCTGCAAGTCAAACAGCACACCAGCCTGGTGTGGTTACCAGGCGCCTCCTGGGATTGCTAAAGAGTGTGTGTGTGTGCGTGCGTGCGTGTGTTGTGTGTGTGCGTGTGTGTGTGTGTGTGTGTGTTAGATATGGGCAGGGTCAGATTGCACTGTGATGAAGGCAAAGTGGTGCAGGGAGAGCTTTGGGATCCGAGATTCAACACAATTAAGAACATGAGTTCATCCCTGCTGGATCAGACCAAGGGTCCATCGAGTCCAGCACTCAATTTCTGACAATGACCGACCAGACGCCTCGGAGTAGCCCAAAAGCTGGACAAGAAGTCCAGGAAGTGAAATCAATTTTTGCAGTGAAATCAATTTTTACCACACAGCAGCTGGTATTCAGTGGGAAACAGCCCCAGTATATAAGCAAAGAGTGTTTCAAAGCAATATAATTCTAGCTACAACCCTAAGAGCACAATCCTAACCTGGAATTAGGCCTGCACAGTTAGGCCAGCAAAGTGTGGCCGGCACAAAGGACAACGTCAAGTATGTTTGGACCACTCTCGGAGTCAGGGAGGAATGCACACGACTGTGAGCTGGCCTCTCTGACTCCAAGAGTGGTCCAAACATACTTTACTGTGTCCCTTGTGCCGACCTAACTGTGCTGGCCTAACTCTAGGTTAGGATTGCACTCTCAGTTTGGTAATGGAATTTTAGGGTTGCCTGTAACTCATGTCTTCTCTTAGGTAGAAGCAACACAAAAGCTATGAATGCATAAGTGGGAGAATCCATGGCTGGCCCAAGGCCTTCTGATGCCTATGGTAGCACTCCAAAGATTTCCTGCCCCCTTACCCAGTGATGTGCCAGCCTCTGCTCCTCCCACTCTCCAATGCTCTAGTTCAGCACTTTCCTCTCCTCCACATTTCCAATTCATCTGTGTGTCCCCTTCCTTTCCAATCCAGGAGAGAGGAGGAGGAGCAGAGAAAACAAATAGGTGGACAGAAATGGACAGAAAGTCAAACTTATGCCTGAAGCAGCCGCTTCAGTTGGCCTCAAGGGTATGCCTGACCAGGAAGGAACCACACACTAGAAATAATGAATAGCAGAAGAATAATGTGTTGTTACGTTTGAGACAACTTGAGCCAAGAGAATCTTATCCAGGTCTGAGATGGTCCATGCGGCCAGAATTCTACTCTCCAGGCAGCCCACAAGAAGGCTGGGTTAAAGACAGCTCTGTGCTCCCCTGAAACCAGGAGATTTCCAGAGGTATTGCTACCGCCATATATAATTCATCATAACCTCAAAACGATTTTAAGTCAAGCTGGTTGATAAAAATCCTCAAGGGCTCATTTTGCAACAGAGAACATCACCAGAGCTCGGTACGGTCTAGGTGTTGGAGTCGAAGTAGGCAAGCTCTTGGGGTCCTTCTTTCAGACCAAGAATGCTGCATGTGCTGAACTCTTGCACAGTCTCAAAGCCAGAGATATTGGACCAATGGCAGATATTACTAGGAATGCGCCTCTATTTCAAGCCAGAGGACATTGAGTAAAATTGAGTGTCGGGGGGTGGGGGGTGGAACAGACAAAAGAAAATATTTATTAACCCAGCATGTTATGAAACTGTGGAACTCCTTGCCACAGGATGTGGTGATGGCACCTGGTCTCTTCCACTGTTCCTGTATTCCTTTCCAAATCCAGGAAGCGGGAGGAAGAGCAGCAGAGGCAGTGGTAGGTGTGCCACCTCTTATGTTGGACTGGCATTTGGTGTGGCAAGGCAGTGTGCAAGTTGGACAGCAGCATTTGGAGTGCCATTTGAAGTGTTGGGCCAGACATGCATGACACCCCATGCATGTCACTAGAGAGTGGTCCAAACATACTTCACGGTGGCCCTTGTGCTGGCCAAACTTTACTGGCCTAACTGTGCCGGCCTAACTCCAGGTTAGGATTGCTCTCTCACTTAGATAACATATGCAACTGTCTTAGGTAACATATGAAACTGAAGACTATTTGTTCATCTAGCCTAGTTATTTTTCAGCATACTGTTTATTGAATGTCTCAGTTGAATGGCAACAGCTCTCCAAGGGCTCAGGCTGAAGTTTTTCTTACACCTGCTGCCTGAGATCTTTGGTAACTGCAGTTGCTGGAGACTGGATCTGGGGCTCTCTGCAAAGAAACCTTGCAATCTGCTACAAGCCTTCCCCATAGCTCTGCCCCACATTTGTCTTCTGAGCATCAGTCTGTGGCTTTGCCTCTTTGCTTTCCTTTGTGTGATGCTACCTCTTCTGCTGGGAGAATCCAGCCCCTGATAGGAGTCCTTAATATGAACTTAACTAAAACTTTATTTTCGGCATCTGCTAAACGAAGGAAGGCAAAACGCAGCCTGAGCCGATGCTGTTTGGGAGCGAAGATGTGCTTGTTTATGTACAACCCTTTGCACAGCCCCAGAGAGTAACATTCTTCTTTGATTAGCTGAGCCTCCCACACGCCCCGGCAACCAGGAATTTGTGTGGGAAACCTATTTACGAAACTGTCTCTCCTCCAGCACTACACTGAAGTGATGCAAGGGAAACAGCACAAGAAAACAAAACCAAGCAGCTAGCAAGACAGAAGTCAAATGTCATGACAGAACTTCATACATGGGGCATTCTTGGAGAAGGTGGGATGTTTTCAGCCAGCACAGCCAAGGTAGACTTTTCCAGCAGGGAAAAGTCTTCTCTTCTCTCGGCACCATCATTAGGAATTTCTGGAAAGGCTCAAAAACTTCTCTTTGGTGGTTTCCAACAGCAAACTGAGGAACAGGCACTGTTGCCCCAGAAAGTGAAGAAAATGACTAGGACATTATTTAGAGCACAATCCTAACATGGAGTTAGGCCTGCACAGTTAGGCCAGCAAGGTTCAGCTGGCACAAGGGCCACTGTAAAGTATGTTTGGACCACTGTCAGAAAGGCCAGCACACAGATGTGCACCCTCCTCCCTGACTCCAAGAGTGGTCCAAATGCACTTTATGGTGGCCCTTGTACTGGCCAAAATTTGCTGGCCTAACTGTGCCAACCTAACTCCAGGTTAGAATTGCTGTCTCTGTAATGTTTCTCCTCCCTCCAACAAAGGTTGGAGGCTTCAACCTTGTCTGGTAGATTTATCAAGCATTGCTAACCAAGAGTGATGAATAGAACCTCCATGTTGAGGGGCAGTATATCACTGAATACCAGGTGATGAGAGAAGCAATAGCGGAAGAGGGTTGTGACTTTCTGGCTCTGCTTGTGCGCTTCCACAGAGGCACCTGCAAAACAGGATCCCAGACAAGATGGGTTGATTCGGCAGGACTCTCCCCTCCTGTTGCTCCCCAGCAACAGGCATTCAGTGGCATAACATCCTCTGTACATGGAGGTTCCATATAATCATCATGATCAATAGCCACTGATGGATTTCTTCTCTTCCATAAATCTGTCTAAACTCCTCGGGAGATAGCTAAGAAAGTGACTTTGGGGTGTTCTTATGTTGTTGTTGTTCTTATGCTCTTTGCATAAGTTCTTAGGCATAAGTTGTTCTTTTGCCCTTTGCTGTGATTCAGAACTGTATAAAGAAGGCAGCTTGGTATATATTTAGAGCCCCACCCCCACCCCTGCCAATGCAGCAGCACCAAAAGGCTACCTGCAAGGTGAGGGGACACAATTCAGATCAGGAAATGACTAATCCCCAAGGAAGATATTTAATGCAGAAAAATCACTTTTTTTCCTAAAGTTCCTTCTCATAGTGAGAACAGATGGTCGTGAAGGAAGCAAGGGGACAAGGAGCCATATATCAAACACACCAAGGTGCATTCTGAATTAACAGAGGCTGTTTAGGGAGAGTGGGCTTTGAAAAGTCATAGCTACTCCTCCCTTTGTAGGTGGTCCACATTGTTCATTTCAAACCTGTTGTTTTTCCACCTCTTTGAGGGCTAGAAACTTATTCTTAGGAAACCCCACAATGTTAACCTAGACTTGTGTTGTGCATGTATAAGATGTGGAGAGGAGAAAGAAAAGACACATTCTGGCAGTTCTGACAGAAGAGCCAGAGTCTGTTTCTAACTAGATCCTGATATACATATCTTCTTATACAACGTTCAAGGCACTGTATGCCAATGGTTTTTAGCACCAGGACCCGCTTTTTAGCATGACAATCTGTCTAGGACCCATTGGAAGCGATGTCATGGCCGGAAGTGCCATCACTGTGGTGCAAGAGCCTGCTGCTTTCCTGAGAATGCAGCAATCAGTTGGGTTATTTCTCAGCCATTTTCCAATAGCAAAGTGAATCAGAAAGAAGAAAAAGCCTATTTACAACCTTGAGACAAGCAAAATAACCACACAGACCTTCCTTTTCCGGTGCCTCATCTTCCCATACTTTCAATGATGGCTGCGCTAGGTGCTTCACAACCCACCTGAAATTGGCTCACGACCCACCTAGTGGTTCCAGACCCACTGTTTGAGAAACACTGCTGTATGCCATTCATTTAAAAGAGAATGTAGTAACCTGGATCTCTGATAAACATGGCCTCAATTCACAGCAAAGTGGAAGAAAAGCACCAGTTCTCTAATGTATTGTTCTAGATGAGTCAAAGAACTAGTGGATATCGGGCAGGACCTCAAAAGGTTGACCTGGGGAGGTAGAAGTGGCAAGCATCAAGTCAAAATCTGCAAATACAAAATTGCTCAGATTAAGGAGTTCTTGGGGTCAAGGTATTAAGGTATGCAGCAGCAGCTGTAGGACCTTGGACAGCTCCTTGAATTCAAGAGATGTTGCTCCAACCAAAGTCAAAGTTCATCTGATTCTTTATATGCCAACAAAGGCCTGATAAGTGACTAGTCCTACCCTTGGCTGAGGTTGAAAGAGATGTCAAGAGGGTAGAATTTTCCCCTTCGTTGTCTATTTTTGCAATCTGAAAATCTCTGCCAATAGGGAAGGTGCTCCTCTGAGGAGGAATCCCTTCATTGCCAGCCTGTTCTAACAAACAGCATCAGATGCTGTCCCTTTGCCCCTAGCAACAAGCTACATCCAGATCAGCTTTGAAACTTCAGATGCATTTCATGCAGCACTTCTAACCTGTCCTCTGCCTGACAAAAAACAACCCTTGAATTTAGACTCCATGTGACTCGCCCCCTTGAATATAGATCCTGTCAACTTGCATTACGCGTGGATAACACAAATATTAAAGACATACCCTCTAGGAAAAAAAAGCTTACGCAGCTTTTTCAACGTGAGCAGAATACAGAAGAGGTTTCTGTGGCACCAAGGAAACTTCACAATGAGGGCAAGAAAGAGGGAAATCAAAGGTCCTCGTCATTCTTAAGGAAGTGTAGTATAGTGGCTAGAGTGCTGGGCTTAGGCTGGGTAGACTTGGGTTCAAATTCTCATTCAACCACTATTGTTACTGAGAACAGTCACAGTCTCTTGGTCGATCATACGTCACAGAAGTCCTACGAGGATGAAAAGGGAGCAGGGAGGAGACCATTTGCATAGAACAATTAGAATTGCCCTGCTGGAACAAACCATGGTCCAGCATAAGTGACCTACAAGATAATTTTGGAAAGCCCACAAATAGAGCCTTAAAAGCATTTGCTTCCCCTTAATATTCTCTACCACCACCACCATGCCCAGGCTACCAGCATTCATCACCAGGCTGTCTCTGAAGTTTATTTTTCTCATTTTTTATACCGTCCTTCTCCCACTTCTTTCCCTCCTTTTGCCCTCACAACAACCCTGTCAGGTAGGTGAGACTGAGAAATAGTGACTGGTCCAAGGTCACCCAGGAAGCTTCAGAGCTGAGTGGGGATTTGGACCTCGATCTTCAGATGTAGGTCCAACTCCCAAACTTCCACCCCATCCTGGTTCTTGGGATGGAAGTTGGAAGTTCATCATACCCATTCTGACAAATGGCCATCAAGAGATGTTTCTTTCATGAATGCATCTCTAGCCCACCACTCTTCTTTCCTTGGCACTTCCTCTTTCCCTCCATTTCCCTCTTGAAGCCAAGAAGCAGAAGCAGGAGGAGGAGGAGAAGTGGCAGCAAGCACCTCCCTGCCAATCCTCTGCCTGAGGCTACTGTCTCAGTTGGCTTCACGAATGGGCTCACCCTGCCAGCACCACATTTAAGCACAGGACTTCTGCATCCACGCTGATGTTTCAAAGTAAGTTGCAGCGGAGCAGACAACAGCTTTTGAGAACAGCTCTCATATCCCTGCATTGTTCTGAGGCCAAGGAAAGGCCAAGGAGTGGGAATGGAGGTCACTTCCTGTACTCATCTTCCGGGAAATTGCAGGGAGGTGCCCGGCTTGCTGCCCAAACTAAGCCTCCAACGCTGTTTTTGGCAACTGGAAGCAAGCACTGTGCAACCTCTTTCTGGTGGCCAACTAAAACTGTGGAATTTGTGCTGTGGATTAGTCCTGCCACTCCCTTTCTACAGTGGGGGGGAAGCAACTGCCTTGTGTATATTTTGCACATTCTGGGCAGGGAGACAATCTACCCAGGCAAGAGGTCATTGCCATTCTCGGCATCATAACTGGCCATTTCTGGGCAGAGGTGGATCTACAGGGAGGGCAAAGCTCTAAGAGTTGCAAGAAGCCTTACCCTGTCATGTAAATCCCTCCTCTCCCTTGCTGCTGTAGCCAGTAAGCAACGCCAAGATGTTGCTGTTCCCTGTGAGGATTGGCTAAAACGGTGCAGGAGAGGAATGATTTCCACTGCAAGGTAAGGCTTCTTGCAACACTTAGAGCTCTGCCCTCCCTTAGATCTGCCTCTGTTTCTGGGCCCAGCTCAGATGCCTGCTTCAGTATAACCCTTCAGTAGTAAGCATGGTAGAATGGTTCTAGAGCTTTAAAGGTACTGATACTCAAGTTCCAAGTTTCGCTTCTCATATAGACCACTCCTGCTCAAAACCTCTTCTGCAAAAACAAACATGTTCTGTTGGCTGACCACCACACTGCTGTTCTTAACTGTGCCTGCTTCTGGGCCCTTTAAGCCTCACCTGCCTACTCTGTGGGAGGACCACCCAGGCTGTGGGGCCTGCTTCGGAGTTTGGCTAAGGTCTGGGCTTCAGAGCTTGCTCTGCACTTTCAAGATCTCATCTCTGGGTTGTGGGGAGGCTGTTGCATAGCTCCTGCTCCCTGCTCCTGACTGCAGCATTTAAGCCTGGACCTCTGCCAGAATTGTATCACCACTCTGCCTCTGTTGCTGCAACCCCAAAATTGGACCTGGCCTGTTTCGGACTACACATCCACTTTTGGCCCACTGGGAGTGCAATCCTCACCTGGAACGAGGCTGGCACAGTTAGGCCAGCAAAGTTTGTCCAGCACAAAGTATGGTCGGACCACACTCGGAGTCAGAGAGGCCAGCACACAGACGTGCATCATCCCTCCTGACTCTGAGTGGTCCAAACGCACTTTACAGTGTCCATTGTGCCAGCCAAACTTTGCTGGCCTAACTGTGCCGGCCTAACTCCAAGTTAGGCTTGTGCTCTGGGACTGGTAACCAGTTGCCCCAGTCCTGCAGTTGTATTGCTTGGCACCTGACCTTTGCTGAGGTCTAGCAAAGCCTTTCAGTACCCTTTCAGTACGCAGAAGTTGCACAGGAAAGCTGCCTTATACTGAGTCAGACCATTGGTCCATCTGGCTTCAGACCGTCAACACTGACTGGAAGCAGCTTTCTCGGGTTTCAGGCAGGGGTCCTTCCCAACTCTATTGGGAGATGCTTCCATGGATAAGCTGGGGACCTTCTGCATGCACGTGGCTGCTCTTCCACTGAGCTGTCCCTGCCCTGTCATCTTTCCCATTAGGTTTTTTGGCAGGAAGTACGTTTGCTCCATAAAACTACTCCACCGAGTCCTTTAAACGACTATCAGAAGGTCTCGCCGTCATTTAAAATACTGCACAGAGCATTTAACTGTGGGGACGTGTGTGAAGGCACCCAACGGAAGGGCACTTGGTGTAGCAAAAAAAAAATCATGATGAATCCCACCGCGATGCCGAATGCAAAAGCAGCCCAACTTTTCAAAAGCAGCCAAGTGCAAGACTCTGGGTCATTTGAGCAGGAGACAACATGTAAATCAGAAACGCAGCGGAGATCACTTACGGCCGTTTCTATTTTTTGCCTTCTCCCAGGCTCCAGAGATACTGGAAACATCTTGCATTAATACTCCAAGTCACTGAAAATGCACAAGAACCCACAATTCTCGCTGAATGCCCACAGCTCTGCTGACAGCGATGTGGAGCGGGCTAAAAATAGCTGCTTTGATTTAAAAACGCGCGCGCGCGCGCACGCACGCACGCACGCACACACACGCACACACACAGAGAGAGAGAGAGAGAGAGAGAGAGAGAGAGAGAGAGAGAGAGAGAGAGAGAGAGA
>JAJKFI010000020.1:10757036-10770195 GCA_029204185.1 Lerista edwardsae | reverse complement strand
AGAGAGAGAGAGAGAGAGAGAGAGAGAGAGAGAGAGAGAGAGAGAGACCAGGCGGGTTTTAAAAGATGCAGAAATAAATGTTACACTTGCACTTTGTCTGGAACACACATACACACATGCTGCTACAAAAAAATAGAATACATCATTAAAAGATTTGCTTTAATTGTATCAGACGCTCTGATGATGCGCCAGGGGGGCAGGGAAGAAAGAAAGGAAAGAATTAAAGCTTACCAGGAAACATTAATCATTCTTAAAACAACTGAAGGCTGGGACAAGAGCATATATGTTATCTATCAGCAGTCTGCAGAGGCAAACTGCCATTGTTCCCCAGAGATTTATTATATTATATGGAAAGGGCAGGCACAGAGCTTCTGGCCCTGCCACTTTCTTTGGCTCAATAGGTAGGTGGCCGATCAGATGTGCTCACGGTCGCCTGTGTCACCCATCTCTCCTCTTCTTTTTTGTCTTCCCTGGTGCTTTGCTAATGTGCCAGTATTGTTGCTCGCTCAGGCCACTGCCCCCACTGCCACAAAAGTCAATGGGAACGGAGCCATTAATTACAAGAGCGCCAAAGGATTGTGTGACATCTTAGGGGGGGGGGTTATCACAGGGACACAATGGTACCTTCCAGACTGAGGCTAATTCCATTGACGGTAATGAGACTTATCAGCACCAATTCCATTTGCGGCTTGGCCTTAATCCGAAACGTCTACAACAGCGAGGCAAGTGACAGTTAAAACAATTAAGGGAATCAACTGGCTAACCGAGTTGACCCTGGTCAGAGCTTTCCTGATCCAGGTAAAGTTTGGGATCTGGCTTGCCTCCAGTCCTTAAAGCGTCATGTGTGTGTGTGTGTGTGTGTGTGTGTGTGTGTGTGTGTGTGCGCGCGCGCGCACATGCGCGCAACGTCAGCTACTAATGCACAAAACTTCTGAAAGCTGCAGGGCAATTTTTGCTTTCTAAATGGGCAGCCCAATCCAGAACTGCCTGGCTGTTGTTGGATGCAGCAGTAGCCTTTTGGCTACCACTGCACCCACAGCGGCCAGGCAGCCACTGGGATCTCCCTAGGAGAAGAGGACATTTGTCCCCTTTCCCCAGAGAATACCCCGCCATCAGGGGCAGACCTAGTCAAAATGGCGCCCGGGGCACCCAATAGAAGTGCGCCCCCATGGGAGCCTAGGTCTACCCATTGGGACCAGCCACGGGTAGACCTGGATTCCCCTCGAGGGAGCCCAGGTCTACCCATTGGGACCAGCCACGGGTAGACCTGGATTCCCCCTCGAGGGAGCCCAGGTCTACCCATTAGAAACAACCGCAGGTAGACCTGGGCTCCCGAGCCCAGGTCTACCCGCACAATGTTGCAGGGGCCACTGGCGCCCCCCTAGATGGCCCCAAGATGGCGCCCAGGGCTCTTGCCACCCTGCCACCCCCTAGATCCGCCACTGCCCACCATCCACTATTTTGCTGGCAGTGAATCAAGCAGCCCCATGTCAGACTGCCTGAGCCACCATCGGGGATAAGATCCGACGATGGAAGCCACGCCCAGGTCCCACCCCCTTGTGGCTGACTCCTCCCCTCCCCCCACCTGATTCCTCCCCCTCCCTGCCTCCCCCTTGCCTCAAACGGGCTTACCAGTGGCCAGAGCTTCTGGAGAGCCAGTCAGCTGCCCACTTGTGTTGGGGCCTGGTGCTGAATGAGCGCCACCCCAGCGCGAGCATAAATGTGTCGCAGGCATGCTTTACGGCACATTCATGGCATTTTTGCCAGTGATACACATGTACAGCTGGTGATACGGGCCTTCTGGATCGGGCCCTCGGTTTCTATAAGATTGGACTACTGCAATGTGTTGTACATGGGGCGGCCCTTGAAGGCTTTCCAGAAGCTTCCGGTAGTACAAAACACAGCTATACAGTGACTAACAGGGACAGGCTACAAAGAACGTATCTCGACGATGCTCCTAGCTACACCGGGAGCGGGCCCACGTTTTGACACAGTTCAGAAAGTGCTGGATATGGTGCATCAAAGTTCTAAGCGGCACAGGATGTGCTACCAGAGGCGCAACCTTCTTCTATGCGAGCCTGCCTGAACCTGCCATCAGAGGCCTCCTCTCTTAGGTGGGTGGTGATGGGGAAGAGGGCGTCTTCGGTCACAGCGCCCTGCATATGGTTGCCATCCCCACAGAAGGTCACCTGGCACCAGCCTCAATGCATTTTTGGCTCTGAGCAAACACGTTTTACTTGCCCAGGCATTTCAGCATGTTTTATAGCTGCTTTCAGTGTTGTGTTTATGGCACCTGCTGGGGTTGATTGATGTCTATGGCTGTGGCTTCTGTAATGTGTATGGCTACTTTTAAAAATAAATTTTCAAATATTTTTAAATGGGGTCTTATTGAATTGAGCTTGGCTTAGATCCAAAGAGCTGCTTAGGCATATCCAGTAGGACCTTAAGGGCACAATCCTAACCTGAAGCTAGGCCAGCATAGTTAGGCCAGGAACGTTTGGCCGGCACAAGGGACACCGTAAAGCATGTTTGGATCACTCTCAGAGTCAGGTATATGTCTGTGTGCCGGCCTCTCTGACTCTGAGAGTGGTCCAAACATACTTTACAGTGTCCCTTGTGCCGGCCAAACTTTCCTGGCCTAACTATGCCAGCCTAACTTCAGGTGAAGATTGTGCCCTAAAACTACTGCTGCTGCTGCTGCTGCTGCTGCTGCTGCTGCTGCTGCTGCTGCTACTACTACTACTACTTTCTCCTTTGCTTTTGAGTGGCAGTTTCCCATGCCATGTCACAAACTGTTTTTAAGCTTTGGGGAGCTTTGTTTTTATTATTTTCAATTGCACAGTGCTCTGAGAGTTTTGTTTTGAAGGACATCTTATTAATTCACGAAGACATGTGCGCGCACACAAGCTGTGGCATGCAAAGCTGGCTCTAGCAGCAGCGGGACCCAATGTGGGGCATTCCTGTGGGATTCCATCCCAACCCTCCCTGCAGGGCCCCCACTCACCAAGACGAGTGCTGTTCATGCCACATGCAAAGCATGGCATGTGGAAGTAGTTGGTGGTGATATCATAACATCACCGCCAACTGCTTCCAGGTGGCCCATCTTGGGCTGTTCAGAGACAGAAGCAGGTGGGAGAGCTGCGCCCCACTGACTTACAGCCCACAGAGATCCCAGCTGCAGCCATAGGCAATATGCTCACCCTGCTAGTGCGGGGGGCCCCTGAAGCGCGGGGTCCGATGTGATGACATTGGTCACATTGGCTTAAAGCCGGCCCTGATGGCATGAGTACCATAGGCAGTAGGGACAGCCGCACCATGAGGTTGGCTGAAGCGCTTGCTTTGAGTGGTGGGCTGGAGGAAGTGCCCCTTGCCCCACACCCCTTTTTCTTGGAAGGTAAGTGAGAACAGGAAGGGGTGCAGTGCCACTGCAGAGGATCAAGCCAATGGAGGTGGAAATGGAAGCCACCACTCTGGTCCTTTTCTTGAGTGCTCTCTTATCAGGGGAATGATGGGGAGGGTGGGGGCTGATTCATGGCTTTGCTGATGCTGGTACTGAATGCTTCTCTCCAAAGCCCGT
The DNA here is from genome assembly GCA_029204185.1 of Lerista edwardsae. NCBI lineage: Eukaryota > Metazoa > Chordata > Lepidosauria > Squamata > Scincidae > Lerista > Lerista edwardsae. The sequence continues at coordinate 10,766,618 of JAJKFI010000020.1, read as the reverse complement.
GGACACTAGAAGCCAAACTGCATTAAGGGCCATATTTGACCAGACACACATGCAAAAGCCTTCCAGAAAATGCCTTTCCAATGGCAAAGCCTTTCCAATGGCTTTCCAGCTTTCCAATGGCAAAGCAGCCATTGGAAAGCTGCAGCTGAGAGCAAAGGATAATCCCTGGATGATGAGGCTGCTTAACTCTTTCATCACTGGCCATTTTTTAACTTGAAAATGGTCTCGCAAGCTGCTTTTCTAGAATTGAGGAATTTGCTTTCTCCCATTTGTGCAAAAGCTCGTGCGGGTGGTCAGAGAGAATTTTGAACAGAAAATCAGCCAGAAGAGAAAAAGTGAAAAATTCCTTCTCCACCATTCACGATCGTAGTCTCCTGCAACTGCAGTAAGCCCTCTGCTTCAGGTACCAGATGATCTTGGGCTGCCCCTGATGAATAAGAGCAGTTTAGTGCATACGTGCATAAATGAGTGCACATGAACCCTAAAGTATCATGCACTGTACAGGCCACCATTTCACCTACATCAGCCTTCTGGGGTCTATTTTGAACTTACCGGAGGACAATTGACAGTTCACAAAACTGACCCGCGTGGCTGATATGTGCCTTAGTGTTCGTGTGCAGGCAGTGACATGCTTGTGCACTGAGATGCCTCCATTCATGCAGAGATTTCATTTGCGGAGCCCTGAAAACTCTAGCTACTCACACAAACAATGGTAACATGGCATAACCCAAAAGGAAAAAATAAGGACAAAATAGGGACCACAATTTACTAGGGATGACAAGTAGCAGAAAATAAGGACAGCCCTTAGTAAACAGGCACAGTTGGAAGGTCTGGAAACCTGCTTGATGAGAGATGACAATGAGACAAAAAATGTTCCAATGGACTGAGGGCATCGAAACCTCCCTTGCGCTACCTTCATTGCTCTGAGAAAAACCAACAAACCCGAACGATCCTTCAATATGAGTTGCAGCAACTATTAATGAGTGTGGAAGCCAATGATTTCCTTGCCACTGGGAGTTAATTAAAGCAAAACCAACATTCCCTTTTTAATAAAGGCTCTTGGATGTAGCCATACGTACAGGAGCACATTTCCTTCTGTTGTTGCTGTTGCTTTCTGGAGGACAGAAATAATTAGGCTTGTGACTCTAAAGAGAAATGAAAGATGCAATTAAGAGGACTGACTCCAAGCATGGCTCCTGGTCAAGATATGTTTCTTTTTCACTGACTCAATCCCTTTCCGATTCTTCCACCGTCCTGTTATCTGGGCAAAGCCCTCTTGTTTTGCTCTTGCAATTTGCCCTGACTCAATGCTTGTTGATGTGAGTGTTTCCCCACTGGCAAAGACAGATAATGATCCCAAAGTTGGAGGATATCATACAGATGTACTCATCTCCGTATTTTTAAAAAGATACACACACATCAGAACTGCTAACTGGGCAAGAGGCACTTTTCCAAGTGGTGCTCCTCTTATATTTAGCAGGGGGAGAGTAATTGTCCCTATTCACCCCTGCGCAGTGTCTTTCTAGTGGCATTTTGTTTTGTTTTTTTAGATTGTGAGCCCTTTTGGGACAGGGAGCCATTTAACTTTATTATTATTATTTGCCTGTAAACCGCTTTGGGAACTTCATGTTGAAAAGCGGTATATAAATACTTTTTGATTGATTTTGATTGAACTGATGCGCGAGGAAAACTCCAAAGCTCTGGGAAGCTTTGGCCATGAAGTTCGGGCCTGCAGATCATAAATACAATAAATCATCATGTTTTTGCTGAAATGGCACAACATCTGCTAATAGATAGCATCTTGTTTCTGAGCTGACACGCCATTAATCTCACTTCGGTTTCTCAAGAGGAAGGTTTCCTTTGCTTTTCAGCCCTGATCTGGCTGCCCTTGCCACATCTAGCAAATAGAGGTCCAACTTAAATGGATTTCTGAGGAGCATCAGTGGCACCCTGGAGGCTCTTCCACAGAAGAAGGAACAGGGTGCGCAAAACTGCAAGCAGAACTCCTCTGGGGAGAACCCGGAAGTGACATCATGTGACATTGTGATGTCACTGCCCTGGGCGCCGGGGCAGTGCAGAATGCCACTGATGCTGAGCGCACACAAACAACAACCGCTCCTGTAGATAATTAATCTCGCTGACTTCAACTGCCGGTATTTCTGGCTTTAAGCCAAATGTTGAAATAAGCACCAGGGACTTCACTTGAGACCATGCCAGCAGCCCAGTGAGCAATGAGAGAACCAGAGGGTTGCAGGTGACTACTGCTCTGATGCCAACCATCAAAGACGACAGTTTTAATGAAGCTCGTGACAACTACCAGGCCAGGGCATGAAAAGGATGGCCACACCCAGGAAGCAAGAAGTACCTGGAGGTAGATAAATTGGTAGGGATCAAGTGGCTCTGGAAAGCCAGACCAAATCTGACTGCATTTCTCTTTAAGCCTCTCCATTTAAACCCTTATGAGATATACATCCAAAGGCCAAATTCCAGAAGGGTCGCTTTGTTTGCTGCGCTTCCAAAGAACAGGCATTCAGGGGCTGTTTTCTTTGCTATGGTTCCTGCTGATGTTGACAGAAGCAAAACGGAAGGAAGTCAAGGCAGAATGGTGAAACGCACAGCACGCACGCACGCACGCACACGCAAACACACACAGAGACCTCTCTGCTGCTGCCAACTACAGCCCTGCTGGGTTTGAGCCTTGTTCCTGTGCCAGGTGGGTGGAAACGGGTGCAGCCAGCAAAGGTAGTGGCAGGGGACGTGATGAAAACAGAAGCCTCTGCAGCAGCCTGCTTCATCTACAGTACCTCCAACATTACCAGGGCTAAATGCAGTTCTAACAAGTACAGGTTGAGCATCCTTTATCCGGACTGCTTGGGATGGGAAGGTATCTGGATGTTGGATTTGTCTGGATTTTGGAATACTTGCACAAATCTAATGAGAAATGCTTCCTCTTGCTCTTTTCACTGGGACCCATTTGGGTGTCTGCTGGCTTTGTTGCCATTTTTCAACTATCACAGAGCAGAGAACAGAACTTACAGCCTGTCCATGGGACTGAGCACAAGACTTTCTTTCTACTGGAAGTTTTTTTTAAAGTCTTGGAGAAAGATGTCTGGATTTCTGAATCGTCTGGATTTTGGCTGTTCAGATAAGGGATAATCTGCCTGTATTGCCATTGCTCCATGTAACTCCATGGTAGGTATTTAATGTTTATCATTCCCACAGAATGCCTTGTAAGATTAGGGCTGCACTCCTATGCACACTTCTTAGAGCAGTCAGAGGCGGATCTACAGGGAGGGCAAAGCTCTAAGTGTTGCAAGAAGCCTTACCCTGTCATGTAAATCCCTCCTCTCCCTTGCTGCTGTAGCCAGTAAGCAATGCCAAGATGTTGCTTTTCCCTCTGAGGATTGGCTAAAACGGTGCAGGAGAGGAGTGATTTCCACTGCAAGGTAAGGCTTCTTGCAAAACTTAGAGCTTTGCCCTCCCTTAGATCTGCCTCTGAGAGCAATGCTCTTAAAATCACGACCCACTAAAGTTATGACCCACTATAGAGAGCAGGGCAACGGCCATTTCTCCTTGGAAGTGGCCCAAGAAAGCGATGCCTGGCAGTGCTACAGTGACTGCAGCACAGCGGGCATCTAGGGGTATTTGCCCTTACCTTGGAGGGGGGGTCGAGAGGGTGTCCCAAGCACTGGGGAGGCCCTCTGCCATATATATGGGCCTCCCTGATGCTTAAAATAGCTCCACGGTACAGTCGGAGCTCACTTCCTGATTTCTCGCATACTTCACATACATTACAGCAGTAGGTGTACAACAACCCTATAAGGTAGGCCGGTGTTTATTTTGCAGGTGTGGTCCTATGCCTGAGAGTGGCTATCCTAAGGCCATCCAGTGAGTCCTCAGAGGAAGTGAGACACAGACAAGGGCATCTTGCTTCACAGTTCATCCGCAATATTACACTTCCCTGCCTAGGGAAGGGCTAGAGCTCAGTGGTGGGATTCAAATAAATTAACAACCGGTTCTATGTCCTTCAGGGCGGCCTTCAGGGCCATCCGCTGCCTTTCTTCCCTCTCCCAACCTGAAATTGGCAACCGGTTCTGCAGAATAAGTGAGAACTGGCTGAATCCAGTGGTGTCATTCAAATGATTTAGGAACAGGAACTCACTTTTGATTGGCACTTGTCGGGAACCCAGAACCAGCCACGGAGCCCGTTAGGATCCGGAACGCCCGTTCTGGTCCATTCCCCCTGAATGACATCACTGCCTTCACCCACCTAAGAATGCGAAGTCGCTCCCTTTAACCCTCTGAGTGCCGGCCAACCAAGAAGAAAAGCTCTTTGCAGAGGAATTGGGAGGGGGGAGGGAGGAGAGTGAAGTGGGAGGAGTCAGCCCTAATTTTAACTAGTGGAACCGAGTTCCCCCGCGTTCCCCCTGCATGACATCACTGGCTGAATCCCACCACTGTGCGTGCCTGAATTCAATCCCTGGCATATCCAGAGCAGAGAAGAATTCCTGCCTGAAACTGGGGATTGCTACTGCCAGCCTGTGCTGGCCACACTGGGTTCGATGAGCCAAGGGCCGGACTCTGCACACGGCAGCGCTCTGTATTCTCCTGAAGGTGAGCTGGCCCTGCTGAGCAAATCAATGCCTTAAGAGCCCTAGGAGCCGGGACGGCTGCCCTTGCTGAACTCCCCTTCTCTGCACTATCCAAAGGGACAGGAGCCCAGTTCTCTTGGCAGCCAGGTTCCCTGGATAAATCAGCTTTCAAGGCTGACACAGCATTGTGGCATGTGTGAATGTTTTTTTTTTTTTATTTCCTGGATAAGACATTGGAGTTCATTTATCATACAGACGGACCGTTATGTATGTTATTTTTAAGGGTGTTGCGGGGGGACGGCAGCGTCGTGATTTTGAAATTACCATTGCAGTTATTTCGGTATCGTAGCAGCTTCAATGGAAGTACAGCAATGCAGTACTATAAAACACGTACTCGCGGATTAACGGCATCCCACTAAGATAAACAGTGTACCTGATAGGAGGCTTGCGCTGCAACCCTATGCAGAGTTAGGCTGCTTGAAATCCCATTGGACTCAAGGAGAGTCAAGCAGTCCACAGTGTTTGCCTCCTTGGAGATAAGACCTAGGGCCAGCTAATCCATGGGGCTCACAGACGCAGTAGCATCAGAGGGTGGATTGATGGAGGGACCCTGCCTTGGTTTCAGCCACTCCCCCTACTCCTGCTGCCTGGATTAAAAAAGAACTGGAGTGGAAGAAGAAATGTGCAGGAGAGTAGAGTGGTGGGCTAGAGTGTCCCACCTCAAGAGTTAGGTTTTGCTGTCACTACTTAGCCTTATAGGATCAGCCACCACCTTACAATATGAGTTTTCCCAGCTCCGTTTCATTTCCAGCCGCCTGACACCTTATTCATGCTGATTGCCCTCAAATGAGCCATCCTCCAAAGCCATTCGTGCACTTATTTACAGCTCTCGCTGGGCTCATATTCTAAAATCACTTATCCTATTAAAGGAGAGCAGCAACAAGTGAATTGCCTGCAATCTCACTCCTGGGTTCCACAGCATGGAACGAGAAGGGCAACACCAGCAACTCCTTGCTCAGGTGTTGAGATGGTCTGCAGGATACTCTCTCTCTCTCTCTCTCTCTCTCTCTCTCTGTGTGTGTGTGTGTGTGTGTGTGTGTTTTGCTAATACTATAGGTATGGACTACACTCTTTACCTCCAGCTCAAGTCCAATGGAGAAGGTCCAAAGCTCAGTGTACTAGCAAAGCTAGAGGGGGAAATGTTAAGTACTGCAGGCTCCTCAATGCGCCGTGTAAGCAGACCCTCCCACTCGTCATCAGAACCATTCTGGACAGCGACAGCAATGCACAGGAGATGCAGCTTGGTTCTGCCACTGCCCGGAATGCAAGTGAGAGAGGCCTCTCCGCAAAAGGCTGGAATCCTATCTGCACTGACCTGGGAGTAAGCCCCATTGACTCTAATGAGTTTTACTTCTGAATAGTCATACATAGGATTGGGCTGAAAGTCTCCCTAGGGAACGGGATACTGACAAAACAACAAAAAGATGGTGGTAGGCCAGACAGGCTTATCTGGGAAGGGGATCCCACAATGTTGGCACCACAGCAGAAAAGGCCCTGCACTCAAGAGTCACTTATACACTCACCCACCAAATCCAGGATGGGACCACAGAGGCTGAACAGAGTGTGCAACTGGAAATGTGTGGGGCACTTTATTTTCTTTATTGGAGAGTGCAATCCAATACGCTGTCTTGCTGCTAGCGTCAGCCCAATGGCAGCAGCGTCGGACCAAAAGTAGTTCGGCTAGTTCAAGAGTGATTCTGGGCGGGGGGGGGCGTTTCTGGGTGGGCTGGGAGGTGTGCCGGAGAGGAGGCGGAGCTGGGATGGCGCAGGCGCAGATCCGAGGAGCCCAGAGAGGCTCCTGCCTGCTCCCAAGCGCAGTTTATGATAGTGGCTTAAAAAATTTTTATACTGCCTTTCCTATGTCGAACACTTCCCACAGATCCTTTGCTTATCTCTTTGGAGCTGCTAAATCCACTCGGCAGAACTCATCTTCATTTATAACATTGTAATGGGTTATTTTAAATGTCCTATTCCTTTCCTTATGATTAGCTTTGGTAACTGCATATCATTTGTACCTGGGTATAAGATACTTCCAGGTAGAATAATCATTAGAATTACGCATTATGGCAAGATCGAAACATGTGATCCTATTTGATCCTAAATTATGCACGGAAGGGATAGAGTCGATAGAGGGATGTTCTTTTCCCTCTCTCAAAACTCCAGAACCAGGGGGCATCTGCTAAAACTGAGGGTTGGGAGAGTTAAAACAGATAAAAGGAAGTACTTTTTTACCCAGCGGGTAGTTAATCTGTGGAACTCTTTGCCACAGGAGGTGGTGATGGGATCTGGTCTAGATGCCTTTAAGAGGGGATTGGACAGATTTCTGGAAGAAAAGTCCATTGTGGGCTATAGGCCATGATGGATTGTGCAACCTCCTTACATTAGTAGTAGACTATTTCAGAGTACCAAGTACAAGGGAGTGGCAACAGGATGCAAGCACCTTGTTGTCTCATGCTTCCCTGGGGCACCTGGTGGGCTGCTGCGAGATATAGGAAGCTGGACTAGATGGGCCTTTGGCCTGATCCAGCAGGGCTCTGCTTATGTTCTTAACAGATTGCACGCAATTTACGTCATTTAATGTATTCCTCATTGGATTCACCTTTGTGTAATAATATGACCTGGATGTGTAGCATATATATGAAAAAAAAAATTATTTCAGGATGCTTTGTAATAATTTATGAAGCACGTCTGAGAAATCGCCATTGGTTTTTCTTTTTAAATTGCCTGAATACAGGATAGGGTGATGGGGGAGGCAGTCCCAAAGCACTCTGAAGGCTTAAATACTTCTTCTGAAGCTGCTGTATAGCGAAATCTGTCAAATGCAGACTTCTCCCACGTAAGCAGGGGAGGACAGCTCCCAGGACAAATGGCCCCCATACGTGCCGCAGAGCTTTCGCCGTATTTCTTCACAGTATTGATCCCTGCTCAATATTACTCAGCCACTGTGAAGGCGTGCAGGGAGATTTGCTCAAGATCAGGAATGCTCAGCTAGAGAACAACAGGGGGCCTGTTTGGATGGGGGTGCAAGGAAAGGGGCTTAGCTAGGGTCACCAGATACAAACTGGGACAGAGTGCCTGTACCTTTTATAGAAGAGGGCAATTGGGCAGATGCAGCTTTTGAAACCCTTCAACAATGAGCCGCACTTGCCCCAATTCCCTCTTTAATACAACGGTTAAAGGTATAGCTTAAGCCTTAGCTAGGCTTGGCTCAGTGGTGGGCATGGCCAGACCATCACTGAGGCCACGTGAGGCAGTTGTCAAGGGGTATCCACTGGATCCACCTCATTCTCCCACTATGCCTTAGAGCGCAATCCTAAACCCCCATTGCGTTAGCACTACGCTCTTGCACTGGCCGAACACTGTCGCAAGTATGCCATCAAGCGCATCCATGTCGTGCTATGGCGCTGGGTTGGCGCAAGCATCAGTGCTGACGCTCGGGCACCGCCGCAACCGTCAGCAGCACCAGCCTTGCGCCAGTCAAGTGTTGGCAGCGCTTGGTCGGTGCAGGGCCTCCACGAGGGCGTGCCAGAGGCGTGCCGGGGGCATAACTGGGCAGCACAGTGGGAGGAGATGGGGGCGGTGACGCAGGACGGCCGTAGTGCCATATCCTAAAGCCCGGCCCCGATTCGGGCTGCTCCTGTCCACGTTCCTCTGCACCTGTAAAACAGCAGGTGAAGATCCGAGCAGACCCATAGGGGCGACCGGGGCTTACACGGGTGCGAGGGGAAAACCTGCATGTCCTGCATGTTGCTGGTTCTGCCTCCTGTTGGGCTTTAGCCCTGTTATGTCGGCCTTACTTAGGATTGGGCTTCCCATATCATTTAGAGCAGTGCTTCCCAAACTAGTGGGTCACTACCCACCATCCAGGGGAGCACCTGTCCTTTTAAGCAGCAGGGGGAGGGAGAAGGCAGCAACCCCATCCCCAGGATCACACTGCTGCAGCGGCCTTTTTTCCTAGACTGAAGAGCCCCAAACACTCTAGCCTTTCCTCATAAGGGAGGTGCCCCAGCCCAGTAATCATTTTGGTCACTCTCTTCTGCACCTTGTACACCTAGACATTAGAGTTGATGTGTCCTAATGCATTATCACATATACACCTAGACATGAGAGCATTCACTCTCCACTTTCACAGAGCTCAAAGAGGGAGCTGAACCTTAAAGAAAAGCCAGTCTAGCAACTCATGCTAAAAAATGTTAACAAGGCAACCCCAGTAGACCAAAACAGGGCAGTGACTTTCCATGGAGAGGAACCAGAAAGCATGGACCATCCCTGGAAAGAAGAAGTAATCTCTGCACCCTCCTTTGGATTTCTTTGTGCTGCTTCCATCAATTAAAGATTTTTACAAACCTTTCTTCTCTCCTTATATGCGAGCAACCTTCAATCATTCTGCTGTTGACATTCAGACAGAGCTGATTAAAATATCTCCCGCACCCAAGACCACATCACAATTCTTGAATGTTTTCCAACCCCCTTGGCATGCTGCTAAAACACACACAGTGTTCCTGCCCCGATCTGCCACTCCTTGATACTTTGTGCTCTCCAAATATTTGTCCACTTCTTTTGTATTTTTACAGGATTTCCCCCCTTTTTGGCAGGGCAAATGTACAAACAAGCAACTCTCGGTTTGATTTCATGATATGAACTTGGAAGCACAGCATTAGTCCTATGGGTAAGGGTTCGGGATTGTTTTTGTAACTCAAAATACTCCTGACATATTCCACATGTATGCACACATATGCACACACTCCCCCATACAAATACATACGTTGGTTCCCAACATTCCATCACACACCCAGGGGTTCGTAACCTGTGGGACCCACAAAAAGGGAACTGTACAAAGTGCATCTGAAATTAGAAATGTTTTTTTTTTGCCTTGAAGCAATCAATCAATCAATCAATCAATCAATCAATCAATCAATCAATCAATCAA
>JAJKFI010000020.1:10733776-10754438 GCA_029204185.1 Lerista edwardsae | reverse complement strand
CCGCGGTGGCGGGGAAGACGGCGAAACGGAGCGGTACGCAACGGGCGGGCTGCCGCTCACCCGTTCCTCCTGCCCAGCGTTCCGGCTGCATGACGCCGCTGCTTGCATCCAGCTGAACATTTAGAATTGCCACAGGCGAGTCCTAAATGTATGTTCCCTTGGGGATGGCAGCAGAAGGAAGAATCTCCCATGATGATTTTCCATGCATGCTTTGATGTTATCCTGAGGTTCTCAGGTAACATAGTGCTTCCCAAACCTTTGGGCACCAGGGCCCACTTCAAAAAAACACACACAAAAAAACCACACAAAAAAAAAACTATCACGACCCACTGGGCCAGAAGAGAGAGAGATCTAGAGCACACATATGTGAGCCATCCTCCCTGACTCCAAGAGTGGTCCAAACATGCTTTACAGTGGCCCTTGTGCCGGCCAAACTTTGTTGACCTAACTGTGCTGGCTTAGTTTCAGATTAGGATTGCCCCCCCCCCCCCGCTAAAAACAGTAGCATGCCTTGTGGGTGGTCCAGGGAGTCACAAGGGCCCGAGCGGCAGTGGAGCTCACCCACCTGCTCGAGCCGCCACAGTCACAAAGATGAGTGGCGTTGGGTGCATCTGCCTGACTTGCGCTTGGAGCGCTCCAAAGTGGAGTGTGGCATGGTGGGGGCAGTGCTGGGGGCAGATAGTGCCAGGGGTGGCAATCATCGACCTGGCCAGGGCACAGCCTCAGCTGGGCCTGCCACTGTCTAGAAAGGAACAATTATTTATTCATAAGAATTAATAATAATTGGGGTCCTAAGCCCTCAAGGCTGCTAGAGACTTTACATATAGTATATGCATGTGAACATTTGCTAGACTCTCCCTAGAAACTGATTTCAAGCACTGTTCCCCCAAACCTTTACAGTCACTCCGATGGTTGAAATTCCAGTTGCTCCAGAAAGCTGAACTGGAGAGCAAGATGTGCAGTTAGGGACTTCCAGGGTCAGACAAAAGGCTGAAACTGGGCTCACACGTTATCTACGGCCCACTAATTACTCGGGAGAATTGGAAAAATGTGACATTTAAGTGTGGGAGTTTGAAGATTACTTCCTAGCACAGGTTAGCATTCCAGCTAAAGTTTTTCATCTGTAAAGTACGCAAGTGCAAAGTGGTTGCAACATGTTTTTTTTAAAGCATTTCATGACCCACCAGAAATCGGCTCATGACCCACTGGTGGGTCCCAACACTGGTATAACGTGCAAATACAGGCATGCCCCAGTATCCACTGATTCGGTATCCATGGTTTCAGTTGTCCGCAGATACCATTGATATTAAGATGCCTATTAAAAAGATAGGGGAACATAAAACAAATCTCATATTTTTAATCTTGTTGCAGCAAAACCACTGATGTTCTCCTATCTTTAAAAAAAGTGCCCCCAGTATCCACAGTTTCAGGTATCCACGGATAACATTGATACTGGGGTGCCTATTAAAAAGATAGGAGAGAGCAAAATCTTTTTTTTTACCTTGTTGCAGCAAAGCCACTGATGTCCCCCTATTTTTAAAAAGGCATCTCCAGTATCTACAGTTTCAGGTATCCACGGTGGGGTCCAGAACAGAACCCCAGTGGATACTGGGGCATGCCTGTGAATTCCAGAAGACCATTTGCAAGCAACAAGGCTGTTTCGCCTCACACAGATCTCTTAGGCTCAACCTGATCCCACGTTCCTGATTCCAACCAAAGAAAAAAATGGCTCAGGCCAGTTCCTGGGAAGAGCAAACGCAAGGGAAGATTTTATTGCTGCCTCCAATGTGCCAAAGGCATTCATCACGACTTTTAATTGTCAGGGTTATAAAGCCCAGAGCGAATCCCAATCCGGTTGATAGGGAGGCTTAAGCCGATCAGGTGTTCACAGCTCTCTCTCTCTCTCTCTCTCTCTCTCTCTCTCTCTCTCTCTCTCTCCCCCCGCAGTGAAGGAGCCTACCATTCGGGTGGTCTGATGATTATGGAGACTGATGAATGATGGCCGGGGGCCAGATGGCAGCTCACATCGCCTCTGCTTTCCCAAACAATTAATATAGATGAAGCGGAGGGCACTTCTCCTTGGATCAGCAAAAATAAACAAGGAGGAAAGAGGGGAAAGCCCCACTGCAGGAAGGAGCGTCAGAGCCAAAACCAACCTCTTCCCTCTTTAGATTGCTCAGGCAGCCACCTTGGAGCTCTTCTCACTGAGCCAAGTCAGGGTTGCTTTGGAGACAGCAGATCAGTCGTACAGCCTGACCCTGAGGGAGTGCATTCTGATGCCTTCTGTTTCAGGGCCTGGTGGGGGGAGCGCTGCTTCCGCAGTTGGGACCGCAGGCTGCACTACGTCCATTCTACCTTTGGGTGAGGTAGGTTGTCTTTGAAAGTGGTTCAAAAATTGACAGTTGGGTCACCTGGGCAGAGGAGGAATGTTACCAGCTCCGACCACTAGAGGGGGCACTTCCTGCAGCAGATATTAGCAGCTTCTTCCATTTGGGAGTTGTCCGTGAGACATTCAGGGGGCAATCCCAACCTGGAGTTAGGCCGGCACAGTTAGGCCAGCAAAGTTTGGCCAGCACAGGAGACACTGTAAAGTAGGTTTGGACCACTCTCGGAGTCAGGGGGGATGGCGCACGTCTGTGTGCTGGCCTCTCGGACTTCAAGCGTGGTCCAAACATACTCTACAGAGTCCCTTTTGCTGGTCAAACTTTGCTAGCCTAACTTGTGCCAACCCAACTCCAGGTTAGGATTGCACTTTCATCAGCCTAGCAAGCGAGGTGACATGGTGGTGTCAGGCACGCGATGGTGGTGGTGTCAGGCACGCCATCCAAACCCCTGCCGAGTGGAGGTCTGTGCTGTGTTTGGTGGTGGACATGCCTTCCCATGCCCCAGGCTACAAAGGCCACAAATGGCGAAACAAACGGTGGCATAATGATATCATTACGTCACTGCCAAATCACATCTGGCTGCCGCTTATTCAAATGAGTAAGGGAATGGGGGGGGAGGGTTTGACAACTGCTCTGGACAGCACCCATGCTGGCACTGTCAACGGTGCCATGGGGAGTAGGGCAGTTAAGACCTGCTACCAGGGTCCCCTGTTTGAAACCCACATTGCCTTACAGCCTCCTACGGACAACAGCGATTCCCACTTGCTCTTGTCTGGCTGCCCGGTGTACACAGAGGTGTGTGCAAGGATGTGTTTATGCGGTGCCTGTTTCATGTGCATGCCCAATTGGAAGTATGGAGGATGGAGCCCTGGTCTCCTCTTGCCTGCGCCCAGAGGCAGATCTAAGGGAGGGCAAAGCTCTACGTTTTGCAAGAAGCCTTACCTTGCAGTGGAAATCACTCCTCTCCTGCACCGTTTTAGCCAATCCTCACAGGGAAAAGCAACATCTTGGCGTTGCTTACTGGCTACAGCAGCAAGGGAGAGGCAGGATTTACATGACAGGGTAAGGCTTCTTGCAACACTTAGAGCTTTGCCCTCCCTGTAGATCCGCCTCTGCCTGCGCCCCATTTTGCCTTTGCCTATTCAGTGGAAGTCATGTGAAAGAGACACAGCAAGGACACAGATTGGAGTGCTGCAGAGGGGTCACGGCTGCCTCTCGTTCCCTCCCTCCCTCCCTCCCTGATCTGCATGCCTGACTTCCCATCTCTCCACTCACCTGATTTGTCATGTCACCACCGATGCAGCCATCACCTGGGAGTGGCAGTTACAGTGCAGAGTCAGCACTCTCGATGCCAGCCTCTGGGGTGCTGAGACAGCATTGCCCAGCTGTCCCCGATCGCTGCAGCGTCTGCTTGCCTACGGCTTGGACAGCTTCGGTGTGCCCCCTCGCTGCATGTCGCGATGGCTCTCTGAGCAAACCATGCACTGGGATGAGGCAGGACCCTGGATGGGCACCTTCTGCCTCATTGGTTTATTTGGGGGGGTGGGGGAAGTAACGGAGCTCTTAAAAAGCATTTGCTCCTTGAGAAGAAAGAGCAAGTCTCATTGCCTGTTTGAAAAAAAACGGGCTGATCACATATGCTGGGATTCTTATGGAGTGGAATTGTACATGGCAAGCTGTTCCCCGGGAACAATCAACATTGTACAGTACCCTGCAGAAAATGACGCCAACTGCAGGAGCATAGAAAGTGTAGCCCAGTGCAGAGGGCAAAATGTTACCTCGGCAGGGACATCACAACAGGAAATGACGTCATAGTTGAATTTCCGTTTTCGGCTTTTTTGGCCATAATGTTTAGTAAAGATATTACACTCGTTTGTTCCATCGCGTTCTGCTTTAAATTATCTTTTCAGTAATATATAACATGATGGTATTAGTCATACATACCAAGGTTTTCACCATTTTGGCCACTAGTGTCAAGCTCAGCTTGTTGCCCCCCTTAAGCTTGTTGCCCAGTGCAATTGCACCCCTCCTGCACTTCTTTAGCTACGCCCATGGCCAACTGAAGAGTGTTGTGAGCAAGATGGGCCCTTGCCCATCCCAGATCAGTGCTTCCCACTACCAGATGGTTCTGAGCTGCCCCAAGGCGAGTGAAGAAGGACCTGGATTTTCATAGACCTGGACCATTCCAGTCGTGGGAATCAGGTCAACGTTTCTTACCGAGGGGGCAAGACAAAGGCTGGAGAGAAATGCTTCGAAAAGGACCACAAACACTGGCCACATACGCAGAGCCAGCCCAACACCTCTCCGGAGCATGCTGGATGCTGCTTCCAGGACTGGCCCATCCAGGAGGCCAACTAAGGCCGTTGCCCCAGGCAGCAGACTGGCAGGGGATGCCCTCCTCCATTCCACTTGCTTCCACTGGGAGGAGCTAACAACGCCCCCCTAAGGGCCAGGACAGCATTTGGCACACAGTCTCCGGTGCCAGGAAGGTCTTGGCCTGGCTGTGGCTGCTCCCCCCCTTATATGGCACCTTGCTGTGCCAAATACCACCTCCTTCACCTGATGGTTCTTTGCAAGACAGAGAGCAGATACTCCAGAAAATGTGATAGTCCTTATTATATTAGCAAGGCTGGAGATTTATTTTGACTTCGAGAGAACGCCTCTTCAAAGCCCATCTTTTCCCAAGTAAGTACACCTACTTGGGAGTAGTTACAGGTTTGGGGACTAGGGGGTTGTGCTTGCAATAAGCACATATCCTTCCCCTGTTTACCCTCCTGCCAACTTACTCCTCTTCCTCTGTTCTCCCCCACTCCTCTACTGTCACATTTTAGACTGGTAGCTCCTTGGGGCAGGGATCCCTCCTCTCCCTAAAGCAGTGTTTGTCAAAGTGTGCTCCAAAGTGTGCACCTTCAGGGACTCCACAAGCACACCGGAAGTGGCACACTGTAATCTGCTCAGCACTGTGCCGGCACTTTGGGGCCTTCTAAGACTCTGTGAATGCACTGCTGGGGCTCCCTGAGACAGTGGCGTCTCTATAGGGAGGGCAGAGCTCTAAGTGTTGCAAGAAGCCTTACCCTGTCATGTAAATCCCTCCTCTCCCTTGCTGCTGTAGCCAGTAAGCAACGCTAAGATGTTGCTGTTCCCTGTGAGGATCAGCTAAAACGGTGCAGGAGAGGAGTGATTTCCACTGCAAGGTAAGGCTTCTTGCAAAACATAGAGCCCTGCCCTCCCTGTAGAGACGCCACTGCCCTGAGACTCTCTTTAGGAATGTAATGGGCTCTGGAGATCGATAAAAGTTGGAGAACCACAGTCGTAGAGCGCAATCCCAATCTGGAGTTAGGCCGGCACAAGTTAGGCCAGCAAAGTTTGGCTGCCGCAAGGGACATTGTAAAGTATATTTGAACCACTCTCGGAGTCAGAGAGGCCAGCACACAGACGTGCACCATCCCCCCTGACTCTGAGAGTGGTCCAAACATGCTTTACGGTGGCCCTTCTGCCAGCCAAACTTTGCTGTTAGGTTAGGTTTGCGCCTTTAATGTATCATGTGTATTGACAGTGCCATCTATCTAAAATAAAGCCATATCTTCCTACAGCTAAATCCACTGTAATGAATTGATGTATCAGACCCCATAATAAAAACAACATTTGCAAATGTTCCGAGTTCTGCTTGCGGTGATGTTACATGGTTGGTTTGCTTTTTGCAAAATGCAGATTAGTGACTGGCAGTCTCTCTCTCCCCCCCCCCTGCTCTGTTAGTGCTTTATAATGCTCCGAATTACAGTTACAGGGAGAAGAAGAAAAAAATGCCAGGCTCTGGGATTTAGCGGAGATTCCATCATGATCCCTAACGTTATAGGCATTAACTGCATTAAAACTCTTCCCCGACGTCTCTGTGTCAACAGTCGGTTTTGGAAAAAAAGACTTCAAAGTGCCAACCATTATAGGAAGGATAATCCTTCGTGTGGGAATATGGAGAAGGGACTGCTCTCTCCCCAGCATTGAGTCCATTTAAACAGTAATTCTGCCATCTGGAGGAATTTTTACAAATAGCCTCTCCGGCGACCTCATTCAAACACGTCGCGCCTGCCTACTCCAGTGTGTATTTAAGAGGTGAAGGCCACTCTGTAGTTTCTGGGCCAGACACCAGATAATTTCTTTTGACAGGATCCTTCCCTGCATTTCTCCCGCATGTCACATTTGAAAAAAAAAAGTGTGACGATCAAGCAGCATATCCCCATTTATCAGCCTTTGCAAACAGCTGTATAATAGAGCGACTGTAAGTCTCAAGTTTTTGAATTATGGTGTTGGAGAAGACTCTTGAGAGTCCCCTGGACTGCAAGGAAATCCAATCGGTCAATCCTCCAGGAAGTCAAGCCTGATTGCTCCCTGGAAGGACAAATCCTGAAGCTGAAGCTCAAGTACTTTGGCCACCTCATGAGAAGAGAGGACTCTTTAGAAAAGACCCTCATGCTGGGAAAGATGGAAGGCCAAAGGAGAAGGGGGCGGCAGAGGATGAGATGGTTAGATAGTGTCACCGAAGCGATGAACATGAAATTGGGCGAACTCCGGAAGCTAGTGGAGGACAGGGAGGCCTGGCGTGCTGTGGTCCATGGGGTCGCGAAGAGTCGGACACGACTTAGCGACCGAACAACAACAAAGTCTCAAGTGATGGCTGACTCTCCTGGGTTCTAAGCGCTCAGGGCGGTGGGGGCAGCATTCAGGTACTCATACACTTCAGCAGGGATTGCAGTCCTAACCACCTTTCTAGCACTGACATATCTGTGCCAAAGTGGCATGTTCTGCATCCTGCAGGGGAGTAGTAGTCACGGAACCCTCCTCAAGACAAGAGAGTGTTTGTTCCCTGACCTCAGAGCTGCATTGCCCTTACCCTGGTGCTGGAAAGTTGGTTAGGATTGCGTCCTAAGCTTTCTCCCCAGTGGCATAGCTAAGGCATCTGATATACAGAAGAAGATGTTGTAGCCGCCCCCATCCTCACAACGAAATCAAATTTAGGGCACAACTCTAACACAGAGTTAGGCCAGCAAAGTTTGGTTGGAACAAGGGCCACCGTAAAGAGCATTTGGACCACTCTCAGAGTCAGGGAGGATGGCACACATCTGTGTGCTGGCCTCTCTGACTCCAAGTATGGTCCAAATATACTTTATGCTGTCCCTTGTGCTGGCCAAACTTTGCTGGCCTAACTGTGCCAGACTAACTCCAGGTTAGGATTGCGCTCTTAATTAAGTAAATAAAATATTTTCTGGTTAATTGGCCGTAACTTTTGATAGAATATAGCTATTCCAGCATGTTTTGTTTCCTTGCATTCTGCATTAAATTACCTTTCCAATGATGGAAAACGCTATTGGTATTATTTGTACTTACCAAGGTTTTCACAATTTTGGCCACTAGTGTCAAGCTCAGCTTGTTGCCCCCTAAAGTATGCTGCCCACTGCAATTGCCCCTCCTGTACCCCCTAAACTATGCCACTGTTCCTCCCCATAGTTGCTTTTGATACCAGTTATTAAGATGCAATACCATGAGAATTGGCAGGTTTATGTCTTCCCATCTGGAGTTTCTTTTTGCTTGTTGGGGAGGAAAAAGGGAAGATTGACTTGTCCTCGTTCCTCACCGCTAGTTTCCACTGTTCTTTGACGGGAGACCTTGGGACAAATTAGCAGCCACCCTGAGCCAGAGAAAGATGGCGAAAGACAGCTTAAAATGTCCTTGGTCACAGGCACTACAGCCAGGGCTGGTCCAGAGGCAGATCTAAGGGAGGGCAAAGCTCTAAGTTTTGCAAGAAGCCTTACCTTGCAGTGGAAATCACTCCTCTCCGCCACCGTTTTAGCCAAGCCTCACAGGGAACAGCAACATCTTGGCGTTTACTGGCTACAGCAGCAAGGGAGAGGAGGGATTTACATGACAGGGTAAGGCTTCTTGCAACACTGAGAGCTTTGCCCTCCCTGTAGATCTGCCTCTGGGCTGGTCTTAGGGTAATTTGACCTATTTGGCCAAATTGGGCTCCACAACTGGATGGGACAGGCACTAGGGTGGCAAGTGGAATGCCTACAGCAGCAGCCGATCCCTTGATCCGTAGCTGATACTCCAGCATGGAATCTTTGGGCAGGTAGAATCTTTGGGCTAGGGCAGGTGGAGCATTGCCTCCCACCTGCCCCTGGGTTCGATTGGCTTGAAACCACCACTACCCCAAAGCAGTGTGTGTGATGCCACACCTATGTGCCTCACCACTGCTGCTCATCCTGGTGAGTGGGGGGTGTCTGCAAAAATGTTTTGCATTGGACCCCACAGTTCCCAAGGCCAGCCCTGATTGCAACAAGCAAAGAGGATGATAGATATTGTATTCCACACACTTGGTTATGGAAAAGTGGTCCTATTCTGGGATTTTCCCATAGCTGAATGGATTGTTTCCAGGAAGGGCTACGGAGCAGCCATCAGCATCTATCTGAATGGCCTAGAGCAGGGGTGAGGAACATGTGGCATTAAGACTGAGGGCGCAATCCTAACCTGGAGCCAGGCCAGCACAGTTAGGCCAGCAAAGCTTGGCAGGCATATGGGACATCCTAAAGTATGTTTGGACCACTCTCAGAGTCAGAGAGGCCAGCAGACAGAGGTGTGCCATCCTCCCTGCCTCCGAGAGTGGTCCAAAAGTGCCTCCAAGAGTGGTCCAAATGCACTTTATGGTGGCCCTGGTGCCAGCCAAACTGGGCTGGCCTAACTGTGGCAGCCTAACTGCCAGCCAGGTTAAGATTACGCTCTGAATGCAGCTTTTTGGCAGCGGGTGGCAACCTACAGCTCATGGGCCAGATCTGGCCCACCACCCGAAGTCATCTTGCCCATGTGGAGCTCAGCTTGGGAAGCAAAGACTCCCACCCAATTTGCCATGTACATGGCAGAGCCACCTACTCAAGCTTGCAGTAGTGCATGGATTTTGCGATTCTGGCACATGGCAAACTGGGTGGGAGGCTTTGTCTCCCAAGCCGAGCTCCACACAGCAGCTTCCGGGAGCTCGGCAGCCCAGAGGTTCAGCAATGGCACGATGACATCATCGCCGAATGTCCAGCCCCTTTGCCTGAAATGTTTGCCAACTCCCTGCTCTACATGGACTGATGGGTTGTGGATTCAAACTTGAATGGCTGGTTCACTCAAGATGGCTATTGGAGTCCAGTCATCGAAATGGGAATAAGAGCCCAATCCTATCCCCCAGAATGTGCGGCACTGCTGATGGACCATGAACTGTATGTTAAGGGCCGGCGGGTGACCAGACATCCAAGGAGCTGTAAGTGAAGATCATTTTAACTTACCTCTCTGTAAACTGCCTCTTCAGACCTGTGCCAGTACCCTAGCTGGTGTAGGAAACTCTGGAAGCGGGTCTGGGCCACAAAAGGGGGCAGACCATCAGTTTTATTAATATAACAACTGATAAGGTGCACAGCATTGCCAGTGGGGGGGCTCCCATCTCCAAATGGCCCTACTGACCCTCCCCCAAAGTCCCATGGCACACATGCAGATCATTCACAGCACCCCAATGTGCCATGGCGCACTGATTGAACATCACGGATCTAAATGGCAAGTCTGGATATATTCTAACATAACAACAAGCAAAAATGTGCTGAACGTGATTAGCTTTAGCAAAATGAGCAATAAGACTAAGAACAGTTTACCATATTAGGTACAAGTACTGTAGATTATCCCTTATCTGGACATTCAAAATCCAGACTATTCTGAAATCCTGACAGCTTTGGCCAAGTCTTATAAAAACTTTCTGTAGAAAGAAGGTCTCGTGCTCATTCCCATGTACAGGCTGTAAGTTCTATTGTCTGCTCTGTGTTGTGTGTGCCTTACAGACAGTGTTGAAAAACGTCAAAGAGGCCAGCAGACACCCAAATGGGTCACAGAGAAAAGAGCAAGAGGGAGCATTTCTCAACATATTTATGCAATTAAAGTATTCCGAAATCCAGACAAATCCTAAATTGGGACACCTTCCCATCCCAAGGGGTCAGAATAAGGGATACTTTATTTATTGCACGCACACACGCACGCACAGGATTGTTACTCCAAAGCCAAGTAACAATCTCAAACTAGATGCCCCAAACTATCTCAGAACAGTGCCTGACTTATGTGGATAGATGGAAAGAAACTTTCTCCTCTGTCAGAGCAGAGCTATTCACAGTGCCGATTGGATGGTCTTTGCGTCAATCAGGAACACTTCAACACTCCCCAATTTTAGCAACGTTTTGCATCTCGCAGTCTGCACCCTGTAGAAGCTAAAGGGATTGGGATAAGGAAGCCAGCCCCCCTCCATGCTCCTGTAATTGGAGCACAGTCAAATGAAAGCGCAAAATTACTCTTACTAGGAATGCAATTACTAATTACTGTTATTTACACTGCACGCATTTGTTAACCCGATTAGAACAAAAATAGCAGTGTTTTTGCACAAACAGGTGCTTCTATGTGAAGGTGTCTGGGAGAAATTCAAGAATAAAGAGATTGCTGGAGAAGAAAATTGGAGAGGGTGGAGCTCAAAGGAGTGCGGATTGCTCTGTGGGATGCCGGATCAATTACTGTACCTTCTTTAGCTACTTGGGAAGGGAAAATGCTGGGTTCAAAGGTAGTTGCACTGTAAGAGCAAAAAGGATGGCAAAACCCCCATGAAATTTTGAAATTTTACAGATACAGAAACCTTTATTGGCATTTACAAAATAAATCAGTTTAAAATCTACATTCAAAACCATTTAAAATAATAGCCAAGGTATCGGTTCTACATAGAAGTGATGTCTAGAGGATCGATTTTTTTAACAGACCTTTGCAAATTCACATCAATAATTCGTGCTAAAAATGAAGCAAATTGTAAGATATTCGGCTTCAATTTAAGATTAAATACAATCTTCAGACTCGCACCTACATATTTAAGTCCCAATTCCTCCATCAAGGGATTGAACAGAGACTGTCTACTATGAAGCGGACAATAGAAAACAAGATGTTCTAGTGATTCCACAACTTGCAGATTACACGGGCAGAGTCTATCAGAAAAGGGAGTGCCTTTAAATCTGCCCCATAAAATCTGCGAAGGTATTATGTTACATCTTGCTAAAGTTAATGCTCTTCTCAGCACAGGACTGTCCATTATAAAAAGGTAGCTAGGTAAAGATCCAGGACTAACTGTAATATCTATATATATAAAAATGGACGTGGGTATGTGGGTATGTATGTTATGTATACACGTCTCCGTGCCTTGACCCACGGCCACGAAACTTGGCACACACATACTTTGCAGCCTGGAAGGAATCACTGCGGGGGTCAGACCCCCCTACAGCCCCCCGTTTTTCGGGGGGGCGGATCATCAGGAACCAAGGGGATTGCATTGGACTACAGGTCTGCTGCCACCCTGTGGTCACAAGCGATTCTGCAGGTTATGTGGGAGGGCTGCAGTACCTCAGCTACTACACAGGGGCAGAAATGAAAGTGAAACTAAACTGCTGTGCACTGCCTGAGTTGGCCAGGCTGGAAAGAGCAGGATCCAGAGAGTTCCAGCACCCAGTCGGATCTGAGAGGGACCTATTTGCAGGGAGCTAACTGGCCACCTCTGCCTGTTTCTCATACGTCGGGGCTATCCTCCCACAGGACCTGCAGATACTGATCAGTGAGTGTGCCAATTGCATTATGCTGCTTTGCATGATTCTCTCCCTGTATTCATTCCTTCTCCTAATACAAGCTGGGGGTACTTTGTCCCCCGGGCAACGCCGGGTAACAAACAGCTAGTGATGATATAAAGGAGAACAAAACCTTCGGGATTTTTTTCTGTTCTTATCAAAAAAACCCATGAATGAAAGGAGGGACACCAGCCAGGAAGTGGACGTTAGGTTGCAGGGCTGGCCCATCTATGAAGCTGGCTGAAGCGATTTGCCTTAGGTACAAGATTGGTGAGGGGCTCTGTCCATCTACCAGTCTTCACTGCTCCTTGAAAAAGTATTGGGGAACAGTGCGGAAGAGGAGGGGTGAAGGGGAGGAGAGTTCTGAGCCAGAACATTGAAGAGTGGAAGAACCAGAGGTTGGAGGCAACATTATGGAGGTGTCCCCACTGTTCATTTTGGCATTCTCTCCTTCCGACCCAGACTTCCTCTCAGCCTGTTTTTAAGCGCGTTTTCCTGCTTGGAAAACTCCCACCTTGGTAGTTGCCATCATCTTCTCAAACCCTCAATTCCCTGAGGCCTGTTGAAATCTCCTGTTAATTCTCTCTGAGGTCAACTCTGGGCAGCAGACACTTAGCTGCCCAGCTGGCAGCCTGACTCTCACTCTCTCTTTCTGCCTGCTCTATCACATTAACCTGTGCCGGCCCAAACATAGCGATTCCTAAGTCTCCTTTTACCCCACAATCACCCAAAACTCTATGCAGTTGGTCTTGCAAGTAAACCTTGCTTTTCCCTTGTTTTTCCACATCTCTTAATAAAATCTATCTTCTTTTGGAAATCTCTGTGTCATGGTTAAAGGTAAAGGTTTCCCCATTCCCCAGAGAATGGTCTAGTCGTGACCATGGGTGGTGCTCATCTCCGTTTCTAAGCCTGTAGAGCCGGCGTTTTGTCCAAGGATAAGCTTCCGTGGTCATGTGGCCGGCATGACTCTACGCCGTAGCGCACGGAATGCTGTTACCTTCCCACCGAAGTGGTCCCTATTTATCTCCTTGCATTTAGGTGCTTTCGAACTGCTAGGTTGGCAGGAGCTGGGACAAGCAACAGGAACTCACTCCGTCGCGCAGTCTTGAACTCCCAACCTTCTGGTTGGAAAGCCCAGCAGCAGCAGATTAACCTGCTGCGCCACCACGTCATGGTTACTGTTAGCCTAATTAGAGGCAAAAAGTTTGCTCTGCCAGCCAGCCAATGGCCCCCCAAAAGCCATACATTGCATTTTGGGTTTGCTAGTTATAAATACACCAATTGAGGATGAGCTTGGGAGCAGGCTGGAGCCTCCATGGAGCAAGAGCATGTTTGTGCCCATACCCTGGGGTAGGCGCCAGCCGCACCAATGGGCTCCTCAGATCTACGCCTGCTATTTAGCAGGCATAGAGCTGAGGATGCTGCACAGCCTGAATTGGGGCTGAGCAGCCTGGGGACGGGAGCTTGGATGCTGCCTAAGTTTGTACACCAACCTGAGCTCCATGGAGGAAGGCAGGATTAGAATGCGAAAATAAATAATATAAAACATAATTCAAAATAGCTAAAACAAGATATATAAAGTATACAAGATATATAAAGTATTACAGCGAATAGATTGTTCTTATCTTTTTTGGAACATGCTCTGCCTCTCAACGTGTCATATTTTGAGTGCACATTTTTATTGTTAGTATATTTGATTTCATACATGAGCTGCTCTGATAACTGGCTTTAAAAGCAGAATATCAATTATGTGAATGAAGGCGCAAGCCTAACCTGGAGTTAGGCCGGCAGAGTTAGGCCAGCAACGTTTGGCTGGCAAAAGGGACACTGTAAAGTATGTTTGGATCACTCTTGGAGTCAGAGAAGCCAGCACAGAGACATGTGCGATCCTCCCTGACTCCGAGAGTGGTCCAAACATGCTTTACAGTGTCCCCTGTGCCAGCCAAACTTTGCTGGCCTCACTCCAGGTTAGGATTGCGCCCTGAATTGAGCAAATGACACTGCCTTACATGAGGTTGGACTACCCAGTCCTATCTGCTCTGACTGGTAGCAGTTGCCCTCCATCTCTGGCTGAGATTCCCCTCCCCAGCCCTCGTAGGTGAGATGCTTTGTCAAAATGGCAAGTTATGTCATGCATTTGGCACTGGTGGGTGCTCTTGGCTTGGTTGCTCACCAGTTGCATTGGCCTGTCTGACTGACCGGGTTCAAAGGAGTTATTTCCAAGCATTCTGTCTTGGTTTCGCACAGGGCTTCGTGAGGAACAGCAGCCAGAGTTACAGGACCTTGGAGAGCTCTGAGGGAGAAAAGTGATCCAAGGGAATCCCAATTCCAGCTGAGCTCTTTTATGTTCTTCAGACTACCCCTTTCAGATTCTATCCTCAGTGCTACAGAATCAGGATGCTAAAACAGGCAGCTTTTGGGCCTGCGTAAGAGCACCCCGACGTGATGGCGCAGCGAGTTAATCCGTTGTTGCTGGGCTTTCAACCGCAAGGTTGGGAGTTCGAGACTGCGTGACGGAGTGAGCTCCTGTTGCTTGTCCCAGCTCCTGCCAACCTAACAGTTCGAAAGCACCTAAAAAATGCAAGTAGATAAATAGGGACCACTTCAGTGGGAAGGTAACGGCGTTCCGTGCGCTACGGCGTAGAGTCATGGTGGCCACATGATCGGACAAAAACGCCGGCTCTACAGGCTTTGAAACAGAGATGAGCACCGCCCCCTACAGTCGGTCACAACTAGACCTAGACTAGACTAGACGACTAGACTAGATGTGGGGAAACCTTTACCTTTACCTTAAGAGCACCCCACCAGCTCTCACTGGATGCATTTCTTGTGCTGGTAGGCATAAAGAGGAGGAAGAAATGTGACTTGCATGTCAAAACTTTAGAGGAGTCGGACTCAGAGGGCAATCCTAACCTGGAGTTAGGCCAGCACAGTAAGGCCAGCAAAGTTTGGCCAGAACAAGGGACACCAAAAAATATGTTTGGATCACTCTCGGAGTCAGAGAGGCCAGCACACAGACATGCGCCATCCTCCCTAATTCCGAGAGTGGTCCAAACGCGCTTTGCCGTGTCCCTTGTGCCAGCCAAACTTTGCTGGCCTAACTGTGCTGGCCTAACTCCAGGTTAGGATTGTACTCTCAGGCAGGACCTTCATGGAGTGGGAGGGTGGGGCAGGATTCAGGCCTCCTCACTATCTGGTTCCCTTCACCCTCCAGGACCAGTTTCTTCCTCACCAGGACCCTCCTGTAGATACCTGAAACTATGAATATTGGGGATGCCTTTTTAAAGAACATCAGTGGTTTTGCTGCAACAAAGTAAAAAGAGATTTTGTTTAATGTTCCCTATCTTTTTAATAGGCATCCTAGTATCCATGGTATCCGTGGATAACTGAAACCGTGGATACTGAATCAGTGGATACTGGGGCATGCCTGTAGTATTCTTCTGCACTAGCTAGTAAAATATAAACACCATTCTCTGGTAATTAAAATTAACATAAAAAGGTATTTGGATAACAGAGAGTTTTTTCCTTAAATAAAATGCAGAGCACATCTTAATTTAAGACTGGCAAGGAAGGAAACCACTGATGAGAATCCACTTAGATACGCCAGGAGATAAGTGCCATTTTTTTTCCTTAGAGGAGATAGTTCCCAAGTTTTTTCAAACAGACCTAGCCAGTGGCATCACTAGGATTTATGTCATCCAGTGCGAGAGTATATTGCATCACCCCCAGTAGGCCTGCACTAGGGCAGGTGGGATGGTACAAGCCTTCCTACCCGAGCTGCTATCTTCTGTGTTTTGCATCATGCTTAATGTACCCACTGGTATAGCTAATGAAAGTGTAGCCCTGTGCAAGGGGCAAAATTATGCCCTGGAAGTGATGACACAACGGGAAGTGACATCACAGTTGCATTTTCATTTTCTTGGGTTTTGTTGGCCATAACTTCTGATAGGATGAAGATATTACACTCCGATTTGTTTCATTGCATTCTGCATTAAATTCCTCATCAAATGGTATATAACATGATGGTACTATTCATACATACCAAGGTTTTCACCATTTTGGCCACTATTGTCAAACTCATTTTGATGCCCCCCTACAGATTGTTGTCTGGTGCAATGTCACCCCCCCCTGCACTTCTTTAACGGGATGTGGTGGCACTGTGGATTAAACTGCTGAGTTGCGAGCTTGCTGACCGGAAAGTTGGCAGTTCGAGACCACACGACGGAGTGGGCTCCCGTTGCTTGTCCCAGCTCCTGCCAACCTAGCAGTTCGAAAGCACCTAAAAATGCAAGTAGATAAATAGGTACCACTTCGGTGGGAAGGTAACAGCGTTCTGTGCACCTCGGCGTATAGTCATGCTGGCCACATGATCATGGAAACTTGGCCTCGGACAAACACCGACTCTTGGGCTTAGAAACGGAGATGAGCACCACCCCCTACAGTCAGTCACGACTAGACCATTCGGTCGTGGGGAAACCTTTACCTTTACCTGCACTTCTTTAGCTAAGCCCCTGCATACACCCCCAATTCAGCATAGCTCAAATGACTCCCATTTCTGCCAGGTGCTTCCCAGTCCCCTTGCTTCCACAAGCCCATGGAGACAGCAAAACCCTGCAATTTATTTCACTCCTCATGTGTCACCACTCATGCCTGGAAGTCTGCATCAGGCTTAGTGGGTCACAAGTTTTGCAGACTGGGTCTAGAGACACAGGGTTTCCTGCTTACTGCTGTGAAAGTCCTAGCCAAGATTTGGGTATTTATGTTGAACAGAGGGAATCGATGAAACCATCCACAGAGATCAGAACAGCCGTATTGCCCTATTGATCAAACACACTTAACTACTTACACAGGCTTTTTGCCATCTGAAAAAGTAGTCAAGCACAAAAAAACGGCTCGAAATTTATTGCTGTGCTGGTTGCTGAGACAGGCCTTTAATTTACTCCATCAGAATAAGAAGCTAAAACATGGGTGAAAAAGATATTTTTATTGCAGCTCTGGTGCCTTCCTTCCGTCTGGTGTATTTACCATACCACTGTCATAATCAAAAGGATCTCCTGGACTGTTGAAACAAGCAGAGATTAAAACAGAAACAAAATTCAAAATATGGGAAAATGGGAAGAAGAAGACATAATGGGCACAGGCCTGCCAGAGCAAAATCAAAGCAGAGCACCAACAGTGTAAATTGGTTATCTTGTCCATGCAACAATACAATAGTTGAGTGTCTATCTCATATGCTATTGTATTGCAACCTACACAATGATATTTGTTTTACTTAGAGCTGATTCTCTCAAAATCTCCAGGATGCTCTGATGAGTTCGCCCTACAATATTTGGGAGACAGAATGCCAGGTTGTGACAAGCTGCAGTACCTGTTGTGGCAGAACGGGGTCACTGTGGAGCTGATTAGCCAGTGCAGGAATGTTGTGGTAAGGCCAGCCGGCAAAAGAACGGAATCCAACCTTGAGGACCAATCTAGGCTGGATTTGTGATCACCTGCGGAAGCTCACTGTCACTCGGCCAGAGGAGAGAACCACACTGTGAAGGCTACATCTGGGACTGAGGATTCGCTGCATCGCAGAATACTGGATATTTGTAAAAAAAAAAAAAAAAAAACCCCACTGAAAAATGGTGGTTTAGACCAGCCTGCCCATGTAAGCTGCCTTGGGCTTCAGCATGGGAAAGGTGGGGTATAAATTCTTCAAAATAAATAAAAATAAAATAAAAATAATGTATTTGTTGACTGGAGTTGACAAATTGCCTACTATCTGAATAGCAACTAGCAATACAACGCCGTACAGCTCTCCTACTATTTTTGTTGAAAAGAACTATCAAAAATTTGGTGATATAAGAACTACCAACACACCATACTTAACATTATTTCAAGATGATGCCTTTGTTAAGTATATAACTTTTGTCCTTCTGACCCTCTGATCTCCAGCCAGTGTTAAACTGGACCCAAGGCTTATGTGTTTTTGTTGTTTTATTTATTGCTTCCATAGGTTGAGCGTAACAGAGAAGCTGTTTTGGCATTCTGGCTAACCATATCTCAGATGAAGGCAGGATTTCCAAACAGGGCCCTCCAAGTGATCCAAGAAGTCAAGCAGGATCATGCCCTGCTTGAAAGAGACAGTCCTGTAAATTCTTTACAACCCATTCATTTCTTTACACTTCTAATGGCTCTGACTGCCTACAATCCTGATGTCCAGATAACTTGTTAACATTGATGATTTTTCAGCTACCCGCAAAGAAGAGGCAACCTGGTTTTAGCTGTGGCCTCATCCAATCCCTTTCAATGATCAGAAAAACTTGGCAACATGGCATTTGAGGGCAAGGGGCTAGGACAGTGGTTCTCAAACATTTTAGCAGTGGGACCCACTTTTTAGAATGACTATCTGCCCGGGACCCACCAGAAATGATGTCATGACTGGAAGCACCATCATTGTGATGCCAGAACCTGCTGCTTTCCAGAGAATACAGCAATAACTTGGGTTATTTCTCAGCCATCTTCCAACAGCAAAATGAATCGGAAAGAGAAAGGCGGCCTATTTCCAACCTTAACACAAGCAGAACAACCACACAGCCCTTCCCCTTTCCAGCATCCCATCTCCCCATATTTTGAATATGGCTGCTCTAGGTGCTTCGTGACCCACCTGAAAGTGGCTCCATCCCATGGGTGGGTTCCAACTCACAGTTTGGAAACCACCGGGCTAGGAAGTTGTTGATCTACAGCCGATGCTTACTATCCTATGACATGTTATTCAGCAAAATGAGTCTTCCATACGTCTGGTAAAAGTCGGCCATGACCATCAATAGAAAGCATGGATTTTCCCTGCCTGCTGAGAGAGTGTGGACTAGGAAAGCGATAGGTACAGCTGAGGAAGAAAGATGCTGGTGGGGTTGTTGTTGTTCAGTCACTAAGTTGTGTCCGACTCTTCGCGACCCCATGGACCACAGCTTGCCAGGCCTCCCTGTCCTCCACTAGCTTTCGGAGTTTGCCCAATTTCATGTTCATCGCTTCAGTGACACTATCTAACCATCTCATCCTCTGCCGCCCCCTTCTCCTTTTGCCTTCGATCTTTCCCAGCATGAGGGTCTTTTCTAAAGAGTCCTCTCTTCTCATGAGGTGGCCAAAGTATTTGAGCTTCAGCTTCAGGATTTGTCCTTCTAGGGAGCAGTCAGGGTTGACTTCCTGGAGGATTGACCGATTGGATCTCCCTGCAGTCCAGGGGACTCTCAGGAGTCTTCTCCAACACCATAATTCAAAAGCGTCTATTCTTCAGCGCTCTGCCTTTCTTATGGTCCAGCTCTCACAGCCATACATTGCTATGCTGGTGGGGACAGAGAGGGTAACGAAGCCAAGATTTTTCAGTATCCATAAAGTTAAGTGAATATTAAGAATAAAAGTGAGCCCAAAAGCAGGGAACGGTTCTGATGAGCACAATGGAGATACATTTCTTCCACCTCCCTTCCTTGCACACGGGTTCTCATCATGGCTTCCGCTAACGTTAAAACTTTAATCAAATGTGACAGAGCCAGTGGGACTGGTACATCCAAGGAGCCAAGAGGCCCCTGGGCATTCACATCAGAAAGCACAAGGAGCCGCAGGCACAGGACCTCACCTGCTGGAACTGAGCAGCCAGAAAACTAATGAAGGGTGGACCCCGCAAGTCCCACACCTGGAAGGGATTGGCTGATGAACATGGAGCAGCAGGAGAAGGGAAAAGCAGCAGAGGCAGCGGTGGGGCTCAAGTAAGCTTAGCAGGGTGCAATGGGAAAGACCGAGACAAGTCCAGGACTTCCTTGGGGAGAGGGAATGAGTGCTAAACCACATTACGTTCCTAGTGCAGGTACATTCAAATCATGCTTCAGTAAAATGTGATACTGAAAGCTAGCCCAATGTCCCAATTGGAATGGGCCTCTGCACTGGCGGACGGTGTGCTCCACTGGTGCAGACTTTGCAAACGTGCTACAAAGCGTGTTGTGAGAGCGCACCGTCCAGGCACACTAGCAGAAGGAACGGGCCTGCCAGAGAAAGCATGAATTGCACTGAGTGGCGCAACGGCAAAATGGGGCTGCGGGAGGGCGAGGATGGGTATGGGGCAGGTGGGTGGATTAGGCCCAGGGTGGATTAGGCTCAGAACATGCTCTGGGTGTTTCCTTTCCTGTAATCTGCTGGCTCTCAGATATTTACTCCAGCACATTTAAGTAAGCTGCTTGTGGGGTGGGGGAATGGAAAGTGTATGTTCTATTTCTGTGGTGTGATTTGGTGCTTGGAGGAATCCTGAAACTTTGAGCCTTCCCGAACCTGATCTCTAAAACGGATCCATGCAGACTTGTACCAGTGATATTGCTGGTGCAGGTCCGAGTTGACCTGTAGCATTGGCTGGGGCTCCCCCAGAGCAAGACAATGAATGTTGCTTTAGTCCGGAGAGACTTTCCCCCTGCTAAATTTCTCCACAGGATGCAGTGCAAGCCAAGCTAGCATGGGCAAACTTGGGCAAGATTCAGGACTGGGCTGCCCAACTTTTGGCCTCAGGGGAAGGAAGGAAGGAAGGAAGGAAGGAAGGAAGGAAGGAAGGAAGGAAGGAAGGAAGGAAGGAAGGAAGGAAGG
>JAJKFI010000020.1:10721082-10733766 GCA_029204185.1 Lerista edwardsae | reverse complement strand
AGGAAGGAAGGAAGGAAGGAAGGAAGGAAGGAAGGAAGGAAGGAAGGTGTGATGTGGATATTTGGGGGGGTGTATTCAACTATTTTTTTCTTTTTATTTCTATGTATAAGGCCAATTCTAAGCTAGCATTTATCCTTACCCATAAAGCATGCAGAAATGTCTTCTCTCTCTCTCCTAAACAAAAACATTCTTCCTTGTATCTTGCCGTAGCTGTTAGCACATTTTGGTCAATGTTAACATTTCTGGCCACATTTGCATCTTGCTAGGGCTTTAAAAAAATTAACACCTTTTAAACCCCAGTGATTACTTCACAGTTCGAAGGCAGGATGTTATAGTTTAAGAGTTAGCAGACATCTTTTAATTAACATATGCACAGTTCAAACTGACACCCCACGGAATCTTGCAGCAAGACCCAAGAAGACCCCAAATGTCTATATTTAAGGCAGCCATAGGAGCATTTCCCCTGAAATTCCTTGGATTACTTTTAAGCAGCATCAATGGATTTTTTAAATCTCCTCTGGATCCCTCCTTTTATTTGAACAATGCACTCTGTTACTCTTAAGCAAAGACCAACGATTCACAGATGCTACATAGTCATTAAGTTAATATCAGGGTTACTACATTTAAGCTTTGTTCAACACAGGAAGAAATCGGTTGGGTTTTTAGATGGATTAGTAATAGATACTGCCATTGTAATTCTCCCAAGCTTGTCCACCCCCTTAAGTACTACATGTCAACAGCTTACCAAAAACGTAGCCCACCCCACCATGAACCGTAATGCAGATATTGTCACCACAGTATCTGAATGAACAGTTCCAGGAAAAAAAGAAGAGTGACCACACCCCTTTCCCTTTAAAGCAGGGGCCTCCAAACCCTGGCCTGGGGGCCAGATGCGGCCCTCAGAGAGCCTCTCTGGCCTGTGGCAAGCATCTGGTACCCAATGAGCCTCTGGCCCTCCTGACCTTGCTGGCATGGGCTGTACCCAGTATTGTCATTCAGTAACGAGCTGCCGGAACGCGAGGCGGGACTTACCGCTTGATTGACAGGCAGTCTGTGACGCGTCGCTGCTTGCCCGCCCACCGCGGGGGCTCCCTCAGGATGGCGCGCCCCTCTGCGGCTCACCTAGGCACCCAGCGTGCCCCCCAGGCAAGCGGGCACCCCCTCCAAAGCCAGGGGTGCCCACGCGGCGGTCAGGCAGGCAGCGACGTGTCATGAACGGACAGCCAATCAGGTGGTAAGTCCCACCTCGCGTTCTGGCAGCTCGTTTCTGAATGACAATACTGGCTGTACCCTCCAAGCTGTGCTCTGATTCTGTGGGGAGGTATTTTGAGGGTCAGGGAGGCCGCACGGAGCCTCCTGGTCCTCAGAATGCCTCTGGAAGGCCAAAAACGGCCACTTCCTGGTTTTTCCAAAGACACTGAAGTGGCCTTTTTAGGCCCTTGGAAGGCCTTAAATGGCTTTCTGAGGGTCGGGGAGGCCTCCCCAGCCCTCAGAACATGCTCTGGGTGTTTCCTTTCCTGTAATCTGCTGGCTCTCAGATATTTACTCCAGCACATTTAAGTAAGCTGCTTGTGGGGTGGGGGAATGGAAAGTGTGTGTTACATTTCTGTGGTGTGTTTTGGTGCTTGGAGGACTCCTGAAACTTTGAGCCCATTCATTCATTCATTCATTCATTCATTCATTCATTCATTCATTCATCTAAAGTTCTGTATCTAATGTATTTATTTAAATTTTATATTTATTTTTTGGCCCTCAGCACTATGCCAGGTATTTGATGCATCCCTCCGACTAAAAGGTTTGGAGACCCCTGTTTTAAAGCAACTTCTCCAGGGGTAGCCACATTAACGGCCCAATCTGCCAGGACACCAGGGCCGGTCTCTGGCACAGGACTGAGTAGTCTCATAGCAGCTGCTGGAGCTTTTCCCAGGGCAAGGGGACATGGAGACTGTAGGAAGTAAAAATCAATTATTACTAACCACAATGTGTATATCTACTAACAAAAATTATATTGCTTTGTCAACCAAACACTGGACTAACTTCTGACTAACACACATAAGTTTGTAACAATCTATTTCGTACAAGACGTCCAGCAGCCTCTTTGCCATGCCTGATACAGCGGCAGCAGTTTTGTCACTGCTGCATTGTGGTGCAGTTAGGCAGTGCAGTTAGGATTGGACTATAAGCAGCGTCATGAACTCATGACGCGTCATGAACGTCATGAGCAGCTGTAAATGAACTCCTGGAACGCTGGGAGGGACGTGGGCGGGACTTTTGCGTGATTGGAAGCCCACCCGTTTCGTTCCGCGGCTGCCCTGGCCTCGAGGGGGGGCTATCCCCGGTTGGCGCGGCCCCCTGCTGCTCGCCCAGGCACCCGGCGTGCCTCCCACCTGTCTCCCCCGGTGAGCAGGCACCCCTCGAGGCCAGGGCAGCCGCGGAACGAAACGGGCGGGCAGCCAATCACAGCAAAGCCCCGCGTAAGTCCCTCCCAGCGTTCCGGGAGTTCATTTGCGGATGACGACGCTGGCTATAAGCCTCTAGCAGTGCCAACAATCAAGAATCTTCTGGCTCACAAATGTGTTGGAGAAGCCTCTGCAGCTTGTGTTGTCTATCAGCATTTCCCCCCACTCCTTTGTGCCTGTGATGAATGCCCTATTTTCCCTATGTTTGCATGCGATTGGCCCAGTCAGGTGGGCCCTCTGATAGGCATGGGACTTCAGCAAGTAGTTGCTGAACTCTCAGGAACCGAGTTACTGATTATTGTACTGTAAACCGTAGAGTAGTGTAGAGGCTCCCAAAGTATGCGTCATCGTGGCACACTCATAGGAGCACTGCAGAATGTCCCTGCTGCTCCCTCTTACCTGTTCCCCAGGTGCTTACATATTGGATCTCACAAAATCTTGTGAGAGCAAACATGGCAGTGCCCAAATCACATGAGATTTGGGTGCCACCATCTTGGTTCTCACAAGGTTTCATGAGATCCAAGATTGTGGCACCCAGCTGAGCCGGGGCTGCAGGGGTGTTGTGACCCAGGTAGGTTTGGGAACCGCTGGATTAGTGACTTGCATGCCCATCTGGTAGTTGGCCCACCAGTCCACAACTCTGCCATTATAGTCACAGCCAGTTGAGAGCCCCAGGAACAAAGGAAGCCATGCAGAGGCAGACCATCTTTCTCCTAGATACTGACTGGGGGTGGCTTTCCAGGTGTTCAAGCAGGGCATCTTTTCCAGTTCTACCTGGAGATGTGAGGGAATGAACCTAGGCAGCAATCATAGCATGAGCACCACCACTGAGCTAAATCCATAGAACAGCATGATGCTCACGCTGGGAGAAGGATGGGTGGGAAAAAGTCCGAAATGGCCTGGCAAGCAGCCTATGTACTTCCACCAGCTTCCAAACACGCACAGACCTGCCAGCTGGCCGACAGGAGGTTGGCCGGGGCGAATAGGTTACGTTAAAGCCCGCTTTATTTATTATGTATTTGAAAGGCTTAATGTGTGTTTAATTCCCCGCAGGAACTCCAAAACACACTCGCGCATTAAAATACAATATATTCATCGGCCTTTTTTTTTTTTTATTAGCAATTTGCGAATTGGTTTTTCTGTGAGTCAATTAAAGAAGGAATAAGCAAATAAAAGGAGAGTAAAGGCAACAGGAAGACTAATTACTGTTTGTAATAAAACTGCAATAAAGGGATGCCCTGCTAACTGAGCAAGAGGCACTTTTTCAAGTGGTGTCCTCTTATATTTAGCAGGGGGAGAGCAATTGTCCCTCTTCACCCCAGCACAGTGTCTTTCTCGTGGCTGTTGCTGGTGGTGTTCTCCATTCTTTTAGATTGTGAGCCCTTTTGGGACAGGGAGCCATTTAACTTTAATGTTATTATTTGCCTGTAAACCACTTTGTGAACTTTGTGTTGAAAAACGGTATATAAATACTAGTGATTGATTGATTGATGCTCCTAGGGAGATTGTGTGTGTGTGTGTGTGTGTGTGTCTGTGTGTAGGAAACCACCACTGCTTTAGGAAATCCCCTCCATTTTCAAAGTTTGCCATGTGGCAAGTGCGCAGAACCACTGTCATGTGCGCGGGCCTATTTAATTATCTGCCTGGTCCCACAAGAGGCTGCATGAGTTGAGATCCTTCTCCAGGTGCCTGCACCATCAAGACCTGCCCCCAAAACCCACCTCGCACTGATCAGTGAAGTCACTTTTTCTGTCATTACCCTAGATTTTAAGATGCGCTTCCCAGAAGAGCATTCCAAGAGGCAAACTGAGGCCATCGCTTCAGGCAACAGATTGGAGGGAGGGTGTTCGACAATGCGAGCCACTGTTGCCCATGCCTGCTTTATGCAGTGTGTGACGTATAGCCTGCTCTTCCATGTAGCAGCAACGTTGTGCTGCAGCCGAATCAGGGCTATGGTGCAGACGTAGAAGGTATTTTGCTGTTCGTGCCACTTTTCTGCTGCAAATTGCACTCCTAAAGTGGCTACTTAACCCTTAAAGCAGCACAGTATCAAATGGAATGTTAAGGATTAATTAGAGGCTTCAACGGTGTGATTTTTTGGGGTGTGTGAAAATGGAGCAGAAGGGCTCCTCTATATTAATAGTATGGTCCTGCTTTAAACTGTGTACACATTAATCAAAGACCCCCAACAACATCATCAAATGGCAATTGTGTTGACAAGGTCAGGAATTTGTTTGCCCAAACATTTAGTAGTTCACTGATTAATGCCACTCTTCGATACTTTTTACTGCTACTTCATTCTGTTTGTGTTTTTTTGATAGTTCAGAACGTTATTTGTTTTGTTATGTTGCCATAAAATGTTGGGAGGCGCTCTGAAATCTCTTTTAAAACCCCCCCCCCCAAATAAAGTACCATGTTGGCATGGACGCTCAACTGTAGTAACAGCTAGTTTTTCAGTGTGATTTTTTTTTGGGTCAGTTTTCTTTCTATCTAATCTAACTTCTCTCAAACAAGCGTTGTACCCTTTATTGTGTTCTGTCGACAGATGAGTGCAACCTTGCCAGCTACGCACGACAAAAGGCTCACAAAACCGAAATCTTAATGCTTTGCGTTCTTCATGTCTGCATTGCAAAAAGATAGCTAAAAACAACATGACTGCACAATTTATGGAAGGTAAATACTTCTGACATGCCTTAAATGCTAACCCATCTATATTTCATGTGCTTTCATGTGATCTATCGCCCTTTGAGAAATTGTTCCTCTGTCTTGCATGGAGGTTTTCTATCCTTGCCTGGCTGAAGAAAGGAGATGTGTTTTTAAGGATACGGGTCTGCATCTTGGGCTAACTGAAATCCAAGGGTTAGCCTGTTCATTAGCAATTACGACCAATCAGCTTTGTACTGGCAAAACCTTTCCCAGCACAACCAGGATTTATTTGTTTATTTCAAAACATTGCATCCTGACTTTCACAATCCAACAGAAAGCTCAAGGCAGCTCACAACAATCTAAACCAGGGTCTCCAGACTTTTCAGTACAACGGCCACATCCTATATTTTACAGATCTTTGTGGGCTGAAAGAATTCAGTTTTACACATGAATGAATGAAATTAAAATGAATGACTACATTTTACTTGGATCTTTCTGGTAATCAGGACCCACCTAAAAAGAAGTTTCACTTTACCAGCTGTTCAAGACTCTGTGGCTATAATGGCGATGGTGCATCAACGCTCCCTGCAAGTAGCAGGTTGTTTAACCTCTGATGCCCATAGCCTAATCTATTCTGTCAGTTTCAGGAACCACCAAAAATTGGGTCATGACCCCACAGTTTGGGAACTGCTGATCTACCTTTTCCTCTCTGTAGGTCTTGCAGGAGTTGAGATCCAACTCAATTTCCTTCCTGCCCTTTCTCCACATTCTCTTTCTCTCTAGACCTGCGAAGGAGAGGGATGCACCCAACTGCAACTCCTTGCTCACTGGCTATCCTTGCCATACTTTCAAACAAAGGAAACAGCTGTAGGGTTTCCTGTTCCGAAAGTGTTAGAGCAAGGGTGTCAAATGCCTCTCATACAGCTGGCCCAATAGCATTTATTACACCTGCTGAGGGCCAGAAGTGACATAATTAAGCAGGAAGTGATGTTAAGCAGGTCATGATTAGAAATAAGCACCTTATCCTCACTCAGGAACTCACTGGCTCAGTGGGGTCCCTACAGGGAGGGCAAAACACTACGTTTTGCACGAGCCCAAGCAGCTGTGAAAAGTGGCTCCGTCCCTTCGCCTCCTGAGCCATTCGCGGCTCAGAGATCAAAGCCTCGGAGCCAGCTCTCCAAGCCGCAAATGGCTCTGAAGGAGAGGAATCAGATGATGCATATCACCTAATGTGAACTATAGGTTAAGTATTTTGTTTGGAATCTTAACCAAGTCTCCACTTTTCTGCCTGTGTTTTATTGGTAGCAACGAGCCCTGGGTGATGGGAAAGACCTTTCGCCATTGGAAGGCGTCCTTTCACTGATCACTCTGCTACCAGTAGAGCGGTCACATCCAAGCCTCTGTCCTCAGGCTGCATGGCCCCAATTCGGGCTGCATGGTTTGCTCGGAGCTGCACCTGCTAAACAGGTGCAGATCCGAGCAAACCCATTGGGGTGACTGACACCTATCTTGGGGTAAGGGCACAAATGTGGTTCCAGAGGCTGCCTAACTTGCGCGGGGTATGGCACAGGCCCCTGGCCCTTTCCCAATATTGTGTACAAGGAAACATTCATACAAACATGGTTGTCGATGCTCCAAATGTCTTACGCTTTATGGAGGGCTTTTGCCAGAAACTCAGATTTTCTGAGTCTTTCCCAACAATAGACAGTCTCTCTCTCTCTCTCTCTCTCTCCCTCTCTCTCCCCCCCCCCCCGCACGCCACCAGTTTCACAAGCCGAGGATAATTCTTCCTTCCAATCCAGCGTTTGCCAACAATCCCAAGACGTGGTTGTGTGGTTGTTATACGCTCCACAACTCCGTGATGTTTTCCATCCACAGATTGACAGCTGAACAAACCGATGCGCATGTTAGATAACTCGGGGAAAACATCCAACTTTGCTAACTCAAAATTTTTTCAGAAGTATTATTAACTTGAAAAGACAATTGTGGATACACTGAACTAATAGATTTAGTCATTGACGTTCAGCTCCTTGGCAAGCCATGCCTGCTGGTCCAGAAATAGCAAGGAAGTCTGTTCAGTCATCCTGCCCTTCTGGATACTGCTGGTGGATATTGCTTGTTGCTTTGCCAGGATTCATTCATGCCTTTTGGAGATGCTACACCAAGGCTATCCTCATTGCCCACATCTGTGATCAGTCATGATTTTGACTGTTCCTGGATCAAAGTTCATAGGGAATATGGCAGCCCTGTGGGCTACTGACCGCAGCTTCAGATGAGAAGTGCCTTCAGCTAGCCCTGACGGGGCAAAACACTGGAAGAAACATGCTGTGGGGAAGCTGGATAACCTAACTGGTCTGCTCTGCCGATGTGCAAGTCAGTGAATTTCATGACAGATGACAGTATCACAAAGTTCGACGGGCGATTTCTCTGCAGAAGGACAAAGATCAGTAAGAATCAATGTCAACTGAAAAAAGAGCTCAAGAGCTGTACCCTGGATGGGGTGCAAGCAAAGTAGGAAAATACATCCCGTTCGGAAAAAAGACTCATGGCTTATTGCTGACATGTCTACTGAGGAGCATAAGAGAAATGGAATTCGCCAAATTTGTTTACGGCCATTAACAGGGACAGCCCTTCTAGGACATTGACTGAGGGTGCAATCCAATGACGCTCGTTGGGCTGACACAATGTGCTTGCATCGGCCCAACATCACTAGCACCAATGAAGGGGTGCCAACCAGCTCCCCCCTGCATCGGAGCTAGTGTCGTTGGGCCAATGCTAGCAGCATCATTGGCCCAAGGACACCAGGCCAAAGTGCCGCAGCGCTGCTCCTGAGCCAGCCAAACTTGACTGGTGCAAGAGCAGTTCTGGGTGTGGGGAGGGGTGGGGGGGGGCTAGTAGGCGTGCTGGCCCGGGGAGGGGGGCAGGGCTGGGATGCGGCCACTCCCCAGGGCACACGGCCCGAATTTGGGCCGCACGGCTTACTTGGAGCTGCACCTGCTAAACGGCAGGTTCAGATCTGAGCAAACCCATTGGGGCAGCTGGCACCTCTCTCTGGTGCCCTTGCCCCAGGGAGGCTCCAGAGGCTGCCTAACTTACACTGGATACGACATAGGCCCACCAGCCTTGCCATTCCGGCACAAGGTAAGATTGCGCCCTGAGGTAATTTGGTGCCTCTTCTCATCCCAATCCCCGAATTCACCCCTCTTCATCCCTCTTCACCCCTGCGCAGTGTCTTTTCTAGTGGCTGTTGCTGGTGGTGTTTTGCATATTTTTAGATTGTGAGCCCTTTGGGACAGGTAGCCATTTAACTTTATTATTACTATTTGCCTGTAAACCGCTTTGTGAACTTTGTGTTGAAAAGCGGTATATAAATACTATTTGAATGAATGAATGAATGAATGAATGAATGAATGAATTCAAAAAGAAAGATGTACTCAGAGTGGAATGTGAAGTGTGGAGAAGCAGAGGGTGGTGAGCTAGAACCTCAGAGACGCTCTAGCGCACCACTCTTCTCTCTTCCACACATCCTGGAAATGCTTGAGACTGGGATCCTTGGGAGCTCTGTTCCCCTCTTCCTTTTTCAAATCCCAAGGGCAGGAGGAGAAGCAGCACCAGCAGCAGAGGCAACAGTTGTGCCACTGGGAATAGGGCTGTGGCACCAGGAGGTCTTGCGCGAGCCCTGCACCACTGAAGACAGAGAAGAACATAGGAATACAACCTTCCCTTCTCCGGTATGTATCATTCGTATTGTTGGCCTCCGCGACTGAGGGTCACCTGGAGAGTTGACTGTCTCTGAGTTGGATCCTTGTACGTTTCAGTACAGTCTAAGCCAGCTGGCAGACCCTGGGACCGCTCTTGCCTGGGGTTTGCCAAGGCCTCTCTTCAGGAGGGCAAAGGAAGGCGCTGAATCAGTGGGAAGAGAAAGAACAACCCGCAGCCGCTCAAGAAGCCAACCTCAGCAGATTTCCTATAAATGCTTTGGGCGCAATAAATAAATAAATAAAGTCCAAACTAATCCCATTTACAGCATTAAAGGATTTAAAGGAAAGCCCTTTTAAAAGCATCGAGATAGCATTAATAATGATGTCTGAACATGGCATGGCAAAATGAGTGACATCGTAATCTTCATTAGAATTTTAATATCTTTTTTTTTTGTTTTCCAGAAGGCTGGTGGGGGGGGGGTGGCTGTTCCTCCGAGATGCAGGTGGCTTAATGTCGGAGCGCTTAAAGACCTCAATCCCCAAACCACTTACTCTAGGGCTGAACTACTGGGGCAAAGCAGGTAGCTCAGGCTCCATCTGCTTGAGCCTTGGGGCCAAGCTTGGAAGAATTCTAACTTTTTTAAGGGCTTGCTGCAGAATTGTCCATTCACTTGTGGCAAGTGAAGAAAAGAGTGGACAATTCTCTAGAATGGAAATGGCATTGGTTCCTTTTACTGTGAAAAAACAGATGGGATCAAAACTGTACTTCTCAGCAGACCTGGGAATTATTTTTCTAAAGGAAGCTGGACAGTCATGCTAAAAAAA
This sequence comes from Lerista edwardsae, assembly GCA_029204185.1. Taxonomy (NCBI): domain Eukaryota; kingdom Metazoa; phylum Chordata; class Lepidosauria; order Squamata; family Scincidae; genus Lerista; species Lerista edwardsae. The sequence goes on along the minus strand of JAJKFI010000020.1, from coordinate 10,724,135 downwards.
AAAAAAAAGATATGTCAATGGTGCCATCTCAGTTGCATGAATATTTTGCCAAGCACCCATTCACTTGCCAGCAAAAATTCACTTGCCAGCTCACCAGGGGTGAGTTGCCCCCCAAAACCATACAGGTCACCCAAAACCATACAGGTCTTCACTTCAGAAATCTCATTTCCACTACCATTACATGAAGGTAGAAAGAACAGCAGCCAGCAGCGCAAGGTCCTCCTGCTGTTTCTTACAGTCCCCACCAGAGCCATAATGCACTGTCCTGGCACACAGGGCAGTGATGTCATGACATCATCGTGACATCACTTCCAGGTTATCCCCGGAGAAGGAGGCACTTGTTGTGGCTGCTTTGTATACCCTTCGTACAGCCTCCATGGAGGCTGGGATCCTGCACAGGAGAAGGAATGGGGCATGCAAAGCCACAGTGCCTCCTCTGTAACTAGGGCACCGCCTGGGGGCAGTCATGCACATCTGCTTGCCCCTCTGGCTCCACCCTAGTTACAGCTCACCCTAGTGAGAATGAAAGAAGAAGGTTCTGCCTCCCTTCAAAACTCTCTGCAAATGCCACAGGACAATGGGGGAAAGAGAGGGTTGGCAGCAGCCACAGATAATTGCTGCCCGTTAAGCCAAGTTCACATTTGTCAACTCTTGTATTTAGGGCGCAACCCTAACCAGCACTTAGGCTGGCTCAGTTAAGCCAGCAAAGTTTGGCCTGTACAAGGGACACCGTAAAGCATGTTTGGACCACTCTCGGAGTCAGGGAGGATGGTGCACTTCTGTGTGCTGGCCTCTCTGACTCCAAGAGTGGTCCAAACATATTTTATGGTGTCCATTGTGCCGGCCAAACTTTTCTGGCCTAACTGCGCTGGCCTAACTCCAGGTTAGTATTGCGCTCTTTGTCTACACGTCCTTGTCATGGTCAAATATTAAAAAGTGAGGATCCACAAAGCTGTGAGAGTCTGGACGATATACTCTTTTAAAGACTTTCATGAGAATGGTTTTACATCCGTTTTTGCATTTCTCCTCACATGCACCGATACTGCACCAGGCCACGTTACTTGTATTCTGTTCGTCTCACTTCCAGCATCTTAGAAACGCACGCTGGCCATATTGCGATGCAAAAGCTAAGATGAAGAAACTATGTTTCTCTGTGGCCGAATCAGTGATTTATCACGGATGACACAATTCTGTAAGACTGGCGGCTAGTTTACACATACGTTACCATCTCTCGGTGATGACAATATGAACTGACGAAAGGCCTGCAGCCGAAGGTTTGGCGGATAAATACCTACACGCATAACATCTCCCCTCCCCAGTTACCAAATCATGGGAGACAGTCCTTCCTGTATGGCTGTCTCTGATACGTGTCTTCCTCTCCCTTTCAGACTAATCATGATCCGAAATCACAGTCCCAAGGACCTTCATTTAAAAGTGCTGCGGGTAGTGGGGTTGCGAAAGACCCCAGCCTAAGGGCGCAATCCTAACCTGGAGTTAGGCTGGCACAGTTAGACCAGCAAAGTTTGGCTGACACAAGGGACGCCGTAAAGTTTGTTTGGACCACTCTCACAGCGCAATCCTATACCCCCCTTAGTGCCGGGGCTGCGCTCTTAAGCCAGCCGAATGCTGTTGCGAACATGCCGTAAAGCACGGCCATGTTGATGCTATGGTGCTCAGCCAGCGCAAACAGCAGCACCAGCGTTCGGGCACCGGTGTGACCGTTGGCAGCGCTGGCTGTGCACCAGTCAAGCACTGGCATCGCTCGGACAGTGCAGGGCCTCCACAAGGGCATTCCAGAGGCATAACTGGGTGGCACAGCGGGCGGAGATGGCGGTTATGACACGCTTGTGACGCAGGACGGCCATAGTGCCATATCCTAATGGCAGTTCCCGGCCAGGGCAGCCCTGATTCGGGCCGCTCCCATGCACATACCTTTGTGCTTGCTATTTTGCCAGTGCAGATCCGAGCAGGCCCATAGGGGTGACTGGGGCTTACGCGGGTGCAATGGGAAAACCTTCCCTTGCCCTGCATGTAGCTGCTGCTGCCTCCAAATGGGCCTTTGGATATGGCCCTGCTATATACTAGGCCGGCTTAAGGTAGGATTGCAGACATGTGCCATCCTTCCTGACATGACATAGACAGACATGCGCCCTCCTTCCTGACTCTGAGAATGGCCCAAATGTACGTTATGGTGACCCTGCTGCTGGCCAATCTTTGCTGGCTTAACTCCTGGTTAGGAGTGCGCCCAGCGGTGTCATCTGTAAATGAGGATCCGGAACGCTGGGCGGGACTTACGCGGGGCTTCCGTGTGATTGGCTGCCCGTCCGCTTCGTTCCGCGGCTGCCCTGGCCTCGGGGGGGTGCCTGGGTGGGGGGCACGCCGGGTGCCTGGGCGAGCAGCGGGGGGGCGCCAACCGGGGGCAGCCCCCCCCCCGAGGCCAGGGCAGCCACGGAACGAAATGGACGGGCTGCCAATCACGTGGAAGTCCCGCCCACGTCCCGCCCAGTGTACCGGATCTTCATTTACAGATGACATCACTGATTGCGCCCTAAGTTTCTGGACAGCTAATGCCAGTCCAACATGCACAAAATGGAAGCAGCAAACAGGGAAAGCAAACCATGCAATTTTCCAGCTTTCACATCTCTTTAGAGCAGGGGAATACTTTGTGATGCGTTATGACCTGTACACAAGAGAGATGTCATTGATCCCTGGCGAAATAGGGCACTTCATGCAAAGCGAGCAAATTTTGGAATCAATACCATACCATCAAACCTAGACAACGTTTAACGGGATTTATTCTGACCACACACAGATTTACAGAGGCATGCTTCCCCGGCAACGCCAGGCAAGCCAGATAATGCTCTATTCTTTTAAATAACATTTGCTATATTATCACAAGTAATGTATGAATCAGCATTCTCTGGCTCGACATAAAAGAGATTAAGTTGTATTTTTAGCAGGGTGGTCATGAAAAGTGTAATTTGATTTATTGATCTTTATACATGAGAGAGAGAGAGAGAGAGAGAGAGAGAGAGAGAGAGAGAGAGAGAGAG
>JAJKFI010000020.1:10657007-10670981 GCA_029204185.1 Lerista edwardsae | reverse complement strand
TCTCTCTCTCTCTCTCTCTCTCTCTCTCTCTCTCTCTCTCTCTCTCTGATTTTTGTCCCGAGATCTTGAAATCCCACATCAGCTCTACACTTTCTCACCATTGTAATGTTCTACCTGTAGTCTAATCAGTGGTGTCATTCAGATGATTTAGGAACAGGAACTCACTTTTGATTGGCACTTGTCGGGAACCCGGAACCAGCCACGGAGCCCGTTAGGATCCGGAACGCCTGTTCTGGTCCATTCCCCTGAATGACATCACTGAGTCTAATGTACCTTAGTTGCACTCCAATGCACAGTTATATGTGTTTGTCCCATTGAAATCAATGAGGCTTAAATTGTGTACTGAATATTGGCCCTCGCTGATGGAGCCACGGTGGAGGAGCCAAATTGTGGGGATCAGAAGGTTCCATTCCTATCATCTCCCATTAAAAAAGCAGCAAGATCTTGATGAACCATGATCAACCAGAGCAGGCGGTATAATGGTCTTAAAAATTGAACAATGGTTTGATTTAGTTCAGAAAGACCTTTATATTTTATATCCTCCTCATCTGTCTCAGTTTCCATTAGTGTCCTCATCAACATTTCCAGGAGCAAAAGTTTTTGCTATACACGCTTATCTTACCATTCATTACTCCTGGGAGATATCTGGACTGGGCTATCCTCAGAGCTGTGTTTCAAAAAAGCAACCTAACAGCAGTCACAGTCCTACCATTTGGGGGGGGGGCAAGGACCCCAGGCGCAGCTTTGCTGGGGAAGGAGGAGGGCGGCAATGAGGCTGCTTGCCTCTTGGAGAGGCAAGCGGTTTTGGCCCGCCTGCCCTCCCCAGCCATCGTAGGGCTCCAAAATGGAGCCTGGAGTGGCGCACAGGGGCAGCGAAACAACGGAGGGGGCGGACCTTCTCCTCCTCTGTCCCTGGGCGGCCCATTGGCTGGATCCGCAACTACCGAATCGTACATGGTTCTAGCATTACAGGTACCTGGAACACACATGAAGATTGTGTGTTCATTTCCAAGATTCTTTGTATTTGAATCAGCTTTTTCCAGGGGAGTCGAGGAGCTGTTGTAGATACTAGTTTCTCATCCAGGAACCTGGGAAATGAAAATGGTTGCTCTTCGAACTGTTGCTAAGCCAGTAACCGTTTTCAAAATGGACCCAAAATGCAATGTATGCTATCAGGCCGACATCCTTACCTAGCAATTTGGGTTTCTGATTGGCAGCGGGCTTAGCAGGTCTTCTGTCAGCAACAGCTTCCTTTCGTATGAGCCTATCCAACATCACAGAGCTACAGTGTGTTGCTTCTTCCAACCTTCTGGCCCATCCCTTCTCTTTTACAAACATGAAGGAAATGACAAATAACTGGCAAATGCACCAACACCAGTGCAAAGTACTATGCAAATGACAGGGCACAGCCTTGTGGCTCCTGTCCCTCACCCAGCAAAACATCTGCTAAGAAAATCCCCATGTGCAGCAGTTTTGAAGGACAATCTATTCTCTGCTGGAAGGATGCACAGTCTTAATGCTGGAAGGGATGCCCAAGTCCTGAAGAACTGGCAATACTTTGAGAATTTCAAGAAAGACGGATGAGGATAAACAAGAGTCTATTTAAATTTGGCCAGAGATCTGCCTGGATGCTGAAAGCAAGCAAGCTGTGAGCCATTTCTGTTCCCACATGGGTGTCTCGTCAAAGAGTGGACTGGAAGCAAAGGAAAAGTCCTTTATATTGAAGACGTTACCGGAAATGAATTTGATGTTCAAGGAGAACATATGCCCTTTGACAAACATATGTTTCTTGCAGCAGCTGCACTTTGAAAACAAAGGAGGATGGCATAGCTAAGGTGTGCGGGGGGGTGCAATTGCACTGAGCAACAAGCTTTAGGGAGGCAATAGACTGAGTTTGAAATTAGTAGCCAAAATTGTGAAAACCTTGGTAAATATGAATACCACCATCATGTTACAATATATATCGTATATATTATTGGAATGGTAATTTAATGCAGAATGCTATGAAGTAAACTGTGTTGAAATATCTGTATTCTATCGAATGTTATGACTAATTCACAAGAAAATTACTCCTAACCTGGAGTTAGGCCGGCACAGTTAGGCCAGCAAAGTTTGGCTGGCACAAGGGACGCCATATAGTATGTTTGGACCACTCTTGGAGTAAGAGAGGCCAGCGCACAGACATGCGCTATCCTCCCGGACTCCGAGAGTGGTCCAAACACGCCTTACAGTGTCCCTTGTGCTGGCCAAGCGTTGCTGGCCTAACTGTGCTGGCCTAACTCCAGGTTAGGATTGTGCTCTAAATTTGATTTTGGTGGGGGTAGGGGTTGGGCTACAAAATCATCGTTGACCTCGAGTAGCAGATGCCTTGGCTACACCACTGGCAGGATGGGCTCTTGGCTTAAGGATAGAACATGTGCCAGGTATGCAGAAGGTTCTGGATTCAGTCCCTGGCATCTCTGGGTAGGCCTGGGATAGCTTCCTTCCCGCTGCACCCCCCAAAAGAAACCCTGGACAGTAAGCTCTGACAGCACCAAGCCAGAAAGGCTGAACAGGGCCAAGGTAGTTCCCTCTACTCAAAATGATAAGTGATTCCAGCTTTTGAAGGGAGGGAAGGTTATACTGCGGAAGAATGGGGGCACACATAACAAGAGAAGAACAGACTCCCCAAAGGGTGTGTAATTTATGAGCGACTGCCCTGTAATGGCTGCTTTTACAGGGGAAATGTCCAAAGAGACCTCAAAACCGAGCAGATATTTAATGAGGCGGAGCAAAGCGGACGTACGAAAAAAAGGAAGACAAAAATAAAACGGCCGGTGTAGCCAGCTCCCACGAACCTGCTTGCGGCGTTATCAGACTGGCAGCCAGGAAAGGAAGCGAGCAGCAAACTGATTTATTCACCTATTGTTATTAGTTAATGCAACGGCCGATGGTTTCTCTACGGCAGCAAAGGTCTCAGTGCCAATTCCCTTCCCTCCTCCCTCTCCCGATTCTGCAGCACTGGCACGAGAAAAAAAAGTTTGAAATGCTTGTAGTGGCAGAAGAGCCTGGAGCACAACATGCTTCCGCACAACCTCCTCTGTCTTGAGGATCCCATCATGACGTAGTCAGCTGAAAGCAATTTATTGATGGTGATCTTTACTCAAGAGGTCGGAAACAATGGAGGTGTTCTTGGTGGACCTCCTTCAGCTTTGGACCACTTCCTTCCTCCAGCGTTTCAACCAAGCTCGTGCTTGAGAGCCACTTCATCTCCATGAGCACTTTCTAAGGGCCCAATCCTGCAGTCACCCGCTCTGCCAGAGGGGGTGGATCCTGGCAGCGGTTACCTTAGCCAGGATCCTATCCCCTGTTTTTGAACGCACCCTGCTCACTTTCACTCCTCCGACTTAATGCCAACAAAGTGAACTGCAGTGTGCAATGTGTTTGATACCCCTCCTCTCTAGCCCAGGGGTATCCAAACTCCAGCCTGCAGGCTGGATCCAGGGTTTGGAAAAATCCCTCCCCTTTGTGAGGGAGCATTACCATTGCTTACCATTACTGTGCTTACCATTCCATACAAACACTGCTCCATTTTCAAGCAGAACTAGTGACAGGGACACTCTGGGCAGTCACGTCTATGCCCGGGCATCCTAGAAGAATGTGCAGTAGGACGTTGGGCATAGACATGACTGCCCAGAGCATCCCTGCCACCAGTTCTGCTTGAAAATGGAGCAGTGCTTGCATGGAATGGTAAGCACTGAATGGGATGGGGAAGGGGATTTTGAAACACAGCGGTGGCAAGTTTGGCAACCGCTGTTCTAGTGCTTCACTCTTCTCTGCCGCACTTCCTCACCTCCTTCTTTCCTCTATTTCTTTTCAAATTCAGGGAATGGGATGAGGAACACTACTGCTGTGTTGCTTGATTCCATGGTCCTGGCTTCAGTACTGATTATTCTCTTGCCTCTCGGTCCTGACTCTTCCGTGGTGGCTACCCATGGCCCAGCTCTGACAATGGGAGAGCTTTGGAGTCCCATAGAAGTTGTCTTCCCTCTGGATCCAAATTTCCTTCAGGGACAGAGAGGGCAAGCAGAGGTGATGATGCAGAAGTGTACGGGAAAGCCGAAAATGAAATCTACCCTTGGCCACAGGAGAGAGTGTGTGGAAGTCGGCTGTTGAGAGGTGCAATAAATCTGAGCTTATCGTTAATGGCAAATGAGGACGCTGACCTGCAGAATTAGAAGCCAAGGGCAAAGGCCCGGGAGAGTATCAAGGATAAATCGAGTGGGCAAGCCTCCTACTTTAACTTGGCAGGATTACCTGAACAAGATTCCCCTTGCTGCGCAGCATGCAATGGAAGGAAACACACACACACACACACACACACACACACACACACACACACACACACTGGCAAGGTAACACCACAAGCCAGAGCCAACACAAGCCATTATGACAAAACACCCACACTGCACAAGATCAGGCACAGATGCATACAAACACACACGCTCACGAATGCATGCAGTTAGCCCAGAACACAATCCACTGAGAAATGTTCCTAGGCATGTTTCATTGGAATAAAGCAAAACTGTCCCGTTTCATATATTTTCCATGAGCTTGCTGATGACTTGTACCCCAAAGACCAGTTTTTCCAGTGCTTCCATGATGGGTTAGAAATGCTCGAAAGAAGACAAATTCCAGCCTTCATTGCATTGGAGTGCTTTGATGACTCCATATCAGGCATCGAGAAGGAGAAGGGGAAGAGAATCATTTCCCCATTATTCTCTTCCTGTTGCTGCTAGAGATCCATTGGTAAGCAAGAAAAGTCAGGCTTTGAAGCCATAAATCAGTGGGAAGAAGGTATCGCTACAGTTCAGATAAAAATCCAAGTTTGTGTGTGTGTGAGTGTCCACATGCATTTAATAACATAACGCTTTTCTTGCATTGGAGAACATTACAAAACTGCCAGATTTTACTTATGAGTGGATAAAACTAATCAATGTCAGTTCTCTCCTCCAAAGTAAATGGAAACCTGGGTAGCCCGACCATTGGAACGTATCACTAGTGGCATTGCTAGGGCAATGTGGGGTGTGTGGACCACACTGGGTGATGCACTAAGTGGGAGTGACACCACCATTCATCAAAATTGGGAAGAGCTTGGTATTTTTGAATAATACCATCATATCATTCGATGAATGCAGAATGTAATGAAACAAACCATGTTGAAATATCTGTATTCTAACAAACACATTCTATCAAATACACATATTTGGTTATAGCCAAACAACCAGAAAAAGAAAACAACTCTTGTATGTAACAAAAAATGCATTTCCTTCATTCAAAACTGGCCAATGAGACTGACTGTTCCAAGAGCCAATGGGGTGTTCTTATGACATAGCAGTGAACCAATAAGGTGTTAGTATGAGTCAGCTCTCATTTCCACATATCAGAGCTAATACAACTCTTATTCAGTTGTATAGGTGTCATCAAGTTGGCCACTGGTGGGTTTTTTGTTGTTGTTGTTGATTACTGATTTGTTGGGTGACCTGTACTGTGTTATATATTAAAATAAATAACGTTAATGGGGGGTAACACCAACCCTAGTGATGTCACTGCATTTAGGTTTTGTGTATGATATTGTAACTTATTCTGTATGGTCTGATACGGGAGGAGGTCCATCATGGGGGGGACATAATGAGCTCCCGCATCGGGTGACACAAACCCTAGTGACACTTCTGCTTATCACCACTTGGGAAACGGGAGCATAGAATAATAGGTTCTTTGTAGCTCACACCAATCATTGGCTCAGCAGCTGCATTGTATACAAGCTGTAGCTTTTGTGAAGTCTTCAAAGACTGGTACATATAAATATGTATATTTATAAAAATACGTATTTTTATTTATTGGCTACTCATGACAATGCACTCAGCCCCACGTTGTAGTATATTTTAGTTATTTATGTGAAGTGTTTACATCCCTGTTTTCTAATAGGCAGGCAATAAGAGAATATTAATAGATATTCATCATAATTTATGACGGTCATCATAATGTATTATCGCCATCCTAACAACCACTTGGAGGCTTCAATCAGGGCAGAATGAATCAGGCTGTCGCATGAGTTTTGACTGGCGTCGGGTGGTTTGGCCACGTGACATTACTGTTATATCCGGTACATTGGCGGTTGGTCTGTTTCGAGATAGGATGGTTTGGACTGCACCCTTTATGACTAATCTGGATATCTCCAGGAAGCCTCAGAGTGCAATACTATACCCCCGTTGCACTGGTGCTATGCTCTTGCGCCGGCTGAACGCTGTTGCAAATGTGCCATCAAGCATGTCCGTGGCAGCGCTATGGTGCTGGGCCTGCGCAAGTAGCAGTGCCGATGCTCCGACGCTGCCACGACCGTCGGCGTTGCCAGTCAAGCGGCAACAGTGCTTGGTAAGCGCAGGGCCTCCATGAGAGCGTTCGAGAGGCGTTCTGGGGATGTAACTGGGCAGCACAGTGGGCGGCAACGGAGGCAGTGACGCAAGACAGCCGTAGTGCCTTATCCTAAAGCCTGTCCCTGGCCAGAGCGGCCCCAATTCGGGCCACTCCTGTCATGTTCCTCTGTGCTTGCAAAACAGCAGGCGCAGGTCTGAGCAGGTCCATAGGGGTGACTGGGGCTTATGCGGGTGCAAGGGGAAAACCTCCCCTTGTCCTGCACTTCGCTGCTGCTGCCTCCTAATGGGCTTTAGGATACAGCCCTGTTATGTCGGCCTTACTACGTCGGCCTTTCTTAGGATTGCGCTGACAAGATGGTCAGCTCCACACCCCACATGCCTGGGAAGGAACAGGGAAGGGGATTTCAGCCACCTCTTACCTTCAGAAATGCATTGTGGATTTTCACCAAATGTGCAAAAGAAAGACCTCTGTGATATTCCAGAATGTCTGACACAATTTAAACTACCCAAAGAAGAAAGTTATGGATGGGCCCAAAAATTCTAAAAATGATAGGAAGTTGTGCTTGTTTCTGATGAGTAGGATAGGGTTACAGCCCAAGAGCCCAATCGGATCCAATTTTCTAGCACTATGCAGCCATGCCAACAGAGTGTGCACTGTGTCCTGTGGTGGGGGAACATTCCCAAGGCAAGGGAATGTTGGTTTCCTTTCCTTGGGGCTGCATTGTGGCTGCATCAGTGCTGGAAAGTTGGGTCGGATTGGGCCCTCTTACTGGACACAATGGCCTTCCGAGTACAATAAATAACAACGTTTTCAAGCACCTCTAATGAGAGGATGCCTGCACCGGAAGGCCAGTTTTAAATGGCTTTGACTCAGCTGTTCTTTATCAGAATATGCTGAAATCTGGCCAAATGATACCCCTCAGCAGGTAGATTCTCTGAGCTGCATTTCATGCTTCATAAAACCTTGTTGGTTTTTATGATGAATTGAATGTTCCAGTTTTATAATACCAGAATCCGAGATGGAGGCGGGGAAGAGACAGCCCCCTAATTGTACAGCTTCTCCTGCAGGTGTGTAATCTACACCGTAAATATATATCAATTTCATTCCAGCTTAATATAACTCTCAGAGCATCTCCTAAGAACCCTGAGCATTGTCGTTTGGTGAAGATGCTGAGAAGATGTCTCCAGTCATCTTCACCATACTACTCTTCCCAAGATCCTTCAAAGAATGACCGTTAAACCCTTGTCGGTCTGTGACATCGATATGCCCTCAGTAGTTGTGGGCATATATTCCATGTCAGCCGTTCCTTGCTGTAGCACATTTTTTTAAGAGGGGAAGAAAATCACATAAGATCGCATAGGAAACCACATAGGGGAGGAAGTCACATAAGAAAGGTTTGCTGGACTCAAAAATGGCAGAAACTACATCCTGCATTAATCACAGATGACTGGTGAAGAGTCATGAGGCTCTGCATAAGAGTGCGATGGGTTTGATGTGACAGCTAACAAAAGGAGACGACCCCTCCCGAAGCAAGATACACATTGCCTCTGGATTGAACTCTGAAAAAACTCTCAGCCCCTGCATGGATCTCTAGGGTAGCTTAGTCATGCAAAAGATGCCACCGGATCAACAAGACCCCTTGGGAGAAATTGCACAGAGGAGGAACATTGGGCCGCAAGAGGTAAAATTCTCAATGGCTAGGAGAGTTTCTACAGCGAAAGGAACTGCGCTTGGAGATACAAAATTCAGAACAAGCCATCTGGGTTGGCCCACTCCGATTAAAATTTCTGCTAAACACCATCAATGTGGGGGTCCTGCAATGTTTCATTGGTAGATTTGTTCCGATTTGTGAGCTGTACAGCTATTCTGCGCTTCAAGCAGAGATGTCTTGTACCATGTTGTAATTCAGAGTGTCATCTTCTAAAAACTACTTCTTGATCACTTTTGCACATCCGTCATTGCTCAGTACATGCCCAGAGCATCGTGGTTTGAAAGGCAAGTTCTTCCCTTTTAACAAGGCCGAAGGGCCAGGAGGCCAGCCCCACATCCAAAGCCCTGATCCTGAGCATCCTTTCTACAAAACCTCGACTATTATCCCCAAGGGAACCACATTGCACAAAGAATTACCCGGAGAACGGAGACAAGATATGCAGGAGGGAAAGATCAGTAATTTTGTTTATAAAGTAGTTTCAGGGATGCACAGATCCACTTTGGAACACTTGATAAATGTCTTCAGGGCAAGTCTATTTGGTTCACAAATGTTGCACCCGCCTCAGAGTTTTTGGCCTTCTCGTTAACTTTGGTCAAACTTTAGGGTCATGTCAGGACATTGCCCAGTACAGCTTTGGCAGCTGTTGGAACGGCTGGAATGAGACCTAGCTCCATAGCATCAACCTCATAGAATTTTTTAAAAGACGATGCAAAATCTGTGTAACAGAGCATAAGGTGGGATGAGTGTACACACCACAGCAGTGATTCCAATTTTACACCACCTTCACCTCTGGAAAAAACATTTCTTCTGGCTCCAGCCTGACTTTCAATTCCATACTTTCATATTGAAGTGGGACAATCCAGCAACAAACACACAATATAATCTCTCCCCAAATGCTACTTTCTTTGGCATTGTTTTACTACAATGCTGTTTGTCCTAGATGTGATTGACAGCTATTGTAGCCAATGAGAACGGTAGATTCTGGGTAGCGCAAGGCCAATCAGCATTAATTTCCTGCTTCATGGACAATGTCTCCTATAGCACTATTTCATGCAGTGCTTGGACTAACCCTCTACTACTAGAGGTACCGCTGTATATTGGAGAGCTAGCCCAAGGTCTGTTGGTGAATTGGGTGGCATGCCAAATGCTTCCCCCTTACATAAAGCTTTCCTGAACCAAGTATGCTCCCCTTACTGGTATGGTGCCCTTCTGGTATACCATTCTGATATACTCCCCTTACTAAGCAGCATGCTGCCTGGCAGTGAGACCAGCAGCACAACGTGGCAAACAGTAGTAGGAGGCTAGACTTGGCTTGACAGGTCGTGAGCTCCAGTGAGCTCCAGTGTGCACTTTTCGAGTGCTCGAAAAAGAGCTCCAGGTAGAGCTCCAGTGTGTAGAGCTCCAGTGTGCGTTTTTTGAGTGCTCGAAAAAGCCATCCTATTCACTCTGAGCCTCATATTTTACATTTGTTGCATTTCGTCTGGCCTTCCAATGTGGGAGTAACTGGCAATGACATCATTGCCAGTTACTTCCAAAGGTACTTCCAATTGGTGGGCTGTGCAAGGTAGTACAGCAGGGGACAAAAGTTGAGAAATGCTGCTCAGTCTAGCCCATCACTCTTCTTCTCTGCACTTCCTCTTTCGCTTCTTTCTTCCTTTTCCAATTGAGGAAGTGGAAGAGGAGTGGAGGAGATGGAGTGGATGCGAGTGAGCACCTGCCACTCATCCGCCATGTTCCCACTAAGGCGTACACAATGCAGCTGCACACTCTTCCAGCCGAGCTCCCTCCCCTCCAAAGCCATTCACAGCCAAGCCTCCAAGGCTTCTCTGAGCTGCGAATGGCTCTGAAGATGAAAGGGAGGGACCACATTAACCCTCAGGCTCCTGCAACACTTAACACTTGCCCCCTGCCCGTAGGAATGCATGTGGTGCTCACATTTTTTGACTGCTTCCCCACATTAAAAACCAACCCCCCACAATGCTGTGAATGTTTTAAGGGCTATTTGCACTGGCCCCTCAGTTCTGCAGTCCTGATCTATTCATTTCTTTTTAGCATATTTGCATCGCTATTTGTTTTCAGTTCCCTGCTCTTGTTCCAGCATATTATTTAGAGTTTACAGCTGTCCAAAGAGGGAATTTTTGAGTAGCTGCTATCTGACATGTTACCTCCGCACTGTATGAACATATTGTGATGTTCACAGCACTGAGTCAGCATTCTGATGATTTAGCATTTATATTCCCGACAGCTGTTTACTCCTTTCAGTGTAATTCCAGAGATAGATGTCCAGGAGGGATTTACTGCCCCAGATCTATCAGATAACATATTTAAGATATTCGGTGGTATTTAAATCATAATAAAATCTATTATTCAGTAATGTTGTGATAAGAGGGAGTGGGATCCTTTCGACCATTAAATAACTTCATTTTCAAGCATAAACAATTACTGGAAAACAAGTCCTACTTAAAATACACAAAATTAATAGTGTTTGCCCAAATCTGTGCCGTGGCCATCTCTGAGAGCCCCGTACCTGTTAAGAAAAGTCAACTGAAGTCTGTTAAGCACCTGTATTTTGAAGAACAATACAGCACAAAATGAAAAAGTAACAAAATGATGAGAAGAAATAGTGAATGGCTTCTGAATGAAGAATAGTTGAATGTTTTTGTGCTCTTGGATAGCATTAGAGTTGAAGGCTAGCCAATGAAATGGATGTGCAATGGATTCAGGACTGCCAAAATTAAGTCCTTCTTGACACAACAAAAAAGGGTCAGCCTAGCCATGAGGCGGCCTGAGGTGATAGGTAATGAATTGGTACGGGCACTTCCTTCTCTTTTCATTCCCTGGATTGGAAAAGTAAGGTGTGCAGAGCAGAAGAGAAAGTGTGAAGGAGAAGGGAGTGGTGAGCTAGGGAGATGGTCTAGCCAGCCCACTACTCTACTCCCCACTTCCTCTTCCTGACACAGAAGATAGGATCCAGTGGTGGAGGCCACTGCCTTTCCCATTTCCACCTTCCCCACAGTTTCCCCACTTGTCCTGAAAGAGCTTACCACTGGCAGTGGTGTTACTGTCCACCCACCGGCTCCACGTCAGGTCCGCTTGGCGCTGGGCTGGCACCAGTGGTAAGCCCTTACCACTTGCAGGAGAAGTGCCTCAGTGCACTTTTGCCACGCTGGGGCCAGTGGTCTTACCACCAGCTCTAGCATCTTTAGGATTGTGCCCTTAGCAAGCACACGTCCAAGTAGACCTGTGGTTGTGGCTTTCCCCAGGGCAAGGGAAGGAATGTCCCTTGAGGAGACTGCAAATTTCCCCTGCAGGATACAGTGCTAGCAGAGCTGGCCTCATTGCATCATGGGGCAGGATTTCATTAGGATTGGGCTGCTCGTTCAGTAAGGAATACAATCTGATTACAGAAACCATCTAAAGCCTAAAACTTGTCACCCATACTCTCGGACACAACATCCCATGTGCTTCTGGACTCAGGTCTCAGTCCCTTCCCCCTATCCTCCGGCATGACTATATTTTGTATTATCGTCATTTGTAATTTGCAATTTTATTTGAACCTTGACATTCAGCACCTGAGGCAAATGGTAAACAAAGGAAAGCCTGTAAGCAGGACCTGGTCATGTTTGAGATCTGGTGATGAAAATTTATTTGGGTCGCTTCCACATAGAATTGCATTTCTAATATGGAACCGTGTCCAGTTTGCTTAAGAAATGTTATATTAATCTTGAGAATTGAGAGCTATTATCATTCAGTTAGGGATGTTCTTGCTGTCATCACCCACCCACCCACCCACCTACACATTTCACTTCAGAATAAATTCTGTATTCTTCTATCAGCTTTCCCCTCCCCTTCATCTGTAAAAGACTGAGATGATGTAAAATAGAAGCCTCTCCCTCGTCAATATTCCACTTAAATTTGAAGTAAAGCAAAGCGTATGTAAGGGACAGGATGGGGTGGGGTGAGTGCATCCTGAGAAAATAAGAAGCGCCCTGCTGGATCAGGCCAAAGGCCATCTAGTCCAGCTTCCTGTATCTCACAGTGGCCCACCAGATGCCTCAGGGAGCACACAAGACAACAAGATGCCTGCATCCTGTTGCCACTCCCTTGTATCAGGCATTCTGAGGTAAAATTCTGAGGTAAATAATAACTTGAAACCCAATCTGGGCCTTAAGAACATAAGAAGAGCCCTGCTGGATCAGGCCAAAGGCCTATCTAGTCCAGTTTCCTGTATCTCTCAGTGGCCCACCAAATGCCTCAGGGAGCACAGAAGACAGCTAGATACTTGCACCCTGTGGCCACTCCCTTTCACCTGGCATTCTAAAGTAGCCTGCTACTAATGTAAGGAGGTAACACCACCCATCATGGCCTTTTCCTCCAGAAATCTGTCCAATGCCCTTTTAAAGGCACTTGGGCCAGATGTCATGCCAACACCACCTCCTGTGGCAAGGAGTTCCACAGGGCTGTTAATCCATTTAAAAAGATTAATGGCCCAATCTGTAAAGCACTTTGTGACGGTGTGCCTGTTAGCAGCTGCCGCAGACTACCAAAAGGCTACCGCTGCATCCAGCAGCAGCAAAGCAGCTGCTGGAATCTCCCAAGGAGAAGGGGACATTCGTCCCCCGCCCCTGGGGAAAGCCCTGTCACCCACACCCAGCTATTTTGCCAGCAGTGAATCAAGCAGTCGGGCTGCCCAAGCCACTGCTGGGGATAAGAGCCAGCAGTGGAAGCCACCTCTGGGTCCCACCCAGCGATGGGATTAACAAATGACCTGGGGGAACGCTGGGCGGGACGTACGCGGAACTCCCGCACGATTGGCTGCCTGTCCGTTCCACCCCGCCGCCTTCCCCGCCGCCGCGCGGGCCACCCAGGCTTTGGAGGGGGTGCCTGCTCGCCTGGGGAGCCCCCTGGGTGCCCGGGCATGCAGCGGTGGGGCGTGCCAACCGGGGGCAGCGGGCCCAGCCTGTGCGGCCGGCGGGGACGGTGACGGGGCAGAACAGATGGGCTGCCAATCGCGCGGGCTGCCAATCACGGGCTGCAAATTACGCGTATGTCCCACCCAGCGTTCTCCCAGGTCGTTTGTGAATCCCATCGCTGGTCCCACCCCCTCATGGCTGGCTCCTCCTCTTCCCCCGCCTTTCCCCTGCCCAAAACGGGCTTACCGCCTGCTGGGATTGCTGGAGCACCAGCCGGCTGCCCGCTCGCATTGGGGCCTGGCGGTGAATGACTGCCACTCCAGCGCAGGCATACACATGTTGCAGACGTGTTTTTCGCCGTGTTTGTGACATTTTCGCCAGCAGTACACACGTACCGGCAGCGATAAAGGCCTTCAGGATTGGGCCCCTAAACCCCTCTAATCTTGAAGCTATTCATAAGGCTGCCTCATTATGAGAAATGGATTGAGGTTCCCCCACCAAATAACTAAATGAATACATATTACTTGGAAATACATAAATAAAAAATATTATTTCTTTCCAGATGGCCTTTTTTTCAAGTCTCAGAAAGCTAGATGGGTCGCGATAGATTGTAATTTTAAACAGTGAGCCTGGCACTAAAACATTTGAGAACCACTGCCCTAAGGAGTGTCGTTGAATTATTTGTTCCCCTCCTAACACACACACACACACACACACACACACACACACAGTGATGTCATTCAGGGGGAATGGACCAGAACGGGCGTTCCGGATCCTAATGGGCTCTGTGGCTGCTTCCGGGTTTTTTTTTGTTTTTTTTTTCAACATTTGAATTTGAACTCAAAAGTGAGTTCCTGTTCCTAAATCATTTGAATGACACCACTGCACACACACACACACACACACACACACACACACACACACACACACACA
>JAJKFI010000020.1:10576720-10656997 GCA_029204185.1 Lerista edwardsae | reverse complement strand
ACACACACACACACACACACACACACACACACACACACACACACACAGAGGAAAACCATAAATAAGAAAAGCAAAAAGTTGGGAAGGCAATAGGAAAGAGCAGAGGGTTTCAGCAGATGATGGCGGACGGAAGTCGACCTGATGGGATCGCTGTTCCTTTAAAGTGAGGTCCACGAAAGGATATACAGTACATCCTGATAGGATTACCAGCTCCTCCTTCCTCTTTGCCTTTGTGGTGCTGAGTATAATCTTGGCACAGCTGTTCCAGGTGGCAGAACGAGACAAATGCCTCCCTCTTTGAACAATTCACCTTGACCTGACCCACTGTGGCACCAGAAGCCAGAGCCTCCCCCAGAGCAACATTAGGACCGGGTAATGCAAGGACAGCTTTCATTGTTGCTGCAAGCCTGTCACATGACCGGGCTGCTAAAAGGGAACTACTCCGTGCAGTCTCATAGCCTGACAGTCATTGATCCTCTTAGCTACAGTTACCGGCTAATATTAAGGTGGTGTGTGTGTGTGTGTGTGTGTGTGTTTGTTTCCTTCTTTCTGGAAATCACTCCATTACCACTGTGCCACTTACCATGGGCCACTGACCTTCGTAACCCTGTGCAAGCATGGGCAATCTGTAACACTGACACCCAAAACACAGCACACATCAGTCAATTGCAATGGACAAATATTGGGGCTGGAGAAAAGAGCTGGTCATGCAAAGAAGAAGTCATGGGGAGAAAGCTGGGGAAAGGTTTTGTGTTGACTTTTGGCAGGAATAGACTTTTTGTGCCTTCCTGGATCCTTAATGACATTGGCAGAGATTATCTGCTCCTGCCGAAAAAACCCACAGGGGGGATCCGGATGAGGAAGTTCCTGCAAGGATTTCATGCAAGCAGGGTGTGTGTGTGTGTGTGTTGTGGTAGTGGTGAATACGGCTTGTCCATTTGTAAGTATGTCTGCCCTCTTTGTTTACCTTGGATTAGAGCAAGTCAGAGGCACGCACAACACTATGTCCAACTTGTGGCAGCTAAAGGCCAATTAACAGGACCAGTGAACAGGCAGGCTATGGATGTGGGTCAAGGGAATCCAGGTGGGATTTGAATATAGGAAGCCAGGGACCAGGCCTGCGTGGGTGCTAATACCCAAAGCCTTATGCTGAGTGTATGCGCTTCAGCTTTCTGAGGTTAGCTGCTGGAGGCCAAAGTTAGAAGGGTAGCAAGGACAGGATTCTTAGTACTTATATCAGCATGCCAACCAGTGATGTCATGCAGGGGGTACGCGGGGGTACGCGAGTACCGGTTTCTAGGATTACAGCTGGCCCCGCCCATTCGTCCGCCCACTCATCGACTCCGCCCTCTGCAACGTTTGAATTTCCTGCATGTTTGAGTTGCCTGCATGTTCTCAGAGCCAGGCAGGCAGGCAGGCAGCAAGCGGAGCCTTGCCTTGCCTTGCCACTGAAAAATGAGTTGCTCTGGGGTTCTTGCCAGGCCTCCTTCACATGTTCTGGGGGTGCTGTGGAATACTGTTGCAACTGTTGGGTCAGTTTAAAATCATCTGAGGCCTCAAAAAGGGCTTTTTTCATGTCACTTCCTGCCACGACCTCACTTCTGGCTTATGACGTCACTTCCGGTGGGCGGGTCCCGACACGTGCCAATCAAAAGTGAGTACCTGTTCTTAAATCATTTAGATGACACCACTGATGCCAATACACACTCCTTACTCATGGTGTACTGGCCACCTCTGCCACTCTTCTTCCTCCTCCCATTCTCAGGGTTTGAAAAAAAGAGAGCAATCTGGCAGAACAGGAAGTGCAGAAGAGCTGGGCTAGAGGGTGCTGGGCTAGAGCATCACAGACACTCTATCCCACCACTCTCCTCCAACTTCCTTTTCTGCTCCATTCCCTTCCTCTTCTTCTTTTTTAATCCAGGGAGCAGGAGGTGGAGTAGCGCTGGAGGTGCATGCCTTCCGCGAACTCATGGCCTGCGGCAACTGTCTCCAGTGGCCTCATAGATAGGACAGCCCTGAGTCCAGACCCTTAAAAAGCTACTTTGAACTTTCCACTCTTTGGGGAAGGGGAGAAAATTTATGACCTGATGCAAGTCAAGAACCAGCATCTAAGAGAAAATAAACAGCTTTTAGAAAAAAATGTCAAAGATACGTTTCCTGTGGTTTAATTACATTAACACAGTACCATCTAGTGGCCAAATGATCAAACAAAACCAATACCTCTTTTGATCCTGATACATTAATCAGCACCTTAATCCTAGAAACCAATGCACTTGTGCTTCTTCTTGCAAGATATTAAATGCAACTAATGCATTGTATTACAAAGCAGAATGTTGATTTGTATTTACATTTCTGAACTTCCTGAACTTCGTTGCTAGCCTGACAGTTTGGCATGGGGTGCTCTCCTGCAGGTAACAAGCAATGCTACCCATCCACACAATGGAGAAGGCAGGTGGCAAGCACAGACTAGCACATGCGCAGTTCATGGTTATGCTGGCTGCGCATTTTATAGGACATGCTGTGTGTGCACACACTCTTGGGCTGGCAAAGGAAGAGGTTAGGCTCAGGGTATCAAGCAAAATCGCCAAATATGCTTTGTATTATTCATGCAGAACTTATTAAAGCTGAATCCAACGGGACTGCATGGAAGTATTTAAGATAATACCATCAGGATTTTATTTTTTTTGGCAAGATTTAAAAATGACAACTTAACTAAAAATCTGTACAACTTTGAGGGCAGGGCTAGGGTTGCTGCGAACGGACAGAGTTCAACTGAGCTCTGATGACTGTGGTCTGTATCTACCCCCCCCCCCAAGGATTGTGGGGTGTGTGTGTCTCATTTGGCCCAAGTTGAGGGCAAGGAGGCAGGAAACCTTGGTCTAGCTGGCTTCCAGGATGGCAGTTCTGGGAGTCAACATGGACTGCTTTTAGCAGATAGGACACAAAATCCGCGCCCAAAATGGTGACGCGGAATAGCAGCTGAACCCCCTGTCCCCACTGTCCGAACTCAGCAAGAAGCAGAAACCGAGAAATATACACACTGGAGAAAGAAAGACGATTTACTCACATCTAATTAAGAAGAAAAAGTAAGTGCTGGATGTTTAATGGCTTTTGGGATAGAGAGAAATTGAATGGGAAAAAGTGAACAAAATGGAGTGAAGTGGCGGCAAGATTCCCTGCAGGTGGCTTAAAGCATTTTTGAAGTTTTGAAATATATCCGCAGGCTTTCACTTAAGCATTGAGAGGGTGGAAACATTATTAATTTTATATATATGCAGCAGTAAAAGAAGAAATCAAGGCATTAACTGTGATACAAAGTGATTGATGAAATAAATAGTGCTTTGCGCAGCGAGAGATAGAGGTCAAATCGGCAAAAGTGAGATCTGGCAAAAAGGAGGGGGGAAGAAGAAAATAAAATGCTTTAAAACTCATTATGGAATTGGATGTAAGAGAAAAGAAGATATAGTTATACATTATAAGCAGACGACTATAAAGAAGTACTTTTTGACCAGAATAGATTGATTGAACAGCAGTTTAAAATAATTTGAATAATTAACTGCATTGATGGAGTTGATTGAAAGATACAGTGGAAGGAGACAGAACGACAAGAGGACTTGGTAAAGTTGTAAGTGAAAAAAAAGTTGGAGGTTTTTAAAATGGAATTGAGGATTTTTTGGGGGGAGGCTTTCTGCAAGAGGGCGCCTGTGGATTATAATTGGATTGACTAGAGATATCAAATGAGACTGAACTGAACTCTGTAATACAATTTTGACAGTTAATGGCGTAAGGCTTGATTGAACTATTTAGCGGAAGGATACATAACAGGAAGAAGATCTATTAGCTGGAAGTAAATGTTGAAGGATGTTAAAATCAAATTGATTGAATTGACAGGCACTCGAGGGGGGCTTTCTGCAAGAGGGGTGATTGTGGAATATAATTGGATTACTTTGGGACAACAGAAGAATTGGAGAGAGAGACTCCATGGATGGACCAAACAAAAGACAGTTTTAGGTTTATTTCTGTACTGGCTTATATATTGAAGGTATTTGATTGAAATTTTAAAGAGATATTGCAATTTATACTCTGAATTATTTGATTTTGATTTATATACAGAAAAATTATTTTATTAGTAATGAATTTTGAAGGTATTAAGCGGAAAGTATTGATGAATTCATAGATAAACTTTTTTATGGTAATATTAGTGTAAAGTTGAATATTTGAAGTTTTGAATTTGATTGGAGGTGAAGGGGCGAAGGAAAGAAGATGGAGTTTAAATGTTGGAAATAAGATTGATACAAATTTGCCAATTTGTATCAATCAAAAAAAGATCTGATGAAGGGAACCAAATCGGCCTCACCAATGATGGTTACAACTATTCATACAACTTTGGCACAAGAAAAGCCTTCAGAAAAGAGGAGAGACAGTCAGCCTGGAGTGATGGAACTTAAAAGGGATGAGTGAGGAGTTGAAACAAATCAAAGGAGATATCAAGACATCCGAATTGAATGTGACAAAGCAAATTGATCAACTATCAGAAGACATGAAAGAGATGAACCAAGCATTAAAGACAACACAAAGAAAGGCCAACAAAAATGAAAAAGAGATTAACAAGCTGAAAGAGGACAAGAAGAAATATGAACAGAAGACCTTAAAGTGGAAGATAATATGAAAAAGATGGAACAACTAAATTATCCAATTATGAAATTGGAGATGGAAAAATCTGCCCTGATGATTAGGATATAGAATTTTCCAGAAAAAAGGAGAATATATTAAAGAGATAATCCAGGAGTGGCTGATACAACAAATAGAAATGGAGCAAGAAATCATAGTTGGTGGGATTGAAACTGTTTTATGACAAAATTCTAGCTATGCAAGGAGACATAATCTTCCAAGGGAAATCATGGTCAAATTCACACAGTGAAGAATCAGAGACACGGCACTCCAGACTTCGGACGAAAAACCTAGAACAGTGGACCAGAATTTGATTAGAATTCTGAAGGACCTTCCTTGGTCAGTGAGACAGAAGAGAAAGCCATATAAAGATTTTGCGGCAATGTTAAGAAAGAATGAATTGAAATACAGATGGCAATTACCTGAGGGACTGGTTTTTATTTATAAGGGGAAAAGATACAACATTAATATAACTCGATGTTTAAAATGTGAGAGTTTCTGGAGAAATTTGGAGATTTAGATGTTTCAGAAATGCCTCAATAGGTAGAGGCAGAACATAGCAGATTGCCAAGTCCTAGTCCAACTTCAACTGAAGAGGCAGCAGGATCAGAAGAAGAGGAAATGGAAGGACCAGAGGAAAAAATAGAGGAAGAAGGAGCGGAAATGGCACCCCAAATACAGAGAGTCCAGACACTGAGGAAAACAAAAGATAGGAAGAAAAAAATAGAGAAATGATGGGAGATAATCAAATAATTTTTTTTTCAGCTAACGTGAATGGTTTTAATTCGCCCCAGAAAAGAAAGAGGATTTTTCATCCATTAGAAAAAATCAAAGCGGATATATTATGCATTCAAGAGACCAATATTAGGGGGGGGAAATTATAAGTATTTACAGTACAGGAAACTTGGTGAAGTTTTCTATGCAACAGATGTAAATAAAAAAAGGGGTGGGTGGGATCATATATTAAAGCATGGTTGAACCCAAAACTGCTGTGGGCTTCAGAAGATGGAAGAATTTTGATGACTGAAAAGTTTTGATGGTAAGAAATCTTTCTTGGTTAACATTTATGCGCCAAACTCGGCACAAGAGGTCTTCTTTGAGAAATTAAATACTAAATTAGACCTATGGAAAAACTTGATCTTTATTTTAATAGGAGATTTCAATGAGACCTTTGACCGGAATATTGACAGAACGAACCCAAAGAAAAAAGGAAAGAAAGTGGGCCATTTACCAAGATCCTTTTTGCAGATGATTGAAGAATACAACCTGATAGATCTAATGTAAGGCTAGTAATTGACACTTTGGAATATATGGAACTACAATCAGGAAAGAAATTGGGATTGGTATTTCTGGATGCAGAAAAAGCTTTTGACAATGTTAATTGGGAATTCTTGTTTCAACAATTACAAGAGTTGGAATTTGGTGAAAATTTTATAAGAGTGATAAGAGGAATATACTCTAAACAAAAAGCGAAAATAAAACTTAATGGAGAATATACAGAAGGAATTGAGATCCAACAAGGAACCAGACAAAGATGTCCACTATCACCATTATTGTTCATCCTGACATTGGAAATTTTAAATAATGTTGTAAGAGCAGATGAAAGAATATCTGGAATAAAAGTTCAGGATGAAACTTATAAATTACAGGCATATGCAGATGATTTGGTTTTTATATTAGGAAATCCAACCCATATGCTGAAATATTTGATTGAAGATTTGAGTCAATATGGAGAAGTGGCTGGATTAAAGATCAATTATCAAAAAACAAAACTTATTTTGAAAAACGTAAAAGATACAGTACTTATTCAATTAAAATCTTATGAACTACAGATTGCAAACAAAGTTAAATACTTGGGCATGTTTGACTGGGAAATCAAGCACGTTGATAATCAAGGTAAGATAATTACCTAAAACTTTTAAAAGAAGTGGAAAAAGATCTAGAAAAGTGGAAAAATCTGAGATTGCCATTGATGGGAAGAATTGCAGTTGTAAAAATGGATATATTGCCAAAGGTGATGTTTCTCGTTCAGACAATTCCAATTATTTTAAAGAACTTTTTTTACAGAATTAAATAAAATAATAGCCAAATATGTATGGAAAGGAAAAAGGCTAGAATTAAGATGAAACTTCTTCTAGATCATAAAGATTGGGCTGGTCTAGGAATACCAAATTGGGAATTATATTACCAAGCATCTGCTTTGAATTGGATTAAAGAGTGGGCAAATCCCCAAAATCAACGATTTACAAATTTAGAATCATATGATTTACAAATTGGATGGCATGTGTTTCTTATATATGATATAGCAAAATATTTCGGACATTTTAAACAACACCTAATAAGAACAGCACTGCTACGAGTATTGGAACAAATTAGATACAAGGTATCTGCAAAAATATCAAGTTGGGTGAAACCATTAGAAATTGCGACAAAACCAGCCTGGCTGGACAAAGATCAAAACAGAATGTATGAAGAGCTTTTAGATGCTAATATGGAAATACACTAAAAAAAACAGACCTTTATGAGAAAGGTACAGTTTTAGATTGGTAGGCTGAAACACTGATAAGATCGAGATGGAAAGAAGATAAGAAAATGGGATTTTATATTCAATGTACAGACTTGGATGAATTATTTTTAGTAGATAAAGGTCAATACATAAAAAAGATGTACAGATTTTTATTGGATATGAATATGGAAGATGAAGTAGTGAAAGATACCATGACGCAATGGGCAAGAAATGTTGGTCATAATAATATTACATTAGAAAGCTGGGAACAAATTTGGAAAGTAAACATTAAGTTAACTAAGGCAACATCATTTAAGGATAATATTTATGTTTTGTAGATGGCATATATCACCAGATAAATTAACTAAGATGTACCCTGGAACAAACAATAAATGCTGGAAATATCAAGATTCTACAGGGACCTTTTGCATATGTGGTGGACATGTACTAAAGCAAAAAAGTATTGGGAGAAGTTATACTCTATATTACAAAATATGCTCAACTGCGTTATTCCCTTTGAACCTGAATTGTTTCTTTTAAATATTTTTCCACTGCGTTTAGTGAAGAAGTTAAACATATTATTGTAAATATTAATACTGCAGCTAGATTGGTCTTTGCACAGATGTGGAAGAATGTAGAGATACCCACAATAGAAATGCTAATACAGAAAATTTTTGAACTAGTAGAAATGGATATATTAACAGAAAGGATGAGAAATGGAGATATAGATAGAATAGCTAACATTTGGAAAGCATTTTATGTATGGTTAGATAGATAATGATATAAGCTGAATCGCTTAAAGAATTGAATTGATTTGATTTGTTAGATTTTAGAATTAGATTTGTGATGTAAATGAGCATAATAATGGATAATGAAAGGATATAATAACTAGGTATGTAAACTATAACTGTAAAATTGCTGAGAACTGACGGATACCTAATGTTTTATCCTTGTATCCCTATTCCTATGTTTTTCTCTTCCCTAACCCATAACTGAAATTTTAACTATGCCGGCCTTACTCCAGGTTAGGATTGTGCCCTGAGTTTCCTTAACAG
Organism: Lerista edwardsae; assembly: GCA_029204185.1. Lineage (NCBI taxonomy): Eukaryota > Metazoa > Chordata > Lepidosauria > Squamata > Scincidae > Lerista > Lerista edwardsae. The sequence continues at coordinate 10,648,765 of JAJKFI010000020.1, read as the reverse complement.
AGGAAAAATATACTTACCAAATACTAAAGGTAAAAGGTACACCTTCAATTCATTTATGAGGGTTTCTTGCTCCCTTGGTCATGCCTTGGCCCAAACATGCAAATAAAACTATACAAAAATTATTCAGACACAGATGAACACCTAAGAGTGTGTGCATGTGTGTGTGTGTGTGTGTGTGTGCGCGCGCGCGCGCGGACGCAAGTGCATGCATGTGTGCTCTCACTATTCATTTTTTCATAGATGTAATAAGCTTTTGAATCACATTGATCTCTCCATCTTTGAATTATTAGCTGGCCCATATAAAATGTATTGTTACAAGAGCCATCAACTTAACAGTAAAATATAAATCTTTTAAACCAATCGATCCATCAATCACATCAAGGCACACATCTGTGTGCTGGCCTCTCTGACCCCGAGAATGGTCCAAACATAACTTTACGGTGGCTCTTGTGCCAGCCAAACTTTGCTGGCCTAACTAAGCCGGCCTAATTTCAGGTTAGTATTGTGTTCTGAATCCCAGGTGCAAGCAAGTGGCAACAGGATACAGGTATCTCGTTGTCCTGAGTGTTCCGAGTCATTTGTTGGGCCACTGTGAGATACAGGAAGTTGGCCTGATCCAGCAGGGCTCTTCATAGGGGTTAAGAAAAGAGAGAGAGAGAGAGAGAGAGAGAGAGTCCACGAAAGGGCTATTATGTACATGAGTCTCTCTGAACAAATCTCATGATTAAAACAAACTTCCTAATGCAAATATTATATTCAGTAAAGCCCCTATACAATGGGGGTGGGGACAATCAAACCCAGCTGAAGGTTGTTCATAAGCAGTATTGGATTGCAGCCTAATGTAATTTTGTCTTAGATTAATGTAATGTAATTTATTTATTTTAGTGCCATTAAGCATTTCCACTGAGCATCAGCTGGAGGGCTGGTTCCCTGTTCATCCATTTCTTCCATGATGCAGTCTTTAAGAAAAGATCCAGGCACTTTTTAATTAGTTTGTTTCTGTAAGTGGCTTGCCTGGTGATATAATAAGCACAGCTTAGTACACCAAATTCATCTGCAGCACAGCTGTGCCGAATCATAATAGGAAGAACAAGGAGTTCAAAACATACAATGAGCAAAAGGTCAGAGCAATCATGAAGTTCAAATCTGCATTTCAACTTTAGAAGAGACAGAGAATATTAAGATCAATAATGTGTTGGGGGAAATGTTTGTTCTAGATATCAGTGTACTACTGGACATTGACATTTTGCTTCGCCGAGAGCACACTGTCTCATAGTTCAACTGTAAAGCCTATCCATGGCTTGTCATGATCTCTGAATGAATACTTTCTGACAAACAATGGTTGGCAAGCAGCCACCAAAGCAAGATCTGGAAGCTTGTTGGGAAAACATACTTTGGCCAAGCTGGATTTTGTAGAGCCAGCCCTTTCATGAAGCAGGGTGAAATAGTCATCTCAGGCAGTGGGCTGGTGAGAGATATTGAATTGGCAGGAGGTGTGGACTGATGGTTGAGCTGCTGGCACTGCCTGAAGCTAAGCAGGAGAACCTGTGGTTTGTTTTTGGATGGGAGACGGATGCCAGGTTGTGACAAGCTGCAGTACCTGTGGTGGCAGAACAGAGTCACTGTGGAGCTGATTAGCTCACCGCAAGTGCGAGTTGTGGTGGAGTGTGTGAGAAGGCCAGCCGGCAAAAGAACGGAATACGACCTTGAGGGCCTGTCCACGATTGACTTGCAATTGCCTGCTGAGGCTTGATAGAATGCAGCCAGGGGAGAGAACCACACTGTGAAGGCTACATCTGGGACTGGCGGATCACAAAGAATACTGTAGATTTGTAAAAAAATCCATTGAAAAAATGGTAGTTTAGACTAGCCTGCTCATGCAAGCCGCCTTGGGCATTTGCTTCGGCATGGGAAAGGTAGGGCATAAATTCTTCAAATAAATAAGTAAAATAAATTGGTGGGGGGTGCCTTGCACCTGCCTATTGTCTGCATTGGCCATCCAGCCCCTTGGTTCACCCTCTTGGCCTGGGCCAGCTGCCTGCTCCATCTCTTGGTCTAGCTTGGCCAACTACTTGACTACCCAATGCTACATCAAGAGTGGATGTCTCTTCTCATCCACTGCCTGAGTTTAAGAAGTCTGACAAAGGGTGAAGCATAAGTGTCTGGAGGGTAGAGTGGAATGGCCTGAAGAATTTGGGGCCCTGTTGGTCGTGTCTGCTTAGGAAGAAATCCATAGAGCTGGAAAGGTACAATTTAAAAAGCAATTAAAACTGGAGCAATCTAGTTTTTGTTTTTTATATAGTTGTGAGTCTGTTTTAGTTGCTGTAATAAAAAGAAAATAAAATTTTCAAGGACTCAAGAACACTCTGGGCGCAATCCTGAGGGTGCTCTTGGGCCTACGCTAGCCGCTTCCAGCTACAGAGGTCTTCTCGGCTGCATCGGCATTGGAGAGTTGGATAGGATTTGGTCCTAATTCTTTGCTCTTGAAAGTTTGAGCCTGGGCGTGGAGGTATTTGAGACCTAATTTCTCCTCTAGCCCTCATCAGGCTTTTGCTCGCTTGACGTTTTCTGGGGTTCTGCACAGTGGTGGGATTCAGGGGGTTCGCCCAGGTTGTATAGAACCTGTTGTTAAATGGCCAGGCCCTGCCCACTTGCTTACCTCGGCTGGCTTCGGGGGTTTTTTTGGCTCCGGCTATGACATCATAGAACTGGTTGTTAATTTATTTGAATCCCACCACTGGTTCTGCAGCCTTGCCTTAAAAGGCCCCATGTTGAGGACAGGGCAGGACAAGACACCCTTCTTCTGGCTGGAACTGAAAGGCCGAAGTCCATGCACTAGAATGCCTCACCACACCAGGTCCACTGATCCCACTTATCTGATTTCCCACCTCCTCCAAGCGTGACATTTCCATTGCCAACCTTTAACCCATATGGTAAGGCTGCTGATCCTGGGCTCCTCCTCATATCTCCTTTTAATAACAACCCAATCCTATGCAGATCTATAGAGAAATGAATCCCATTATGTTCAGTAGGCTTATACCCAGGAAAGCATGCACAGGATTGCAGCCTAAGACATACTGACGTTTATCTGCTGCTGGAGCACAACAGTAAAGCACCTTTGTGATCTGGCAAAAGCAGACAGGGGAAAATATTGTAAAGTTTTTGACCTGTACTTGTTGAATGAGTGATTTGTTTGGTCCTCGGCCAAAGGGTTTCCTTCCAGGTCGCTGGTTTCACTGGTGTCGTGAACATCCATTTCTGACACGGCTCGTAATTTCGGATTCTCAAATGGTAAATCTGGGAAGTTCCTGTTCAAAACACCTGGATAGGAAGAAAAAAAAATATTCAATGCTTGATACTTGATTGAAAATTGCATTAGTGCCAAACCTTTTATGGCAGCTCATGCCCAAGATCTCCCAGGGTGCAATCCTAACCTGGAGTTAGGCCGGCACAGTTAGGCCAGCAAGGTTTGGCTGGCACAAGGGACATCGTAAAGTATGTTTGGACCACTCTTGGAGTCAGAGAGGCCAGGACACAGATGTGCGCCATCCTCCCTGACTCAGAGAATGGTCCAAACATGCTTTATGGTGTCCCTTGTGCCGGCCAAATTTTGCTGGCCTAACTCCAGGTTAGGATTGCTCTCTGAGCCTCTGTCAGGGTCCAGGGCCCACATGGCCAGATTTCAGTGACCACGGGGAGACTCCCTTACTTGGGAGTTAGCTTCTGACTCAATCAACATAAGGTTAACTACTATACCACCACATCCCTTCAGCGTTCATTTGATTATGTCTGAAGCACCATGCCTCCCTGCTTATGTATTCTTGTCTGTGTCATGAACCTGTGCAGTAAATCATAAGGGGGGGGGGGAGAAACAGAGATGCCTGGTTGTCTGTTCACAAATAAATTGTGGCCAACAGCCCGTCGCTTTCTTGCGTAATTGGATTTGTGACTGTCAATTTTAAAGGTAATTAAGTTTACAAGCCTGAAATAATGGCGCAGCAAGCAGTGGCTATTTCGGAGGTCAAACACCATCGGAATTTTATTGTCTCATCAACACCTCTTGGGGGTGCCTTCGCTTTTGGAAATGCAGCTGTCATATTTAGACGAGATTACTACAGAAAGCCTATTAGGATATTTAATTTTCAGTATTTATTAGATGTGCAGTATTGAGTTAATAAACCCACAGGCTATGTACAACCTTAAAATAAATCACGGTGTCCCTCCACCCTTGAGAGCCATTTCAGTACTTGTAAAATGCAAATAAACACCAATCCCCAGTCTCCTAGAATGGAGACACTGAATTTAAACCCATTCAGTTTCACTGAAGTCAATGGGTTAAGATCAGTTTAAACTCAGGGTGCAATCCTAACCTAGAGTTAGGCCGGCACAGTTAGGCCAGCAAAGTTTGGCTGGCACAAGTATGTTTGGACCCTTCTTGGAGTCAGGGCGGTTGGCACACATCTGTGAGCTGCCATAAAAGGTTTGGTATTAATGTGATTTTCAATAAAGCACGGTTGGACCACTCTTGGAGTTAGGAAGGATGGTGCTAGTCTGTATGCTGGCTTCTCTGACTCCGAGAGTGGTGCAAACAAGCTTTACATGCCCCTTTTGCCAGCCAAACCTTGCTGGCCTAACTGTGCCAGCTTAACTCCAGGTTAGGATTGCGCCCTCAGTTGTTCTGGTTTCGGTGTTATGGTTTGAGCAGTGAAATTTGGGGATGACCCACAATCTCCTGGGTCCCAAGGAAGTACACTGACTGTTGTTGTCCCCCTATCAGGGCCAGCCTTAGGAGCTACAGGCCCAGTTGGACACATTTTTTCCTGGGCCCCAGGTTCACAGCCAGGGTCTGCAGAATCTTCAAGATTTAAATAAAATTGATTATAGGCTTCAAATGGTAGAATGGAAAGCCATCAAAATGTGCACTTAAAAAGTGTATGTGAATTAAAATGGATATAGGTAAAGGTTTCCCCACGACCAAATGGTCTAGTTGTGACCGACTATAGGGGGCGGTACTCATCTCCGTTTCTAAGCTGAAGAGCCAGCATTTGTCTGAGGATAATTTTCCGTGGTCATGTGACCGGCATGACTATACGCCAAGGCACACGGAACGCTGTTACCTTCCCACCAAAGTGGTACCTATTTATCTACTGGCATTTTTAGGTGCTTTCGAACTGTTAGGTTGGCAGGAGTTGGGACAAGCAACGGGAGCTCACTCCATCGCATGGTCTTGAACTGCCAACCTTCCGGTCAACAAGTTCAGCAGCAGCTGTTTAACCTGCAGAGCCATCACATCCCATTAAAAAAAATTGATATAAGCACATTATAATATAAAATTGCATACAAGACTAGAGTACCTTAATGAGGGGGGCCCTTAGGCATGGGGCCCAATTGGGAGTAATTGGTCCAGTTGGCTAAAAGCTGGCAAATATTACCCAGCCCCATATTACCCAGCAGCATGCCAGACTTGGCTCCTTTTCCTCCTGAATCTGAAAAAAAGAAGGACCAAGCCGAAGAGGAGGAGAAAAGCATGGCACTTCCTTTTCCTTTTTGAATCTAGGAAGTAGGAAATGGAGATCTTGCCAATTTTCCAGTCACCCTCAGGGATGAGCCAGCTCTAGTGAAATTGTTCTAAGGTGCATAAGAACATAAGAAGAGCCATGCTGGATCAGGCCAAGGGCCCATCTAGTCCAGCTTCCTGAATCTCACAGCGGCCCACCCCAGGTGCCCCAGGGAGGCAGGAGACAACAAGATGCTTGCATCCTGTTGCCACTCCCTTACACCCGGTACCTGTAGCCCACCACCTTTGTAAGGAGGTTGCACAATCCATCATTGCCTATAGCCCACAATGGATCTTTCCTCCAGAAATCGGTCTAATCCTCTCTTAAAGACATCAAGACCAGATGCCATCACCACCTCCTGTGGCAAGGAGTTCCACAGATTAACTACCCGCTGGGTAAAAAAGTACTTCCTTTTATCTGTTTTAACTCTCCCAACCCTCAGTTTTAGCGGATGCCCCCTGGTTCTGGTGTTGTGAGAGAGGGAAAAGAACATCCCTCTATCAACTCTATCCCTTCCATGCATAATTTTGTATGTCTCAATCATGTCCCCCCTCAGGCGCCTTTTTTCTAGACTGAAGAGCCCCAAACGCTGCAGTCTTTCTTCATAAGGGAGGTGCCCCAGCCCCGTAATCATTTTTGTCGCTCTCTTCTGCACCTTTTCCAACTCCACTATGTCCTTTTTGAGATGCGGCGACCAGAACTGGACACAATATTCCAGGTGCGGCCTTACCATTGCTTTGTACAATGGCATGATAATATTGGCTGTTTTATTCTCAACCCCTTTTTTAATTACCCCGAGTAATTATTGCATGTAACAATAAATCAACCAACCAACCAACCAACCAACCAACCAACCAACCAACAGTATTTATACACCGCTTTTCAACACAACATTCACAAAGTGGTTTACAGGCAAATAATAATAATAAAGTTAAAAAGCTCATCAGAGCTTATCAGAGAGGTTATATTGCATTTGTTCATATCTAACTCTCTGCTTGTACCTGCTCTTTAATTATCTGCTGACCATGCCCTTATTCAGGAACAATCCTCATGGATCATGGATGACTCCGGTAAAGTTTCGTAATAATAATACATCCTGTACAGAGTGTTCCATAATCTGATCCGAAAAACACACTGATAATGATCTGATCTGAAATCTCTCTCTCAAAGGCAATGTACCCTCACATCGTCGCTGAATAAATGACCATAGCCAAGCATTAAAAACAAAGGGGCTACTATCTAATCACATATACTGTATGACCACCCACACCCACACACCAATTTGAGAATATCTCTTAGCAACCCATTGATTATTCAGCAGTAATAATCCCAACGTATGGCATGAATTGCTCCTGATTAATCAATTTGCATTTGAGTTGCTTAATTTTTTTTCTTTTTCCTATATGCAGCTCTGATATTTTCATTCCCGTAGTTGTCCCTCTGTTTTAACAGGGAGCCTTTTGGGAGAGCAAACACATCTTGCCCAAGAGAGAAAGTAACCGCTAATTATAGACTATTAGCGTTGACAGCTGCTAAAGAACTGCCGCTAAGACCCTTGCTTGGAACGATTCAGAGCCGGACCTGTGACCTTACCTTGGTAGTCAAGGAGAATGGGATTGAGCAAGTGGGGGCAGATCTTCTCCAAAACGGAACAGAAAGCTGAGAAGGCACCGGGGCCTTTGGAAGAGAGTTGCTCTAAAAAAGATGCTGCTCGCGTCTTGCAGCACTTTCGGGACAAAATGTCTTTGTACTCCTCCAAGGAAAAGACTCTCTCGTAAACCAGATATGACAGCACTTTCTGCACATCCAGCTCAGCTACGATTCTCTCCTCATGGTTGCTTAGGATATCAGCCAGCCAGGAGCTCCCAGCCCTGTCTTCCTTTTTTGCCGGCTTGGAACAGTTATAAAACCAAGACTGGGCCGACCATCCAAACATCTTTACATTTAGCCTCGAAACAGGAAAAAATCCGGCCCTGTGTCTGCGGCAGAGTCTTCAGCAGACGGCGGATGCATCGTGCCGACAGAAGAAACGCAAGTACATGTTGCCTGCCTACAATTATTGAAATTCGGCTGGAATTGAGAGGGGCCTGCGTGCAAATTATGAAAGAAGAAGAAAAAAAGAGACACCAAGCGCCAAGGGCACAGCCCCCTAAGAGGATTACTTTACACTAATTAGCCCTTTACAAGCGCTAACGAGCATCTCCACCACTGAAATGAGGAAGGCTGAGCATAGCTGCTTTACTGTGACTTTTTGATGCTGCCACTGACCAAAAAGGCATCCCTTTTGTAATATCGGGCTCTGTGAAGAAGACAGCATATTCAGTGAATGAATGAATGAATGAATGAATGAATGATCAGTGCCTAACCGATGCTAAGACAAGAGTCAGGACATATCTTCAGGTGGATATGAAGTTTTGCCTGCTTGTGGGACCCTCCCACACAAATCATTACGATTGCTCAGTGATTGTTCCTTTTAAATTGCATTTCATTGGGTTTCTGTTCCATTAAACATATTAGTTAAAAGAACAGCCTAGGAATTGTGTGCATCAGTTTGTGTTTGTTTTCCCTTTAAGTCATACATGCAAAAAAAAAAAAAAAAAGAAGGACCATCATCAGTTTTATTTCCCACCAAAGATTCCCATTTTAATGTCGAGCGTGTCTTTCAGGTTTGCTGAATTGTCAGGCCAGTTTTTTTTTTAAACACCTAATAAATAATGGCTACTTAATGAATTAAGATTAAGAGGAGGGATTCTTACAGCGTCAATGTAGGTGTGCTGCCAGGAGTAATTATTCACTGAGGATAACGCTTGCATAACATCCCCTCTTAATGTGCAGGCATGTGCAAAAGCTTGCAGGGGCTTTGGCCTGTTGGTTCCAACAGGCTGTGTGTTCTTAGATAGCTATACTATCTGTTTGCATGGACACCTTTCCAGAGCTAGGCATTATTACACAGTACATAGGCATTATTGCACATGTGTGCCAGTGTTTCCTATTGGTTGATTACCATTCCGTAGACGGCTTGCATGGAAGAGGTAAAGCCTTGTTATGCTGGTGCATCGGAACTGGCCCGTGGGCCATGGAAGCTTCTGTGCTGGTCATGGGCACCATTCTGAAGGTCCCTGCAGCCTCTGCAGCATTCAGAGGTCTTCAGACACTTCCTGCTGCATTCGGCTGGCTTCCTGAGGTTCTCTGAAGGATTCTTCTGATGACAAGTGAGGTACCCCTTGTACCTAACCCCATTGATCCTATAGGATCAGTGGTTCGTTCTCTGTGAATTAGCCATCCACTAGAGTTTCCACCAACCTAACCCAGAATTAAGGGACATGGTAGTGCAGCGGGTTAAACTGCTAAGCTGCGAGCTTGCTGACCAGAAGGTTGGCAGTTTGAGACCACGCAATGGAGTGAGCTCCCGTCACTTGTCCCAGCTCCTGCCAACCTAGCAATTAGAAAGCATGTAAAAATGCAAGTCAATAAATAGGTACCACTTTGGTTGGAAGGTAACGCCGTTCTGTGCACCTTGGCATATAGTCACTCTGGCCACATGACCACGGAAATTTGTCCTAGAACAATTGCCGGCTCTTCAGCTTAGAAATGGAGATGAGCACCACCCCCTACAGTACTCGACTATTTGGTTGTGGGGAAACCTTTACCTTTTTAATCCAGGATATCTCCAGGAACCTCCCGGATAATGAGGACTGGCTGCATGATAGAAGATGATAAACATAAGTATTCACTGTTTACCTGCAGCATGGTGCAGATGGAGTCAGCTCCATTTGAACATGATATGACTTTCTTCTGCATAGGATGGGACAGGATGGGACTGGACAACACCAGGGTTAGAATGTAAGTACTTTGTGCGATCCTATGCATGGCTTCTCAGAAGTAAGTTCCATTGTATTCAATGGGGCTTACTCCCATGAAAGTGTGTATAGGATCGGAGCCTAAGCATTCAAACTGCACCTTGCCTGTATGTTGACTACCATCTTCTGAATTCATTCTGTCTGCACAATGTACAGTACTGGGGGAATTCATCCTACTCCTTCAAGCTCCAAAGTTTAAAGGAGAAACACTATTAATCTTATAGGTGACATTTTTATATGCCTATAAAAGTCCAGATGAATAATGTGTGGTAGCACAAGGAATGTATCAGGCCATAAGAGCTGCCCATTTATCTTGTACTTCCGCTCAAAAATCACTGAGGGGTATAAACAGACATGGGGACTTGTCCTAGCCAGCCAGTTCCCATGATGCTTGTACAAAAGATCTATTTCAGAGATGGGAACGTGCTCTTGACTTTCTCTTGTAGCATGAGGCTAGAACCCGCCCATCCATGAGGTCAACTGAGGCAGTTGCATCAGATGGCGAAAAAGGAGAGAATGTATTGTCTCTGCTCCTCCTCCTCTTGTTCACTGGATTTGTAAAGGAAGAGGGAAATGCAGAGGAAATGTGGAGGAGATGAAAGTGGAGGGCTGGAGCATCTTACCCAGGGAGGGGAGCATGATGTGCCACCTCGAGCCTCAGGGGAGGTCTTGTGCCAACCATGTTCACTGAATGTATTTGGTTATCTTTGAGTTGTATCAGGGCACAATCCTAACCTGGAATTAGGCTGCCACAGTAGGGCCAGCAAACCTTTGCCAGCACAAAGCCCACTGTAGAGTGCGTTTGGACAACTCTCTGAGCCGGGAAGGATGGTGCACGTCTGTGTGCTGACCTTTCTGACTCCGAGAGTGGTCCAAACATCCTTTATGGTGTCCCTTGTGCCAGCCAAACTTTGCTGGTCTAACCATGCCGGCCTAACTCCAGGTTAGGATTATGCTCTCAGTGTATGTCAGAAACAACGGAGTCACAGCCTACTTTTGAGATTTAGCTCCAAGGTGTGACAAATCTTATCCCTTTTCATTAAACCACGTTAATAATGATGCAATTCGGACATTTACCCGGGGCACCCTCTGGTGGCCTTTAGATTTACAAAAAAATCAGAAATTTCTGATTACTTCCCATTGGATCCTAAAATCTGAAGAATGACTGATAAGGATCACAATCCACCAATTTTTTTTTAATATTTACTCTAAAACGCATACAATTTGGGGACAGTTGATGTAAACGTTTACAGACACTGTTATACAGTATCTGCCATTTTGTTTCACTTCAAATTTGACCTTTGCAGAATAAGGAGGACGTTGGAGGGAGATGTGAAGAAAACAAAATGGAAATGTTGACTGTGATTTTGGTGTAACAGATTAGTTGGGAATATGCCCGAGGGGCAAAGACTGAAATGCCCTGATTGAAGTGTCTGCCAACCTGATAAAAAACATAAATCACTCTTCAGTTTCTGGTTTCCCATGAGGACATAAAATTGGCATTTAAAAAAATTATTTCAGTGGAAAAAACTTCATTCTGGCGTGGCCATTTTTCAACATCAAGGTCCACTGGTGGGAAAAAGAACATATAAGTCAAAGATTCCACCAGGGGCAAGACTTGCGTTTTATTTTTTAAAGCCTGTGTTCAAATCCTTGTCTCTTAACTTTGTCTCCAAGAAATTCTTGCTTAACTAATTTTAGGGGGGTGCTTGAGTTGATAGGTAAAAATTGGGATTTTCAGTGCATGTCTACTCAAAAGTAAGTCCCATTGCATTCCGTGGGGCTTACTCCCATTAAAGTATGTACAGGATTTCAGCCTTTATCTTATTAGTCATATTATTATTTCTACTCCACCAAATCAAACCAGCATAGGTTATCTTGTCAACTGACTGTCATACAGGTTCACTAATATAGGTGTGTCCCAGTATCCACTGATTTTGTTATCCACAGATATCATGGATATTGGGTTGCCTATTAAAAAGATAGGGGAACATTAAACAGAACATTAAACATTTCTTACCTTGCTGCAGCAAAACCACTAATGTTCCCCTAGCTTGAAAGAAGCATCCCCAGTATCCACGGTTTCAGGTATTCTTACGGAATATCCAGAACCGAACCTCTGCGGATACAGGGGCATGTCTGAACATTCATTTAAACCCAGGAAAACCTACATATTAAAACAATGTTCAGATGGGTTGCTCTGCTTGTCTTGGGCAGTGGTGGGATTCAAATAAATTAACAACCGGTTCTATGTCCTTCAGGGCGGCCTTCAGGGCCATCCGCTCCCAACCTAAAATTAGCAACCGGTTCTGCAGAACTGGTGAGAACTGGCTGAATTTCCCCACTGGCCTTGGGGCATCTTGAAGATTAACCAATTTATTTATTGTAGTATAAAATTAATGTGAAGCAGCGAAGACCTGTATCTTGCATTCATGTTTCAATGCCATGGCAGTGGAGAGTCCATGATTTCTCTGATGCCACCATGGACCAGGTGTGATCTCTGATGTGAAGGTGGATTTGGGAAGATCCCCGAATTGCTCATGTAGATCCACAAAGATCTGTTCCTTGGATACATGTTTTTGCACATTGGCAGTGCCAGCTCTGTGTTTTTTCTTTCTTTCTAGTACCATGTGTGGATGCAGAGGTTATCTCCAATGTGTTGGTGGATTTGGAGGGATTCCACGTAATAATTATGAGGATCCATTTGAGGGACGTGGTGGCGCAGCGAGTTAATCCGCTGTCGCTGGGCTTTCGACCGCAAGGTTGGGAGTTCGAGACTGCGTGACGGAGTGAGCTCCCGTTGCTTGTCCCAGCTCCTGCCAACCTAGCAGTTCGAAAGCACCTAAAATGCAAGTAGATAAATAGGAACCACTTTGGTGGGAAGGTAACGGCGTTCCGTGCGCTACGGCGTAGAATCATGCTGGCCACCATGATCGGACAAAAACGCCGGCTCACAGGCTTTGAAACGGAGATGAGCACCGCCCCCTACAGTCGGTCACGACTAGACCATTCGGTCGTGGGGAAACCTTTACCTTTACCTATTTGTATTCCACCTAGACTTAGGTCCAGCTCTATTCACACTGGGAGTAAGTCCTATTGAATACAACGGGATTTACCTCTGAGAAGACATGTACAGGATTGCACTGTCAGTGTGACCCAGATCCAGACTGAAACCAAGTGTAGTATAAATACAGTACACCTGACTTTTATGCAGATGCCACCACTTCACGCTGTTCCTCCTAAGGGCCCGATCTTATCCAACTTTCCGACCCTGATGCAGCTGTGCCAATGGGCATCATCCTACAGTGCAGCATCCTACAGCGGAGGAGCTGTCACAGAGGCCTCCTCAAAGTAAGGGACCTTACCTCAGGGCTTCATCTCGGCTGCATTGGCACTGGAAATTCGGATAGGATTGGGCTCTAATTCATCAAAAATAACCAAAGAGCTTTGTGACACCTGGATGAGTAGGGTTACCAGATACAAGCTGGGACAGTGTGCCTATACCTAATCAAAAGATATAGGCACAGAGCCTAGCAACCCCCGCAGGAACTAGGACCCATCAATTTGGCACTGTGCCCTGTGCCCGATGTTATCCCTGATAGCACTGTCACCCCTGATGTTGGGGCACTGGCTCAAGGTAAGATAAGCTTTATTGTCATTTTACAGTGGACACCCAGGCCAAGGCCCACACAAGTATACACTCAAATGAAATTACATTGCTTACTTACACAGGTCCCAAAATACCTGAAAGCCTAAGGGCCCAGCCATGGGTTAATATGGCCCTGAGCACTGTTCCCGTTTGTATCTGGCAACCCTATATGAAGAACCCATTTATTTCAGCATGTGCTTCTGAAGAGGAGGAAGGTCACCCAGGAAAGATTACACAGTCCACGCCAAATCTTAGATTGTGAGGGTTTGGGGGACAGGGAAGCATTTATTGGTTAATTTTGCTATGTACACTACTTGGTGAACCACTCGGGTTGAAAAGCGGTATATAAATACTGTAGCCTTGTGCATTGATTGGTTGGCTTGATTTCAAGGTGCCAGATGCCTCTTTGGATCGCTTGTTCGATGTTAAAGCAAAACAGCCCAATAGAATAGAAGCTTTTCTTTCATTTTATTTTGTGATTTTTATAGTGTGTGTGTGTGTGTGTGTGTGTGTACTTTTAAGACATCGAGCGTGACTCTTGCATTTAGGGAGGTGACTCGGCTCTCCTCTCCCCACCTCCGGGGGCTGAGATTGCGTGGACCTGCGGAGGAGGAGGAGAGGAGGCGGTGCCCACCCGCACGCAGCGCTTCCCCGCCTCCTGTCCTCCGAGCGCGGCGATGGCGGCTGCCTTTGCTGCCGACGGGATCGCCTCCCGCTTGTCCCGGCAAGAGCTGGAGATCCGCGGCTTGGCTGCCGAGATCGGCCGCCTGAAGGAGCCCGAGCGCTGGCCCGGCGGCGGCACGAGCAGCCACGAGGCCAGCCCGGAGCTGCAGGAGCTGCGGGCCGAGAACGAGAAGCTCCGCTACCGCCTCCTGCACCTCCGCCGCAGCCTGACGGCCGAGCTCGCCCGCAGCACCGGCGGCGACGCCCACCCGGGCCAGCAGCAGCAGCAGAGGGCCGGTGGTCGGGAGGTAACAGCGTCAAGCCCCATTGCATTCGAGCGATTTACTTGCGAGTAACAGGAGAGGGCGGCAGTCTTGTGCACGCTTGCCCTGGAGTAAGCCCGGTGGCCTAGGGGTGGGGACGTCCTTCCTCCGAGTAGAACGTGCATAGGATCAAGCTGAATGAATGGAAGGCGATGGAACTCAAGCCAGTTCATGAAGGCAGCCAACAACCTGCCCTTCTCTGCTGTCGTGTTTGGTTCTCTTTCCGTCTTTCCCTTCCCTACAGTGTAGGATTCCTCAGTGCTGAAGGCCAAGGAATTCTGCACATGCTCAGGGGCTCCCTCTAGAAAGCAAGATGCTGCCTGTTCTAGGGCTGCCATAGCACTGGTGTGGCTTGCATTTGATGTGTACAATAAATGGCCACATTTATTGACACAGGGCAGGGAAAACTAGGTAGTAGGTGTGCACATGAGAGGTTTGTCAATAGTATTCTTCTGGATTGGCTGGCCAAGCTGGGGCTAATGGGCAGTGCTCTGAAATGGCTCCAGTCCTTCCTGGCTAACTGGTCTAGCTTATAAAAAATCCGTTCTGCTCAGTGGTGTTTCTGGGGAGGGTCAAGGGGCAAATTCCCCCCAGCTGTCACCCAGAAGGGCACCACAACCCACTCCCCCCCCCACCAGCAATCCTCTTCAATGGTCAGAGGAAATTTGGGCTGAGTTTCCTCCAACCATTGAAGTAGCCAAATGGCCCAGGAGGGCTAATTCTCTGATCCTTGGAAGAGGCAGCCCAGAACGGGGTGGGGGGGGGGGAGAGGCTGGAAGTGTGCCCTTGGGTGCTGCCCCACCCAGGACCGCCTCTGGTTCTGCTCTAGTCTGTCCATCACACCAAAAGGAAATAAAAAAATTTGTACAGCATCTAGGAATGTAAGCTGCATTGTTAAGAATAATAAATATGATATATCTTTAATATGTCTGATCAATGTCTATCTCTCAATCAATCAATCTTTCGTATTTATATACTGCTTTTCAACACAAAGTTCACAAAGTGGTTTACAGGCAAATTGGGTGCCCATGGGGCAGAAAGGCGGGATATAAATCAAATTAATAATAATAATAATAATAATAATATATAATAACATTAAAGTTAAATGGCTCCCTGTCCCAAAAGGGCTCACAATCTAAAAAAATGCAGACCACCAGCAGCAACAGCCACTAGAAAAGACACTGTGAAGAGGGACAATTGCTCTCCCCCTGCTAAATATAAGAGGAGCACCACTTGAAAAAGTGCCTCTTGCCCAGTTAGCAATGTGGCCTTTTAACAGGGATTTTAAATAATGCAAATACGCTAATGAATATTGGAGGATTTCTGAGCTTGCACCATGGATTTCTTAATTTAATACTTGTGCAGCCTGATCCTATATTCCTTTTATTTAGGTCTGTTGATTCCGTTAGGTCTTCCTAGCCCAATTCCAATATTCCGAGCTCCTGCGCAGTCAGGAAGTCTTGCGCGCGCCCTCTCTCTCAATCTAACCTACCTCGCAAGGTTGTTGTGAGGAGAAAAGGAGTGAAAGGAGCTCTGCACTGTTTTATTTCTACTGGTAGATTTTATGTTTCTGCTTTCATCAACTGCTTTCTATGTATTGGTTGGTAGTGCTTCTGCCTTTCTCTGCCTTTACTGTGGCCATTTGTGCTGCTAAGTTTTATAAATTTGTATTGGGTAAAATCAGAATTTTGTTATAAATAAAACCATTTTGATATGGTTTTATTCTATTTGTTTTATGTTTGCAAGCCATCTTGGAAGCTTTGTGAGGAAAAGGAAGAATAAAAGTCAATTAAATGTATCACTCTGAGCTCTTTGGATGAAGGGCAGTATATAAATGTGAATAAAAATGCTTTGGGCTCCAGCTTTGTGCATGTAATGCTTAAAATGGGATGTTTGTACAGGTGTTACTAAAACCTGGGCAATTTGGTCCAGCAACAGGGTAGTTAAGTTTTTATATTCAACTAATGTGGTTCTGCATTCTTTTCAATATAGGAGCCTCCCAAGGCAGACCTTGTTGCTTGCCAAAGTAAACGCAAAAAGGAGAAGAAACAAGAAAATACAGTGGCTAATGGATTTAAGAGTGAGGTATGTGGAGTTTTGGTATTCTTTGATACCTTTTGTATTCTTTGATATTCTCTGTTTATAGTTTAAGGGCACAATCCTAACCTGGAGTTAGGCCGGCACAGTTTGACTGGCACGAGGGCCATCGTAAAGCGCATTTGGACCACTCTAAGAGTCGGGGAGGATGGTGCACATCTATGGGCCAGCTTCTCTTGACTCCGCACATGGTCCAAATGTACTTTACGGTGCCCCTTGTGCTGGCTAAACTTTGCTGGCCTAGTTGTGCTGGCCTAACTCCAGGTTAGGATTGCACTCTTGCAGTTTATAGACCTAATCACTTAACCCTTTGCATGCTTGCTTAGAAGTTTCAGTTGGGATTTTCAGAGCAGCAGCCAAAGAAACCCGTGCATTTATTGATTTGTATCCTTCCTGCCTTTTGCATAGCATGCATGCGCGATTCATTCATTCATTCATTCATTCATTCATTCATTCATTGGGACAGGTACAGAAGGAGCCAAGTTTCATCCAAGACAGGATGAGGCTATATGACAAGCTGAGGAAAGAGCATGATGCGCTACTTGAATCCAGAACATGCAGCCAAAGCCGACCAATCAAGATCACGCTTGCTGATGGGAAGGAGGTGGATGGGGAATCCTGGAAAACAACCCCATATCGGATAGCTCTAGGAATCAGGTGATTTAAATGCAAAAATATTTTCATTGACCAGAAGAGATGTCTGTCGTGTATACAGGAGAGCCAGGATGGCGTTGTGGTTTGGGAGTTGGACCTAGATCTGGAAGATCCAGGTTCAAATCCTCACTCAGCCATGAAGCAACCTGGGTGATCTTGAACTCTCAGCCTACTTCACAGGGTTGTTGTGAGGATAAAAGGAGGGGAAGAACTAGGCACACCACCTTGACCTCCTTGGAGGGAGGGCTGTATAAAAATGTGGAAAATGAATAGAAAATACAATACGTGAACCAGTGATAAGCTCAAATGAGAGGCCTGTAACAAGACGTTTGGCTGGTCATTTTAAGGCAGCAGCTGAACTTAGAGGCAGCACACAACTCGCAACAGCTTTGACACTGAGTGAGGAATGGACTTGAGCTTGTCTGAGGCTGACCCAAACCAGTAGCTGCCGGTGGTAATTCTAGAAATACGTAGTTCTGTTGCAGAGTCACCTTGGTAATTGAATTCATATTGAACTCTCATTAGAAACGTGTTTTGAATTCTGGAAAACTATTCCACCCTATTCCTAGATTATTTCTTGGAATTAAAAGCTCAAAGGCTTCGAAAGATGTTACTGAGTTGAGAAGTGTGTGTTTATATGTGGTGTTCCTCTAATATTTAGCAGGGGGAGAATAATGGTCCCTCTTCATCCCGGCACAGTGTCTTTCTAGTGGCTGTTGCTGGTGGTGTTCTGTATTTTTTTTTAAGATTGTGAGCCCTTTTGGGACAGGGAGCCATTTAACTTTAATGCTATTATTTGCCTGTAAACCGCTTTGTGAACTTTGTGTTGAAAAGCGGTATGTAAATTCTACTGATTGATCGATATGTGTTTTTTATTTATTGTACCTCACCCTTTAGCAGCAAGTCTCCCAGATCAGCTTACATAAAATCAAACAGTGGGAAATGAGAGAAGTTGGGGGCAAGGAGGAAGGAAAACAGAGCATACTTTGCTTGTGTCCCTCCTCCTCCTCTTATTAGGGCAATTACCAGGTTTAAGGAGGCAGTAGCGACTGGAGGGGGTGATAGCTGTTGTTCTCACTAGCTCTCTTTTCTAGCTGTGAAACCTTAACTATGTATTTGTCCCTTCTAGCCATGGACTCGCTGATAACGCCGTCATAGCCAAAGTGAATGGGGAATTGTGGGACTTGGATCGCCCATTGGAGGGAGACTCTGCTTTGGAGCTGCTCACCTTTGACAATGAAGAAGCTCAGGCTGTACGTATACTCCCCACCCCCACCCCGACCCCAGTCAAGATGACGTGTAGCCTGTGCAAACGCAGGTGCCAGTTCACATTACCCTGCTCACTTGGGCCAAACTGAACAGGACCTGTTGATGCAGATGTAGGTTCACATTTTTGTTCAGTCCCATTCTATATAAATGTGCCCAGGAGGACATTCAACTGAACAGAATGGGACTTCTTTGAGGGCGCAATCAAAATCTGGAGTTAGGTCAGCACAAGGGACTTAGGCCGGCCCAGGAGTGTTACAAATGCACTGTAAAGTGCGTTTTGACCATTCTTAAGAGTCAGGGAGGGTGGTGCATGTCAACACATTGACATGCACCACCCTTCCTGCCTCTTGAGAGTGGTGCAAACGCGCTTTATGCCGTGTTTGCAAAACTCCTGGGCCAGCCTGACTAACCCTTGTGCCGGCCTAACTCCAGGTTAGGATTGGGCCCTGAGCGTAAGCATGCATGAGGTTGTCTTCTAGTTGTGTTTGGGTTCAGTGAGCATAATCTAAGAACGTAAGAAGAGCCCCACTTGGTCAGGCCAAGGGTCCATCTAGTCCAGCTTCCTGTATCTCAGAGTGGCCCACCAGATGCCCCAGACAGCACCCAAGGCAACAAGATGCTTGCATCTCGTTGCCACTCCCCTGTTCCTGGCATTCTGAGGTAGCCTGCTTCTAAATTATGTTTAGTCTAATTATGTTTACTCCTGAGCATGCTACTTGAGCATGCTTCTGTGGCGGCGGTTCTCAAAGTACTACCCAGACTTTGGGACTGTGGGTAAGCCCTGGCGGGTTCTGGGAAGGATGTCCTAATGGCGCCTCAGCTATTGCAGTGCTTTGGGCCCCCGGGATTTTTTTTTCCACATGTGGGGTCTTTCCCAAGGGCCCTTGGGAAAGGTCTAAGAGGCCTACAGCCCCTTCTGCAGACCTCTCTGATGTTAAAAATTGCTGAGTTTTGCTATTGGAGTGCACTTCCGGTTTTTGCATGAAAGTTTCCGTTCCCTTTGAACTTGTACTGGAGGAGGAACATATTTGATTGCGTTGCTCAGCTCTTAAGAATGACTTGTCTGATACTTAAGTCGTCTTCTTGTAATGTAGGTTTATTGGCATTCCAGTGCTCACATTCTCGGAGAAGCCATGGAGAGCTACTACGGAGGATGCTTGTGCTATGGGCCGCCTATTGAGAACGGGTTTTACTACGACATGTACATTGAAAACAGGTATGGTTCTGCCCACAGGTGTGTGAACGTTTCAGACTTGGCATTGCTGCGTGGAACATTTTTATCCTGAATTAAGCAGTAAATGCAAACTGCATGTTAAAGAATTTGGCCTCTTCCCCTAGACTAGTTGTCAGATGGCTGCTGGTAGTACGCCCCACCCTTTTCATCTGCCGATTTTGAATGCGCAAGCTTGACTCAACGCCGAAAGCCATCCACATTGAATGGCTAAAAGCGCAATCCTAACCTGGAGCTACTCCATCACAGTTAGGCCAGCACAGTTTGGATGGCACAAAAGACACCATAAAGTATGTTTGGACCACTCTCTGAGCCAGAGAGGCCAGCGTATGGACATGGGCCATCCTCCCTGACTCCAAGAGTAGTCCAAATGGTGGTCCATTTATGGTGGTCCTTGTGCCAGCCAAACTTTGCTGGCCTAGCTGTTTGGGCCCAACTCCTGGTTGGGATTGTGCCCTAAAACAAAAACCCAGTCTCTATTCAAATTAGTTTTGTTTGTTTTTTAATGAAAAAGCTTCTTTATGTTAGCGCAACAAGCTAGAGGGCTCCTGGGCAGTCTTTTTCACTCCTAGAAGCAAGGTCTTGGTCACGCCAAGGCCCCCTCTCCCCTCCCTTGGCCCTTCATCACCCCAGAATGCATTTGGGGAGCATTTCAGAATCAGTGCTGGCCTCTTCAGGATCCATGATGATGAAAGCAAAATAAAAATATGGAGCTGACTCAGCAGAGTTCCTTACTTGCAATAACTGTGACATACAGGAACTAACTGTGTTTTTTCCCCCCAAGGAACTTCAGCACCAATAAATAAGCCCCTTTTCTTTAAATGACACCATACTGATAGTTTCTAAAAAGTTGCGTGTGATTTTCATTAGAGGTTAACACACTGTAATTCTGCCGTATGCCAATTCTGCACTAATGTCATTATTGGCCTTTCTTTTGCCTAGAGGTGTATCTAGTACAGAATTTCCAACATTGGAGAACATATGTAGAAATATAATCAAGGAGAAGCAGCCATTTGAACGGCTAGAAATCCGCAAAGAAATTCTACTGGATATGTTTAAGGTAATTCTTTTGGCTTGCTAATCCTGGAATTGAGGCAGTATAACTGGTGTCCTGAACTTTGAAATCCATAGGCTACTATGTTGTTTGTTTTTACAGAAGTTGCATTCATGTGACACATTCCCAGTCTTCTAAAACCATAGTTCTAGTCTCTTCCTTTTTGAATTCAGGTAGAGGGGAAGGGAATGATGACAGCATGGGGGGCAGTATTTGCTGTAGTGTTTCAAACTCCAGGAGGGCTCTTGGGCTGGCCCTAGCAATTGTGGTTTACATGAGATCACCAAAACGAACTCATTAAAAAAATTCCTGGTTTAGAGGTCCTGCTCAAGCCATAGTTGCTAATGCAGGTATAACAACAAACTATGGTTTGATTGAACCAGAAACCCATTTATAAGGCTATACCCAAAGGAGATGGAAAAGCGTGGAGAGAACATGTGCATAGCTCTTTCTTGATCCTCCAAAACCATAACTCTCCAAACCACAGCCCATAGTTCCACTGCTTCTGCCCAGAAAGCATGGTGCAAAGCCTGCTGGGATAATGGGCAGCAGAAGCGGCTGCCTGGTGCACGTTTCTGAGCAGATAGGATGGAAAGATAAGAGGTTGCTGCATGGAATGGAAAGTGCCATGCCTAGACTGCTTTTTCATGATTCTGTGGGCCACAGATTTAGCCGAGAGGGTTAATGCCTCCGTGTGCCCAAAGATAACAGCTGAAGATCTGAAGGTCGTGAGCTCGAGACTACCGGAAGTCTCTGTGAGCGGCAGACCTTGCAAACTGCGGCTGATTAAAAGCTGAGTCCCAGCTGCTTCGTGGGAGGAGGAGTGTGCTGAAGTCAGCTGCGTCTCTGGTGGGAGCAGGGAAGCCTCTTATCAGCCAGCAGAAGACAGACGGGTGGCTAAGAAAGAAGACTAAATCCAGAAAGAAAGATCTGTATGAGTGTTGTTCTTGAAAGATAGAACATTTCTGTAAATTGTAAAAATCTTCGGGTTTATGAATAAAAGTCTGCCTATGTAAACCGCCTTGAGTTACAGTCATTAGAGAAATCTAGTGATCTTAAGAAAGGCGGTATATAAATATTATTATTATTATTATTATTATTATTATTATTATTATTATTAGTAGTAGTAGTAGTAGTAGTAGTAGTAGTAGTAGCAGCCGCCAGTATAGGAATACAGACCTTTCAAGACTTTGGCAGTAAAAATGGGGGAGGGGGACAGAGCTTCATCGTCTTCATAGTTTGTACTTTTCACCCCCTATCCCCTTAGATTCTTTCTGCGAGGACTGGAACCCTGTATCACTCCAGTCTGGGGGTAGCTTCTTCCCTTTGGGGTTGACTTAAGATCTGCAACAACTTCAGATAACCGTACTCATGTCAAGAGCAGCTAAGCTGGGTTGTTTCAACCCAAGCAAACTCTCCATCATCTTAAATATGTGCTGAAGTAGTTGGATGAAGCATAGTATGTTGAAGATGTAGCCAGCTGATCCGGTCTCTGCTTCTCCTGTATGTTTCATTACCTACACTTATCCTGACAGGACTGTCACTGTCAGAATTTTCTGAGGGACTAGATGGGCTCTTGGCCTGATCTAGCAAGGCTCTTCTTGGATTCTTATGCTCTGTTCTAAGTTGTGTCCGAAGGAATGGCTCAAAGCAGCTCAAAGCTTCTAGTGATATAACCAGCAGCTTTCCAAGTAAAGAGCTAGCCAATAGTTTAAGTAAGACATTTTAACGAAGAAACAACTAATTCCCGATTGCTCTCCAGCCCTTACTTTTTTTTTCTGTCTCTCCTGCACAGTATAACAAGTTTAAATGTCGAATTCTTAATGAGAAGGTTGACACACCAACAACCACAGTGTACAGGTAAAATAAGCGCCATTGTGTCCTATACTTTGCAACAGGGGTTGTGTTTTGACGGTTAAGGGGAAGTCGCAGGCAGTCTTAAACATTGAGAATTGTACGCTCCTGCAGGGAACAACTCTCACTTTAGAACATCATGATTAGGGAGAAAATGGTGATAACAAAATAAACATGCACAACACTCCTTTCTGCACTTCTCATTTTTGTAAAAACAAAAAAACCTAAAAAAAAGAAAACTTACAAAAAAACCCCACCATTTTATTTGATTATTAGTTTTTATTTATTTAATGGGGGTATGCGTGGGTCATGACTGTGGCTGACATTATACCACCTTTATCATCTGCCTAGTACACTTTAAAAGTGAATATAATTAAAATGTAATTATGCCAATAAAGGTACAGAACAGAATTAAAATGTAAATTTTGAATAAAAATACGTAACACTCTTTTCTGCCCGTCTAACTTCGGAAAGGGATGTAGTGGTGGGACGGGTTAAACTGCTGAGCTTGTTGACTGGAAGGTCGGGAGTTCAAGACTGCGCGATGGAATGAGCTCCCTTTGCTTGTCCCAGCTCCTGCCAACCTAGCAGTTCAAAAGCACATAACAATGCGAATAGATAAATAGGTACCACTTCAGTGGGAAGGTAACAGCGCCACGGTGTATAGTCATACCGGCCACATGATCATGGAAGCTTGTCCTTGGACAAATGCCAGCCCTTCGGCTTAGAAACAGCGTTGAGCACCGCCCCCTACTGTCGGTCATGACTAGACCATTCGGTCGTGGGGAAACCTTTACCTTTTACCTTTGGAAAAAACTGAAATTTGCAAAAACAAAACAAAAAAACCAAACCCACACTCCATTTTTTCCCACATCTAGTCATGATGTTTTTGAAAATGAGAACTTTGTCCATGTTTTTGCTGTGTTAATCAGTGTTCATGGCACTTTGGGGATAATCAATGCGAGAAGCACATCTCTCTTGAGAAGCTTGCAGCCTGAATTCAAATAATTATTTTTTTTGGGGGGGGGGAAGGGGATGAATGACTGGAAGGAGAGGGACCTTAATGAAGATAGCGGGGCGGGGGGGGGACACACACCATTTTATTTATTTTGAAGAATTTATACCCCGCCTTCCCCATGCCGAAGCAAATGCCCAAGGCAGTTTACATGAGCAGGCTAGTCTAAACCACCATTTTTTTCAATGGGTTTTTTACAAATCTACCGTATTCTTGTGATCTGCCAATCCTTAGGCCCAGATGTTGCCTTCACAGTGTGGTTCTCTCCATGGCAGGGAGTAGGGTTTTTTAAAACATGGCATCTCCAATTCCAGTAATGCCTCCCTGCACACTGCTTTAATGAGGAAAGAACGGACTTTCGTTGAAAGGTCATGGACGTTTTGTTCTCATTAAAGCAGAGCATGATGGGGACTCTCAGAGTTAGGACTGCGGCAAGGGCAATGTGTTCACCACCACCACTCCACACCCCTGCCATGCCCTCTCCCAATATTGAATTTAGACAGCATCAATAGTAAAATCAGCAGTTAAGGAAGTTCAGAATAGAACACACCTGCGTGTGTCACTGATGGTTCCCGTGTGTATTATGTTTTGATCGTCTGTTAGCCTCATCATACCAGCCCTCATGTTTTTCTCTTGTTCAATTCCTTTCTTATTCTGCATCCTCTCCTGATAGGTGTGGTCCACTGATTGATCTATGCAGAGGCCCTCACGTGAGGCATACTGGAAAAGTCAAGGCCTTAAAGATTTTTAAGGTAAAGGGGTTGGGTTTTCAGTGATCAGGGGATGCCTTGATAAAGTGTTACAGCAGTGATGGCAAACCTTTTAGGCTCAGTGTGTCAAAACTTCGGAAAATGCCTAACTTTACTCTGCTAGCGTGTCAACCCCTCCTCCCAAACAAAAGAGAAAATTCTTTATATTCATTTATTTAAACAAAAAAGACAGTTCAATCATATGTGGTGCTATGTATTACATAAAGAAACACCAAATAATTACAAAAATGAAAAAAATGAGTAAAATAAGCTCCGTTTTTGTCAGATGTTAGGGAACGCTGGTGTGTCACCCCAAACGTTGTGTTGTGTCACCTTTGACACGCATGTCATAGGTTTGCCATCACTGTGTTAGAGGCACTAAAATGGCATAAATTTGCATTGTGCATCAGCTGATGTCCTGCTCCTGCACTGATTGGCTGGGTAAACACTTCTAACCAAAAAATGTTTAAAGGGGGGGGGGGGGAAGCTCCTTAGTTCTGCAGTTTCAAGACACACAACAAAAAGTGCTCTTGCTTTTTTATGCAATGATTCTACTGCTGGGTTTGGAGATGCCTTCATTTTAAAAAACAACTGGTATTTTGCATGAGCGGCAGTGGCAAAATGTTTGACAGGTAAAGATGTGTAGGAAGCGGCTTTCTCTTGAGGCAGACCTCTCATCTCCCTAGCAGTGGGGCAGTGGCTTGTTACGGTTTCAGGCAAGGGATATCACTGAACCCTTTTGGGGAGAAACGTGGGGTGCAAAATGTGTAAATAAGCTAAGCAGGACCAAGCTACAGTACCATCCCTGAATAATAGTGTTGAAAACCATACAGTGGGCTGTTGGTTCTCAGAATCCGAGATCCCAGCAAACGCAGCCAACTCCCCGTGCCTCGGAATGGAAACGCCCAGTCCACATCTGGGCGCTGTTCTGAGGTGTGAGGAGGATGGGAGCCCACTGCATTCTTACAAAAAAAAAAATGCACATGCCACAACCAGCCAGATTGTTCATTCATGTCGGTTTATCCCGTGCTATCCAGCAGGCTTAGGAACAGTTACAGACTTTCTGGAAATAGAAGAAATAGTCCCTTGAAGGAGTATTTTAAAGCATGCCTCCGTCAGCATGCCTCTCCCATATAACTAAACTTGTAGATTGGGGATGAGGCAAGGGATCCGTGGCTCTTCCTTGTTTGTGGTTCCAATGGCACAGCCACAGGCTAGTTAAATAACCTCAAAACTGTCAGGAATCCAGATTTAATACGGCGAAGTCTGGAAGCCTGAGTGCATTTTCTCTGTGAAAACTCCTATGACAGGAGCAGCTAATTATGGAACATGTGTGAGAAGCAGCAGCAATGTGCCTTCATCAAGGCCAGCTATGAGGGATGCCTACGTGCAGAACTGCACACATTGTGGGGCCGCAACAACCAGAGCTCTGATTGGTGTAAATTCCTCTGAGGGGAATATTTAAGGGGATGCTTCACCTCCTATCCATGGTGGGTTGGAAAGGCAAGGAATGCTGGAGGAGGGAGTTGCTGCTCGACATCTTGTAAGATCTTGCCTGAACCATTGCCTGAACTGTGACCTGCTTCCTATCTGTGATGCCTGATTCTTGGACTGTGTATTGAGTACGAGACTGCCTGCTCCTATAAATGCAATTGAATACTCTTTACTACGGTATGGAACGTCTGTCTTGCCTTATTCCTTCATGTCTGGTTGACCAGCATTCCGGTTCACCAATAGGGGGCACAACTTCACTCACCGTAACAAAAACCACCAGGGGGTCCAGGAGGCACCTGAGATAGGTCATCCTATGCCTGCCTTTCTCAGTGTTTTGTACTCTGCCATTCCGCTTCTCATGGTCCACCTACTGGAAGGACCACCAGATGTAACTGGTGATGATGTCATTGCCAGTTACATCCAGATTGGGAGGCCAGGTGCAACATGACAGAGTAAGTGTGCAGTCCTCAGCTGGAGTTAGGCCGGCACAGTTAGGCCAGCAAAGTTTGGCCGGCACAAGGGCCACCATAAAGCGTGTTTGGACTACTCTCGGAGTAAGGGAGGATGGTGCACATCTGTGCGCTGGCCTCTCTGACTCTGAGAGTGGTCGAAATGAACTTCATGGTGTCTCTTGTGCTGGCCAAATTTTGTTGGCCTAACTGTGTCAGCCTAACTCCAGGTTAGGATTGCGCCCTGAGAGGCTGGGAGCGAGTGGGAGGGCTTTTTCAAGTGCGTGAAAGGCACCCAGTGGAGCTCTGCCCACTGTCCCTACTGCTGCTTGTCATGTTGCATTGCTGGTCTCGCTGCCAGGCGGCAAGGGTCTGGGGGGTCCCACAAGTACCACCAGGCACAACCTCAAGTACCACCAGTAGTTCAAGTATTATATCACTGGTTGAGAAACACTCCTCTAAGCTTTTTCCTAGCCTTTAGAGTGGGGACAGCTTACTATTGAGGGTTTCTCCTGAAAACCTGTCTTAAACTGATTTGAGAGGGGTTAACATTTGTAGGCAAAATAGATGAGAGCCACTCACCTGTTGGGGCTGCTGGTTCCTTCTCTCTTTGTAGCTCCCAGCACTTCTTGAAGATGCAGAAATGCTGGTCTACTTGCATTCTTGAGTTCGGGAATCTAAGCTGTCAAGCAGATAGCAGGGGACGGCCACAGAAAGACGTGGCATGCACTCCCTCTGTATCCCCCTGTCACCCTTGTTCAGCTTTCTTGTTGTTCCACATTGCGCCGCTCAGTGAAAAGTGATGCAAGATGACAAAAGGCAAGGGTTTTTTTTTGCAAGGGGGTTGTGATGAGGTTGGCAAGTGCGTTTTCTGGAACAGATTTTGTTTTCACGTCTGTCAGATTTAAGAGCAGTAGATCAGCCATTTAGCCCAGCAGTCTGTTTCCAACTGCAGCCAGGTGGATGCTTCTGGCAGCTCAGAAGCAGGGCATCAAGGCCAATTGCGGACCTGGCCAATTCTCCACCTGGGGTCAGGACCACAGACTGCCGCCCAGTGGTGTCATCCAAATGATTTAATAACAGGTACTCACTTTTGATTGGCACGTGTCGGGACCCGCCCACCGGAAGTGACATCATAAGCCAGAAGTGATGTCGTGGCAGGAAGTGACATGGAAAAAAGCCCTTTTTGAGGCCTCAGATGATTTTAAACTGACCCAACAGTTGCAACAGTATTCCACAGCACCCCCAGAACATGTTAAGGAGGCCTGGCATCATGTTAAAACCCCAGAGCAACTCATTTTTCAGTGGCAAGGAAAGGAAAGGCTCTGCTCGCTGCCTGCCTGCCTGCCTGGCTCTGAGAACATGCAGGCAACTCAAACATGCAGGAAATTCGAACGTTGCAGAGGGCGGAGTCGACGAGTGGGCGGGCGAATGGGCGGGGCCTGCTGTAATCCTAGAAACCGCGTACCCCCTGCATGACATCACTGCTGCCACCCCCAGCCTACCTGGAATTACGCAGCCTCCCGCGGCACCCTGCTGCCTTTAAGCAATTGCCTTTAAGCAATTGCCTAAGCAATACTTCCAGTTTTCTGGCAAAAACTGGAAGTACAGGCATGCACTGGTATCCGCTGGGGTTCTGTTCCAGACATGCCCATGGATACCTGAAACCATGGATACTGGGGGACGCCTTTTTAAAGATAGGGGAACATCAGTGGTTTCGCTGCAACAAGGTTAAAAAAGGAGCTTTGTTTAATGCTAATAGGTGTCTCAGTATCCATGGTAACTGGATGGATAACTGAAACCATGGATACTGAAACCATGGATACTGGGGCATGTCTTTATTGATTAATGGCCCTCTGGAGGTGTTAGAATGCTTCTGGAGGCCAGCAGGGTGTCATGCACAGCCTGCCCATTGATGAGAGGGCCCTGGAGAGTGGGTGGGTGGCGGCAGGGTCAGCGGCATGGTGGCGGCGGTTGCCATTTCTGTCCTGTTCCACTGGTGCGCCACCTGGGACATTTGCCCCCTGCACTAAACGGTACGACCGGCACCGACCAAGGCTTTCTCTGTAGTTCATTCCTGGCATTCAGAGGTAGACTGCCTTTGACCATGGAGGTGAAAGGCAGAATTTTTGAAAGTGGCCAGCTGCTCAGTCCTGTGAATGTATAACTCCTAAGCAAGTCGCGCTGTATTCAGTGTGGGACGGACTCCCAAATCTTCATCTGTAGGATAAAAGGTTTGGCAATTAAGAGATGGTTCTGTTCCCTCCGTTTGCTCAAAGAACAGAACGATAAAATAATTTGTTCTTTCTGGGGGCAGTGCTCATGTCAGCACTTACGTCTCGTGTTTTCCATGTCAGAATTCCTCCACGTATTGGGAGGGGAAAGCCACTATGGAAACACTGCAGCGGATTTATGGAATATCCTTTCCAGACAACAAAATGATGAAAGAGTGGGAGAAGTTTCAGGAGGAAGCCAAAAACCGGGATCACAGAAAAATTGGCAAGGTTGGTATTGCATGCGCACCATTTTAACTTGGAAAGGGCCTTATAAAGTGAATGTTCAAGTGTTGTTGCTGTGTCTCTAAGAGAGGAGATTCAAGGGGCTAGTCCTCAAGGCTGTAAACATTCCAGCTGCTTTATTTTTTCCCCCTCAAAATGTGGCATAACATGCATTGCATAGCATAACATGCCATATGTTGGAGAAGAGCCCTTCTGGATCAGGCCAACGGCTCATATATTCGTGTTCTGTTTCCTGCAGTAGACATTGGCTACATTTCCCATAAATAGCACATGAAGGCAGTTGCCCTCCTGTGACATTGCTTGTCCTGAGGAACTGGCATCCTCCAGCATTCTATGTGGAGGTTCCACTTCGTTGTTTTGGCTCTGAATGCCACTGGTTGACCTCTGCTTTTCCATAAACAAATTTATTTAAAAGGTCCTTTTAAGGTCCTCTAAACTAACGGCCATCGCCACATCCTCTGTGGCAGCGAATTCCAGAAATTGTGTGAAGAAGGTGGAAGTGCTGGGTGGGGAGCATGAAGGGCTCCTTGGTTATGGCATCAGGACTGTAGACCTGGCTCCATTCATGCGCCCCTTTCAGTGGGGAGTGAAAACACATCCTGTTTTAGTGAGCTTTTGAGATCCCATGGAGACTCTTATTACGTTTAAGATAATTAGCTGTTGGTGCTTCAGTGTTGATTTTGGACTCACTCCTGTTGTCATTCTGAAATTTAAGTGAATATTGTTTGGCTGGGATGGTGCACTTTTTTTTGTACTGTGGGCTGCTTTTTATACAATTATATTTATATTTTAATGTGGCTGAACAGGTAATGTGTTAAAGTACCTCTTGGAAAAGAACAACTCTGTCTTTAAACTTTTCCTTTTCACCAAGTGCTAGTTTGTTCTATAGAGATAAGATTTGGTGCCTCTTTTGTAAAGGAACCATATGCTTGCTCAAAGTCCTTTGATCAGCAAATATGGAAAGCGCACTCATGAAATGCGAAAGCGTGGGCTCCTCTGGGCTCCTTTGACACAAAAAACCAGCAGAAAGTACATATAAAAGAATGATACTTCATGCAACACACACAGCCTGTGGAACTCATTGTCACTGGATGGTTGCTGGTGTAAATTATTTTCTTAAAAAGCTTTGGTAATCATGAAGACCAGAGGTTCAAACTGGGGCGTTGCAACACCCCACCTTAAAAAGCCCTGTCACTGGGTCCTTAAAGGGTGGGGAGAGACAGAAGGTAGCAACAAGATCAGGAAGATCATGCTCCTGCTGTAGGTAAATGATATTTTTTACTCCACATAGCGCTGGCCTCCTGGGGGGGGGGGTCTGGGGAGCCTGCAGACCTCACTGCCGGGTTCCCCAAGCCTCCTAATAGCTGAAAAAGTAAAAGAGAAAGCCACTTCCAGTTTTGCAACAAAAACAGGAAGTGGCCTTTTTTTTTTTGCTGTGAGGAGGCATGGAAAGCCCTGCAGTCTCCCCAGACCCCCCAGGAGGCCAGCGCTGTGTGGGGTAAGTACTCAAACAGATCATTTACGCCCAGCAGCAGCACAATCTTCCTGATCGCGTTGTTGCCTTCACCGCTCTCCTGCAACAATTTACAGTAGTTCTCAAACTCCTGCGGCATTTGAGAACCACTGACAAATACTATTGTGTGGTCCAAGTGATGAAAAATAACATTACAAAATAAGGACAGTTTTTCTTTCCTTCTTTAATTCTTGATGCTTGTTTGTTTTAATACAGGAACAAGAACTCTTCTTCTTCCACGATCTGAGTCCTGGCAGTTGCTTCTTCCTCCCCAGAGGTGCCTTTATTTACAACACACTCATGAACTTCATCAAAGTAAGTGAATAGGTTAAGTATTAATAATTTGATAGTGTTGTACAACACTTTATAAAAACATAAATACTTAGTAGGGAAAGATGTTGGTTACTTTTCCATTAGGAAGCTGTGTTTTTTGTTTGCTTTTTTAAACCTGCTAATGAAAAGTACAGTCTCCAACTAAAACGGTGGTTCTCAACCTTTTTTGCACCAGGCACCCCCTTTTTAGTTATGACAACCTGTCCGTCCCCCCCCCCGATACCTAGGGCTGGAAGTGATATCATTAAGCAGGAAGGGAAGTCATTGTTTTTAATAAATCACTTGTTTTTGAATGTCGAAAGAGCTCCACATCCCTTTTAGAATGTTCTGAATGATTAGTATCTAAGTGACATTTGAGTTTTGTGTTCAGTGGTTGATTCAGTACTGAGAACGTCATTTTACAGAACGCATTGTGGCTTCTCTATGCCATTGATGATCAAGGTGGTAAAGCCAAATTTGAGATGATAAATGTGAAGCCCTTTGCGTGTTAAAAGCATGATACAAGTGCGAGTATTAGCTAAGGGCTGCATGGGTGGTCCTAACCCTCTGATCCCAAACCTCATTCAGATGGCACCAGTAACTCTTCCATTACAGTAGTTCAGGGGTGACAATCGTAAGAAAAGTGATAACAGTGGCCCTTTTTGTCTTTGGCCTGAAGCCGATTAAAGAGTTGTACTTCCTTTGTGCAGGAGGAATACCATCAGCGTGACTTCACTGAAGTGATCTCTCCTAACATTTACAACAGCAAACTCTGGGAAGCTTCAGGCCACTGGCAGCACTACAGCGAAAACATGTTCTCCTTTGAGTCAGAGAAGGAAACATTTGCCCTGAAGCCGATGAACTGCCCTGGACACTGGTTTGTGGCACTTGCCTTCCCTCCCTCTTGCTCCATGACTTCTTCCCCCGTTATTAGGGGTTTTTTGGTGATGTTTTTTCCAGAATTTCTTAATTTAAAATAACAAATTGCGGTGTTTTGTGTTTTTGTTCTACATTCTCCATCCAAGTTACCATTTTTATGAATTTTAAATGCTTTAAAAGTGTACTAGGTAGACGATACAGGTGATATAGTGTCAGCAGATGCAACATAGTATTATTTCCAACTGGAAAAATAGTCTGTTTTAATTTCTAGAAAATACCTTAAACACCAAAATGTGTTGTGTTTTTATTCAGACATTTTAACCACCAAAAGGCTGTTTTTAAAAAAAAATCCCCTACCCATTATTATTTCCAGCTATTTTGTAACACTTCCAGTTTGGTACTGTGTGCTATCTTGGGTGATGTAAACTTCAGAAACTGTCTTTTTCTAAGGGCACAATTCTAACCTGGAGTTTGGCCAGCACAAGGACCATTGTAAAGTATGTTTGGACCACTCTCAGAATCAGAGAAGCCAGCACAAAGATGTGCGCCATCCTCCCTGACTCCTAGAGTGGTTCAAATGTGCTTTACAGTGGCCCTTGTGCCAGCCAAACTTTGCTGGCCTAACTGTCCAGGTTAGGATTGCGCTCTCAGTTTGACTGTTTGTTCACCTTCTCCTGTACAGGGCCTCCAATCTGCAAATAATTGAAACAGTGGATATGGGATCTGTGGATAATTGAAAGTGGATAATTGAAACCATGGTTGTCCTATCAAGGTGGTACAGTCTTCGTATGAAGACTGTATGCCTTCGGGGTGCAATCCTAACCAACTTTCCAGCACTGTGCCAAAGGGCATATGCTGCATCCTGCAGTTAGGGGGGGCAGTCACAGAGGCCTCCCCAAGGTAAGGTAAGGGAATGTTTGTTCCCTTATCTCAGAGTTGCCCTTACCCCAGTGCTAGAATGTTGGTTAGGTTTGCCTATGCTTGCAATCAGGTGCACATTAGTTTGAGTGGGGCCACCCGCATGAAAGCATCATTAGCACGTGATCCCCTTTTTCCAAATGCAGACCACTAACCTCCAGCAAGAACATCAGGTGTAGCTGTTGGCTTCTGGACTATGTACACAATCAACTGAGCTAATATCCAAATTTGGGTCTCTTCTAGCTTGATGTTTGCTCATCGCCCCAGATCCTGGAGGGAGATGCCTTTAAGATTTGCTGACTTTGGAGTCCTTCACCGAAATGAACTTTCAGGGACCCTCAGTGGTTTGACCCGTGTGAGGCGTTTCCAGCAGGATGACGCTCATATCTTCTGCACGATGGAACAGGTCAAGAGTTGGCGTTTGAACAGCTGTCACAGTTAATTGTCTGTCTGGTTTTTTAAGAAGGGTGGGAAGTAGCCAAGAGAAGCCCACACCAATAATCCAACGTGATCTGAGCACTACACAAGTCACAGTGGGGTTTGCCTTGTCCACATTCTTTGCATTTGATGTTGCAGATTCAAGAAGAAATGAAAGGTTGCCTGGACTTCCTGCAGGCCGTCTATGCGGTCTTTGGTTTTACCTTCCAACTACATCTTTCGACCAGACCCGAGAACTTTCTAGGAGAGAAGGAGATCTGGGATCAGGCAGAGAAGGTAAACCAGGCAGAAATGTGACACTTCGGTTCTAAGAAAGCAAAAAGACTCAAAAGGCCCTCCTTGTGGGTGGCTGAACTGCACAGTGCTTGTGAACGCATTGAGTGTCAATCCCAATCCCTCCTGTCTGTCTGGAAATCTATTTTCGGAGGGGACATTTGGAAGCAAGGCCATCTCTGTCACCTTCGTTTCTTCTCCTTCCTGGACGCTCTAGCCAACAACTCTCCTTTCCTCCACACTTCCTCTTCCACTCCATTTTCCTTGTCAGTTGCAGACCCGACCCATTTGCCGCCTGGGACAACCTGGTGGTACGGAGCCTTGTGTGACACTTTTCTAATGCTTTTTGGATGGCTTTTGAACAATACTATCTGATGAAAACTGGTAGTATTGTTAAAAGGCCTCCGGAGGCTTTAGACAGCCTCCGGAGGGCCATGGATGCCACATGGGCCTGCCACCTGGGAGCATTCCCCCCCCCTTGCTGGCATAATGGAAGGACTGCCACTGTTTTTTTTTTTTCTTCTTTTTCAAATGCAGGAGTGGGAGGAGGAGAGGGGAAGCTTTGGGGCTGCTAATACTTCACGGAAGTCAACCTCAGTCAACCTTGTGAACGGGCTATATCTCTCAGTACTTTCAGGTGGGAGAGAGCAGAGAAGCAGCTCAAGGGGAAAGAATAAGGCATTCTCATGTTGCCCATTCGCAAATGACCTTTCCAAGCTGAAAGGTGCCTTAGGGCTGCCCATTACCCATGCTTGTATGTAGCATGTTGCTTTGCCCTCCATGCTATGGTCCCCTCTCTCCCTGCACAATTAGGAACCCTGACACTTTTGTCTCAGAGCTCTGTCGGAGATCCTTACCCCTTCTAGGATCAAACTCCCAAGGATTCTTGTGAGGAAGGCTGTGGTACTTTTAACTGTCCAGGTTAGCTTGTTGTCCAGGTGTAGTCAGGGATAACCCTGAC
Organism: Lerista edwardsae; assembly: GCA_029204185.1. NCBI lineage: Eukaryota > Metazoa > Chordata > Lepidosauria > Squamata > Scincidae > Lerista > Lerista edwardsae. Next base: position 10,615,033 of record JAJKFI010000020.1, on the reverse strand, counting down.
TACACCTGGACAACAAGCTAACCTGGATAGCAGATAATATAAATTCATCTGCTAGTTTTGTAGCACAGAGGTGGCTTGTTAGGCTTGTGTTTAAAATGACAGCAACTATGCTCCTATCAGAGACTACCGGAAGTCTCTGCGAGTGGCAGACCTTGCAAACTCCGGCTGATTAAAAAAGCTGAGTTCCAGCTGCCTCGTGGGAGGAGGACTGTGCTGAAGTCAGCTGCGTCTCTGGTGGGAGCAGGGAAGCCTCTTATCAGCCAGTAGAAGACAGATAGGTGGTTAAGAAAGAAGGCTAAATCCAGAAAGAAAGATCTGTATGAGTGTTGTTCTTGAAAGACAGAACATTTCTGTAAATTGTAAAAGCCTTCGGGTTTGTGAATAAAAGTCTGCCTATGTAAACCGCCTTGAGTTACAGTCATTAGAGAAATCTAGTGATCTTAAGAAAGGCGGTATATAAATACATGTATTATTATCACCAGCATTGAAATGGCATTCTTGTCCTTTTAGCAACTCCAAAGCAGCCTGGATGATTTTGGGGAGCCCTGGAAGCTAAATCCAGGGGACGGAGCATTTTATGGTCCCAAGGTCAGTCACCGACGTTTGTGCTTTTGTGCCAAAGCTTTTGTTTAAGCCGAGGCTGAATGGCAAAAACCGAGCCCGTGACTGGGCCGTCCTTCTCCATTACAGATCGACATCAACATCAAAGATGCTATTGGTCGATACCATCAGTGTGCTACCATCCAACTGGACTTCCAGCTGCCTCTCAGATTTAACCTTACTTATGTAGGGTAAGTTTGCTGAAACAACCAAAAAAGGGTTTTATTTGGAATTGGAACTAATGTTGGCTCAAAAGCGAGAAAGGATGAGTGGGAAAGGAAAGGGATTGGAGCACAGGCTGTGGCTTAGTTTGATTGATCACCTGGGTAGTGAAATTGCAGATAATGAACCATCAATGGGGTTAGGTGCAAGGGATACTTTATCTGCCGTCAGAAGAATCCAGCAGAGACCTCAGGAAGCCAAACAATCTCCGAATGCTTCAGAGGCCTTCCAGAGGCTGCAGGAGGTATTTGGTAACTGCCAGGTCTTTTTGTGCTAGCATTGCATTCAAAGGAAGAAAAACACCTGAGGTACCAATCCAGACATTTGCTGGTATTGCTTGTATAAGCTGTCCGGCTTTCTTTCTCGGCTGCAGCAAAGACGGCGATGACAAGAAAAGGCCGGTGATCATCCACAGGGCGATTCTGGGCTCGGTGGAGCGGATGATCGCGATCCTGGCGGAGAACTATGGTGGAAAATGGTGTGTGGCAGAGGTGTGCGGTGATTTGGGCAAAGCCTTGAACACGGCAGAGGAAATAAGAGAGTGTAGGCTTTTCGGGGGAGGTGACGTTTTGGAGAGCAAGTCCATCATTTTGTATCCAACCCTAAAGGCTCCATTGCAGCCTCCTAAATGCCATCTGTTGCAGTGACTCATACATTTATTTATTCACATTTTTTATATCCCTCCTTCCTCCAAGGAGCTCAGGGTAGTGCACATGGTTCCTTTCCCCCCCTTTTGTCTTCACAACAGCCCTGTGAGGTAGGTGAGGCTGGTGACTGGCGCAAGGTCACCCAAGAAGCTTTGTGGCTGAGCAGGGATTTGAACCTGGATCTTCCAGGTCCAAGTCCATTTCTTGAACCACTACACCATCCTGGCTCTCACAACCAAATGAGAGGCTATGAGGCCTGATTGGTGTCTGAAGTGGGGGTCCCCAGTTACGGGCTTAACAGTGTAAGCATTCAGCCCATTCCGCTCCCTCACCTGCATTTACTCTGGGCAGTCTTAGCATTCCACAGCATGCCCGCCCAAACGGCATTTGGTAAGCATCCCCCTGCCTCCACAAAGAGATGTAATTGGTAGATTTGTAATCTACAAAGGTATGTTCATATTTTATACCCTGTGTTGCCCTTATGAGTGATCAGAGTGTCCAACTAGGACAAAGGAGACCTGAGTTCAAATCCCCACTCAGAATGAAGCTCACTGGTAGCGCAGTCCTAACCTGGAGTTAGGCCAGCAAAGTTTGGCCGGCACAAGGGCCACCATAAAGTGTGTCTGGACTACTCTTGGAGTCAGGGAGGATGGCGCACGTCTGTGCTGGTCCAAACATAATTTACTGTGTCCCTTGTGCCGGCCAAACTTTGCTGGCCTAACTGTGCTAGCCTAACTCCAGGTTAGGATTGCGCCCTAAGTTACTTGGAGGGCCAAGATCTCTCAGCTGGACCTACCTCACAGGGTTGTTTGTGAGGATATGGAGTACACCATTCAGAGCCCTTTGGAGAAAGAGTGGGATAAAAGGCTTGCTGAACTAATATCCCCTTGTTCAATCCAGCTGAGATGAAATGTTTGGACTTGAAGCCGTTTTTGTCTCCTTGGCTTCTCTGAGGCTCAACCAGCATTTTGAAGCACTTCAAGTTGACAATTGAGCTGAAGACAATCCCACGCTAAAACCATGTTTTGCTTTGTTTCTGTTTGTAAATATGCTTGCAAACTGTGGATTTGGATGAGTTGCATACTGATGGTGTTCTTATTCTGGACAGGCCTTTTTGGCTCTCCCCTCAACAAATCATGGTGGTTCCTGTTGGACCTACCTGTGAAGACTATGCACAGCAGGTAAGGGCAGAAACCTCCATGGAAAGGAATAATGTGTCGAGTGGGATAGGGATCGTCAGTTAATTCCAAGTAGAGGGAGTGTAAATGTTTTGTGTAATCTGTGATAAATCTTAATATGATGAAGTTGCTCTTTTTTAAAGGTGGCTCTTCATTGTTTTTTGTTTAAAGGCAAGGAATATGCCAGAGGCATTGGTACATTTTAGGCCGCAATCCTAACCTGGAGTTAGGCCGGCGCAGTTGTGCCAACCAAACTTTGCTGGCCTGAGGGACACAGTGAAGTATGTTTGGACCACTCTCACAGACGTGCGCCATCCTCCCTTACTCCGAGAGTGATTCAAATGCACTTTACGGTGGCCCTGGTGCCAGCCAAACCTAGCTGGCCTAACTGTGCCGGCCTAACTCAAGGTTAGGATTGCTCTCTTAATGACATTTTAATCCTATATTATAGGGGTTCCCAAATTGTGCTCCATGGTGTCTGAGAGTGCTGCAGTGAACTTGCAGGTGTGCGGCACGATGTCCCTGACAGCTCCTTCTTTCGGCTCTCCTGGGCGTCGCCATCTTGGATCACATGAGTTTTCGCGTAATCCAAGAGGTTGGCTTCCAGGAGAGCTGGGAGAAGAGGCCACCACAAAAGAAGAGTTTCATGACCATGGAAGTTTGGGAACCACTGGGTTTTTTTTATAATGTAGCTTAGGAATCTTTTAGGTATCTAATTTCTGTTGTGCTTTCTGAGTAGGAAAAGCATGTGAATTATCCATTTTTGCTGAAAACTGGAAGTTACCCTTAATTAGAAGGTGGACTACAAAACAGAAGAAACACAAGGCTTCTGCGGGCTTCAGAATGCCTCTCGACTCGACCAGAGCTCAGCTACGGTTGGGTTTGGTGGTGGGGTTGCCCTGGCATCCGTGGATGCTGAAATCCACAGATGTTGGGGTAGCGGATAATGCTGGCCTGGCCCCCTGTGCTTTGAACGGCTCTTATCCCCATACTGCAGATGTGGAAAACAGAGTAGATTATTGCCAGAGCTGGTGCAGCATAGTGGCTAAGAACCTGATCTGTCAGTCTGGACTTACCTGGCTTGAATCTTTCCCCTGCCACAAATTTTCACTAGGTGGCCTTAGGCAAAATGTTCTCTGTTAGTCTTAAACTTCTCCCTCTGCAATATGGAGATCATAATGTTCCCTAATAATAATAATAATAATACCCAGATTTATATACCGCCTTTCTTACATCATTGGATTACTCCAATGACTGTAACTCAAGGCGGTTTACATGGACAGACTTTAGTCATAAACCTGAAGGTTTTTACAATTTTACAGAAACGTTCTATCTTACAAGAACAACAACACAAACAGATGGATCTTTCTGGATTTAGTCTTCTTTCTAGCTGCATGTTTGTCTTCTGCTGGCTGATAAGCGGCTTCTCTACTCCTACCAGAGAAGCAGCTGACCCAGCACACTCCCCCTCTCACAAGGCAGCCGGAGACAGCTCAGCTTTTAATCAGCTGCTGTTTTTTTACAAGGTCTGCCGCTCACAGAGACATCCGGTAGTCCCGAACTGGCGACCTTCAGATCTTCAGCTCTTTATCTTCAGGCAAACGGAGGCATTAACCCTCTCGACTAAATCTTCTGCCCTCGACTAAATCTTCTGCCCCTAAATCTTCTAAGACTAAATCTTATCTTACCAGGTTCTTGTAAGGATTCTGTCAAGGAAAGACAAAGCACTTCGCACACTCAGAAAGCACTGTTGTACCCATACCAACTGTGATACAATTCTTGTGATTTTACGTGGAGATATCCAATTGCCACATCCAGCCCTTTTAACCCCTCTTCCTTTTAGGTCTGCAGTGACTTCTTTGAAGCTGGGTTCATGGCCGACGTGGATCTAGATCAGAGCTCCACTTTAAACAAGAAGATAAGGAATGCCCAACTGGCTCAGTATAATTTCATTTTTGGTATCTATGCGTCCATATTTGCTACTTCCTTCTTTTTCCACCCCCACCAGAGGAAACACTTGTAGCTAGTATGAGCCTGGAAAGCCGTTGATTTCAGTGGGCAAGAGGCAGTTCTACGGGGGGGGGGGCAAAGCTCTAAGTTTTGCAAGAAGCCTTACCTTGCAGTGGAAATCACTCCTCCCCTGCACCGTTTTAGCCAATCCTCACAGGGAAAAGCAACATCTTGGCGTTGCTTACTGGCTACAGCAGCAAGGCAGAGGAGGGATTTACATGACAGGGTAAGGCTTCTTGCAACACTTAGAGCTTTGCCCCCCTTGTAGAACCGCCTCTGGCTAGAGGTCTCATGCGGTCCCAGTTTTAGGATGGTTAGCCCCTGATGAATGGAGTAGTGTAGCTAGAAAGGGGAAAAAGATAAGTGCCGCAGTGCCCTGCGCTCACAGCCCCTCCCACTCGCTGTGGGAACCATTCTGGGCAACAGTGGCAAGATGTGGGAGATGCAGCCACAGTATTATGTTGGATATGTGGGAGATGCAACCAAACAGCCTTCCCGCTTTCCAGAGTCCCCGTATTTTCAATATGGCTGCTCTTCGGTGCTTTGCAACCCACCTGAAATTGGCTCGCGACCCTCTGTGCCCTGCCATGATCTGCATTCTTTTCTTGCAGTGGTTGGAGAAAAGGAAAAAGCCAATCACGTTGTGAACGTGCGAACCAGAGACAACAAGGTTCATGGAGAAGTTTCCATCCCGTCTGCCGCTGAAAAATTAAAGAAGTTTAAAACTTCACGTACTTTACGTGCCGAAGAGGAATTCTAGTAATTGGGAGTGCTTGGAGGAGGAGGATTTTTGCCTGATCCTGAATGTGCTTACCCCAAAATGGGCCTCACTGTGCTGTCAGTGGGGCTCTACTTTTTGGTTAACACCCTCAGGGTTGCAGCCTTGGGTCAAGGCAATGCTCATTTCTTGCAAAGTTTTGCGAGGGTCAGAAAACCAAAAATGTGAGTGATGCAGGATTGTTTAAGCAACTGTGAAGGGATGAGGGCATTGTTAGGCCCATCCAATGATTGCAGGTTCTTTTTTAAGCCCTGCCAAACGCCATAGAAAATGGGTGACAAGCCCATCTTTTAGCTTTTAGTGTCACTGAATGTTTTGAAAAGCCTGTAAGTACTACTAGTTGCCGAGGAGAGCAAAATCCTCCTCAAAAGAAGACCTTTTTGTGCATGTTTGTGTTCTGAGCTAGCTTACCTCACGCTGTTCATGTCAGATCCCCTTGTCCGTCTGCTGTAGATGCCTTGATAATGTTTAAATGTCTTGGCAGCAAGGTCAAGCACAGGGTGATTCTGAAGTCTGGAATGCTGCTAGTCCTTTTGAAAAGGTCAGATTTTCCCTTGTGCCGAGGACTGGCCTGTGTGGATCACTGTGCTGTGAATGGAAAATCTCCACTTGAGGGCACAATCTTAACCTGGAGTTAGGCCAGCAAAGTTGGGTTGGCACAAGGGCCACCGTAAAGCGCATTCGGACCACTCTCGGAGTCAGGAAGGATGGCGCATGTCTGTGTGCTGACCTCTCTGATGCCGAGAGTGGTCCAAACACACTTTCCAGTGTCCAGTTGTGCTGGTCAAACTGTGTTGGCCTAACTCCAGGTTAGGATTGCACTCTTGAGGGCATAAGTCACCTAGGAAGTTATTCTGTGCAGGCCTTGCTGAAATGAAAAAGAGCATTCAACTTCCTGGGATTCTTCCATTCATTTCCACTGGTTTTGTGTGGAAGAATATCCTGGTGGGTCATGCCCTACGATATTCATTTACCAAACCATACCGCACACAATCTGTTAAATTATTTCCTGAATTGAATTGTTCCCATTTTCAGAGCATTTCCTCACATCTGGCCCATACACAAATTCAATGCTTGAAGTTTTTCACAATCCAGTTACCATGTCATAACCCTGTTTTGCCTCTTTAGGTTGAATAAAATTTCTGTTGCAGTTTGAGAGAGCTGCGCTGTCTTAATCTACTTCTTTTCTTTGCTGATTTCACTTGTGGGCTACCTTTTTGCTGACTGCACTTGAGGTGTAATTTTAAAACAATGGCATACTTCGTGATGCAGCATGCAAAAGGAGGGGAGAAGGAAGAAGACCATCTGCAGATTTAGGTAGCCAGTTATAATAATAAACAGGTGGACTTGGCTCCTGATAAAAACGGTTCTAGCAGGGAAGGACCAAATAGTAGTTCCAACCAGGACTTCCTTCCCTTTCTTAGGACTCAATCCTCAGTCCTCCAGTACTAGTGTATTGCCCACATTGGTGTCACAAACTATCCTCTGTGGGCAGTAAGGGCTAACTGCCCATGCTGATCCAGCACCAGAGCTCACCTCCCAGAGGTAGCAACATGGGAACAGAAGGCAGTGAGTTCACTGGTCCCTGGCATTGCACTCTTTATGGGTGGCTGGGGAGGGTGGGACTGGGCGGGAGGAGCGACCTCCCTATTGGGCTGTGCAGCCCGACACGGAGGCCTTCTAATCTGCGCTGGATAAACAGCCAGCACAGACATGAGAGAACCCATTGGTGGGTCTCTGCACGTACCTGGGGGAAGGTGTCTCCAGTGGCTGCCTGTTTAGCTACTGCTGTTCCCACAGGGGCCAGGAGCTCAGGATTGGGCTTTTAGCCTGGCGGGATGGCTGATAATGGAGACCTTCAGTTATATTGGAAATTTACGTAGGCGTGCCATCTTTGCTAACCAGAATTCCTTTTGGTTTTTAAAATTTGCCGTGCAACCGAGTAACGATCTGTTCTGTTCACTGCTGGTAAGGCCTTAGTTGGCGTCTAAGGGAAACAAATCTTGTATTGTCAGTCGCTGCAATACTTGGCATTTTACGTTTATTATAAAATCACTTGGGGTCAGATCTTATTAAATGGGAACTGGTTCTTTTAAAATGGCAGTGTTTTAATGAGGCTGGGCTGAAAGTTCTGAAGTTTTTTGGGGATGCAAGAAGACTTCACCTTTGCTCTTGTAAAACATCTTATACCAGAGATGACCTAAGTCACTTGGATACATGGGATGGAAGATCCAAATGGCAGAGATTTATAAAATGATGCTTTGGCTTGAAAAGTGACCAGGGAGTTGTTTTTCTCCCTCTTCATGCTCAGGCTCATGAAATGGATAGACAGGTGATTCAGGACAAGACAAAAAGAAGCATTTTTTTACACATAGAGCTTTATTTGTTTGTGGGAGTTGTAGCAAGATCAGTGATGGCCATAAGCTTCAATCGCTTTTAAAGAGAATTAGCCAAATTAGACTGCATAGAGGTTGATCCATGACTGTTAGATTAGTCTGCTATACTGACCTTCTGTGTTCAGAGGTTGTGTGCTACATTCAGGGAAAAGGACCCATGAGCAGGGAGGTTGACCAAGGGAAGTATTAGTAGCTAGCACACGCATACCGAGACATCACCTATTACTATCACATCACTTATTACTAGGCACCTATCACATCACTTATTAAGTGATGTAAGGGATTAAGTGATGATAAGTGTACTATCACTTTCATCACGTATTACTAGGCACCCTGCCAACAAAGGTTTGCATAGTCAAAAGCTATGGTTTTCCCAGTAGCAATGTATGAATGTGAGAGCTAGCCCATAAGAAAGGCAGAGCGCCGAAGAATAGATGCTTTCGAATTATGGTGTTGGAGAAAACCCTTGAGAGTCCCCTGGACTGCAAGGAGGTCCAATCGGTACATCCTACAGGAAGTCAAACCTGATTGCTCCCTGGAAGGACAAATTCTGAAGCTGAAGCTCAAGTACTTTGGCCGCCTCATGAGAAGAGAGGACTCTTTAGAAAAGACCCTCATGCTGGGAAAGATGGAAGGCAAAAGGAGAAGGGGGCGGTAGAGGATGAGATGGTTAGACAGTGTCACCGAAGCTATGAACATGAAATTGGGTGAACTCAGGAAGCTGCTGGGGGACAGGGAGGCCTGGCGTGCTGTGGTCCATGGGGTCGCGAAGAGTCGGACATGACTTAGCGACTCAACAACAACACACCTACCACTTCCTGCTTTTCCTTTACTGGAACAGGAGTTGCATAACCATCCCAGGTTACATAGACTAGGTAGAGGGGGCTGTCTGGGGGGGGGCAGCCTTTCCAGGAGAACATTGAACCCCTGGCTTCCCATTGAAAATCAGTTTGATTTTACCTGGACAGACAGGTTAGTGGCGCAATGGGCAAAGCAGCCTTATTACTAGGCAGAGCAGCAACCCCAGCCAGGAAGATGGATCCTGAATCCACATGCGACCAGTGAATAATGGAATTTCAGACACAGGAGGAAGGACAAAGGTTCAGCAGCCTCAAAAGCAGCTTGCCTGTATATGGGTCTCTTGGGGAAGGGGGGGTTAGCCGTGTCCAAAAATAAGGAAAAATAGAAAAGACGGGTATTCAAAACAGCCACCGCAGGGAAGCAACAGTGGATTGTGTCTTCTGGGTTGGATCTGACTCGCCCACCAGGTCTAGCACCATTAATGGTGCCACAGGTCTCCTGTCCATGGGAGCTCGTTTCTTCATCCCTCGTAATAGAGTGGTCTTTATTCAAACATACGGTATGGCCGTATTTGCAATACCAATCACAGTTCTGGTTGCCCCATCTGGGGGGAAAAAAAGCCCAAACTCTGGCACGGAGCCAAAGGAGAGAGCCACACTGTGAAGGCTACATCTGGGACTGAGGATTTGGTGAATCACAAGAATACTGTATATTGTAAAAAAAAAACCAAACAAACATTAAAAATGGTGGTTTAGACTAGCCTGCCCATGTAAGCTGCCTTGGGCATCTTGCTTTGGCATGGGAAACGCGGGATATAAATTCTTAAAATTAAAGAAATAAAATTAAAAAGGGGATTTAAGGCTTTCCCCTTTAACCCCCCCTTCTCCCTTTACCTTTTCCGATTCAGCCGTGGAGGCACGTAATTAGAGGTGGGTGGCCTTCCATCAATCTGTTGCCTGAGGCAATGGTTTCAGTTGGCCTCACGGATGGGCCTGTCCTAACTGAGTCTTAACGCACTGCAAGCCAAACAGTTTATTCCAGTGTAAGCTTTCCTGGAGATGCTCCCGTGGCTAAAAAATCAGGTGCACTGATGAAGTGGACCGTTGTCCATGAAAAGTTATGTGGAAATAAATTCGCCGATCGTCTCTTAGCGGCTTTTGCTGCAAGACGCTTAAAACGCCTTTCCATCCACCCTTGATGACAACTAAGGAAATAAAAGGGTGAGCGGATTTTCCCCGCATGGTGGCAGCACAGAGCAAATCCTTGGACAGAGAAGGAAGGGGGAGAAAGAAACTCCAGGGCCCGGCCCTGCTTGTTATCTGAATACGAACGAAGTGAAGCTACGGGGCGGGCTTAGCGGTGACGTAATTATACTCAAAACAATGCTGATTCCAAGCATTTCAAATGGGTTTTCGCATGATGTTTAGGACTGAATCGTTTACTCCTGAAGTAAAAACTTACCAAAATAACAACGTGTGATCGTGGAGAAACATCATTGGTAACCTAATTATGATTCAATATGCAATTCCAAGGTTTAATTCCGCAGAATTATATTACTGAACACACCGGACGAAATGCCACTTGCTGTCTATTTAAACTCGGATTGCACTGCTTTGACAGACTTATTTTTTGAAATCTACACAAGCAGGAATAAAGTGTGAACGGGAAGGAAAGAAAAAAAGGGGAGGGTGGGCAAAAATCAGATAAATATGTAGGAAAATTACATTAAAATCTCTCAATGTATAACACAAGTAGTTGTCAATAGGAGAGTAATTCTTTTTTACTTCTAGGCTATTAAGAGTATTTTTTTAAACTTCTACACTCACCCCCCCCCATAAAACAAATGCTGTTAATGTTCAGAATTTCAAAAATATTACATATTATTATTTTTATTTTTATTTTTATTCTTCATATCTACTTCAGTTTGTGAAGGGCTGCATACTTTATGAAGTAATACTTTTCAGTAGCAATGAATCACAATGATTTTAAGTACCTGTGCAACGTAATCCCATTTTTCGTCCAGCGATTCGCGCACCCGTATGCAGAACACGCAGGCATGATTAAAGACGTTGAGATTAACTTTACCACACGGGCAGGGAGATTTTTATTCGTGACTCCGCGGCGGCAATCCTCCTTCGCGGCAATGATGAGAGTTTATACCCACGGCTTCAAGACTGTGACGTCATGGCTTCTCCATGTAAATTATAACTCTATGAGAAACTCCCACTCGCCTCTCTCGGAATCGCGCATGCGCAGAACGGAGCAAGGAAACAGGCCCTCCCTCCCGGATGAGGGCAAGATGGCGGCGCTGGCGGTGGCCGGGCTGCGGGCGCTCAAGAGGATGTGCAGGGTCGCGCTCTTTCTCTCGCAGCTTTATGTCCTTTCCGGGCGGGGTGAGTGGAAGAGAAAGGAGCTATATATGGAATGGAAGGGGCGAGCTGTGGAAGCTGAACTGCTGTTTGGAGCGTGTTTGTTATCAGTAATATTATTGCTAATAATAATAGTAATAATAATTAATATTGTTGTCATCATCTGCCTAGTAGGCTCCATTGGAGAGTATTTGGATGCACATCACCTGGCAGCATGCAAACCAACCATAATAGGAAAGGGCTGCATGGGGGGGAGAGGTCTGGGGACTCAATTGGCAGGAATTGTACTAGGACTGAGGAGGGAAGAGGTTCTGGGGCTCTCAGGCTGTTTGGGGGTTCCCCATCTCCCTTAGAGGAGGATGCTCTTTCTACTAAGCTCTAATTGGGGCTGGTGTTTGCAGATACTCAAAAGGTGTGGGAAATGCACTCTGCACCTGCTCAGAGGCTCTCTCTCATCTAAAGCATGCTTCATGCATTCCAAGGGGTGGAGTCCTGGCCTTGGAAAGGGTTGCAGAAGCCTGTGTCGCTGGTACTAGGGACTTAATGGGGTCCCTATTGAGAATGGGGTTGATTCTCCTTTCTGTTTTCCTCCCCCCTCCCTTTTACTCCTGTGGCTTTTAAAAAATAATAGGCCAGTGTGCCTCATGGAGACATGCATGCTGTTTATTTTAGGAGGTTTAGGAAGTTAAGACAGGCTCAGGGTGACAGTCTGTTCTGTAGAGGGTATGGGATGTTCTCAAACAGCCTTTCAGCAGAATGTTAGCATCATTTTTGTGCTATCCTTAGGTGCCTCCCGCCCTTTCTTTTTAAAGCAGTATTATGCTTTGGCAACCCCTTCTCTGGCTTGTTTTACAGCATGAGTTCCTTGTCCTTAACTTTAACACCTCTCTCTATCACCTTGCTTTCCCTATCCCATCTCTGCCTAATTTATACCTGCCTGCCACTTCATCCCCTGAAAATCCTTTGCCTTTTTAAATGACTTCACTCATTCTCCTTTGCTGTCTCTTAGGTTTCCAACTCCCCCCCACAAGAACACTTTCTGATTCCCCCCACTTCTATTTCCCTGTCTACGCTTCTATTTCCCTGTCTACAATTTCTGTTTCTAAACATCTTTCTCCACAATGAACCCTTCAGCTTAATTTAGTGCTGTTTCCCTCCTTAAACTAAGGGCACAATCCTAACCTGGAGTTAGGCTGGCACGAATTCCTTATGCTGGCCCAGGAGTGTCGCAAATGCATAGTAAAGCACATTTGGACCAACTCTCCAGGTTAGGATTGCACCCTAAGTCTAATTACAAAACTGTATGTATATTCTATAAATAAACAAATGTGCACAGACTGTACTTGTTGAACTATATGTGTTCACAGTTACTGCTTGTTATATTCAGTGTGTGCAGAGCGGTACATGTGATCTGTATTCTGCATTTTTAGGGGGTCTGGTCTCTGTCCTGACTTTTAAAGGAACACATTCACATGAAAAGCATACACTTATTCAGACACAGAATGTGCAGCAGAATGTCTGTTTACCCAGTCATGCTCATCATTGGTTGCACATGAATGGTGTAAAAGAAAAATAACCTCCTAACTTCAGGTTGATGAACGTTACCCTCCCTGGTCACCTGGAGAGAGATATTTACTCACCATTAGTGACTACAGACCTCTTTTCTGTCCTCTCCCGTTCCATGGTGCCCCTCATGCTAGTATAGCCACTCATTTTTGCTTACTCCTCTTATTATAGCTCTCTTCAGAAAAAGTTACTCTTCTTATTATAGCTCTCTTCAGTATAGGTATTGTGAACCTAGGTACAAAAAGAGTACGAGCATGTTGGCTCACTAATGGCCCCACCATGCTGGTATACTTCTTGGCCATGCCCCTTTTTAAACAGCTAAAGTGGCCTCATATGCCATAGCAAGTGCTTCCTTCAGCAACCTTGGACTGCGGTAAGAACTGCCTTCTCAGGTATCAAGCTACCTGGGCACTGGGATCCCAATAAAAATCCTGGTTTACTCCTTTCTGCTCTCTGGATCACACTGTCCTTTTCTAACCTAAAGTGCATTGAATCAACAAAAATACATTTTGTTTTTTCCTCCAGGATCATTGAGCTTAGAGCATTCTCAGCTGGCAAAATCTCCAATCATTTCTACAAACAAACATATTCCAGCTTCTAATGTACCAGGTACAGTGGGGTTTTCTCCCTTAATAGTTGTTGTTTAGCATTAAAATGTGTCTCTTTACTAATGTTTCACATGGATGCATCGTGGTGTTTTCTTTTTTTGAGAGAGATTCAGTAGAAGTCCTGGTGGATCTGACATATACAGAAAAGTTTACTTTTGAGACTATTCTTCCCCTCTGCCCCCACAGTTGTCTAAATTCAGAAAACAAGCCCTTCAGTCCAAGAAAATGGCTAAGAAATTATGTAGCAAAGAGACAGTACATTTGCTAATATGCTGTCTGTGGTAAGACACACCTTTCTTCATATGATATACTTATACTTCATATGATATACTTATAATGATATATTTAACGCTTATCAAATCAGGATCACTCTTCCTATGAGCACTCAGTGTGCATGCATTATAAACCTGGAGGAGGATTGGACGGTTCTGGGAGGTATTTGGGGAAAGAGTGATGGGCCCTCTCTCCATGCTTCTACTCCATTCTCTCTTTGAAACAGCTTTTGAAACGGATACGATTATATGTATTTGCATGTAAGTTATATGTACGGTTTAGCCCTTTAATGGGGGAGATGCACCTGTAAAACAATTACAAATTATCAGTAAGTGGTTTATGTGGGCTACTGGCATGTCCAACTCAACAGTAGATGCAAAATAAATTTCTCCATTTAAAAAAAACACCTAGTTACAATTGCATCGGTTATGGAATATGGAAGTCATTGGAAATGCAAATATTTTTAAAGAAGTGTTTAACACACACCATGAAAGACATTTTCAACTTGGCACCTTTGGAAAGAACGAACTAATTGTATGCTGTTGGTACAAAGGTATTGATTCCTTTCTGGTACACAAGCAAAAGGCTGTTAATGAAATTGAACAGTGTAGTCCCAGAAAGACGACTGGAAATGACATGAATTTTCAGCAAATGACCTAATCTTGTGATTGCAAATCATCTCATGAACCTTGTGATTGTAAATACTGTTACAAATGCCCAAACAATAAAACTCAGCTGCTAACATGATATTATACGTTCTCCTCCCATTTTCTCTTCTACAAACTCTTCACACATGGTAGCCCCTATTTATGGCAGATGCATTGCAAATGAACTTCCAGTAATGCTGTTGAGCTTCCCCCCCCCTTTTTTTCCTGTGGAGTGCTGTAACCAGGACTTCTCTAACCTAAGCTCTCAGCCATTTGTCCTTCAAGGTAGATGTGAGCCCTGACTTCACCCCAAGGGGGAGGTGCCTGTATTGCATTTTGCAAGTGAGATCCACTGAACTCAGTGGGTCTTCTGTGTAAACGTGTTTAGGATTGTGCTGTGAGACTACAGTCCAATATATACTTACCTGGGAATAACCGTCACTGGCTACTGTGGACCTACCTGCAGAGTAAACATTCATCAGAGCATGCTGTGTGGCTACTAAAATATTTAATGTAAAAATAAATGACTGAACATTGTAGAGCAGGAATATAGATTTTATTTTATTTTTTAGGAATATAGATTTTTTTATTTGAAAATTTTTCTTACTACTTCTTTGTTTTACATCCCCGAGCGCGAAAAACCGTCACATTTTGGATTTTCTTTACTCATTTGACTAATACAAAATCTCTTACCTTTCTATCCTACTACTAATACATTTTTTAACACCCTCCTACTATATTGTTGTTCAAGTCCAAGGTATCATTCACATGATTGGTGGAGTGGTTCCTTGGTCCCAGGGCCAAAATTTGGCCCATCTCATTTTAGATAACCTTTCTTTTTCGAATCTGCTGAAAGCTCTCACTTTGAACAAAATGAGTTCTACTGCATGGTTAGTTCCACTTTCTTTCCCTGTTTTTACCTCTCTGCTCCTTTGGAAAGTTAAAACTAACAGCACAAACAAATTTACTAAACGTACTGTTGACCAAGGAACCAACCAGTAATCACTGGCAGGTGTCTTCTCTTCTTTAAATTTCCTCTTTGTAGAGCAGGCTGGGGAAACACAGTTGTTTTGGCTTTTGATGCTGGCACTTGGAAATGTTACACTTTTTTTTCTCCCTGCCCTGCTGTGGATGGTACTAAGGCTTTCTTTCTTACCAGATTTTAATTCTTCAGAAGCCACAGCACTTCCCTCTTATGTGACCCAATGCCCTAGTAACGGGCTATGCAGCCGACTGCCTCCAGAATGTATGACCTGCAAAACAAACTACTCTTGTATCTATGGAAAGCCAGCTGCTTTTGAATGTAAAGCCCGACCCCAAGTTCATTGTGTTGTAAGTAAGACGGGTTTTTTAATTTGTCCTATGAAATGTGAATCTCACAGAAGCATTGCGCTGTACTTGTTTTATAAAAGGCTTACACGTATATGTGCATAGATACACACTTAAGTCATTGTCACCTATGTAATTGTCTAGGTAGCAGATTTGGGGAGATTGTGGGTACCAATGAACAGGACATTCTGCTGAGTCAGGTGTTGCAACAATAGCTGCTATTGTTGGCCACTGCGCTTCCTTACAATACTAGGTATGTTGGAAGCTGCCTGATACTGAGTTGGACTCTTGGTTCAACAGATTAGTCTTGTCTACTCTGACTGGCAGTGCTTCTCCAGGGTTTTGGACGGGGGTCTTTTCCTGCCCTACTTGGGGATCCCTCTTAGCTACAATATGAAGATGATACTCCTATTGTGTTGAAGTAAATATTTCATCTAAAACACGTGAAGCATTTTGCACATCCTGAAAGTACTATGCAATTTTTTTTTTCAAATGCATATCCCCATTGGTTTACCCAAAAGTGGCAATTTTGGTTTACCCAAAATTGGCTTACCCAAAGTAGCAAAAACCATTATGTCTGTGTAGGATTGTAATGATGTCTAGAAGAGAGGTGCCATCAACATATTGGGAGCATTGGAGGAGTGATGCTGACAGGTTATGCCGTTACCCATTTGGCCATCCTTCAGTCAACCAAAATAGCTGAGATTTTTTTTTATTGTCTGTCCTTTCATCTTATTAAGTGTTCTTAATTTCTGCTGGGTCACACAACTCATCAGGAAGAAAGCTAGGCAGTTCATTTTTGAAGGCTATATTATATGTGATTTGTTAAGTACTTAGAGACACATCTTCCCAATGAATTATTTCCCAGAGGCTGACTTCAGATTTCCAATTCCTGTACAGGATCAGAAAAGCAATCGTCAGGAAATCTTTGCAATCAACATGACTTGCCAGTTTTGTTGGCAGCTGCCTCCATCAGATTATGTTTGTTCCAACCCAACAAACTGTAAGACCGTCTCTTGTCCGCGAGAGCGATACAGTGCAAATTGCACCGTGCGAGATCATATTCATTGTCTAGGTAAGCCATGCTGTTGGTTGTGTCATGATTCGGTGCAATCAACGTGCATGCATAGAAGCATATAAGAAAGGCTTACAATCTAAAATACTGCATGCTGGTGTGATTTTTATGGAGTTTGATCTGAAGGGCTGGACTTCCCTATACCTGCAAGACCTCTAAGTATCTGGGAGCACAATCCTAACCTATGCTGGAACAGGCAGGCTGGCAGGCCTCACTGTATCTAATACAGGTTGGGGCTGTGTTGGAGCTTCCATGGGGCAAGGGGACTTTCATCCCCTTCTCCCATGGTAGGCGCCAGCTGCCCCAATGCAGCTGCTCGGATCTGTGCCTGCTATTTAGCAGGTGCAAGTCTGAGCTTATAGCGGAAGCTGGAATCAGGGCCTCCCCGCCTGCCGGAACATCCTCCCTCACCCCGGAACGCCCACCCCCCCGGCCCCCCCCCCGGAATGGCTCCTGTGCCAGCTGAATTCAACTGGCGCAGTACTGGGCACCCACTCCAGCGTTACAGCATCGACGTGCTTATGTCAGCGCCGTGAAGCTTGCGCTGATGCGAACATGCTTTGCCAGTGCTTGTGCTAGCTGAAGGGGGGGATTAGGATGCGGCCTTGGAATGACTCCTAATGTTAAGACACTTGTTTTGAAATAATTAAAAACTTGGTAAACGTCTTTATGAAGACAACTAGGCTACTTGCTTTTCACCCTTGTGTATGTCTTTGGGCTTGTTCCACAAATAAATTGCACAACATTCTCCCAAATAACATTTTCTGCATGTTGCCTTCTTTGCACAAATGGCATATATTTTGCAATAGGAATATACAAACTTGGAAGAGGTTTTGGATTGGGGGCTTAGGTGAATAGCTGTGTAAACAAATTCCCTCTGGTGTGAGCGAGATGGAATCAAAGCGGGTGGCATGCACACATGTTCCCAAGCACTGTTGTGAGCTGACCGGCAATCCTGTGACAGATGAGAGCATGCTTTACCGTATGTAGGGGAGCAATGCTTCCAGGATCGTGGCTAGCGACCTGTTGCTTCCTCACATCCTTGGATCAGACCTGGAGATGCAATTGGATGGTACTAATGGTCATCTGGCATTAGTCTAAAAGAGGTTTTTTTTTCAATCTTCCTGAATGTTTGGGGTTCAAGTGTCATCGCCCTATAACCACTGCATCTTACTACAAGGGATGTAATCACCAACTTCTGCAGAATTTTGGCAGAAGCTCCTCTACAAAAGTTGGGCACCTCTATATTTGCTTCTATTCAGTGCGGGATGTATCTTCTGAAAAGAAAGAGATGTACACATCAGTGGCACTTAAGTCTGGCTTTTTTATTGTTGTGGTAACCTGTTTGGCTGGTAGGACTGACAGCTTGTGCTTTGAGTGTCAGTGTGTACCTTTCTAACATTCACCTTTTTGTGGTCACGGGTTGAACAATAAACTGTCTGTTATTTTAAGGTAATCGTACTTTTCCCAAGATGCTTTACTGCAACTGGACTGGAGGCTATAAATGGTCCACAGCATTGGCTTTAAGGTAGGATGGAGGACTCCATTGCTCATTTATCTGGATTTCTCATGTATGTGGAACATTTGACCCTAACTGAAAATCAATAGAACTTCTCAACTGATGGAAACTTTTAGCTGACTAAAAGGCAGATTATTTAGTTTTTGATATATCTTTAGGACATTCTGGAGCTGCTGGTGGGGTGTTTGTTTTGTCTTTTGTTGAGGAGCTCAGGTAGTGCATATGGCCTCCCCCTTTATCTTCACAACTGCCCTGTGAGGTAGATTAGGCAGAAAGAATATGATTGGCCCATGGTCACTCATTAAGCTTTGTGGCTGAGTAGAGACTTCAGCCTCTGGCTTGTTAATCTAAACCAGTGAGTGTCTACCCTTCAATGGGTTGACATGGATGGATGTCCATGTTAATGGATGAAATGTCCGTTGGATGAGATGGTCAACCCATCACTGATTGACAGTGATGTCCAATGGATGAGATGATTGCCATGTCATCTCATGGCACACTGACAAGGCACTAAAATTGTCAAGGCACACTGTGCTGCTGGCAGAGGGAGGGGGAAGGCTCACATTCCCTAATGGCCCTATGAATGATCCTCTCCCAGACTCTTGTGGCACACCTGCAGACCATCTGCAGCATACCAATATGCTGCATCTTAGAGGCTGATATCACTGGTCTAAACCATCATCTTTAGATGATGAAGCCCTAAACATTTTGTCCTTTCCGTAGCTGAAAGACCACCTGTCGTCTTGTGTGTCTGTCCTCATTTACAGTGGACTGGAAGCACTCTGTTTCTGCAAGGGCATTTTGTGTGACTGGAGCCAAATTACTTTCCGTTGGCAACATTTGCCAGTGCCAAAATATGGTATTTTGCTAGGGTATTTGGTCAGGCCAGCTGTGAACTTGTTTATTTTGCTTTTCTTGCCTGTATATTTATTCTTCTTGTCTCTATGCCACAGGGGGATAGGCTATAACTCAGATGCATTTAGATGTACGCAGTACCCAAGCTTTTATTCATATAAAAGCAAGACTGTTTAAAACAGGTAATTTTGTTACAGTGGGACCTCGGTATCCATGGGAATTCTGTTCAGGAAACTGGGGTCCCAGTTTAAATGCCTTTAAATTTTTTTAAAAAGCGTGAAAATTGGATTTCCTACCTTCTTACAGCAGAATTGTGAATGCATTTTGGGGTGAACCTGGGAGGTGCAGGTAACCTCTGGCATGACCTGGGTCTTTTGAGCTATTTTTAGACCCAAGAGGCATGGAAACAGCACAGTTTTCTGTACCAATGTAGGAAACCAGTTTTTCCACACTTGTTTAATTTAAAGATGTTGAAATCCATAGTTGAATCAAATCTGCAGTTGCTAGGGTCCCACTGTAGTTCATATTAATCATCATTAAGGGTGCAATCCTAGAGTTAGGCCGGCACAGTTAGGCCAGCAAAGTTTGGCAGGCACAAGGTCCACCATAAAGCCCGTTTGGACCACTCTTGGAGTCAGGGAGGTTGGCGCACATCTGTGTGCTGGCCACTTTGACTCTGGGAGTGGTCCAAACATACTTTATGGTGTCCCTTGTGCCAGCCAAACTGTGCAGGCCTAACTCCAGGTCAGGATTGTGCTCGAAGAAAATACGAAGTTTATCATTTACGTGTGAATTTAGTAGCCTTGCTCTAGTCTCTAAAACTGGGAGGGGGAGAATAGGGATATCCAGATTTAATATGTCCTTGTCTTGTTTCTGCAGCATCACATTGGGTGGCTTTGGAGCAGATCGTTTCTACTTGGGCCAGTGGCGCGAGGGTCTAGGCAAACTCTTCAGCTTTGGTGGCCTCGGAATCTGGACTCTGATAGACGTGCTCCTCATTGGAGTCGGCTACGTGGGCCCTGCAGACGGCTCACTTTACATCTAACCACTAATACAAAACAGATGTCAAAGAAGCACTGGGAAATGCACGAACTGGACTTCCAAAAGAATCCTAGGCGCACTCGCCCCATACCATGCACACACACATTTAATGTACAGTATCTGTACTTAGCCTACCTTTAACTTAAGGTAAAATAAATGAATGGATCGTTGAACTCTGCTTTCCTGAAGTTTTTTCTTTTTGGTTTTCAAATGTACCTTATTTTTTTCTATGAAAAAAGACTGTTTAAGTTGCACAACTCATGCGCTGAACGGCTTCATGGACAGGTGTAAACTAATTCAAGCTCATGGATAAGCTAGCAAGATGCTCTCTCATCCCTGCAAGACTATTTTTTCAGATTCCTAATAATGTCCTAGATCTGGGCCCCTTGAACAGACCTCTAAACGGAGTTGATGCTCCTCTAGCCTGTATGTCACGTGGAATTGTTTGCTGTTCTGTCTATTTTATTCCAGACTGGATGGGGGGGGGGAATGCCTCTTCTGACATGTTACGATGTGTCGTGTTGCTGCTAGGAATCTCAAATATTGATCTGATGAATGACTTGAGATGTGATCTTCACCCACGACTTGTGGCATTGAGCCATTTTAAAATTTATATACTTGAATTGTGTATCTTCCTGAATAAATTCATACAGTCACTTTTCTGCAGTCTGGAATTTGTTCAAACAAACCTGGGCTGGCCCATTCACGAGACCAACTTGAGAAAGTTGCCTCTGGTGGTAGATTGGCAGGGACCAATTGCCTCTGTTGGCCTGCCCTCCTGTATCAGTACCCCTGCCTCCCATGCCCTGGATTTGAAAAGGAAGTGTGGAGTGTCTATGATGGTCCACTCCCCCACAGGGGTTCTTTTGCTCCGTTGTGGGGATGACTAGAGGACCACCTTCGGTGCTGGGAGGCTGACCCTGGCAGTGATGAACTCTAGGATGTTGTGGCATTGTAGGCCTAGGTCAGCTTGGCACACCACATTTTTTCCAGAAAGTAATCTGTAGGAAAATCGTGTGCAGTTTTAAGTAAACCAACATACATGTCTATCTTGATGTGTGGTTTCCAGGCATGTATGTTTGCAGCAAATGTGTAACCATTTGCACCACGTCAGGCTGTCAGGTTTTGCTCTTAAAGGGTTTTTGGTAAAATTGGATTTTGACCCAAATGTCCACACTTGAATTTTGAAATGGCTGTTGCAGGTCTTGGATCGCTATGGTCATTTGCCCCCCCCCCCGAGGCCTCCATGAATGTGTGGTGAACATTGTAGTATCAGTTTATTCGTGTCAGAGGCCACTGTGCTTGTGTAGCTCTGCAGTTTGCCACTATGAACAGAATTGTAGTTTTTGCCAACAAATTCCTTCTGGTGTAAACTTTGGAAGAAAGCTGCGTGTGTGATTTTTTTTTCCTACACGAAGAAAGATCATATTAAGTTTAAAAAAAAAATGTGTCTGCATTTGCAATTGTATTTTTAAGCACGTCATGTTCCAAAGGCCCTTGTGCAGGAGGGCTCAGGAGGGCTGTGCTCCTGTATATAGCAAAAATGAAGATAGGCAACTTAAAAATAAGCTAGTGAATAAGATGGCAGCGGACGCAAAACTTCTAACTAAGCAACCTAGGCTAGGCGGGAGGTGTGCGTGCGTGTCTATTTCTTTAAATCTCGGAGTGTTTGTCCAAAGGTGCTGCTGCAGAGGCTGCGTTGACGAATCAGCGTTGCCGGTGGCAGCAGCGCCTCTCGCCTGCGTCATGACTCTTGCAAATACGCAAGTGGGGCAGATGGTCTCGATCGGGAGAGAAAGAAGGCCGGGTGGCGTCTGCTTCTCGGGAGGGGGAGGGCCCGTTTGCTCCCATCCATTCCAGGCCTGGCGGACGCGCAAGGATGTCTGCGGAGACGGAGGACACGGAGCCAGCAGCGCGCCGCTTTTACCAGCAGCTGCCCAAAGTGGTAAGGCTTTGCGCTGCGCGCCCCAGTCGCCCGCTTCCGGGATGGGTGGTGCCTGAGAATTAACCTCTTTCTTCCCGGTCCAGCAGAGAGAAAACCCTGCGCCGGCTCCCTGCCTGAGCCTGGCTCTCCGACTGAGAGCTGGAAGCTTTCTTCCTATCTTAGGCTCAAAGTCAGGACAGAAAGTCTCTTTCCACCCCATCAGGACAAAGGCCCTTCTACTACTGGACGGATTTCTGGAGGAAAGGTCCATCGTGGGCTATAGGCAATGATGGATTGTGCAACCTCCTTACAAATGTGGTGGGCTACTGGTACTGGGTGGGAGTGGCAACACGATGCAAGCATCTTGTTGTCTCATGCCTCCCTGGGGCACCTGGTGGGCCGCTGTGAGATACAGGAAGCTGGACCAGATGGGCCTTTGGCCTGATCCAGCAGGGCTCTTCTTATGTTCTTATGTACCACCACATTCTCACAATTGTCGGGTGGAGAGACAATTTTCCAGGTGGAGACACCCAATCCTAAGGCAACAGTTTCTCCAAGTTAATCCCCGTTTCCTTACTGAGAGGTAGACTGCCTTTGAAAATGGATGTTCTATCATAGTTGATGGCCTTTAATAGACTCCTCTATCCTTGATGAGTTTCTCCCCTCCCTTAGTAAACTGGATCCGAATAGAGATTTCCCCCTAACTCTCCACTAATTGGTGTTCTGGTTGTGAAGAAGTCAGAGCAATATCTTGTTTAGGTGGCAGAAAGTGCTATTGACATTTTGCAAATGGAAATAGGATCACATCACATTACACATGTCTGTCTGGAATAGATGAAAGTTTCCTCGTACGGAGTTAGATCATTTGTCCACCTAGGTTGGTTTTGTTGACACTGACTTGCAGCAGCTATTTCACATACTATTTCCCAGCCCTTCTTTGGAGGCAAAAGTGATTGAGGGCACAATCCTAACATGGAATTAGGCCGGCACAGTTAGGCCAGCAAAGTTCGTCTGGCACAAGGGCCACCATAAAGCATGTTTGGACCACTCTCGGAGTCAGGGAGTATGGTGCACTTCTGTGTGCTGGTCTCTATCTCCGAGAGTGGTTCAAACATATTTTATGGTGTCCCTTGTGCCAACCAAACTTTGTTGGCCTAACTGTGCTGGCGTACCTCCTGGTTAGGATTGTGCTCTGAATCTGGGACTTTCTCCTCTCTAGTTCTTCCCCTTGAGTGAAGTCCCACCTCCTTGCACATTGCTGAAGGCTCCTTTTGCTACTCATCTTTGCCGTAAGATGCATAGAAGGTAATAGGGAGACCAGTTCATTGCAACATGAAGTGTTTGCCCTAATAATCGTGTCGCTTGTTTAAGATACATTGATTGTATTAGAAATGGTTATTGTGCTATTCAAAAGTTTTGTGGTATATTTAAGGCTTGGTCCTGTTATCAATTTTTGTGCATTTACATCCTGCTTTTTCACTCTTGTGAATGCCTGTGGCTGCTTGCAATAATTAAAAACAAACTAGGCAAGCATAAAAGTACCATAAAAATGACCAAAGAATGCAAATAAAAACGGAGGAAAAAAGGAACAGCCCAAAAAGTCAGTTAGCTGCCAGCATTATAAAACTGTAGCTGAAAGCAAATCAACATATTTATCCTTGCTTTGTTTTTCCTCTGGAGGCCCACCCAGAAGGGTTCCTCTGATAACAGCTTCTGCTGCATGGGGAGGGGTGCGCACTTGTGTACGTGCCTGCTGTAATTTCTATGCATATTCCTGGAAGTGCAATCATCAGCTTTACAGTGCTAGACTTCTACAACAGGCTGTTTCTGTAGAGTGGAGCACTTGGCAAAATGCCCTGATTGTCCAAAATCAAGGCATTGGCTGGGACTGTTTGATATTAACGAAGAAGATTTCAGTAACAAGCAGGAGTAATGCTATGTTGAATTATGGCATACAGCATATCTTGTATTGTGGAGGTAAATACAGTATTTAGAACAGACAGTAGGATAATCATATTTTTCTGGAATAACTTCCATTGAAAGAGTATGCTGTATCTTGGCTTTTAAAATGAATCAGAACAGGAAATGACTTCTAAAAAGTGCTTCAAATGAAAAATGGGGGATGGAAAAAACCTTTGGAACTGAACATTGATGTGCTTGTGATTTAGGAACTTCATGCTCACTTGAATGGCTCCATCAGTTCTGATACCATGAAGAAGTTAATGGCCCAGAAACCAAATCTCCCGATCAAAAATGGAATGACTATGATTGACAAGGGGAAGAAGAGAAGTCTGGAAGAGTGAGTGCATCTTAAGTTATGGCACTTCAAAGAAGCCCACTAGAATCCACTAGAACACTATATGCAGGGCTGCATTAAGGATCATTATTCAGAAAAAGAGAGACATAGGTATCGCTAGGCCATAAGTGTGTCTAAAAGAGCAAGCCAGTGTGTCTCAAAGTGTGCTCCCAGGGGCCTGGGACTCCCTGAGACCCCTTCAGGGGCTCAATGAATACATCATAAGTGGCTGCCGCCAACCCAGTTTGCCTGACCGTCCTCCTGCCTGTCCTCTCTGTGGTTCTCCTTCCTCATTCTGTTCTAGCCCTTTGCTAGTATTTGGTGTTGCGCTTGATGCTGCTCCTCTCTGTACATAGCCTAGTCCTCTGCAGTACCCCAGGACTCCACTCATGTGCCAGTGGGACTCCTAGAGTATAATGGGCTTGGGAGATTGACAATTTTGAGAACCACTGAGCTATCGGAGACACAAATTTGCCGAGTCAGCTTGTCTTTCAAAGTTGGCCCCCCCTCCGTCATACTAAGGAAAGTCTGGCACCTCCCCTGTTAAAGTACTTCAAGGGCAGGCAGTGCAATCCTGCCTTTAAAAGCATGGGGATTCCCTGCAATACAGTCCCTAAGCTGGGTACAGCTGAACTGCTGTTAGGAGTTGTTGCCTTTGAGATGAGAAGGTCTGACTTGGCCCCCATATCTTGCCTTGCTTTCCTTGGTCCTCATATGGCACTTCTGTTTGGCAGCAC
Source organism: Lerista edwardsae (assembly GCA_029204185.1). NCBI lineage: Eukaryota > Metazoa > Chordata > Lepidosauria > Squamata > Scincidae > Lerista > Lerista edwardsae. The sequence continues at coordinate 10,590,162 of JAJKFI010000020.1, read as the reverse complement.
ATGGGGCTTCTGAGTGCTGTCAATGTTAATACTGTGCTTTACAAGGGATGAGAGGATGAGTCCCTGACCTGAGAGGCTTACAATCTGGATGTAATTTTTATCCTTTTTCATCTCACTGCACACTGACAACCCACTTAAATTGTTAAAGTACACCATCAGTTTTTTGACAATTGGCAAGGCACACCATGCTGCCAGTAGGGGACTCCTGCATCCCCAATTGGGCCTATTAATAAATGACCCTCCAGCAAATTCCCACAGCACACCTGTGGACCATTCATGGCACACCTGTGTGCCACAGCACACAGTTTGAAAATCACTGGTCTAGATATTGACCCAAAGGAGTCGAGAGTGGAAAGGAGGGTGAAAGCTGGAAAGGAGGGTGAAAAGTAGCAGGGTCTAAACAATGAAGAATGCGCAATTCTTTCATTCACACTACTTAAGCTTAGTTATGCTAAGAAATGGACATGAAAACATTGTGCCAAAAGCTTCTATCTGACCTATGGAGAAAGTGATTTGAAACAAAAGTAGAACAAGCTCCACATTATCATTTGTGGGGTACCCGTTTCTGAGTGCTTCATTCTTATGAATAGACACTTGTGTGATTTTTTTTTTACATTTTCAACCTTTTTGTTGTTGCAGATGTTTTCAGATGTTTCAGATCATCCATCAGATTACCAATAGGACTGAAGACATATTAATGGTAAATTAATTCAAGCTTCTTTTAATATTTCCCTTAGCAGGAGGCTAGGAAAGTTGAAAAAAAGATCAGCTCATTTTGTGGCGAGGGTGTTATTTCATTTCTATATTTGATCTAATTCTTCATATAAGGAGCTCAGGGCAGCATACAAAGTTTTTTTCCTCCCACACCCCTATTTTAGTCTCACAACAACCCTGTGAGGTAGGTTAGGCTGAAAGTTAGTGATTGGCCTAAGCGAAATAGTGATTATAGCCAGAGTCTCCTGGGTGAGAAGAGGGATATACCAAGTAGCGAGTGGCTTGGTGGAGAGATTTGTATGAGTGAATCCCATTACTGCAGCGATTGCCAAACGTGCTGGTGTCAGGTGTCCCTTCTTTTGTGGCGGCCTCTTCTTCCCAGCTCTCCCGGGCACCGCCATCTTGGATTGCGCAAGATTGATCCAAGATGGCGGCACCCAGGAGAGCTGGAAGAAAGGATGCGGTGGACATCTTCGGCCTCAGGGGCTATGGTGCACAGTTGGGAACGATTGCTTTAAAGCTTTGATTCATTGCAGGGTACTCTGCATTTATCCTTTTGTTTCTAATATAACTATAATTTCAGATAACCAAAGATGTGGTTCAAGAATTTGCTGCTGATGGTGTCAAATACCTAGAGCTAAGAAGCACACCCAGAGAGGAGCCTGCCACTGGTGATCCAGTTGCTCTATCTTTCGTTGTATATGCATGTTTTCCCCACTAAGCAGGATAATACTGTGTTAGCCTTCTTTCTAACAAGGAGGAATGGGATTGTTTATACCAGAGATCTCCAGACTTTTCAGTATGAGGACCAGATCAAACAGATTTTCGCAAGCTGAAAAAAATCAGTTTTATAAGTGAATAAAATTTAAATGAATGAATAGGTTTTACTTGGATCTTTTTTGTAATCAGCATGATATGATTCAGAACAGAGGAGAAATATGACATTTACAAAGAAACAATACCATGCTTAAACTGAGAAATAATAATGTAATGAGTAAAAATGTCAACTATTTTAAGTTACTGTGGGCTGGATAAAATCTTGTGGTGGGCTGCATTTGGACCGCTGGCTGTAGTTTGGAGTCCCCTGGTCTATTCAGACCAGCTAAGGCTCTCCAAGGTTTCAGGCAGGAGATCTTTTCAAAATCCTGAGATGCCCAGGATTGATCCTGCAACCATCTGCATGAAATGGTGCTATATTGCTGAGCCATGACCCTAACCTGCAGCCATGTATATGAATATAGCTCTTGTCTCCATATTTTTTTATAGGTATGACCAAAAGGACATACGTGGAAGCTGTACTTGAAGGTATAAGACAATGCAAAGAATATGAATTGGATATAGAGGTCAGGTGAGTTCTAAGCTGTTTACGCTGAAACCCTATCCTCACTTACTTGGTAGTAAGCCTCACATGATCCAGTGGGACTAAGGGCGCAATCCTAACCTGGAGTTAGACTGGCACAGTTAAGCCAGCAAAGTTTGGCCGGCACAAGGAACACCGTAAAGTATGTTTGGACCACTCTCGGAGTCAGAGAGGCCAGCACACAGAAATTCTGAGAGTGGTCCAAACATTTTTTAAGGTGGCCCTTGTGCCAGCCAAACTTTGCCAGCCTAACTTGTGCCAGGAAAACTCCAGGTTAGGATTGCGCCCTTAGTCTTGAGTAATCATGCATAGCACTCTGCTGTCGTTGTAGGGGTAGAATCCTAGCAACACTTTCTCCACACATTCCTAGGCTGCAGCTATTCCTTTCCCAAATTAACCTGGGTGTCTATTCTAGGTTTCTCATGTCTGTGGACAGGAGAGGGGGGCCTGCTGTTGCCAAGGAAACAGTGAAGCTGGCTGAGGAGTTTCTGCTTTCCACCGACGGGGTGGTTGTAGGCCTTGACTTCAGTGGAAATCCAACTGTAAGTTTCCTTATTTTTAACCCCCTTCAGCTCACAAATAATTGTTGTTGTCTTAGTGTGAGACTTTTTTGTGCCCCTCTGTTTCTGTACTAAGCTCAATTTTTGTTTCATTTTTATCTTTTAAGGCAGGACATGGGAAAGATTTCTGGGAACCACTCCTAGAAGCGAAAAATGCTGGTCTGAGGCTGGCGGTGCATCTCTCTGAGGTAACATTCTGAAGTTAGTAGGGGCTGAGTGAGAATATTGGAAAGTAGGAGCAGAGGCAGACACATCATAAGGGGAGGCAGAGGCGTACCTAACGGGAGCTACAGAGGGCCACATGATCCCAGGCACTGGAGAGGAAGGGCCCTGCAAGCTGCTGCCACCCACTCTCTGTAGGGTCAGGCAGGCCACGCGTAAGAACATAATAAGAACATAAGAAGGGCCCTGCTGGATCAGGCCAAAGGCCCATCTAGTCCAGCTTCCTGTATCTCACAGCAGCCCCACCAGGTGCCCCAGGGTGGCATGAGACAACAAGATGCTTGCATCCTGTTGCCACTCCCTTGTACCTGGTACTCTGAAGTAGCCTACTACTAATGTAAGGAGGTTACAACCCATCATTGCCTATAGCCCACGATGGACTTTTCTTCCAGAAATCTGTCCAGTCCCCTCTTAGGCATCTAGACCAGATGCCATCACCACCTCTTGTGGCAAAGAGTTCCACAGATTAACTACCCGCTGGGTAAAAAAGTACTTCCTTTTATCTGTTTTAACTCTCCCAACCCTCAGTTTTAGCGGATGCTCCCTGGTTCTGGTGTTTTGAGAGAGGGAAAAGCACATCCCTGTATCGACTCTATCCCTTCCGTGCATTATTTTGTATGTCTCAATCTCAGGCGCCTTTTTTCGTGGCATCTGTGGGCCCTCTGAAGGGGTTGTGCCAGCTCCAGAGGCCATTAAACAATACTTCCAGTTTTCTGACAAAAACCGGAAGTTATGTTTAAAGGCCTTCTTGAAGGCTTCAAAACACTCTGAGGGCCCACAGATGTGTGCAAGGCTCCAGGTGAGTGGTGAGGCAGCAGTCTCGGGGGGGGGGGGACAGTCTGCGGTCCTGGCCCCGGGCGGTACATGGGCAGGGACGCAGCTGAGGGGAGGCAGTATTTGGCATGTTACCTCAGGCATCAGGTGGTCTTGGGCTGGCCCAGGATGAAGGACAAATAAAACTTGGCAGGAGAACTCTGTATGAGGTTGGCATTTAACCAAGAGGTGATGAGTGTTCATTGCATTCTTGGTGTGTATCCTTTTTTCAGATCCCAAACCAGGAAGAGGAGACCAAACTTCTCCTGGGTCTCCCTCCGGACAGAATTGGGCATGGCACTTTCCTTCACTCTTCCTCATCGACCTCACAGGAGCTAGTACAGCTTGTGAGACAAAATTGCATCCCGCTAGGTAAGGAAGGACATTATAAAAACAAGCACGGGGACATTAAAGTTCACGTGTCCTTCTTTTCAATTATGTTGTTAGGTGCTGGCGGTCCTTTGGGAAAGAGGTAGGATACAAATCTTTTAAAATAACATGACATGGTGTCATCTCGTGTGGCTGCCTTGGCTCTTGCTGCCATGACAACCACTCCTGGAGTTATTGTGCCTCAGTCCCAGCAGGGGCCTATTCTTGGTAAGAGTATCATAATCTCTCATCCCTTTGTCTGCCTCTCTCACCGTTCCATTTCAAACACTTGTCCTTTCAAGATTGAGAGTGGGGAAATTTTGATCTGAAAGCACTTCCATGGGAAAACTGGCAACAGAGTGACACCAGTTTATAGTCTGCCCCTGGTATCCATGGATCTGGCATCCGCAGATTTGACTGACCATGGATGCTATGGATTCTAGGAGAAGCCATTTCAGGTTTTAAGAGTAAACAAGAAGTGGCTTTCTGAGGCCTCCACAGGACCTAGGCCTGCCAGAAGCCTCAGGAAACCATTTCATCAAACCCGAAGTGATGCAAATTTTTTTATCCTCTAATTCGCGTATCCACTGTGGCATGAAAAAGATTGCTATAAAAGAACTTATAAGGCCAGTGCTATAAAAAGCAAGAGAAGCACTTCCTCTGGATTTTCTTTGATACTCTCCCTTTTCTCTCTCAGAACTCTGCCTGACATCAAACATCAAAGGTCAGACTGTGCTTTCAAGTGACCGGCACCATTTTGGATTCTGGTACAACATGGGCCACCCCATTGTGCTGTGTGTAAGTTGGTTTGACTCTCTGAGGCAATATGGAGCCTCCCCTTTCTGATATTACTGTGTCACTTCAAAGCTTAAATCTGCAGCTTGTTGGAGGCCGAGGGCAGAATGGCACCTGTTGGCAGTAAGTGTCCCTTTGACTCCCGAGGGTGTCTTCAGATAGTATTCCAGGGGATTCTGGATTCTTTTATAACTTACCAAGGGTTTTTCAAAGATCAGTAATGTCTGGCCAGCTTTTCTGAATGACTGTTTAGCCATCCACTACTATTCTTCCCCTGCAGTGGAAAGTATTAATTGTCATGAATGAAAGGGGGGTGGTTACCTCTGACCCCCCCTACTCGCCCACTCGGTTTGAACCTGCAGCGTAGTGGGAAATACCTTGGTAGGTTAAATCCGCTGCCACTAGCCCAGGTATCAGGTTACCAGAGGAGTTTCCTGGGCTAAACTCCTCTCCACTGGAATCCAGAACAAGGCAGATTGACTTATGAGAAAGATTTTATTAACAGTTTGCTAACGATAAAAAGGGGTTGTAAAACACGGCCTAGGAAGATACAGAACAAAATAACCATAAACCTGACAGGGTCTTGCTCCCACTCAGATCCTTTCTCAAACTTCCCACTGCTAGGCCTCTCCCTGCAGCAACCCCTCTGTCTCCTCACACAGCGGCTCTCCCTGCCACCATTTTGTAGCAAAGCCAGCAGGAAAGAGAGCGAGAGACTTTGCTAGTCCCAGGATCCTTAGCTGGAAAAATAACTGATTGGTTGGCATCCTTGACACGTGATCTGTTCCTTCTGCCTCCCCCCAGCTGGGACATCCTTAGAGTAACAGATCAGGCCCTTGGAAATGCACTTTAACAAAGTAAGTAAACAGAAAGTATAAACAGAAATAGGTACATGAAACAAGTGTTTCATCACAGTGTCAAGTCAAGTGGGCAGGGCTGGCCTGCTGTTGGGAAGACTTGGTGAAGTAGCTGTCTCAGGAGGTGGCGTGATGGGGAGCTGTCCCTTGTACCTGTACCTGTGGCCTTCATCTGCCACATCTGCATGCTCACACCCAATGTGGCTTGTCCATGTGTCAGTAGCAGCTGCCACTTCTTTTCCTCCCCAGCTCCACCTTCATATAAGGAAGCAGAGAAAGTGTAGAAGGATAGATTGGCTGTTTCCAAGGAAACATTCTAGGCCACCATTCTACTCTCTTCACACCTTCCTCTTCTGCTTCTCCCTGCCTTTTTCAAACGTTAGAGCAGGGGGAAGATGGGGTAACAAAGATGGCAGGGTGGAGGGAAGGAAGAAAGGGAGTGTTCCTATGCAGTAGCCTCCTCAGATGTGGAGGAGGGTATAGGTTGGTCCTGCAAATGAGACAAGTTGGAGATCCTGCAGGCCTATTGGAGCCCTACATAAACTGAGTGTGCGCCCAATTTGCATCATAACCCAAAGTAATTTGCAATATGGAAGCAGGTTTTCAAAAGTTCAGGAATTCTTTGGCAGACAAATTGGAAGGAAAGACTACATTCTCAGGAAGTAGGAAGTTTGAAAACGATTAACCCAAGAGGACAGCTTTTCTGTTGGGGAAGTGGTCTGTGATGTTCAAAGCAAAGAGGATTAATGTCTGTCCTTTCAAAATTTGTGTTTCTGCTAGACTGACGACAAAGGCATTTTTGCAACTGACCTGTCTCAGGAGTACCAGCTGGTTGCCGACACATTCCAGCTGTCCAAAGCACAGATGTGGGACCTCTCCTATGATGCCATCAACCACATTTGTGCTTCCAGTCATACCAAAGCTAAGTTGAAGGAACAGTGGCACCAATTGAAACCAACTCTGCTTGAATAGCTACACTGGATACCAAGATCTTTATATGCAACTTTATATGTTTCATGTAGTGAGTGCCTTTTCTGAGCTGGGCTGCTCATTCAGAAATCTAACAGCTGAAACTTCCCCTGGACAATGCAATACCTCTTCAGCCGGCACACGAGAGTTTACATCTTGCTTTGTTTGTTGCTTTGGTTGCTAAAAAAGCAACAAACAAACCCAACAACAGACAGCACAGCACTGATTCAAGTGCTTTCCTTTTACTCTCTGCTGCCACCTAGGGACTGTTTGTGACATTCTTGCCTTCCAGGATTTCCTCTGCCCATCATACAATTTATAATGAGAGAATCTGCAGAGAAAGCAAGAGTTTGCACTCCAAAGTGTCAAGATGACAGAAGCTGAACCTGTAAAGGGAAATGATGGCAGATTAACCCTCCTTGATTCTGTTGCTCCCCCTCCCCTGCTTAGTTTCCCTGAGTGAATGGGCACCCCAAGCTTATGCTGTGCTGGAACAGGCAGGCCTGTGCTGTATCCAGCACAGTCTGGGAGGCAGCTGAAGCTCACCTTGAGGTAGGGATATTTTTCCCCTTATACCGGGGTAAGCCCCAGCCAGCCCTATGGAATGGGAGGATTTGGCTGAATGACCAGATCCATGCACACACCCTTCCCCGGGCCAGCCCGCCCAAGGGCCCACTCACTCTCTGTCCTCCCTCCACCCTGTTCAGCCCCCTCCTGCTTCCCCCCCCCCGCCCTCATGAAGCCCCCATACTGGCCGACTGGGCTTACCTGGGTGATGCTGCAGCATGCTTGGGGCGGTGCGAGTCCCTGCACTGGCCCAGTGCCTTGTGCGCTGTCACAGACATGCCATACGCAGCGGTGTCATCCTGGTGGAATGGCCCGGTACGCCGTTCCACCAGTTCTGCGGACGGGCCCGAGCTGCGCCGCCTCTCCCGAGGACGGGCGAGCTGTTCCTGGGCCTGCCCGCCCTCCCGCGTGTCTGAATCGCTCTGAAATGGAGCGATTCGAGGCGCAGGGAGGCGTGGCTGGCCTCCGCCATAGGGGCGGAGGGCTGCCAATCATCTGGGTGTTCCGGTTCCTGGCACGCCTGGATGACGTCTCTGGCCATACGGCATGTTTGCGACAGCACTGGGCCAATGCAAGCAACATGCATGGGCCCAAGGGTGGGACAGGATTGCGCTCTGAGTTTTAACATGTCCTGCATTGTACATTGCTTACCAAAACGTAGAGGTTTTAGAATAAAAATAATTTGTGTAGAAACAATTCATAGTCATGTGTATTAAAACAGTGTTCAAAATAACCTTTTGAGGGGTATTGGTTAAAATCAAGCCTATCCCATTATTTCTTATGGGTATAAAGTCTCCATTACCTGCAGATCACTATCCAATTTCAGCCCCATTACCCTTGAATAAGAAGGATCCCATGAATAATAAAAGACATAGATTATGTCTTTCCTTAGGCTTACTTCTGGAATAGTCCAAAGTGTGTGTGTGTGTGGGGGGGGAGAAATGGAATCCTTGAAAAGCAGGGTGAAGACAGTTCTCATTTTAAAAGGAACACTTGGATTCCTCTGGCAGGAGAATGATTCCTAATATCCAAACTGAGAATTTGCTTGTCGTTTATATCCTTGAAGGTATGAGACACAATGAGGGCATAATAATTTTCTAACAGCACCATCAATTTGCATGCTGTTTGAGTAATATAAGACAAGTCGCTGCTCTGAAGGATCTAAATTTTGATGAGTGTGTATGCATATTAAATGTGCAGGGGTGGGGGTGGGAGAAGACAGGCAAGTTGCCTTATTTCATATCTCTGATTCTTGAGGACCAGCAAAAAGCACTGACTGCCATTAGGTTTTTCAACCACAACTGCTGTGAAAGGATATGACATTGAGGGCACAATCCTAACCTGGAGTTAGTCTGGCACAGTTAGGCCAGCAAAATTTGGCCAGCACAAGGGACACCGTAAAGTATGTTTGGACCATTCTCGGAGTCAGAGAGACCAGCACACAGACGTGTGCCATCCCCTCTGACTCCAGGAGTGGTCCAAAAATGCTTTCTGGTGGCCCTTGTGCAGGCCAAACTTTGCTGGCCTAACTCCAGGTTAGGATTGCGCCCTAAAATTCCACATTGAGCTGGTGAACCACATCGGTGATGTGAGAAGGGAGGTCTGCAGTAACCATAAAAGATGGCAATAGTTGAAGAGCTTTCCCTTTAGCAGTTTTTGTTTTGCCACCCACCAGCATGAAAGCTGTTGTAAGAAAGTCAAATGTTTTCCCTCTTTTCCCACTTTTTTTTGTTTTGCAAAGAGAGAAGAGAATATAGCTAAGGCAGGCAAGGCATTCCTTCAAGGAGCTGTCAGTTTAATAAAGTGCAAAGCCTGAAGGGTTTGCACATGTTTCTTTCTCTCCTTCCTTCCTTGTCTTTAGCTGGTCCAGAGCCAGAGTCGGTCACACACTGCAAAAGGGGAGAGAGACAAAGAGAAGGGCATTTTGAATAATGAATCCACCACAATGGTCCAGCCAGAGGGCAAGCATCTTTTCCTCCCAGCCAGGGCACTGGAATGTGGAGGAAGGAGCAGGGAGCTAGCCAGAATTCTCAACAGGCAAGGTGAGCCTTCTTTACTGGAACAAAAACTAGCAGAGGCCTCTTAAGTCTTGGGTACAATTCCTGACATCTTCAGGTAAGGCTGGGAAAGATCTCCTGCCTGGAAACCTGGTCTGTGTGTAGCCAAACCTGAGCTAGATGGACCAATGATGTGACACAGTAGAAGAAGCTACCTATATTCTGGAACAGCTGAGATGCCCCCAAACCTCTCCCATCTTTAGAACATAACACAAAGGGTCAGATTCACAGGCTCATGCCCCATCATTTGCTCTCATCCCCACCCCACCCCCAGTTGACTATCAGCCATAAATGCTCACCAGCTCCACTGAAAAGTATTGGGCTTGAGTTGAACGTGGTCCAATAGAATGGTCAGCGGATCATAGTTTGCACATGCAAGTTGTCACATGCAGCTATCAATTGGCGCTGGATAGATGCATGTGTGAACCAGCTCTGAGTCAGCCCAAGAATGGAGTTGTCCATTTGGGTGAAAGGTACAAGCTAGGAAGGGGAAGAAAAGCGAGCACAAACTGACCAAAGGGTTTGCCAGCGGTTCTCCAGGGTTTGATGGAATGGATCACATTGACGTAGTTGATCCACTTCTCCTCCCACTTAGGGCCACATACTACAAAAAGGAAATGGAAAGAGCACCATGAGAGAGAGAGAGAACACAAATGGGGGTGCAGAGGAATTATGGGTGCAATCCTAACCAACTTTCCAGCACTGACATAGCTGTTCCAGTGGGGCATGCGCTGCATCCTACAGTGGAGTAGTGGTCACGGAGGCCTCCTCAAGGTAAGGAGATGTTTGTTATCTTGCCTCTGAGCTTCATTGCCCTTACCGTGATGCAGGGAAGTTGGTTAGGTTTGTGCCTTTATAAAGTAAAAATTTGTCTACACCTTCAACCAATTTATTCATTTATTACGTTTAGATCCCGTCCCGCCTCTAAAGAACTCACGGTGCTTCTCTCCCCACAGGGCGGTTCTGTCTGTTGTTCTCACAACCCCCTGCAAGGTAGACTAGCCTGAGCGATAACTACTGGCCTAATGAGCTCCACAAGGGTGAGAGGAGTTGAATCTGGCTCTCCCTGTTCTAGGGTTGGCCATTTGCCCAGAATGACCTTCTTCCTCCAGTTTTTTTCCCTTTTTTTTTCTTGTGCAAATAGGTGGCATAGTTTAATTGCAAATTATTTCATATCGGCTCCATCCCCTTAATAGCTAGGCTTCATCCATCTATTGCCGCGCCTCACCCTTTACCAGATTTCCTGGCCCCATTTTGCAAGGGTTGGCAGTCTTGGGACATCAGGACCTGCCTCTGATAGGTGTTTTTTTAATGCATTCATCTTGGCAACTTTACCCTGCTCCAAGTTGAACCTTGTAACCCCTATACAAAGCTGGCTCTGATGCTTGTGCCCCAGAAACCAGGGGGAACCCTGGGTGTGGCGAGTTTCCAGGCTTGGTTTTTAACTTTGGGCAACAAAAGTGATGATGATATTGAAAACATGAGCATCGCCCCGATCTAATTTTACCTGTAACATGGCTGAGATCAACAATTGTGCTTCCTCGATCTTTAATACTTTCTCGCATAAATCCATAGTTGTCTGCAATCTTTTAAGAGATGCAAAAATAAAATCAACACTGTTTTGTGGCCAGATTCAGACAGGGGTGTCTGTCTCTGGAGGGTGGAATACAGTCAGCCCTCCTTTTCTGCAGTCTTAGCCCTGGTGGATTCCACCATCCCTGCATACCTCCCCCTATCTCATAAGTCTTCAGTATAGAAGCCACTTCCAGTTTGCATCTGCAAGCACCCTTGCCATTGGCCTTCCCCAGTCTCAGGATCCCTCTCGGGCCAGGCGTTGCAGACATGAATTGGAAGTGGCTTCTGGTTGCAGCTGGGAAGCCCATGGCGTAGACTGGAGGCTGGTGCAACTTCTAGAAGTCCTGGCACGGCATCAGAGTAAGTGATTACAGCACTGAGACCCTGCCTGTATCTGGGACTTAAGCATCCGCAGGGTTTGATTGGACAGAGGCATACTGTCCCTGGGGTGCAATGTAGCGCCTACTGTGGGCGCCAATTTGGGGCAAGCATGTGCTGGGAAGCAATTGGCCTGCATGCACTCTCTCCCAAGTCTGGAAGCCAAGGGGGTGCCTGCCGCTTGGGCGCTTACAGCTGCAGGGCGGGTGAGCCTGGAAGCCAACAGAAGGTCCTGCGGCGGCAGCCAGGGTGAAATTACTCTGACAGCAGCGGCAGGAGCTCCCCGTGAGCAGGGTCCTGCCGCCAGGGCTAGGGTGAAATCCTGGGACGATTTCATCCTGACCTCAGCAGCAGGGGGTGCCAAAAAGCTATGCCTCTGCCGCAGGGGGTCCTGGAGTGAACCCCCCATGGATACCAAAGGTCCATTGTATTCAGTTCTCCTTTCTCTCTGTTCAAGAATCTCAATGTGTAGAGATGATTTTGAGGTCACTTTTTAAACACTTGTAAATTAAAAACGCAGGATTTCCCTCCTCCCCTTCCTCTGACCTAACTTGGCCATCCAAACATCTAAGTGTAATGTGTGGTTAAGCTAAGCCAGATCAACAGGATTGATCTTTTCCCTGAGGTTGACCCAGGTGCCTGTCTCAGATGGCAGATTGATGGAGGTGCTTGCTTTCATCAGTCCACCACCTCTGTTCCTTCTCCCACTCCCTGGAGTCAAAAGATGGGAATGGAGTGGGAAAAGGAAGTGTGGAGGAGAAATGAATGGGGGCTAGAGTGTCTTCAGTCAAAGAGGTGGCAACAAGGTGGTGGTGGTGTTGCAGGTCAATGAGATCATGTCACTTGGACAGACCATCCCCATAACCCATCGTACCACCAGACAGTACGATGTCTGTCTGACATCGTACTGTCAGACAGTAGGCAGGTCTGCTGGGGGGAGGGTACTGCAGAATCTCTACCCCAGAATCCCCATCAACATGTTGGCCCTGGAACGTGATATGCATCCAGTTAAGGGGGGGGGGAGTGGCTGCCTCAGAAGCTGGGAAGTTTTGGAGACTATGAAGATTACAGGGAGTGAGTGCAAACTCAGCAGCATCAGCGACATGCACTTCCTGCCATGAAATGACCCATACGCTAGCCAAAGTCTCCAAACCGTCATCAAGGGCAGCCCTATAGAAAACTAAGGACAGTAGTCTAGGCTTGAAGACACGCCAAATTCAACACAACAAACATTGCAATCCTATACATATGTACTCAGAAGTCAGCCCCAATGAGTGTTTATACTCCCAGATAACTGCATTTAGCAGGGGTGTCAAGCATAGGACCTGTGGGCAGGATGTGGCTCCAGGAAGCTCTTTATCCTGCTCTCGGGCTCCTCCAGCACCCCCATCAGCTGATATTTGCTGCTGATCTCTGCTGAGGTGTCGCCGCTGAAAAGGCTGTCCATATTATAACTGCGCTCTCCCATACCTTGAAAATGCAAAGATTTGCATAGTTTCTCTTTTGTCATTTGCCGCTAATGAATTTCTACATGAGAAAAAAGTGCTAGTGACTAGTGGTCATGATTTGCTTAATGGTGTCACGTCCTGCTTTATGATATCACTTCCGGCAGGCATCACGAATGCTATTCAGCCCACTGTATGAAATGGGTTTGACACCCCTGGCATATAGGATTGCAGCCAAATAATGGAGGTGGGGGAGAGCCATACTTACAGGGCTGGGGACGTACATGCAGGCTGGCCTAACGCTGAAGTCTGGGGAGACGGCATAGGGAGGCAGAACTGGTCTGTGGAAAACGGATGACAACAGGTGAATGTGGGATAAATCATCTACAGCCCTTATTTCATAAATGCAAATCTAGAGAAGCTGTGCCCACCCAGCAGAACTAGTTTTTTGTTTTTTCTTTCCCCTGGGACAGCTGCCCATTGTGTGTGACAAGCACACAAGCTGCTTTACTTGTGCAACTTCAGGAATGAGGAGTTTAAAAACACAGCTTGTAAGCTGTTGCTAGAAGTGAGGGGAGAGAGAAGGAACCTGCCCCTTAGGTGAATAAGAACATCATCATCTTTAGCCGAAGATTTAGGCCCGAAGATCTCAAGGTCGTGAGCTCGGGACTGCCGGAAGTCTCTGCGAGCAGCAGACCTTGGAAACTGCGGCTGATTACAAGCTGAGTTTCAGCTGCCTCGTGGGAGGAGGAGTGTGCTGA
>JAJKFI010000020.1:10530567-10576710 GCA_029204185.1 Lerista edwardsae | reverse complement strand
ATTATTATTATTATTATTATTATTATTATTATTATTATTATCTTAAAAGGTGCCTTGCTGGATCAAGCCAAAGGCCCATCTGGTCCAGCTTCCTGGACCTCACAGTGGCCCACCAGATGCTTCAGGGAGCACACGAGACAACTAGATACCTGCCTCTCGTTGCCACTCCCCTGCATCTGGAATTCTGAGCTTATTTCTAAAGTATGGAGGCTGCACTACCCATCATGGCTTGTAGCCTGTAATGGAGTTTTCCTCCAGAAATCTGTCCAGTCCCCTTTTAAAGGCACCTAGGCCAGATGCCATCATCACTTCCTCTGGCAAATAGTTCCACAGATTAATTACCTGCTGGGTAAAAAAAAAGTATTTCCTTTTATCTGTTCTCACTCTCCCAACACTCAGTTGTAGTAGATGTCCCCTGGTTCTGATATTGTGAGAGAGGGAAAATAACCTCCCTCTATCCACTTTATCCATCCCGTGCAGAATTTTGTATGTCTCAAAAGGATTCTGTCCAGAATCCCAATAAAAACTATGCTAACCTGGGACAAGAACTAATATTTATATACTCCTTCTCAACAACTAGTTCACAAAGTGGTTTACAAAGCAACATAATCAAGCGTTCCCTGTCCCCAAAGGGCTCATAGTCTAAAAGTGACATAGAAAAGACATCAGCAACAGCTTCTGGAAGAGATACCTTGCTGTGGTCAAAAGGGACAATTGCTCTTCCCCTGCTAAGTGCGAGGACACCATTTTAAAAGGTGCCTCTCCTCCCAGTTAACAAGGGCTAGCAATAGACTAATAATACACTTTATGCCAGTGGTTCCCAAACTGCGGGTCGGGACCCACTAGTGGGTCACAAGCCAATTTCAGGTAGGTCGCAAAGCAACTAGAGCAGCCATATTGAAAATATGGGAAGATTGGACACTGGAAAGTGTGGTTGTTTTGCTTGTAAATAGGCCTTTTTTTCTTTCTGATTCACTTGGCTATTGGAAAATGACTGAGAAATAACCCAACTTCTTGCTGCATTCTCAGGAAAGCAGCAGGCTCTGATGTCACAGTGATGGCACTTCTGGCCATGACATCAGTTCGGGTGGGTTCCCAACTTCTAAAAAGTGGGTCCTGGTGCTTAAAAGTTTGAGGACCACTGCATTATGCGTTTCTGTGATCAAAGCACACTTTTACAAAGATCAATATGATTATGGGCAGATTCTCATTTTCAAAGGCTGACACTCTTGATAATTCCCTGGGTTGAGCTGGAATCTGGAATGGAAGCTGTATCGGCAGAGCCCGTTCTGCATGACAAGACTGGGTGGATGGCAGAGGTAACAGGCAGGTGTGAGGTGCACATGGGCCATTCCTGCCAGTCAGCTGTATCCCCCAGCCTCAAGGTCATCAGCCCACCCCATTTCATGGGCATGACAACCCCATTTTAAAGAAACCAAAGGAAGAACTGGGCGATTCCAATTATGGCTGTTCAATCTCTCATCAGGTTTGGCCTTCAGGCTTCGTTACAATCATTGATCACAACGAGCGAAAAGGAGCACAGGAGGAATTCAGCTATTCTGATAACTGCATTATTCAGTATTGATTGAATAGTGAAAAGGCATTACCTGTACCGATAACGGCAGAGAGCCATGCTGTGTTCATCCCAGATCTTGGTTGGCCCTAGGTGTGATTTAGATTTTTTGCCCCATGGATATTAACCATGATCTCACAGTGGCCTCTGCTTGAAGCTGATTGGCCAATTTGCTGTGTGACATCACCATCACGTGCAGTGCCCTGTGATGCACAGGATCTATTATGACCAGCCGCTTGTGGGAACAGCCTGCCTCTCCACTCATGCACTGCTCTCCTAAAAACTGCAGTTGCTTTGAATTGGGTTATGCTGTGCTTTGGCTTCTTTGCTGTCTAGTACCTCATGTAGAACAGGTATCAGCAATTTGATTTCTGGAGATAAATTAGCTTTTGATTAACTAAGAATGTTCACATGTTGAGGACGAATGCCGGGGTTAAAAAAGAAATGGGTAGCACACTTTGGGCAAGGCTGGCCCAAGATCTCTGTATACCCTAGGTGGTGGATCAAATTTAAGAACCTAAGAAGATCCCACTGGATCAGGCCAAAAGCCCATCTAGTCTAGCTTCCTGTATCTCACAGTGGCCCACTAGATGCTTCAGGGAGCACATGAGACAACAAGATGCCTGCATCCCACTGCCACTTTCCTGCACCTGGCATTCTGAGGTGAATTCTGAGGTAAACACACCGGTGGCTATCCAGGATTCTCCACAGCATTTTGACAGCCACCAGAACCAGACGTTCCTCTTCAGACATGTACTCATAGATAGGAACAGCCCCAGTGGATCAGGCCAAAGGCCCATCTAGCCCAGCTTCCTGTATCTCACAGTGGCCCACCACATGCCTCAGGGAGCACACAAGACAACTAGATACCTGCATCTGGCATTTTTAGGCAGCTTCTAAGGTATGGAGGTTGCACTACCCATCGCAGACTGTAGTCTGCGATGGAGTTTTCCTCCAGAAATCTGTCCAGTCTCCTTTTAAAGGCACCTAGGCCAGGCGCTATCACCACCTCCTGTGGAAGGAGTTCCACAAATTACCCGCCAGGTAAAAAAAAGTATTTCCTTTTATCTGTTCTCACTCTCCCAACACTTAATTTTAGTGGACACCATTATATTAAAGCGATTAGCCTTTGTGGATGCCATTAGCCATTTAGCCCTTACCCATTTGCATGTCACCTGCCACCCTTCTCCCACTTGCTGGCTATGAAGAGGGAAACTGGGCATAAGAGGAACTGTGAAGGAGAAGAAAGCGGTGGGTTTCCTCTACACTTCCTCTTCTGATGTGTTCCTTCTTTTCTGAATCTAGGAAGCAGAAGGAATGGTGGACAGATGTGTCCCTCCCATCAGCTGCCTCACTATTATAGACAGACTAGCAATGACTTGGGCCCAAGTATCACCTGTTGGAACAGAAAACTTCCTAGTGGTGGAATTGGTATAAGGATACATTTCTATCACCAATTCTGTGATCCCAGCAGTGTGCTAGCTGTAAAATCTACTACAGATGCTGTTTCGTTAGGGCAGTGCTGATTATATCCCAAGAGTGCAACTGATACAGGTTGAGTATCCCTTATCCAGACTGCTTGGGATGGGAAAGTGTCTGGATTTTGGAATAATTGCATAAATATAATGAGAAATGCTTCCTCTTGCTCTGTTCACTGTCACCCATTTGGGTGTCTGCTGGCCTTGTTGACATTTTTCAGCAATGGCACACACCACAGAGCAGAGAATAGAACTTATAGCCTGTCCGTGGGAATGAGCACAAGACCTTCTAGTGTTCATGCTACAGAAAGTTTTTAAAAAGTCTTGGACAAAAGTGTCTGGATTTTGGAATTGGCTGTATTTCAGATGTCCAGGTAAGGAGAAACCCAATGGATACTTGTTACCCCACCTCAAATGCTTTCCAGTTTCTTAAGTCATGGAGGAGGAAGAAGAGGTAAAGCCAGTTAAGACCATTGGTCAAATAACCCTAACCCTAACCCCTGCTAACTGGGCAAGAGGCACTTTTTCAAGTGGTATCCTCTTATATTTAGCAGGGGGAGAGCAATTGTCCCTCTTCACCCCAGCACAGTGTCTTTCTTGTAGATGTTGCTGGTGGTGTTCTCCATTTTTTTTAGATTGTGAGCCCTTTTGGGACAGGGAGCCATTTAACTTTAATGTTATTATTTGCCTGTTAATCGCTTTGTGAACTTTGTGTTGAAAAGCGGTATATAAATACTAGTGATTGATTGATTGATCAAGTTGTTACAAAAGAGGGGGGAACCTTTAGGGCTACCAGTTGCTTCTGGAACCATCTCCAGGAATCATTCTGTCAATTAAGTGTCAAGGAGGATGGAGGCATGGCTCTGACCCAAGTTCAACAAATCACAAGCAAGATTGTTTCAACATAAAAAGAAAGTTTATTAAAATACAGTGGGTGTCAGGTAATACGAGGAGAAAACAACACCACAAGCAGGCTTAGAAAATGGCTTGAGTGTTGACTTCATCCAGCTGTGGATCTCAGCAAAACACCGAAGCAGGCAACTGTAATCAAAATTAAAATGCAAAACAATTCCCTCACACACCTAAGGTATGTTTCCTAACTATACTTGGCTTCATATCAGCTTGAGGGGTCTGTTACACCTTTCTGATCCCCGGAAAGATAGATCAGACCTTGACACACAAGACACCCACCCCTATACAGATATGATCTCTGAAAGAGCCAAGGTGAAACACACACAAGCATCCTTGGGCTTGAGTTTAAGAAACCTAGGCTTGAGGATGGCATTGGTCTAGTCCAGTAGTTCCCACACTCTGAGCTGTGGCTTCCCAGGGCTCTAGCCAGGTAAGCCACAGAATCCTCATGAAAACCTGCTGCCCTATACAATGTAGCCCTAATAGAAAGTAGCGGCCAATGGCCCAGTAGGTCAAGGGATCCGCCAGTCAAAAATGTTTGGGAACCACTAGTCTAGTAGATTAGACCACGTAGGCATTCCTACTTGCCCTATGATCAGGTGGACTTGAATGCCTTATTGGCTGGCACATGCCAATTCCATCAGGTGGGCTGGGTAGGATCTGTTGTTCTTGGGAAGGCTACACAGAACACCTAAAACAACCTGTTTGCCTAGCAATGCAGTCTTCCTGCAATGGCAGTCTGGGGAGCCCCTTTCCTATTAGGTAGAAGCTACACAGCAGGTGCGGATCCTAGGAGCTAATAGGCGAGGCCGGTGCCTATCCCAGGGTAAGGATGCACACATGCCTTTGCCCCAGAGAGGCTCCTGCCTGCTCCCAAGCTGCGCTGGATACAGCACAGGCCCTCCCGCCAGCCTGTTCTAGCATAGGAGAATTGCACCCTTAATCTGTTTAAAAGACAAGTATCTTTTTTTAAAGGAACTCATTCAACTGGCAGATCTGGCAATTGTTAAAGTTATCAATCACTGCCTTAATTCTAGGTTTGCTTGGGCAGAGTGTGGGGTATGTAGGGCAGTGCCAACACGATGACAAAAGGTATCTCTTAGCCTTCTCTCAATATGCTGACTCCACTACTGAATGGAACCTCAAGACACTGTTTATACTTCTGTGTACAAACCACTTCCTGTAGTCTACACTAGAGTTTTTCAAAATGTGATGCTAGGGATCTTGAGGTTCCTCAGATGCTTAATATCAGGGGTTCTTGAGAAATGTCTCCAAAAGGCAGTTTATCCATCCTTGTAATGCACAGCCACACACACTAGGGTGCACTCTTCGTTCATGCTAGGCCCAGACAGCCCTGTTGATCCATAAACAATCCAATAGTTCACCCTTGAATGTTTCCCTCAGATGTGCCACACATCTCGCACTGAGAGATTTGGCTGATCTTTAGTCAGAGGGTAGTTCTATTACCTTCTCTGTCTCCCAGCCATGTCCCACCAAAAATCTTAAGGGGGCAAATGGGGGGGGGGGAAGGAGGACAGTTTGAGGACCCCCTGAAGACAACCTTGAGTTTCTCAGCAGGCAACTCAACATGTGAAAGCTGCTGGTCTATATTCCACAATCCTCATCTAGCCATTTTTAAGTCTGACAACCCCAAGAGATAGTTTTAAATGTTCACATTTATTCGTACCATCAAAAAAATATACTTTTTTGGTCAACCTGTATCCTAGGAAGGGTCTTTGGAACATTAGGCTAGCAACACAAAGTTAGCAGAAACTCAGGAGTTCCTTTCATGACAAGACAAAGACAAAAACCCACACAAAGAACAAGACTTCAATAGAACATTAGACCAACCGGTACCATAGAATCATAGAGTTGGAAAGACCATAGACCATGACATCAACTAAATATTTGCATTTTGCCGTTTTCAAAATCAGAAGCGTTGCAAAATAAAATTTTCTGTCTTGTAAAACACTTGGTAAACTCGGCATAAAAAAATAAGAGGCATGAACATTGCAGAAATTTTAGAACACAAATATATATATAAAGAATGTAGGTTATGTGCAAATATAAACATACAAAGCTACACTGGTACAAAACCTTAAAAAAATGAAATACTGCTTTGATCCAAGTCATTGAAGATATTCAACATTGGAATAATTCACTCTGTGCAAAGTCTATTCGCTCTTGATGGGTTTATTCCTTTCGCTCCCATTATGGAAGCCTTTTGTGCCATCTGGTCCTTTGGGTAAACGCAGAACTCCAACAGGTAAGCCACCTGCATTCTGTACTTTTGGGCTTAGCATTGGGCTACCAACTGGGCTTTTGTCTTGTGTGAGAGTCTGAGCTTGTCGCCTCCGCTGAACCCACGGACTGCTAGATGGAGTGATGCTGCTGTCCGATGAATAATCTGCACATCTCCTTGACATTTCAGGACTAGTGCTTAGGCTAAGTCTGCCTTGTTCAGCCAGTGGAGACATCCTGGAAACTTTACGCATTGAAGAAGGGCTGTTCCAAGGGCTCGATCTTGGTGAGACATTTGGACTAAGGTGATTGTTCTGATAGGTGCCAGGACTCAATTTGTTGGAGGAGCTACTTCTGCGGCCTGACATGGGAGATGTTGGGTTACTCTCTGGCTCTGAAGAACTGTTAGCTGAAGATTCGTCCCCAACATACTGAAGTTCTTCAACTCTCTTGTTCATGGATCGTGCTTTCTTAAGACCCTTGGCATGGTCCTCGTCGCGGTTCTTGTCTTTTAGAACTTTCTTCTTTGGGGGTTTCATACCAATGAGGACCACCTTCATGCGGGTTTCGTGGTCCAAGATGCACATAGACTCGTGAGCTTTGATGGCTGCATCTACCTCCTCAAACTCAACGATGGCGCATTCCTTTGTTCCGACTTGGCTGTATCGGCTGCTAAACCTCTTGATATCTGGTGGAAGATCCCGGCCCGGCTTGATGATGCGAACGGATGAGATGACACCAAACTGGACAAAGGCTTTGAGAAGATGTTCCATAATCTTCTCTTGAATGCAACCATTCTCTGGTCCGCCATCCAGAGAATGGAGATTGGAAGCCAGGTGGATGTCATAGACGAGAAGCATCTTGCTTGGGAGATTCTCACTAGGAAACACTGGAACTGGGGAGTTCCGCCGAACCTTTCTGCTGTCTTCATTCAATTCCAAAACATCTGAATATTTCAGGGCGTATGCGGTGGTTCTCCAGTCACGTGTCAAGTGTTTTACCTGGAAGAAAAGGTGGCACTTTCAGAATAGGCAAAAATAGTTTTGAATATCATGAGCTGACATCCCCAAAATGGGATAAGCATTCACCGTTATAATTTGCCACTGGCCCGAGGCAAGGATCAGAAGGGAAAAAGAGTAGAATAAAAGATGTAATAAAGCAAATAAAATCCTATTTCTTAAAAAAATGAACACATCCTGTATTCCTAAATCACCATAGAGATGCACAACCCCCAAACGTAGCTTAAAAGCCAGCATGTGCAAATATTAACTTTAAAGAACAAATTATACATTTCACTATGTTCTTTTCACATCATCTCACACTTAAAGAAGCAACGTGTGAACTTCATTATGCTCTGGGCTGTACACATGTCTGCCTTTAATATCAGCTATCTTCTATATTTTTCTTCTTACAGCACACAGTTTTTCAAATAGGTTTTTTGCACCTCCCTTATGAAGAAAGACTGCAGCGTTTGGGGCTCTTCAGCCTAGAAAAAAGGCGCCTGAGGGGGGACATGATTGAGACATACAAAATTATGCATGGAAGGGATAGAGTCGATAGAGGGATGTTCTTTTCCCTCTCTCAAAACACCAGAACCAAGTGGCATCCACTAAAACTGAGGGTTGGGAGAGTTAAAACAGATAAAAGGAAGTACTTTTTTACCCAGTGGGTAATCTGTGGAACTCTTTGCCACAGGAGGTGGTGATGGCATCTGGTCTTTAAGAGGGGATTGGACAGATTTCTGGAAGAGGAGTCCATCGTGGGCTACAGGCAATGATGGATTGTGCAACCTCCTTGCATTGGTAGTGGGCTACTTCAGAGTATCGGAGTGCAAGGCAGTGGCAACAGGATCCAAGCATCTTGTTGTCTCATGCCTCCCTGGGGCACCTGGTGGGCCGCTGTGAGATACAGAAAGCTGATCCAGCAGGGCTCTTCTTATGTTCTTATGTGTGTGGTTTTCAACTGCTGTGCTCAAACCTCTCACAGCATACACGTGGTGGTTGAAAACTGTTGCTCTAAATTGACAAATGGCCCTATTTGCAACATTGAAATTTACAGGAAAACGTCACTCTCCTTCCAGGTCCTGCTCTGTTGCCCCTACTGGTTTATAACTTCATAAGTTTTATAACCGCTGGGAAAAAAAAAACCAACCAACCAACCTGGAGCTCACCTTCTTAAAAGATGTCAGCAGCTTAACACTGACGTAGCCCAGCTTGTTTCTCCGGACATGTTTCAGAAGGAAGGCATCTTTTTCAAGGTTTTCATCCGAAAAATAATATTCGATCTGAGCCACCAGCTTCAAGATCAGTTCGTGCTCTGGAGGTTTCCAGTTGTGGCCAAGGTCATCCCCGTCATTCTCGCCACCACTGGAACAAGAGAGGGGTGGAAGAATTGGGTCAACACCTTCCATTCCGACTCAGTTTTAAACACAGAATTTGCATCCTAATTTCTTCTTACACTGGGCCAGCCCAAGACTTTCCAGAACCAGAGACAGGGTGTTGTATATTGCTACTACGTTTATGAATACAGGCATGCCCTGGTATCCTCAGGGGATAGGTTCCTGAGGCCCCCGTGGATACTTGAAACTGTGGATAAGCAGGAACCTATGTTAAGTGGTGACACTGCGGGTTAAACTACTGTTGCTGAACTTGCTGACTGGAAGGTTGGCAGTTCAAGACCGCGTGATGGAGTGAGCTCCCGTTGCTCCTCCCAGCTCCTGCCAACCTAGCAGTTCAAAAGCATGTAAAAATGCAAGTAGACAAATAGGTACCAATTCAGTGGGAAGGTAACGGTGTTCCATGCGCTACAATGCATAGTCATGCTGGCCACATGACCACGGAAGCTTGTCTTCAGACAAACGCCGGCTCTTTGGCTTAGAAACGGAGATGAGCACCGCCCCCTACAGTCAGGCAGAACTAGACTATTTGGTTGTGGGGAAACCTTTACCTTCTTATGTTAAGTATTGGGTTCTCCCCTTCCCTCCCCCAAGCAAGAAGGGTTTTTAGTGACCCAAAGTAAGAATAAAGGAAGGTAAGCCCCCCCCCCAATAATTGAAACTACGGATATGGAATCTGTGGATTCAGGGGCCCACCTGTATGCAGCCTTTTTCCAACATACAGCCTTCCCCACCCCAATAGTCATTTATATAACATGCTGACATGCCCACATCAGCTGCCAACATTCACCATCCCTGTAATGGGGGGGGGTGAGAAGAAAGAAGGGGAAATGGAGAAGAGAGTGGTGGGCTAGAGCAGTGTTCTTCAACCTGTGGGTCAGGATTTCAAAAGGGTCGCGAAGCCTCATTTTGGGGGTCACGGCAACCTTTCAGAGCTTGTGCAAGAGAGGGCTTGAATCCAAGAATGGATTCAAAACTTATCAAAACTGAATTCTTAATATAATCCTGCACAGCCTCTTCTTACTCTCTTGCCCTGCAGCTCCCTGCTTAGACTATCCCTGCTTAGGCTGCAAACTCCCAGGGTTGTTGTGAAAATGCCAGAAGTAGGGGGAGATGGGGCAGGGGGTGGTTGGCAACGGGGGCAGATCAGGTCCTGGGAGGGGGTGGGTGGACGGGATTGGTGGCGGGTCCATTTATTTAATTATTTATTGGGATCACAGCACAACAAAGGTTGAAGACCACTGGGCTAGAGTGTCTCTTTTTGACTCCAGGAAGAGAAAAAGCAGTGAAGGCAAGTGGGTAGACAGAGGTATTCCCCCCACCCCCTACTAATCCACCACCTGAGGCAATCTCCTCAAGCAGCCTCATGGATAGGACAGGCCTATTCTTGCAAGCAAAATGGCCGCCTCCTGTCAATAACAGCGGCCTCAAACACACACACTATTATGCTGAGTGCTTGTACTACCCAACGATAGCTGAGGTCGAGATTCTTTTTTTATTATAAAATTACCTGACAAAGCAGGTCACCCAATGCTGAAAGTCCTCAAAAATCCCAGACATGAAAGGTAATGTTTACTCAGCGATGCAGGAGAAGCATCCTGTGCGTGCTTCATAGAACATGATTTTCAACAGTGTTTGCAGGTACCACTTTCTTAGGAGCCATAACCATCTGAGATAGCAGTGGGTCACAGAAGTGGGCAGCTTGTCCCACAACTGGAACTTTGCCGTGCCCCCCTTTCCTTGAACTGTGCCACATTGGAAGGGCTAGGCAGCTGAAGAGCCACGCTCTGCCCACTGGTGCACTGCCATCTTTCAGTGGAGTTGAGCCAGGCAGGAAGTCACGTGGTTGCCATGACAGCGAGGCCACGTACCACCTGCCCGACTGTAAAGTACCACTAGCAGTTCAAGCATCATTGTTGGAGAAGCCCTGTGCTTAAGGCAGGACTCTTGCACGGAAGACAAGCTCCAAGGCGAAGGGCCGGCTCCAAACATGTGGCTCATCTCTAGGCAACCCAATTTATACTGAAAAGCTGTCAACACATCACCACAGCCTCCAAAAAGATCACCAGGCCCAGGCTTCCAATTTGCTCACAGGAAGGCGGTGTCTGAATGAGCCCAGCAAGGCCTCTTTTTTCAGAAGATTCTTTTTTTTCCTGGCAGCCAATGTCCTCAAGCTCGCTCCAGAGGCAAATCTTATTGCACAGCAGTGAGTCATCTCCTTCTTCAAAACCCAAATGCCGCTGTGCATGTGGCACAGCCATCAGCGAACAGTAGCATCTTACAAAAGGCGGCACAGCCAGGCACATCTGGTCTGATGCGCTGTGCACAGATGAGCGCACATGACTGCCTGGCTCCTTGCACCCCACTTGAATTTGCCTAGGGAGGCTGAGAAATCTGCTCAGTTGGACTTTTGAGGGGAAACTGGAACCAAGGCAAGCTGGCATGGATTTTGATTTGAATGGTGGTGACCCTAGAATCATCTGGGCTTTGCAGAATACAGCCACTTCATGCCAGCCCTGCCCTGATTGAGTCAGAAGGTCCAGGTTTCTGGAACAGCCAGGCTAACAGTCAAATGTTGTGGCGAGACACTCTAAAGAAGAAAGGGATTACACAACGACAGGGATTCTGATCGGCTTACAATGATAACAAAACTTTCATTATATCCTTTTCCATATACAGGCATGCCCCAGTATCCACTGGGGTTCCATTCTGGACCTCACTGTGGATACCGGGGATGCCTTTTTAAAGACGGGGAACATCAGTTGTTTTGCTGCAATAAGGTAAAAAAAAGATTTATTTAATGTTCCCCCTTCTTTTTAAAAGGCGCCCCAGTATCCATAGATAACTTATACCGTGGATACCGGAGTAAGCCTGCATCATTAAACTAAGGAGCCCTTCAGTTCTCCCAGTGTCTTTGCACCAACTGCAGGCCCAGGTGAGGTACCAGCCCAGGAGCTGTTCATCTTTAAGGTGCCATAAGATTTCGTTCCAAAAGACCAACATGGCCATCTCTCTGGAATCTGCTGTTCGAGGTTAAATGTTTCAGTCAGTAAGCACCCATCATCTCCACCAACAGAACCAAGGGGCACCTTTTAAGTGGTGGTTCTCTTATACTGAACAGGGGGAGAGCAACTTTCTCTATACTATTCACCCCTGCATGGTATCTCTCTCAGTGTTGGTGTATTTGGATCACTATCCATGGATGACGTAATGGTTTGGGGAATTGGGCTTAGATATGGAAGATCCAGGTTCAAATCCCGGCTCAGCCATGAGGCTTTCTGGATGACCTCTGGATGTCACTGTCTCTCAGCCTAACCTAACTCAGGGACCAATCCAAAGCCTATTACCATGGGCGGTATGCTTGCCCAGGCAACTGTGGTGCATGGCGCCATAAAGTGCCTCCAACGCTGAAGGTCAGCCCTAACTACTGGCGCTGGCAATGTCATCCACACGCACCCCAGAGGAAGCACCAGTTGCAGCTCTCCAGCGATGTGGCCTTTCGGGGCAAGACATGAGGGCGTTCCTGGGTGAGGGGAGGGATGGAGCAGGGGATAGGACCGGTGCCAACTTTTGCCGCTGATTCCCAACCTCCAGGTAAGGCTGCCCGGCCTTACTCAAAGGCCCTCACTTCTGCGCTGGCTTAAAAGGCCAGTGCAGGAGTGAGTAGACCCATTGCCTGCCCTGTGCCCTTACTGTGGAGTCTCCCGAGGCTGCCTGGCTGCTGTGAGTTGCGGGCAGTAGTTGCCTGGCTACCGCTGCACTCCTGGGCAGTCAGGCAGTTCAGAATTGGGCTGCCCCAGGGTTGTTGTGAGGACAAAAAGTGGAAAGAACCATGTACACTGCTCTGATCTCCTTGAAGGAAGGATGGTATAAACATGTGAAAAATAAAGAAAAGAAATATACTAAAGGGACTCACAATCTTAGTCCTTTTGCTATGTAAAGCAGCTGCAGAACTTTTCAGCAAGTAAAATATTCCTCAACCGTTATCAACAGCAACTGTACGCAGGCCCTCTTCCTTCCAAAAGGAAACCTGTCAGATGTATCTGAACTGAGTTTCCAATTTTGACTTGGAATAATAAACTTTACCTCAGCTACCAGATGTTCAAGATACAGCTGAAGCTTATCCAGGGCGTTGCACTGAACTGATTTCATAACAGTTCAGTTCTCCGGTTTTGTGCTTTGAGCACAACCCAAATAAGTCAATATCGCAGTGGTACCCATCTCAAAGAACCATGTTCCTCCCAAAACTGAATGAACATGTTTCTGAATTGGAGTGTAAAAAAAAGGATGGGGGAAAAGAGAACCTTCAGAGTGACTTCACAGACACCACCAATTTGCATTTAATACATTTAGATGAGAGGGGTGAAAACTGCATGATTTTAGAGAATGCAACTGACAAAAAAATGAAGGCTTCAGCAGCCAGAAAACATCAACAACAACCCAATTTAGTGGTGACTCATCCAAGAAAATCCAAATACAGGAAAGCATCCAGGGCAAGCTGTTGGCTCCTCAATGCCACTGAAGGAACTGTAGGGAGGTACAGAAATGCAAACACACCATACACACTTTATCCTCTTTTAGACTATCCAAACACACACCACATTTTTCAGGGGAGGGGGTGAATGGGAAGAAACCAAAAGCCTGCCAACCCTTTTGAACCAAGTGTCAACCTGAAGGATGACCATGGTGAATCTACACCTGCTAACTGAGACATCAATCACAAACCTCAACTTTGTGTGTCTGCCCCTTAAAGCAGTGTTTTTCAAACTGTGAGTTGGGACCCACTTGGTGGGTCGCAACCTGATGTCAGGTGGGTTGCGGAAAGCTGGGAGCAGCCATCTTGGAAACTGCAGACCTTATTCTTATAGCATATTCCTTTTGTGAGTGTTAACAGTTTGAATTTTCAAGTGAGGATTTTTTAATTTTGTTTTTAGTGCTTTTACATAATATTTTGTCCTAATCTTACTTTCTGTCAGAGATATTTCAAGGTTGTGCAATTGCTTCAGTCCAAGAATGCCAGTCTGCATTCTAGGAGTGTCATTTGATTACATCACACTGACGGCACTTCCTGCTCAATGATGTCACTTCAAGCTATGACACCACTTCCAGGTTAATGACATCACTTCCGGTGGGTCCCAACATGAGTGCCATTCTGAAAAGTGGGTCCCAGTCTAAAGAGTTTGAGAATCACTGCCTTAAAGGAACTGATGGAAAACAGGACTGAGGGAGTCAAAACAACTCTAATATTATTTATAGAACCCACTTCGAGAAGTTTTCTTGCAGGCAATCTCCCCAGTCCCCAGAACACCTTCTGGAGTCAACTGGAGCACAGGTCTGGTTGCACTTGGATGGGTAAAGGGGCTGGCTCTGGTAGGTGTACCCTGTGGTGGTACACCTTCCAGCTACGCTGCTGGGGGCGGGGGGAGAGATTAGTCCTTGAACTTCATTTATAGGGAGAATCTATCAAATATTACACACACTATACATAAGGTGTCTACCAGCCTTAGGAGCACAGGACCTAATTATTGATTAATAATTTATTATTATATATCAATAAAATATAATGTCTTTATAGAACTGATTTGTCTGGTGAGTCATGACAGAGGGGCATTTCAAAAACTGGATTCCAATGCTAAGAAGTTTGGGAAGCATTGCCCTAAATGATTCTGATTTGCACAGCATGTTCTCTGTTAATGGCCCTTCATAATGATACATAAAAGAAAACTGTCTGCCTTGAACAGTTTAGAGTTCACAGGAATCTGGTGTGATGCAATGACTAAGACTGAGTTGCAAACAAAAACATTGCCAGCTTATATCTCCCTTCTGCCATAAACTCACTAGATGGCTGTAGACACACCCTCTTAGCCTCAGTCTTTCCATCTGCAATATGGAAAGCTATTGTAAAAATTTCATCAATATACTGTATGCAAAATCACTTTGCACATTCAAAAGGTACCATACAAATACAGTACAGGTAGATGATCCCTTATCCAAATATCCAAAATCCAGACTACTTGGAAATCCAGACATCTTTATCCAAGTCTTTTTTTAAAAAACTTTCTCCATGTACACACTATAAGTTCTATTTACTGCTCTGTGGTGTGTGCCTATACAGATATTGCTGAAAAATTTCAAAGGGGTCAGCAGACATCCAAACGGGTAACAGTGAAAAGAGCGAGAGGAAGCATTTCTCATTATATTTATGCAATTATTCCAAAATCCAGAAAAATCCAAAACCTGGACACCTTCCCATCCCAAGCAATCTGGATAAGGGATCATCAACCTATGTAGTAGGGGCCAAATGTCACAAAGATGTTGCTCCTTGTAAACCTGAAAACGTAGCTCCATAGGCTTAAAACTTTGATTCAGCCCAGATTAAGGGTTACACTAATGCCAGTGTTTTCAGACTTCAGTACCAGGACTCACTTTTTAGAATGACAATCTGTCTGGGACCCACCGGATGTGATGTCATGGCCAGAAGTGCTGTCTTTGTGATGGCAGAGCCTGCTGCTTTCCTGAGAATGCAGCAATAAGTTGGACTATTTCTTAGCCATTTTCCAATAACAGCAAAATGGATCAGAAAAAGCCTATTTACAACCTTGACACAAGCAAAACAAACCACACAACCCTCCCCCTTTCCAGCATCCCATCTTCTCATATTTTCAATATGGCTCCTCTAGGCATCCAGCGACACACCTGAAATTGGCTCACAACCTACTGGTGGGTCCTGACCCACAGATTGGGAACCACTGCACTAATGGTTTCATGAAGACAGCAACTGTTGAAGGAGAAGGCGAGGCGGCATCAGACAACAGACCAGGGTGACAAAGTCAGTCTGAGGACAGCTAAGCTAGTTTCTATAAATATGCACTTCATATACCACACGGCCTCTTGACTGTGTTCAAAACAGAATCCAGGATAGAAAGGAATGGATACTTTATGTAGATACCCAGACACCAATGTGGAGGGTGTGGAAGTTCGACCTTCCAGTGTTAACATGCGAACAAGTTCTATTTGCGGTTGCTCCACAAATTAGGATGGAAGTACAGCATACGCATGTATCAAGAGTCTAAGGCAAGTCGTAATCTCCTTAGTACCCCTGAAATGCTCTGCTCTGAGTCATACTTTCCAACGGAATGGCATGCGTCAAGGGACTCTCAAAACACGGAGCACACCTGGTGGCACTGCCATGTAAATACTAACGATCATGCGTAACTCTTTGATGTCAAAAAAAGGGCTGAATCCTCTTCTGCTACCTGCACTGAATCATCCTGCATCGCCCTTTACCTCCAAGACGTTTCATGTCAATCCCGTCTGTTGCACTGGTGGAGGAGGAAGGGAAAGTGCAGACTGAGCCAGAAGTTGCACATTTTGATACATTTTCAAATCTCAAGGCTTCTCAGCCGCCTGTTATTATGGGACTTGCACTTATTCTGGTGTTCCATATTTGTTAAGTGGAATATGCACATTTTTCACCTATAAGACAATGGTCTTTTATGCCAAATCTTATAAGCAAAGGAAGTTTCCAAATGCATTTTCTACTTTTCTGAGCAAAAGTGCCTTTGCTCAGAATTAAATGCTTTTACAAGCAAATACTGTAGCTACTAATTGACAAAAATAGCTTTCTCTTGTTCACACCGCCACGGATGGAAAAGTGAGCAAAGTTAAGCGGGAGAGATTTTCTCACTGATGCAAGAGCAAACCTCAGGCCATTTTAGCACCCCCAATACGGCTCTGGTCCAAATCCTTTTCCTCCAGCAAGCCCTCTTGATTTTGCAATGTGGAGAAAAGCTGCCTAAAAGAAGAGTCTTGATTAAGAAGAGTCTTAACTAAGAAATGTCAACCTTGTAGGCCAGTTAAAGCCTCATAGGCGTTGGGAACCTGCTGTCGGGCCAGAGGTGCCTGCCCTTGTTGTAGCCGACATTAGGGCGTCAAGAGAGGCAGGCATTGGATCAGACACCAAGTGTGATCCAGCAGCCTCAGAGATAGGTAAGGGGGAGGGGGTTCCTTCACCCTTTGGTCCTCCTCCCTTCCAGCAGCCCTGCTTGGGTTTACTGGCTGGCCAGCATCCTGCCTGCTAGCCAGCCTCCTTCAGACTGCCCTCATCACCAGCTTTGGGGGGGGGGGTTCTATAGAGCCGCCCCACCCTCTTGCTCCACCTTTTCCTCCCAGCCAGGCTGTATAAGCCCAGGCTGACAACCTTCTAAGTCCCTAATCCTGCCAGCACTTACTCCCCTGCCTTCTCTGGCAATTGCAGCCAGGGGCTTTCTTTCCCTGCTCCCGGTGTCAGCCAGAGGCAGATCTAAGGGAGGGCAAATCTCTAAGTTTTGCAAGAAGCCTTACCTTGTAGTGGAAATCACTCCTCTCCTGCACTGTTTTAGCCAATCCTCACAGGGAACAGCAACATCTTGGCGTTGCTTACTGGCTACAGCAGCAAGGGAGAGGAGGGATTTACATGACAGGGTAAGGCTTCTTGCAACACTTAGAGCTTTGTCCTCCCTGTAGATCCATCTCTGGTGTCAGCAGGGTAGGCAGACCACAGGACCAGCCTGACTGTGATTGAGGGGGGAAGGGGTGGGCTGCCTGTCCTGGCTGCCATCTGCTGCGGCAGTGCCAGGTGCTTCTCATGCCCTACCTGCCAAGGGGGGGAGGGAGGCCCTGGGCTGCTGCTGTGGTCCCCACGGGAAAGCCTGCTGGCCGGGATCCTGGCCGCCTAATGTATGCCTGGTAAGCTGAGCCCCAGACCAGACCCTGGACACCTTCCCTAGACGGCTTTACACTTCTAAACTTTTCTCTGCAACCCTGAGGACTAGAAACTGTGTGTATGTGTGCGTGCATGTAAACACCCCCCCCCCCCGCACACACACTTAATGTCTGCTTCTAGTCAAGACATATAGAAAAGGAGGGATATGAAATGTTGCTAGAGGAGAAAGGAAATAAGTAGGGGTCTTTACAATGCGAGAAGGCAAAAAAAGATGAGGCAGAGAAAAGCCAAGAAAGGAGATGAAGGACTGGAGGCAAGGCAATGAGAAAAAGATCCAGAAGAGAGGGACCAGACAGCTGGAGACAGATGTTGGATGAGAAACATGGAAAAAGAGCAAACAAACAGGGGCTAAAAAGTATTCAGAACAAAAACTTAATTGATTCCATCCTAGTTACCAACAGAATTATACTGTATGATTAAGGGCACAATCCTAACCAACTTTCCAGCACTGACATAGTTCCAATGGGGCATCTGCTGCATCCTGCAGTGGAGTAGAAGTCACGGAGGCCTCCTCAAGGTAAGGGAATGTTTGTTCCCTTACCTCGGAGTTGCATTTCTCTTACCCCAAGGCTGGAAAGTTGGTTAGGATTGCGCCCAGCTCTTGTTAAGGGAAGGGGGTTGAGTTCTTTAACTGTGCTTATTATATCTGAAATTAATTAATAAGCTCAAATCATTAAGAAAAGCAATTTTTTGCATTATATTTAAGAATTTATAATAAATAATAAATAATTTAAGAATTATTATTATTATTATTATTAACAATAATAATGATGATGATGATGATGATGATGATGATGATGGCCTAAAACTGGCCCTGGCTCTTGTATCCCTCTTGATTCTTATTAGAGAACTGCAGGATCATTACACACAAGTCTGGTTGTGATGTGCCAGTGGGCACTTGAGTTTGTGCTTGGGTGTTCACCTGCAGCAGGAGAACAAAATGGATTTGGCCACAGCAAGTGAAGGAGGCGGGCACAGAACACCTCCGGAACTGCCACCCTGCAGAGCAGCTGTGGGGAATGCCCGCAGCCAGCTCATTAAGGCAGCGGTAATCCAAGATCAGGCTCGTACTCCAAGCTGCCTCGGATCTTCCAATTCATTTATTTCTAGGTAACTCCCTGCTGACAGCCACTAGTGCGTCACACCCCGGAGGGAGTCTGTAACAAGCCAATCGCGCTAATGAACGACAGCAGCACAACAGGCTGCCCTTCCATCTTTGGAAGCTCGGTGGATTCCAGCCACCCTAAGCAGCTTTTCTTCTCCACCATCTGAGCACCAGCCGGCTGATGAGATTTAACCAAACCGACAGCCCTGCAGTTTTGACAGGAACAGGTGCCCAGCAGGTCAAGATTACAGGGTGGCACACATACAGGTCAGGCACAAACATGACATTTCCACTCCCCGGGCACGGCTTGGAGACTGGAAAAAGGAGCTAGAGATCCACAGGCTCTGCAACACCTGGTAGTCTTGCAGCAGGTGACCTTCCCCATCTAAAAATAAATTCCTTCATAACACTAATCAGTAACATAATGAATAGGTACACCAGCCAAATTGGGCATCTTGTGAGTGGTCATTAACATTCTCTCTAGCGGTGCTCCCTAGTTAGCCAGCATGCATGCAACATGTAAATACAGAGCTCTTTGAAGGTGTAAAAGGCAGTGGGTTAACGGTTTTCAATGCCTTCATTGCATCTTCTTTAGGCTCTCTTTTTTTTCCACATTTCTATACTGCCCTTCTATTCCTCCAAGGAGCTTGGAGTGGTGCACATCAGTGTTTCTCAAACTGTGGGTTAGGATCCACTAGGTGGGTTGCGAGCCAATTTCAGGTGGTTCGAAGCACACAGGACAGCCATCGTGGAAAATATGGCAAGATGGGACACTGGAAAGGAGGAGTTGGTTGTTTTGCTTGTGTCAAGGTTGTAAATAGGCTTCCTCCTTTCTGATTCACTTTGCTGTTGGAAAGAATCAGGTGGCTGCTCCAAGCAGATTTCAGCAGAGCATATGGGTGGCCGGAAGGATGCCACCCAGTATCACAGCATTTCCAGGGCCATGTGGCCAGTTTCGCCACTGCTCGCAAACCATAGTTCCATGCAGTCTCCAGCAACAGGATAGAGAAGACGACTTCTGGAAATTTGAGTCCCACTCCTGTCTGAGCTACATCTGTGATTCTACCTCCTGGTAGAACACCTTCTTTGCACACAGAAAGCCCCACATCCAATCCCTGGCATCACAAGGCAGGACAGGGAAACGCCTCTCCAAAAACCTAGAGGGCGGCTGCCAGTCAGTGACAAGCACTAGTTGGACCAAAGGCTCAACAATATACGGTGATTTCCTTCGTATGCTTATAAAGGTAAAGGTTTCCCCATGACTGAATGGTCTAGTCATGACCGACTGTAGGGGGCGGTGCTCATCTCTGTTTCTAAGCCTGTAGAGCCGGCATTTTGTCCAAGGACAAGCTTCCATGGTCATGTGGCTGGCATGATTCTACGCCATAGCGCACGGAACACCGTTACCTTCCCACCAAAGTGGTCCCTATTTATCTACTGGCATTTAGGTGCTTTCGAACTGCTAGATTGGCAGGAGCTGGGACAAGCAACGGGAGCTCACTCCGTCGCGCAGTCTTGAACTCCCAACCTTCCAGTCGGAAAGCCCAGCAGCAGCGGTTTAACCTGCTGCGCCACCACGTCCCTTAGACATATGCTTATACAGAAGGATAAAAGATGCTTAGAGGTATACATTCATTTCTTTATTGTCATGACCCCAATCAAATTTGCATTAAAAGAGGGACTCTCCGTTCTCTCACTCTGATGTTCATTACCTAGGTCTGGTGGTCCTTACTAAGAATATGATCATCCTTCGGCTTCTGTCTACTCTTTGCCTTCCTTTGAATCACATTCAGAGCACAATCCTGGAGTTCAGCCAGCACAGTTAGTCCAGCTAACTTTGGCTGGCGCAAGGGCTACCGTAAAGCGCATTTAGACCACCCTCCAAGTTAGGTAGGATCAGCGGTGGCATCTGGGTGGAACAGGCCAGTACGGCATTCCGCTTGTTTCACGGACGGGCCTGGGCCGCGCCGCCTCTCCCGAGGATGGGCGAGCTGTTCCTGGGCCCACCCGCCCGCCCTCCTGTGCGTCCGAATCGCTCTGAAATGGAGTGATTCCAGGCGCAGGGAGGCGTGGCTGGCCACCACCATAGGGGCGGAGGGCTGCCAATTATCCGGGCGTTCTGGTTCCTGGCGCGCCCAGATGACATCACTGGGTAGGATGGCACACGTCTGTGGGCGGGCCTCTCTCCAAACATGCTTTATGGTGTCCTTTGTGCCGGCCAAACTTTGCTAGCCTAACTGTGCTGGCCTAACTCCAGGTTAGGATTGCACCCTCAGGTCAGTGAATCAAACAAATTTTCAAAACCATCTGCTACCTTTTCTTACAAGCTTAATATTTGTATTAAGAATGTGAGGGTGGACACTAATTAAAAGATGGTTAGACAAATACATAGAGAATAGGGCCTAGCAATGGCTATTTGCCATGGTGGTTACATGGAACCTCTACATTCAGAAGTACCCGGTCTCCGAACACCAGTGGAAAGGGGGCAACAGGAGGGCATCATCTGCATGCCGTACTTAAAGCTTCTGAGAAGCATCTGGCTGGCTACTGTTAGAAAGAGGATGGTGAGGTAGGTGTGCCTTCAGTCTGATGCAGCAGGGCTCTTAGCTGATTTAAGAAAAATATTCTGAATGCCTCTAGCTGGCTGCATTAATTGGTGGGGGAAAAACACCTCTGTAAGGAACAGCAGATTCAAGAGCTGCTAGGATTCCACTTCCACAATAATTATGCTGTACAGGCTCAGATGAGTCAACCTGTCAGACTGACCAGATGGATTGAGAAGGCTGGAAAGGCAAGGGAGGTCACCTCCTTCAGCTCATCCTCCGGCCATCACCCCTACTCCTCCCCAGCATCAGATTACAGGCTCTAGTCTGTGCCCTCCCTCTCTAGCCAAGTCCCAGATCACCAGGAGATCCCTTCCACCCTTCCCTCCTGCCCTCCCTCCCAGGGAAACCTCGCCTCCAAGGCATCCTGCCAAAGGACTTGAAAACAGAAAAAAAAACTGCTTAGTGCAACATCCTGTTTCAATTGCACCAAGTTTCCTGCTGGATTTGGGACTCCTCATTGCATCAGTCTCTGCCTGCGTAGATTAACCGGCCTTTCCCCCATTACAGCGATGTGGTCTTTTCCTGCCTCCTAAAGAATCCCGCTTCTTCAGGAGCAGTGAGTATATGCTAGGAGAGAGCAACACACCACAAAAAGGAAGGAGGAGAGAAAAATGTGTTTGGGGAAAGAGAGGAAAACCACTCACTCCCCCCATATGATTTGTAGAATATGAAGGATCTGACTAAAGAATTTATATTCTAACCCTGGATTAAGGGAGAGATGATGGCATCTTTTTGACAAGGTGCTTGCAGCTATGCCTGTTAACAAACACCAATTTTGAACAACCGAAGGACATCTGGGGAAGAAACTGGTCACATCGCAGATACTGGGAGTAGCCAGATTCTGCAACAAGGATTTGAAGGAGAAATTTCACATTTGGGGGAAGGACACGGAATCTGAAATCGCCATGGACAATGGTTCCCTACAGACAAATGGTATGGGGGAATTGAGGAGCAAGTTCCGTTCAGGGGCACCCACAAAGATGAGAAAGAGGATCTGGTCTACCCAAAGTTGCAGTTAACATGTGGCAAGGCAAAATATGGCAATTCAGCCAGTGGGACAAACGCTCATGTGAACGCAACCTGCACACAGACACAAACACAAACTTGGACATTGTTTCCAAAACCATTTACTGCTATTGTGCTGATTTGCAAGCAACCCTCACCTTCCAGCCCTATGACTGGTAAAAAGTTTGGTATGGAGTCTTTACAGAACTACATCCCAAAGCACAGTGGCAAACCAAAGCAGAAAACAAGTAAGAAAGATACTAGCAGTGCAATCGTAGGTGTGCTTGCTCGGCAGGCATTTTCCACTGTGCTCAATGGTTATTCCCAGGCAAGTATGCATAGGACTGCAGCCCAAAAGACTGTCAGAGTTTGAAAGGAGGGGTTGTAGCTCCATGGTAGGGAATGTGCTTTGCATATAGAAAGTTCCAGCTTCAATCGCTAGGAGCATCTCCATGTAGGGCTGGGAAAACCTCCTGTCTGAAACCCTGGAGAGCTGCTGCCAGTCAGTGTTGGCAGCCTGAACTAGATGAAGCAAGATCCTGACCCAGCAAATGGCAGTTTCCTACATACCCATATAAAAGCATAGCACACTGAAAAAGCATAAAGCATCTCACGTTCTCCAATACAGCAAAAGGAGCCTTATCCCACGGCATTAGGAGATACTGAATGGGAGACGGATGCACTGAGTCAGAAGGTGACCAGGGAACCCTTATGCAGTACAGTACCTTAACACTGTACAATAAATAAGGGGAAAGCCCTGTTGGATTGTGACTTGCATCAAATCGTGTGCAGTAGTGTCAATTCGCTCCCCCACCCCCCTCAAAATATCTTACCAAAGGATTTGGAGAAGAAAAAGAACCACTAAGGCTCATCTTGAGTCCAGCACTCTGTACGTGCCCAGGTGCAAGAGAAAAAGAACGTTTGCGTAGCAGGGCAGCCTTAAGGGCCTCCCCCTCCTCCCAGCTGCCAATACAGACGACAGCAAACGGCGTCGAAGGGGGTTGCCCGGGTTCAGCCCCGGAAGGAAAAGGGTCCAGGCCGCTTCAAAGCAGCCCACGGAATCCAAGGGGACGTCGAAAGAGCACGTTCAGCGACGGGAGATGCCGTCTCTCCTGGGATGGAGACGGGGGGAACACGGCCAAGCAAGAGAGCGGATTGCGCCAGGGCGCAAATGCGGCCAGGCAGCGGGACGGCGGCAGGGGACTCCAGGCCGAGGACTCCCCTCCGGCGCCAGCGTCATCGTTACCGTTATCCTCGTCATCACCCCGGGGGGGGGGGAGAGAGAGAGAGCGCCCTACCTGGATTTCCCGCCGCCTCCGTAGCCTCTGCTGGAGTCGTCCTCGCTGCAGCTGCCGCCGCCCAGTGGAGTCAAGCAGAGGCGCCCGCGGCGGCGATCGTCGTCTTCCTCATCTTCCTCCTCCTCGTCGTCGTCGTCGTCTTCCTCGTCGTCTGGGGCAGCGGCCACTCGGATCTCCACCGGTCCGGCGCTCCCGCCCAGCGGCGCCAGCCCCTCCGGCCCCAGGGATGCAGCGGGCTCCTCCGGCTCAGCCATGCTGCCCGCGGCTGGTGCCCCTGCCAAGCGGTGCCAGAGCCGGCGGAGGTGCGCCGCGCCCGGGCCAGCTGCGAGCGGGCCCGCCTCTGCCGCGTCCGCCTCCCGCCACCGTTGCCGCAGCACTGAGCCAGCTGCTGGCGTCGGGGCGGCGCTTCCAGCGCCAGCCCCCGCCTCCTGCGCGCTGCGGGGGACAGCGAAGGGGCTGGGCCGCCTTGGGGGCGGCAGCAGAAGGGAAAGTCAGGCGCGGAGCCACACGCGCAGCGGGGAGGACATCCCTGGATGTAGCAGAAAAGCGCGGGGGCGCTGAAGGAAAGGTTCTAATGGAGGGAGGGGGCTCGTCTATCTTTCTTCTGACCGTCCCCCCCCCGTGGCTGGGGAGCGGACGCTGCGCACGTGCGGAAGCCCCCTCCAGCAACGACAACTTCCTACAACACACAAACGCCTCTGGCCAAAATTGTTTCCAGATTGGGAACCACTATTTAAAACTGTAC
The DNA here is from genome assembly GCA_029204185.1 of Lerista edwardsae. NCBI lineage: Eukaryota > Metazoa > Chordata > Lepidosauria > Squamata > Scincidae > Lerista > Lerista edwardsae. The sequence goes on along the minus strand of JAJKFI010000020.1, from coordinate 10,552,588 downwards.
AATGGTCTTGAGTACATTGGCAGGACGGTGTTCTATAAATGTGCTAAATGAATCCTATATGTTACCTCTGGGTTTCGGAGGTATCTGCCCTCTGAAAGCCAGATGCAAGGGAGTGACAACAGGATACGGGTCTCTGGTTGGCTTTAGAGCTCCCTAAAGGACCTAGTGAGATATAGGAAGCTAGACCTTGATGGGCCCTTGGCCTGATCCAGCAGGGCTTATTTTATTACTGAACAGTAGCCCTCTACTCCGGTGAGGTGGGGAGTGAAACCCTGCATTTGGGAAAGGTTGCACTGAGACCAAAACTGACCTTTGTGCCTGATATTGAAGGATCCCTTACTGAAAGGGATCTTGCAATGCATTGCATCCCCCACTCTTCCGTGCATTAACAGCACTAAGGCTGCAATCCTATCCAACCTAGAGTAAGCCCAGGACTATAATGAGACTTACTTCTGAGTAGATATTCCTAGCATTGGGCTCTAAATTGTCACATTGCAAGTCTGCTAGGAAGTAAGGTTGCAATCCCACCCACACTTATACTGGGACTAAAACTGCCATCCTATCTGGGAGTAAGTGCCCTTGACTACAATGTAATGGGACTAACTTCTGAGTAGTCATGCATAGCATATGATTGGGCTGTTCTTCCCATTGAACTTAGTGGACATGCATAGGATTGCCCCCTAAGTCCCACTGAGTTTAACTGGATTTATTTCCTGGGATCAGGGCCTCTGAGAGGAATTTATCAAGGGGTACAAAGTTTATTTTGGTCCTCTTCCCAAAGAGGGGGCACAATGGGGGCAAAGCACTGCAATGGGGACAAAGCATGGAGGCCATGTCTACCAGGTTTCCTGATGCAGAGCTGAGGTCTACTTTCCTGCTTGACATCAGCAGCTAGATGTCTAGATGTTTGTGTTTTTTTTACCAAAAACCCAAACACACTCCTCAGTCTCTCTAAAATCTTTTCAATATAGAAAAACATTGCAGAAAATTAGCACCATTGTATCTAGGCTCACAATAGAGCAGGAAGCATCCTGTGTACTGTGGTCCTGCAGCTGTGTCCCTGAGCTCCTATACCAGTGATGGCGAACCTATGACACACATGCAGTGGTGTCATTCAAATGATTTAGGAACAGGAACTCACTTTTGATTGGCACTTGTTGGGAACCCGGAACCAGCCACGGAGCCCATTAGGATCCGGAACGCCCGTTCTGGTCTGTTCCTCCTGAATGACATCACTGCACGAATGTCAAAAGTGGAACGCCACAATGTTTGGGGTGACACACCAGTGTTCACCAACACCTGACAAAAAATTGAGTTTATTTTACTTATTTTTTACATTTTGCAATTATTTGATGTTTCTTTATAGACTGCATAGCACCACACATGATTGTACATCACGGTTGGTTTGCCATCACTGTCCTATACACTCCTTCAAGTGGATCCACAAGCCATAGGGCTACTGTAGCAGGCCAGTTTCCTCCCTGAATTGTCATTGTGTTAATGTATGTATTCATGTATGTGCCACGTATGCACTCCTGGGCTTGGAGCATAGTGCCCCCAGCATCCACTTGGGCAGTGAATCAGGGTGAGTCCAGAAAATGTAAGATCCCAGGAAATTTCTGGGTCCCCTCCTTTGGCTCCTGGACCCCCTTTTTGACCCTGGGCCCGGGTACAAATTACCCCCTTCTCATGGGCCCTGCCTGGGATGTGCACTATATAGGATTGCAAGGCAACCTAAATAGACTCTTATGCATCTCTTTGGAAGTAAGTTTAGCTGAGCATAGTACAGTTTACATCCAAGCAAGCACCAGATGCCTCAGGGAACACACAAGACAACTAGATATGTGCATCTCGTTGCCACTCCCCTGCATCTGGCACTCCGAGGTAGCCTCACTCTAAAGTAAGGAGGTTGCACTAACCATCATGGCCTGTAGCCTGTGATGGACTTTTCCTCCAGAAATCTGTCCAGTCCCCTTTTAAACACATCTAGGCCAGATACCATCACCACCTCCTGTGGCAAGGAGTTCCACAGATTAATTACCCAGCTTAATTAATTAAGCAGAAGATTGTTCTGCTTTGGGCTCCCAGCCTAGAAAAGCAGCGTTATTCCTGCGTGCATCTCAGTGAGCTGGACTCCTACGTCTTATTTACTCTCCCATCAGCGAGCTACAACGTTAGCGTAGGGCAAACGGAGCAGATCTTCATAGAGATAGAAAAAGAGACGCGCGGCATACAACCGCTACTTCCGGCTGTCCTACGAATGCAGCCGTGTGCGTGGCAGAACGCAGAACTGAGAACCTCTGATTGTCTACTACGCGAGCCTCTGATTGTCCCGCTGTATTTCTTCACCATTCCTTCCCCCGCCCACACCGTTCACTGTGGAACCAAAGTTACTTTGTTATTCGTGGCGGCGGTGGTGGGGGCGACCCGGCAACAGAGGCGGGCAGCAGAGCCTAGCTCCGCCTCGTCGCCGTCGACCATTCAATCACCTAAGAAAGGTGGTCGAACGAAGGCAGAAGCTTAACCGAATTGGCCGGTTGGGTGGTACCCGGAAGTGACAGTTGCCATGGTGACCGCCCAGCGGTTTCCGGTTTAGAGTGGGAGGCTGGCTCCCGCTGCTGCTACCGCTGCCGCCGTTGTCGCTGCTGGAGCCCGTTGCCATGGTGCCCAGCAAATGCCGGCCCGCCGCGGGGAACAGGCCGGGCCCGGGCGTCTCGGTAAGGGGGCGGTGGTGAGGGCAGCAGTCGCCTGGGACAGGTGTGGGGCTCTGCAGGGACCCCCGTTTCTGTCTTTTCCTACCTCTTTGTTGTGAAGCGCGCTCCCTCCCTCCCCGTGTTATTGTTGGCTGTGGCTGTTGCTTTGTTTCCCCTGCCTAACGTTTTATGTGTCTAATTTTTTTTTATTTGCATTAGTTTTCACGTGTCTTTTTGGTATTTTATGACGTCACACCATCTCTCTCGTCTTTATTTATAACCCGCCTTTCCCTGGAGGTGGTCAAGGCGGCTTACAACAGTCCCCCCCCCTCCCCCCAAATATGTTAAATTTTCTACCAATGGTGCACTGGCTATTGCATTTCTACCAATGTTGCTCTAATGCAGCATTGGTAGAAAATATTCATACCTACATCTTTCCAATAGATTTTCAAGGTTTATTGAGTCATCAGTAAGACGATTAAAAAAAATGCACAGTCCAAAATAGTGTTTATGTATTACTTTTATTTTTGAATAAATATAGAAAATATTTTTATGAATATAAAAAAAGGTACCCCAAAACATTGGTAAAGCGATTGTATAGCTGACAGTGCTATCCTAGGCATGTCTGCTTAGGAACAATTCCATTGTGTGCAATGGAATTTGTGGTACTTCTAGCAAGTATATGTGGCCTAATGGTGTAGTCCATTGGTTTTCAAATTGTGGATCTGTTGCCCACCCAGTTTTTGGTGGTTCATGAAACTGTGCATCAAGCCTAATGCATAAGCTATGTGCATTAAGCCTAAACAACCAGCTACTTGGGGGGAGAACTACTGCCCAATTGCCATTATAATAACCAAAGCTTGAGTTGCTAAAAGGTTAGAGACCCACTGGTGTAGTCATCTGCATGTTAACTCAGAAATATGCCTCACTATAGTCAGTAGGAGGAATGTTCTTGTAACTATTTTCGCTTACCTAAACAGTAAGCTCAATAGACCTTGCTGGGACTTCTAAGAAGATGTGCATCAAATTGTGCTGTAAGGATGACATTTTGTGTTACCTGGGAGTAAGCCCCATTAATTATGATGAGATGTATGTCTGAGTACATGTGTGTAGGATTGGACTGGACTTTGTATATGGGCCACTTGGACCTGCGCCTGCTATATAGCAGGCGCAGATCTGAGTTCTACTTGTCGCCGGAATTAGGGCTGCACAGGCCGTGGATGGGTGTTTGGATGTGGCCTAACAACCGCATTAATGCTCCACCCTCCTCCCTGGCCTGGACCACCTCCCAGACTGCTGCCCTCCTGTCCAGTTCCTCCATCCTGCCTTCCCCTGCCCAGAATGGCCCCTGCACCAGCTGAACTCAGCTGGCGCAGGAGCGGCGCACCAGCAGCTCCTGTTGGTGCCGTGGGGCTGACATTGCTGTCTGTGTCAGCCACTCGGTAGCAGTGCTGGCACAAAAGTGCCTAATGGCAGTTTTGTGACAGTGCAGGGCCAACTCAAGCTGTAATAAATTGATAAAATTGGAAATAAATTGATAAAGTTAGTTCTTGTGAACATTTAGTCATCATGTTTGTTCAGTTAGGTGGAATTTTATGTGTGGGCAAATATTTTTAATTTTTTTTCTTTTAATCTTTCAATTTTCAGGAGTTATTAATCTCCACTTTCAATTTGCAGGGTAACAATTATGGACTTCACCTAGTTCTCCACTCTGCAACAGTGGCAGAAAGAAACAAATCTGTGAGATCTGAATTTTTATTATTGATAGATATACTGAGAATTCAGACATACCAAACTATACAGCTGTGTCCTGTGTCTGATGTTTATGATGTCTTACATTGTTTGTACAACATTTTCTATGAAATTTGCCACTTTTTTTGGTTAAGTTTACCACAATGAGAATTTGCATGATTGTGTTATGGACAATGTATTTTTTTATCTGTTAAGCCTGTTTACTCATTTGTAAAAATAAATAAAGCTATACTTAACAGATAACCAGTAAAAGCGTTTAATCCTATTTTGTAAATAATGCACTTTGGCAGAGACTTTGAAACTCGATTGCAGCAGCTGGACCTTCCCTTTCCTATGAATCCATAAGTAGATTTAAAAATCTCAGCATTGCAACAGGATTTTTACCATCTGTTGGTTTCACCATTAGGATCAGTAATGTACAATATTGCCAGTCAGCTGGCATGTGCAGATGATCGGACAACCCTTCTGCTATGTATCTTGTTTGAGTATATTTTTAAGCATCAAAAATAATTTGACTTTGAGTCACCTTTAGCATTTCTGAAAATGGAGGAGTAATTGAGAAAATGTTCTTATAATTAACACAAATTATTACTGTAATTCAAATTTGTAGCAAACAGCAGTTTTGCATTTGATTTTAGATATGTATTGTACTCCACGCAGAGCTGGTTTCAAAAGTTCACTAAACTCCATATATACAGGGGTTTTTGGATACTATTTTTGACTGTGCATATGATGCAGGATGTATCTGTGTACATACATATGTATGAAAGTAGATCCTGAGTTGCACGTTATGGTCTGGTACAGATGTAATGCCAAACCATAGATTAGCACTGCAATATCAAGTCTTGGCAAACTGTGGGCTTATGTATTCCCCCACCTGCTCCTCCTCTTCATGAGAGGAGGAAATGGAAAACTTTCAGTTTTGAACAAACCAGTTTTATTCAAACTTGGGGATCCGGCTTGTTTTAATTATAATTAGTGAAAACAAACTAGAATATCAAGCCCAAGGCGGGCAGGGGAATCTGTGAGCCTGCAGTTCACAAAGTGCAGCTCACAAATTGAGAGCCCAGTTCTGTCCGATTTTCTAGCACTTATGCAGCTGTGCCAACAGGACATGCGCTGTGTACTGTGGTGGTGGGTCAATCACGGAGGCCCCCTCGAGGGAAGGAAATGCACCTGGTACCTGCATTGGTGCTGGAAAGTTGAATATAATTGGGCCCTCATTCTCATAGTGCTAAACTAGGCTAGTGTTTTATGTGTTACGAGGGACAAATGTACCCAATAGCTCTTCTAATCATATGTAATTTCCAGGCTAGTGTTTGAGCTGGATGTCAATTATCAGGATGATGTACTTTGGATAATTCAGCTGCTTGTATTATTTCCAAACAATACACAAACATGAACTTGCTACTTTGGGGGCTTAAATCTACAAAGTATTGCATTATTATATGAGCTGTGAACTTATTGACATCCATTCCACTATTTATCCAAGTTCCAACATACTTTTTTTTTTTTTGCATGCTAGAGTTACCTAAAATAAGCATTTGCAACATGAGTACAATTCATTGCACTTCATCTTCCTTTTTGGTCCCTTTCATTCCCCTTTCTCTCCTTCAACAACTTTCAGTCTAACAATTGTTACCAAGCATATTCATATAGCCTGTGACAAAAGCAATCTACAGCAATCAGAGAGCAGAAATAAAAAAGCAGTTGAGTCTTTTATCTATGTTTAGCACCTGTCCTTCCCACTTCGGTATAACAATGTGTTCTTATTCCCTTCACCAATTCCAATACATACTGTCTATTTATCTCTCAAAGCCTTTCTTGTATTTCCTCTCTGCCTAATTATTCTCATGTGCTCCTTCATTACATGTGGCTTATATTCTTTCCCTGGTATTTCCAGCATGCATGCTTTATAAAGTTCAATCTCTTGTCTTCAAGTCTTTTAAGTACTTTATACTTTCAAAACGTGTGGGTTAAATCCATTTATTTTGTTAGCTTACTTGTCTTTTAAGGATACTATTTTGTTTTTTCTTTAACATTTTGTGTTGCAGCTTGAGTACAGGATACAGAAAGAACAACCATATCTTCACAACAGGCTTTTACAACATGATCTTGAAAAGAACTATTCTGGGAAACTGGGTAATGTTGGGAGACTCTTTTTATAAAATGATGCATGCTGTCTATGAAAGGAATAGACTTAAGTTACAGCGGGAATGAATTTCTTTTTGCGTAATAGTTTTTGGGGATGGCCCAAGATCTCCTGGTACACAAGGCAGTGTGCCAAATACCACCCCTATCTTGTGTGTTACCTTGCTGGTCACATGCCACCTTTTCACTCACCTGGGATGACCATTCCCTGACTTAGAAAAGGAAGAGGGGAATAGAATGGAAGCAGGCATGTGCCAAAGAGGAGAGTAGTGGGCTAGAGTATCTCTGACAGTCCAGCCTACTAGGTCTTCTCTTCTTTACATGTTCTCTTCTGCTCTGTTCCCCTGTTTTCAGGTCTAGGGAGCAGGAGGAGGAGTGGAAATGGGTAATAGAATACCCTGGCAGTTCATCCCAGAGGGGACCGCCTCAGACGGTCTCATGGATGGGATAGCCCCAATAGTTTTGTGCTCAATCTTGAAATAGACAACATAGCTAGCTTTAGAAGAAAAGTCGATTAGTTTTAGGATGACCAGATAAGGTTGCTGCAGGACGTGCCAGCGTACCTGCTGCAATCACATAAGTATGACTGGCAGAGCTACTTCTTTAAACAGCCATTGAGATATATTGGGAAGCCTTAGTCCTTTAAGGATTCCTAAATATTTGTGAAGGGGTACTTTCAGGCAAGGCACATAATTGCAGAAAATCTTAGTTGATTAATCTAATGAGTTTGAATCAGTTAATTGATTGAATCTGCACACGGTTTCAACCATTTTGAAAGAAAAAGGTGTACGCTGTTCTTTTTTGGATGATACACAAATATGTATCACAGCACGCAATATTAGAAACATTCCCTTAAGTGTGAAAGTGAAGGGGGAAAGTGAAGCAAGCTTGTAAGATAATGTATGCTATCTATCACTTATGAGACACAACCACATTAAAACAAATAACATTTCCTTCTAGAGCAGATGATTTGGTCTCTGTTCTCATCTTTTTCTTGAAGCTTTTGGCTTCATGCTATAGTTCTCTCTTTAGCTACAACAAAGATTAAGTATGTATAACTTCTATTTCCCCTGTTGAAATTTAGATTTTTGGCTCCTTGGAGCAGGATCTATTGTTTCTGTTGCCCTGTAAAGCATCATGCATGTGAAGTTGTCTTTATTGATGAAAGTAGTAGGTGAATTCCAGTGTGGTGTAGTTGCAAGAATGTCAGGCTAGGAGTGGAAGATCTAGGTTCACATTCCCACTTATCCAGGAAACCTGGGCAAAAACGTTTTTTAGAGCGCAATCCTAACCAACTTCCCAGCACCTGGATAAAGGCAACATAGATTTGAGGTAATTTCCTTACCTTGAGGAGGCCACCAGCAGCACATGCCTCATTGGCACAGTTATGCCAGTGCTGGAAAGTTGGTTAGGATTGTGCCCTCAGCCTCATTCAGCTCACAAGGTTACAGATAAAATGATGGTTGGAAGAACTGCATTTCATCTAACTCCTTGGAGGAAGGGTGGCATAAAAAGGAGGTAATTAAGGAAATAATGTTTGCACAGAAATGCATTTAAATGTTTAGAAGAAAATTCTAGAAAGCCTGATAGTTTGTGATTAATGAAATTGCTTGTTTACAGACACATCTGACAGCTTAGTTTTGTCTGCACTGGTATCTGGTTCTGTCATAATCCATTTTTTTCCCCATTCTCAAGCAGATGGAAGATTAAGTCCTTTAGCACGCAGTAAAAAGGCGTATGTCCCTGCGTCGTCACAGTTTACAGATATTCCTGGTCTGGATATGAAACATGGCTCTGGCACCCTGTCAGCATTTGGTGATTGCTCTTTTCCTAACCCTTCAAAATACAGAACTCAACCGGGCAGCCATCATGCTGCCCCAAATATTTCAGGTAACTAACATCAAGATTGCAAAAGCAATCATTCTAACATTTGCTATCAAATGGTACCTCTAATCCAAAAGCTACAGACAACTGCTCTCATATAATAGCAGATCTTGCTTGCTTCTACAGTTAGGTAGCAAGATAATAAAAATCTTTTGTTAGATTTTAATAATACTATAAAAAAGCTGTACCCAAGGTCCCAGATATTCCATCTGCCTTCATCCTTCCTTTTCCTTTTTCCTTCCTTATTCCCTCCCATGCTCCTTTATTATTTATTTCTCTTCCCTTGCCCCTTCATTTAATTCTCACCACAAACCCGTCACCCAGGGCCCAATCCTATCTAACTTTCTGGTGCCGACGCAGCTGCAGTGCAGCCCTGAGCTAAGTGAACAAATGTTCCCTTACCTTGAGGAGGCCTCCATGACTGTCTCCCCACCACAAAATACAGCGCACACCCCATTGGGAAGGCTATGCTTGGGCTGGAAAATTGGATAGGATTTGGCCCCCAGTGAACTTAATTGGGTATGACCTTTCCAGCATAACTCTGAGCTCTCTTTCCTGATTGGCTGCACTCAATTTGAATCAGCAGGTGTGTGAAGTTAAATGTTTGTTTTGGATCCAGTGTTCATCACCTGCATATTCATTGCAAGCACTTCTGGAAAACATGTCTAGAATTGGTTTGAGACATCCCAGCCCTGAGTCACAGCCCCACCCAAATGGCGCATTGGACTGACACGTGTAATCTGCGCTGTTACAAACATGCCGTAAGGTACATTTGCATCAGCGCAGCGGGCACAGGGCCGATGCAGGCAGCGTGGGGCCATTTCTGGGCAGGGGAAAGGCAGAAGGGAGGGCAGAACAGGGCAGAGGGAGTGTGTTCTGGTGGGCAGGGTAGCCTGGGGTGGGGAACTGGGATCAGACAGTTATGCCGATCTAAACCCCTGTCCCTGGGCCATGGTGAGCTGCAGCTGCTTCCTAATGTCGTCTCCTGCACAAGGCACTTGCATTGATAGAGCCAAATAGGCATGTGTATTGTCTGGTAGACAAATCAGTAAAATGATTGCATATATGAAATATTTTTCTGATATTTTTGAAAATGATTTTTCTATTAGAAGTCAGTTATGGGAACGCTTCCTTTCCCATGGTGCATCGTAGTACAGAAGAGAAAGTACTGCATTCTGACAGAGTGACGCTTGAAAGGTAAGGCCCTCGTTGCATTCAGGTTAGGCTACTGTTAAGTTCTTTGTGTGGGGCTGCCTTTGAAGTTGGTTCAGAAGCCTCCATTGGTGCAGAATGCCTCCACCAGGGTGCTTGCAGGAGCTGGCCATATGGGACGTGTAACACTGATTTTTGCAGGAGCTGCACTGGCTGCCTGTTCGCTTGTGCATTGAGTTCAAAATGCTGGCCTTGGCTTTAAGCTCTGAATGCTCTGGAATTGAGAGTATCCCAGTGCAGTGACCACCTCCTCAACCCTTTGCCCAGCCCTTAAAACCAGCTGCTGAGGCTCTGTTCCTTGGCCGGTCTTTAGCGATGATATGGCTGGTGGATACCGGGGTCCAGGTTTGTTTGTTTTTAGTAATGATACTGAGGGAGCAATCCTAATCTGGAGTTAGGCCAGCACAAGTCCCTTGTGCCAGGCCAGGAGTGCCACAGATGTGCTGTAATGCAAGGTAGCACCACTTTTGGAGTCAGACAGGCCAGTAAATGGACTAGGGTTCCAGGTTAGGATTACACCCTGAGGCTGAAAATTCCTCCATGGGGAAGTTTTGTTAACTCCCATCTTCACCTTTTTAAAAAGATATATTCAATGCTTAGTTGTTAATAGATAAAACTTTATTACAGTCAAAAGACGAGCCGAAAAATAAAACATTAAAAAAATACAGTTGTTGGATTTGGCTTTTTAAATGTATTTTCATCATCTTATTGTTGATTGTATCTGCTGCTTTTTAATGTGTTACCATGCTATGAGATTTTTAGATGGTTTTGTGTTGTAAGCCATTTTGTGATCATGTCAAGAAAGGCAGGATATCAATCCATATTGAATAATAAAAATGGGTGTGTAATGTTGTTTGTGACACAGTCCTACATGTATTTATTTAGAAGCAAGTCCCACAATGATCCTTACTCATCGGTGGGTCTTTATACGTTTGTAGCCTTCATCTGTTCAGGAAGATTGTGGGCACTTGAGTCTTAATGGTGAATTTTAATACACTTGAGTCTTTTGGTGAATTTTAATACATCTAAATTAAACTTGTTGGAAGAGTGTGGATATAATTCACTTTCATTTTCAAGTATTTTAAAAGGAAGGTGAAGTGCTGTTGAATTGTGCCTTATTAAGCAATCACTCAGATGAGCATAAAGGACGTGATGGTGGCAGAATCAAAATGGTATGTGGTGGAGTCATAGGTGCTTATGTAACTAACACCAAATCAGATCATATATTATCCACTTTGATAACATCTGTCCAAGGTCTCAGGCAGGCTTTCAGGGATCCTTTTTGATATTGTGTCCTGAATAAATTGTCCTTCTTTACAAACCATATTTGTTGTCATCACAAATGTTTATGGTAGGGTGTGTGACAGTATTTATTATAGCCTACTCTTGTGTGAAACCTTGTATAAGGTAGTTTGCATGTGCCTGTGAGGGAGTTGATCTTATCACCTATGTTTAGTCCAGTAAGTAGCTACTTAAATTTTTTTCTTTATCACTTCTTTTTTAGACAAAAGCTGACAGTTTGTCCGATTATTGATGGAGAAGAAAATCTTCGCTTGCTAAGCTTGCAGCATAACTCCATAACTTGGATTCAGAATATTTCCAATTTGCGTCATCTTATTTACCTAGATTTGTCTGATAATCAGATAGAGGAAATAAGTGGTCTTTCTACACTGAGATCTCTCCGGGTCCTTTTGTTGGGAAATAACAGGTAGAAATGGGCTGACATATCTCAAAAGGGTATTTTTAAAATGGGATTCTTTGCAGAAGGTATATCTTTAGTGCTTAGCCATATAAGTCCCCTGTATTTGGATTACTGAATGCAACAGAATTTACTTGAGGTGCCATGCCATCCTGGTAATCATGACTTGCCAATATTGTGTATCTGTTTGTGAAGTCAAATACAGTTTTGGATAATCATTTAAATTGCCTGCTGTGCCCACAGCAAGAAGAATGGCATATCAAATAAAGGTATAGACATATGGATTTGCAAAAAGTGTAGCAGTTTTGCCAGCTTGCTCCCCCATCAGATAGATCTCACCAAGACTTGCTTGCAGACATGTGAATGCGGGCTGTAGAATTTGGTCCAGTTCAGATTTTGAATTATATGATAGTGAACAAGTTGTGATGATGTGCTCTTTTTTTTTTTTTTAAACATGCAAGGGGAGGAGACTGCAAACTTCTATTTTCAGTTTTGAATATACCCATTCTGTATTTGTGTTCATTTCCACGTTTGTTACGGTAATTTTAGTGAGACTAAACAACAGCTTCCAGAGTTTGAATGTAACAGGAAACTGTTTTTGCTTTTCTTAAAAAAAAAGTTCATACAATAGTTTACACAGCAAAATAAATGAAAAGATTATTCTGTGCTGCAAAGGTGCTCAGAATCTTTAAAAAGTTACAAGGGCGACACCAGCAAACAACCATGGGAAAGGCATTTTGTTGGATTAAATATGGACAGTGGCTGGCTCCATTCTAAACATTTAAAAACTGCCACTTAAAAGGGACCTCTCAGTCGAATTAGCAGGTGTATTAGTTTTGGATACACTGGATGGGGGTTGTTCTGGTTTTCTCTGCCTTCAACATTTTGACTTTCCCATTTACTTTTAATGGCAGGGGTAGATCAGTGTTTGAGTTTTGTTGTCTGTGTGGAAGTTTCTCTGCCTTCAAGTAGGGGAGTTGTAAATGGAGGTTTATGATGCACTGGAACTCCCTTGGAATTCTGGATTGGATTCTCTGTTGTGCTTAATAAAAACTGTTAATGGAATAAAATTCTGGTGGGAGTAAAAAGAAAAAAAACTTCTTATGTTAAAACACTTCAATGCTTGAATCTTTCAGGATAAAGAGAATATCAAATCTGGAAAACCTTGAAAACCTTGATGTTTTGGATCTTCATGGGAATCAGGTATTCTTTGCCAAATTGTTCTGCAAAAGTGCCATGGGAAGCAGGTTGTTCATTTTTCACATCATGGGCTGCTGCTGTGCATCCTCCCTTCATTTTGGTGGGGCTCACCCGATTTTTGCTTATCCAGTGAATATACCATATATTTTTTTGGAGCTGTAAGATAACTAGGAGCCCAATCCTGAGCTCTGTTGTGCTGGCAGTACTTGCGTACTGCTGTTACTGGCTGTTGCAAACCTGTAAAGCATGGTCATGGCATAGTGAGGAGGGAGTGCCAGTGCTGGGCATACCAGTGGTATGTTTGGCCATCTATCTCCTACCTGGTGCTGCCAGGAACTGAGGTTTGGGCCTTCTGTGTGGAAAGCTCTACTACTGGGCCAAGGCACTTTCCAATTCACATCCCTGGCTGCAGGCACCCAGTGATATATTAACATACCTGGGGGGGGGGGGGGGGGGGGCTTGGGGGGGGTTGGGGAAGTCTACAGCCCCCTCCACAGATCTCCCTGAAGCAAAGACAAGTCCCTTCTTACACTCAAAAGTGCACTTCAGTTTCCCCTCCCGAAGCCCCCCCCCCAATCCACCAAGTATGTTAAAATGTCACTGTGTGCCACAGTGCCATGATCACTGTGGCACACCCAAAACTGGACCACTCCCCTTAAGGGTAGCCTTTTGGTCATGATCAACAGTGCAACCCTAGGCATGTCTACACTGAAGTTTCATTCATTTATCATTGATTGCGGTCGAGGACCAGAAAACCACCAGCAAAACAAAACATAGATATATTAAAACGAACATCCAATACATCAAGAGAATAGCAAGTGACTACAACCTAAAATAATAACTACATCAAATCTCACTAATAATAAAACTAGGGAAACAGGGAATTTAAAACTAAATCACAGAATTATCATACGCGTATAAGGAAAACTACTGCGAGATATATAAAAAGCATATGGGCTTAGTATTCCTTTTCTTGAGCCACCAAGGCTTTACGGATTTTGCCTGCAGCCACAAGAAAACTGGCGCATTGCTTTGTTACCTGTTTGTTGCTCCCTAGTAATAGCATTTTGGTCATATCCCTCACTTCTACTCTCATCATATTCTTAACAAGCGGGAAAATGAATTTTTCTCCAATTCCTAAATAAAATGAACAGCGCAAGAGGACGTGTTCTGAGGATTCTATCTCCCCCGATCCACAGGGGCAAAGTCTTTCATTAAAAGGAATTCTCCTAAACTTTCCCTCAAGCACAGCTGAGGGAAGGTACCCCCATCTCGCCAGAAAGAATGAAGTAAATACAATTGATTTCAATGAGGCTTAATTCCAAGTAGGTTTGTTTGCACTTTCTTTGGCGTAAACCTCATTGAACACATGGAACTTACTGCTGAGTAGTACTGCACTGTGTAATTCACATTGAAATTAACTACTAATGGCTAATTGTCCCACTGATTTTTCAGTAGTTCTTCATGACTATCTTAAGATATAAACCAATTCTTGGGGTGGGAAGAGGGGATGGACCTCAGTAGTTAAAATATTCATGCTGATGCATTGTTACATTTTTCTTCACAGATTGGTAGCATGGAAAATCTCAATCATTTAACTGACCTCAGAGTCTTAAATCTTTCTCGAAATTGCTTAACATGCGTTGAAAATCTAAATGGACTGGATTCATTGGCAGAACTTAATCTTCGATACAATCAGATTGCATCAGTGGTAAGTGATTGAACTGAATCTGTTTGCTTTGGTTCTGCTAAAAATGCTGTTGTGATTGATTTGAGTAATTTTGCCACAGGAATTTCAAATGTATTTTCAGCTTGTTATATATCTTGGCAGTATTTAGCATAATTTTGACAAGTTCATGATAATTTGAACTATGGGAGCATATTGGGTCAAGTCTAAAGGTTCTCTTTTGCTTACCAAAGGGCTGTTTTACACTGTAGAATAGATTGCGTATGAAAAGTGAAGCTAAATTTGGTTCATTGGATTTTTAGTGTTTTTATGAATTAATGTGGTGGTGTTCTGAGTTCCTGTGTGCACTAAAAAGTGGAGATGGGATATGCAAGAACTTAAAGAATAAGATTGTTCTGTTTTTTTTTACAAGGCCTTGTAAAAAGTTGTGCAAGTAGGAGCATGAGAGCTGCTGTAGAGCTGCCTTGTTGTAGTACTGTGCAAACCTCTGGGCAAGTATTTGTGAAGCACTGCTAGCAGCAAGTTTCTTTCCACTCACATTTTTTTAGGTCCTACCCATGATATACTGTATAGAAATGCTCTGAGTGAATTTTTTTTGTTATATCTCTTGCAGACATTGGCTGAAAATGTTTCAGAGGGGCAGGCAGAAGGGTATCTGGCTGCTAGTGGCTAAGTTGCTCTGATTGTTGTTCGGGCATGAAGGGGGGAGAGAGAATAAGGTCTAAGGAAAAGAGAGGATTGAGAAGTCAGTAGGCTAAGGGAAGGAGAGGATCCTAAGAAAGGATGGATGAGTGACTGTTTCAGAGGAATGAGAAGACCTGAACACGAGTCTGACTTTAGGAGACAGAGTGAGGTGAGGGGGGGTAGGAGAGAGATTGCTAGCAGTTGCAGAAGTGAGGTGGGCATACATGTATAGATTTAAAAAATAATCAGGTCTTTTGACTGGAGGCAACTGATGCTATAGCTGAGAACCACATATAATCAGCTATGAAAACTGCGACAATCTGCAGGTTTTTGCAAAATAGATTCTTCTGTTTTTTAAGACAAATTGCTGTTTAGACGTTGCAGCTTGACTTCATGTCTACCGAGGTGGCATACAAAATTAAAAAGTAAACAATAAAATGCAATAATAAAAGTAATAGTGGGAAAAAAGAAAGCAAAAAAGTGGAATGAAACATAAAGATCTTCACATTCCATTAGAATACTAACAGGAAGGGGACAGCTCTCAATTTAAAAGGGATGGAGTTCCATAATTGCCACACCATCACAGAGAAGTCCCTAAATAATTAGAAGAGTTGCAGAAGTGTATAAATTACTGTCAATACACTGTCTTGGGGGGCGGGTTCAAAGTGCAGTGTTATTTTGCTATATGGCTATATGGCCTGCTATATGGATCTGAATCTATATATAAGTCCAGGAGCAAGTTTAGGGAGCTCAGAAGTAAGTCTAAAAAGTCTGCATGGCAGAGTGAGTGGGGAAGGATTTTCCCAGTGAAAGGACTCCCTGGCTTCTGGCTATTTGGATGAAAAACACTGTGGATAGCCCTGTAATGTGCTCATCCATCTAGTTCCTGAGAGCCAAGAAAGACCCTTGACGCCCCGCATTTTGTTCCATTTGTGTTCACTAGAAAGTTTTCATAGATGGAACGGTCAGCCCATTTACTGGCTATTTGTATGTGGGCTGCAGCACAACGAAAAACGTACCTGTGATTTGTGAAACAGTGTATAATGTATCCATTGCTTTGAACTGACTTTTTATTCATGGGTTCCTCAAAGGTTATCAAAGCTGGTAACACTGTACTGATAACTGATAATCATGATGAATATTTTGGTCTTGGGGCACATGCCTGGTCTGCCTTTCTGATGGAGATAGCAGATTGTTAATCTGCTTGAAGAAAATAGGGAAATGTCAGCGTGCAGGACTGCTACTTAGACCTGTCGCTTTGAGTACCTCTATTGCCGGGTGGACAATTACATGCATGAGTTGGCACTTTGAGGCTTCGTAGAGCAGCATGGCTACAGAATCAGCTTTTTGTTTTGCGTACTGTCTGATTGCAGCACCCCTTTCCCTGCAGCTGAAACGCTGAGGCAGCACCTTTTGGCTCTTTTCCGGCAAGCCTGCTCAAAAGGAGGCCAGCGCCTGTCTTCTGCACATGCTCTGTCTCCCTGCTTAACACTCTTTCTGTTGCAAGCGGTGCAGCTTATTTCCCGAGGAGATCTCTGCACTGAAACACTCCCTTGTAACCTGCACCAGAGAGTGATGGAGCCGCGTGTTCGACAGCAGTCGATGCTGCAGCAAGGTTACAGTAAATAGCAGTAGGCATGTTCTTTCCTTTGGAAAAGCTGGGCCTTCAAAGCATGATCTCCTTCAGATGCTGAATTGGTATTTTCTCTTTCTCATTCTAGAAAGATGTGGATACTTTGCCAAGCCTCCAACGTCTGTTCCTCAGCTTTAACAATATATCTCGGTAAGCAGCAACTGGGGGCAGGGTGGGGATTTGATCTCAGTTTGCTTGCTCTCAGTGCCTCAAGTATTTTCCTTTTAGGCACCAGTTTAAAATATACGTATTTGGCAGATGGCTGTGTGTGTGGGGATGCCAAATTGGTCCAAAAACATTCAGTATATGGATTAAAAGAGCAACTATGAAACCAAAATGTATCCAATCCTTCAAAGCACAGAGCATTCTGTGGAAATGTGTCTCTTCTACTGAAAATATGACCTTGCTGATTCTAAGTAGAAAATACAGCTCTACATTTTGCAAATTGTGTTACTGGATTCAGTTTGTGAATCAGGATAATGCTTATGATAGAAATTGACCTGGTGGAGTTTACGTTTTACAGCTCATTGTATTTGCTGCAGACTGTGACATAAATGTTGTCAAACTGAGGTCTGTTTAATTGAAGTTACTGGCTTCCATCTGTCCGTCTATGAACATTGTTATTAGTGACCTAAGACTGCAGTCAGTTTAGAGCTGTGCTTCTTTTGAAGCAGGCCATGAAATCTGGGGGTAACTTATCTTTTCTGTGTAGAAGCTTATTTTCTTGGAAAAGGAAATCTATGCATGCCTTATTTATATTGTCTTGTTTTATTTCATAGTTATATAATATTGGCAGTTGCATATCTTTTAAAGGCTGTTTTAGAAAGCAGTGCATAGGTGGTTTTCAGTCATCATAAATGTTGCTATAATTTTCTGTGCTTAACTCTTTTGCTGAGAGGCAATTAAGGGTTGCAGCAGTGTCTCATTGCTGCAAATGCTGGCTGAAATCCTGCAATCAGCCATGGGGGAGGGGGCGGAAGAAGGGTCTTATAGATCTCAGTGGAATTTTACCATGTGTAATTGCTGCTGCTGTTTGTGTCTATTGTGCTTGTGTACTGCAGAAGTGGAATGGGGAAGTGATTTAATTGTAATCAGTGTTGAGGTGCTGGTTACAATAATGCAACTGAAATGTTGCGTGCAGGATACAGTTTAAATGATGAATGAATATATCCCACTTGCTGAGCAGGGGGCTGATGTTTTAATAGTATTGCAGTACCTTTAATTCCTAGCAATATTTGACAGTATGTTCTCCTGAAATATAGTGCTGACTACTCTGGTTTAACATCCCCACCCCCCGCCTTCTGGTCCTCTTTGGTGGTTTAGATTGTTTCTGTTTTGATGATACTTAAATACTAACCCAGTTGAGCTTGTTACTTTTCTGAATTAATGAGTTAAGATGTAGTCTCAAGAGCTGAAAGACCATAGCAGTTTTGCTTCTAGTCTGTTCTTTGGATCTTGCAGTCAGTCAAAAATGACTTTATGCTTCAATGCAACTGACATCATTCTTCTAGTGACCCATTTTCTCTCCCACAAAGATCTACCTGATGTGTGGTGGTGGTCTTTGGGCAGGAGACTGTTAAAAAAAATTATCTAGACTAGACCAGGGCGGAGCCAGGATGACCCCTCCCAGTGTCATTACCTTGTTTATGGTCTGTAAGTTGGAGGAAGACATTTTGGTGATGGGATGTTTTAAATAGATGTTGAGTGGCTTGCTCCATGTCCTCTGATAGCAGTAATTGTGCACCTTTCTGTTCCTGGGTGCCATTTCTTTTCCTCTATCTATAAAATGCCAATGTAAAAGTAATATCAATACTTTCTGTCCTCACTCTGAACTTGGCTTCATAATATCACGAGATTTGGTGATATGATGACATTGGAAGCCAAATCAGAGTGAGGGCAAGATGAACCTTGAATGAAGGGAAAAAGGAGTGCTTAATGTGCAAAGAAAAGAGCCTTTCCATACAGTGTCATGACTTTAAGAGCCTTGCTGGATCAGAGCAAATGCCCAGCTAGTCCAGTTTCCTGTGTCTCACAGTGGCCCACCAGATGCCTCAGGGAGCATACCATACAATATACCTGTATCCTATTGCCACTCCCTTGCATCTTGCATTCAGAGATAGCCTCCTTTGCATGACTTGTAACTTGTGATATATTTTTCATCCATAAATTTGTCCTATACCCTTTTAAGGGAATCTAGGCCAGACATCATCACCATACCCATAAGAACGTATTCAGATATAATAGCCTTGATTCAGCCAGTAAAGGGTATCCAGCTAGTCTCATGCCCTGAACAGGGTGCTGCATGACTGTTGTAGCTTCTCACCCTGAGTCTGCTGCTGGAATCTCGCCAGTCAAACTCATTTCATTCAGCGGACTGAATAGCATTTATGTTGCCTGCTGAGCCCTGGAAGTGATGTAATTGAGTAGGAAGTCATCTTGTTAAGCAGGTTGTGACCAAAAATAGGCACTTCTTTCTCTCTTAGGAAATCATTAGTGCTGCTGAGGTGCTTCCAGTTGGGGAAAAAGGAAAATACTGTTTTTCTTCTTTAAAATAGCCTATGGGAAGATCTAAAGTTCCTCAGGAAGTAGTGTTTGCAAGTGAAGACAAGGCAGGCATTTTTTAATACCCTCACCTGTCGCTTTTAAGGTCAAAAGTATTAGTTTACTTACGATTAATATTTTATGTATTAGTAATATTTAACAGAGGATCAAAGAAGATTTATATTTCTGCAGTTGAAAAAGTCCCAGGCTGCAGACTTCTAATGAGTTAAGTTTTGAGCATCCTCTATTTCTGTATCTGAAATTTTAATCAGCGTCATTGAAAAACTTTTCGGGCTATATTTCCAAGATACACAGTATTCTTTCCTAGTTGTATGTAATCCGATATCTTCTTTTTCTTCCACGCTTTCTGTTTGGGGAAGTCACATTCAAATACTGTAGCAATGTTTTGTTGCTTAGAAAATGGGATGTCTCCCCTACTTCTCAGCTAGATTGCCTGTTGCAAAAGTAAGTTCAAGCAAAATGGCACAAGTTGGTTAGCATCTGTGGTGGTAACTGATAAATCTGCTAGCATGCTCATTAATAATAGATGCAAAACATCATCATAACCATTGAAATTTTTTGTGTGTTTTCTGACACTAAGGGCGCAATCCTAGCTGGAGTTAGGCCGGCACAAGTCCATTGTGCTGGCCCAGGAGTGTTGCAAATGCACCGTAAAGCGTGTTTGGACTACTCTCAGGGAGGCTGGTGCGCACTGATGTGCACCAGCTTCGCTGACTCAGACAGTGGTGCAAACATGCTTTATGGCACGTTTGCAACATTCCTGGGCTGGCACAAGGGACTTGTGCCAGCCTAATACCAGGTTAGGATTCCACCCTAAGCCTCCACCTACCAAGAAAAAAGAATATTAAAAAAACAAAGCTTCCTCCACCATTGCAGTAATTTACCTGCCTATTGTTTGTTAGAAAGTGCAGAAAGCTCTGTGGCCAGTCATAAATCAAGCCGATATCTGCATTGTCAGCAGTGCATCAAGCACAGGTGCTTCTAGATTACTCACAGTTCTATGAGAAAATTTGGGTCTGCTGTATACGTTGGATCTTCAACACCAGAATGCCCAGCCCGTCTTGTCAATCTCACTTTTATGCTTTTGATAGCAAGTGAATTGACTAAGCTATTCTACAAAACATTTCTCATACGTTGCCTATATAGTTCTGTGGGAGCTGCCCCCCCCCCAATGTGGTTGGGATGGACATTGAGTATTGTGTGGATAAAACCCAGAGGGCAATGAAGCAATACTTCTAAACCAGGAACATTGACTTTTGATTGGCATGACCTCTTCTTGGCACTACAGTAAATATTTCATAGCTGATGGCCCAATCCTATCCAGCATAACAGCAATGGCTTCAAATGGTGACTGCTGCTGTATGTAAGCAGGCTGTAGGTCTCCTCAGAATAAGGATTTGTCCCCTTACACCAAATATAGCCTCAGCATGTTCAATGAGGCTTTTTGAGTCTGTGCCTCCTAAATTGAAGGCACAGACTTGAGAAGCCCCATGGTGGGCTTCTGAGCCTGATATCCTTTCTCCTCACCCTTACACCACTCAATGCTTACCTTTGCTGCACTGGCAGCTGGGGATCCAGCAGCAGCATTGACAGAGCAGCACAAGCCTATCAATCATGCCCCTTACTTGTGGCATGTTTATGGCACTTACGGTGTGTTTGCAACCTAGCACTAGCAGTAAGGCATCACAGGATCCCATGAAGTTAGGACATAGTCTGTACGAAGGCACTCCAGGTTAATTTGCTGGCTCAGGTCAAAGCCAAAGGAGAAGTGGGAGATGTTGTGAAATAGGAGTATTGGTTACATTTGATTGGATCTGACACTCAGGTCAGTTTTAGAGGTTGGGGTTTAGAAGAGTTGGTCTGTAGTAACACAGGTGTAGATTTGTATGGTACATGCAGGTTGCTTCACTGTGTGCCACATCGGGTGCAATAAGTAACTTGTGTCAGAAGGGGATCTGCATATAGAAAGTTTCTAGTTCCTGGTCTTGATAGGTGTGGACAGAAGCCTCACATTATTCATCTCCATTCAAACCAAAATAAATATCAAAGCCTGACCAACAATATGAAGAAATTTTAGCCTATTGTGGTCAAAATAATGCATTTTCTGAAATGGATAATAATAGTTCACAATAGCAGTGATTTGGAAGATGTGCTGTTCTGGATTCTGGTGCTTGTATGCTTGAAATCAATGACCATTTCCTTCCTTTTGCTTTCATTCAGTTTCAACGACATTCTGTGCCTTGCTGATTCCACCTCCCTTTCAGACATCACCCTAGATGGCAACCCGATAGCGCAGGAGACATGGTACAAGCATACTGTTCTCCACCATATGCTGCAGCTCCGACAGCTAGATATGAAGAAAATCACAGTAAGAAACCCTTTGGAGAGCAATTTGTAATTTTGCTTAACCAGATATAAATATTTGTACCTTGCCATCAAGATTTGTATTCTGATTGTTAAGGCTGTTTCATAGCATTTTCCAAGTACAAAATGCTTAACAGATTAACGGTGGCGGACCTGGGGGGAAAGGGCTACAAATGGCCTGGGCACTGGGCTGGGTGGACAGCGATGCTGCCCCCTCCCCGAGTAGGAGCACAAAGCCACTCCAGAAAGCAGTTTCTGCAGCGACTTCTAGCCATGGAAGCCACTTCCTGGAATGATCCAGCTCGGCTACAAAGGGTCACCCACCCCTCCGAGAAGGGATGGGAGGCGCTTCTTGGCCACGCCCGTCATTCTGGAAATTGGCTTTGTGCTCCTACTTGGTTGGGGGGGGAGGCAGCAGCCAGTTGGTACCATTTTGGCTGCTTTCTTCTGTGCCATTCATTCATTCATTCATTCATTCATTCATTCATTCATTCATTCAT
>JAJKFI010000020.1:10506171-10530557 GCA_029204185.1 Lerista edwardsae | reverse complement strand
CATTCATTCATTCATTCATTCATTCATTCATTCATTCATTCATTCATTCATTCATTCATTCATTCCAAAGATTTTTACCCAGCCTTTCCTCAGCTGGGGCAGATGCCCAAGTTGTACTTTTCCAGTTCTACTTTGTCCTTTTTGAGATGTGGACAAAACTGTACGCAATACTTCAGATGTGGCCTTCAGTGGCATTCCTTTAGGGGGGGCAAAACACTACGTTTTGCGGGAGCCTGAGGTCCTGTGTAACAGGGCCCTTCCCCTTCAGAGCCATTTGTGGCTTCAAGCTGTGATTGGCTCTGGAGGCAAGGGGAGAGGCCGTGTTACACAGGAACTTGGGCTCCTGCAAAACTTCACATTCCCCCCCTATAGAAACACCACTGGTGGCCTTACCATTGTTTTGTAGGAAGCATTATAATTTTGGCTGTTTTATTCTCAATCCCTTGCATATAGGGTAATTTTTTAATGCAGTATGAGAATTTTTCTAATCACATTTCATTTAATCAAGAGCAAAAGGAGGAATTGTGCTATTATATCTTTAGCAATGCCTCTGAATCAAGGCTTCTGTAGTCTGATCTGAGAAACTGGTGATAATGCTGATTTAAGTCAGGCTGTGTTGTCCACTAGAGGGCGCTACTAGCACAGCAGAACAGTCTATGCAATAACTACACATTTTCATGCAGATTCAGTTCAAAGCGTGCCCTTCACGGAGATGACAGGATACTCAATACTAAGTAAAGATGCACCCCCCCCAGTTGCTGTTTCTGATCATAGCAGCTGTGTGCTGCCTTGAGCTCAATTTGTATTATTACTGTTATGCACTCAGTGTGAGAACCAATGTAATGTAGTGGTTAGGTGGTGAACTTAGACTAAGGGCGCAATCCTAACTTGTGCTGGAGTGGGCAGGCTGGTATGCCTGCGCTGTATCCAGCACAAGTTGGAAGCTGCCTGGAGCCTCCCTGGGGCAACCTTACCGCGCGGTAGGCACCAGCCGCCCCGATAAACTACTAAGATCTGCGCTTGCTATGGAGATTATTTAATGAGATTTGCAAAATAAAGTAGAAGTAAACATGTTGTATTTATAATTTTTTTATAATAATGCAAAGTAGAACTAAAATGTATTTTGAGTGTTATCACGATATACACATCTTCATTAGAAGCATAGAGCCAGCGCTGCTTATAGAGCTGAATCCAGCAAGATGTTCTTACATAAGCCCCATTGAAACCAATGTGCACGAGAGCAGTCTTGTGCAGTCCCATTCATGGGGTGGTCTCAGGAGAACTCCCCACTAGATTCTTCTCATTAGATTCAACAGGCAAGGCTTTGTCTGTTCAGGAACTCAATGCAGGCATTGAGACTTCTGAATCCACAGGGTGCTGTTGGATCGAAGCAGCCAGGTTCCATTCAGATATTTGTTTTAATGCATATGCTTGAAAACTGGAGTATATAGTGTACATTGAAAGCAAGCAAAGCAGCTGGAACCATCTTAAATATTGTAAAAGAGATTAAACTACATATTGTAAAATGACAAGGTCTCCATCCAGCTGTGCCATACATAATGTATTAGTCAAATATGGAATTGTTTTCTGCTGAGTCAGTCCACCACTGCATCTGGTAGTGGCAGGCGTCTGAATACCAGTGACTCTCCACGCCTTCTGGCAGGGGTCCTTCCCATCCCCGCTACCTGAGATTATCTTTTAGCAGAAGATATCAGAGAGTGAATTTGGGCCCTTGTGCATGCAAAGCATGTACTCTACCACTAAGCTGCCTTACATCGTTGCAATAAATAGTTAACGGGGTATTTAACAGTTCAGACCAACAATGTTGCAGATTTCCTGTTTGATATTATTACTGTTTCTCAGCAGGCATCCAGCCAGCCACTCTAAGCAAAAAATAAAATAAAAATAAAATCACACAGAGCACTTGAAACATACATTTTTCAAGTAAATGTAGTATCAAGAATGTTCTTTTAAGACTAACTTTTTAAATGCCCTTTGCACTGTAGCAATGCAAGATTTTTTTGGTGCAAAAACTGGATTCCATTCTTTCTAGAACTAGAAATTTCTGGCTCTCTAGAAATGTTTTCTCATGTTTTTAGAAGCTTTTAATAAACATCCAAGAGGAAGAAGAATAAATCAAAACAAATCTAAAACTATGCTTCACAAAATATTTGTGTTGCAGAACTATTTAATGTTTGATTTCATTGTGAACATTGCTTTGTTCCTTGGAAAATATGTGTTCTATAAATACAGTGCTGTGGGAATGGATGAACTTCGGTGAATGGGATTACACAATCGGACCAAAAGGGATATCATGTGGCTATTGTTTGCTTTCATGGGTGTTCTTGTTCTGTGACCTTTAGGATTTCTGCAGAATTGAAGGGGGGGCACCTAAGGTTGCAATGCTTTGCAATTACCTGGGTGTATTGAACTGTGTGGGATTTACTTCTGAGAGGACATGCTTAGAATTGCACTGTTCACTTCTCAAACAGCCACCAATGTGATTTATCTACTTGTGTGAGTCACATAACATCATTATTTACTCAAGCAAGATCACAGCAGCCATTAAAACTACAGTAAGTTTTAACTTCCGTAACTAGGCCCAAGTAAATGTAAATGTTGGATTAGTGGTCCTCAAACTTTTTAGCCCTGGGACTTGCTCTTTAACTCTATCAGGACCCACCTCATTTTATGAAATGTAAAAGAAAAAAAGATTCACTCAAGCCTCTGTTTTTATCCTTTTTACTATGGTGGTAGGCGGCCCCTTCTGGAGCATTTGTTGAGCTCCACATTCATCAGATCAGGACCATTCTGGTGGCCTTGCATATTTCCTTCACCTGGCCTTCACTAAGAGCCAAGCACATTTGCCTACTCATGAGTAAATGCAAACATATGACTCCATACATTTTTCCCTGTCAGCTTGGAGAGAGAGAGAACTTCTTTCTTGAGTGTCTTTGGGTCCTGTGTTCATCAGATTGGGACCATTCTGGTGGTGTTGCATTCTTCTAGACCTGCCCTTTGATTTGGATTGAGGCATGAACTCATGAACTACATGCCTACTCATGAACTACATGTGTGGCTCAGTTTCACTGTCTTTGTCAGCTTTCAGTTGCACAACCCATCAACAATCGGGTTGCAACTCACTAGTAGGTCCTGATCCACAGTTTGGGAAACACCATGTTAGATAAATGCATGTTTTTCTTCCCGTTTCATTACCCCTCCTGTATTGTATCCCTTGTGTTTTGTTTTTTTAAAGATTGTGAGAGCCTTTGAGACAGAGACTTGTCTTTTTACTCTTTGCACAGCTCCATGAGTACAGTGGACACTGTATAAGTTAAAAAATATGTGTGCATCTTGAGTACAATGTACCCGATCCACAGAAGTAGCTGCTGTTATCTTGTGTTTTTGTCCTTTCTGATCTTACAGAGTTGATGCAAGAAGACCACTCTCTTATTAGTGCTTATTTGAGAATATAGGCTCTTACAAAATAATATCCTTGCCAACTTCTAAATGGCCTATAAATATGAGATTACCCTATCCCAAGTCAGACTATTGACCTGTCTAGCCTGTTATTGCCTGCTGTGCCTGAGACAGTAGAGAATCACTGCTATTCAGAGCCAAACTATGTTATGCAAAATGCATAGATTTGCCCTTGCCTTTTTAAAAATCAGGGCCTAGTTGCAGAGTGCTTGTGTGAAATTGCCTACAACTGTAGTCTCCAGACTGCTGTGTCCTAGAAATTCCCTCCCCGTCCTGAGCAGCACTTAGTGTTCCGCTGCAGAGACACTCCATTCTCCAGCTGATTTGGTGCCAGGGACGCTCTGAGCACTTGTGTCTATTGCCTGGTGTCCTAGAAGGGTGTGTAACAGGATGTCTGGGCAGATGCTACTGCCCAAAGCATCCCTGGCACCAGATCAGCTTGAGAATGAAGCAGCACTGCAGTGGAACAATAAGCACTGCTCACAGGGGGGGAGGGCTTTTCCCAAACCCCAGATCCAGCCCACAGGCTGGGGTTTGGTGAGCCCTACTCTAGTGGAAGGGATGGGGGCTTTAGCTGTTAGCCTCTGTTACAGCTCTAACCCCCCATTTTGTATCCCCTTTGCACTATTTTAAAGATGCTTCAACTGAAAATCAGTGGATGCTTTTTCCAACTGTCAGTAGCACAGGTAAGGGGGACATCAGGATCAGAACCATGTCAGTTCTCGACTAAAGACTCCTTCCCTAGTTAAAAGAAAATAAATCCAAAGGCAAAACTTACCTTCTTTCTAATGTTTGATTGGCCCACAGTGACTCATTTTCCGAATTTTATGCGTTTCTTTTAAATCAAGATGTAGGACCGAACCCTGGTCCTTCTGTGTGAAGAACAGGCATTTTGAGATTTTTCTAGATCCCAGTCCTCGTGATCAAACTGCATACATCTTGCTATGCCTAGGAAACCCTGGTACAGCAGGTCCTCACTTAAAGTTGTCGATAGATTCCTAGAAACTGCAACATTAAGCAAAATGTCTTATAACAAAACCAGTTTTATCATAAGCCACTGGTTCCCAAGCTGTTAGCCGTGGTTCCTTGGGGAATTGTGGAAGCCAGTAAGGGGAGCCACAAAATCCTTGCGAAAAACCTGCTGCCCTATACGATGTATAGGATTGTAGCCCTAATATGGAGTTGCAGCAGCCACTCGACATACTTTGGGAAACACTGCCGTAGGTTAATTGATATACATAAATAAGAGTTACGTTTCTACGTGACCAGCATATTTCTGGTCACGAAAACACCACCAAACTACTAAATGATGACACAATGCTTTTAATATTAATAAATGGGAGCAAACCCACATAGACATTGGAAGAATGTGCAAACATACAGTGGCCCCGGCCAGGAATCAATTTTTCCCCATCAATTTTATAATGAAACAATATACAGAGAGGCCCACATTACCCGGGGGGGTTCTGTTACAGGATGTTGAAATCCACAATTTTCGGGCCTACCCTCTGAGCCCGACCAGAGCTGGACTCCAATTGGGTCCGGAGGCTCTTCTGAGCCCTGCAGAGGCCACATGCATCTGCCTGCAGCCTCTGTGAGCCTCCGAATGAGTCTTAAAAGAAAAAAAATGTGACCTTTGGCAAAACCAAAAGTGACATTTATATGCCTTTAAAAGGCATAGTGAGGCCCAGGGAAGCACAGGAAGGTAAATGGGCAGAAGATTTAGCCGAGAAGGTTAATGCCTCCGTTTGCCCGAAGATAACACCTGAAGATCTCAAGGTCGTGAGCTCGGGACTGCCGGATGTCTCTGCGAGCAGCAGACCTTGGAAACTGCGGCTGATTAAAAGCTGAGTTTCAGCCGCCTCGTGGGAGGAGGAGTGTGCTGAAATCAGCTGCATCTCTGGTGGCAGCAGGGAAGCCTCATCAGCCAGCAGACAACAGACGGGTGGCTAAAGAAAGAAGGCTAAATCCAGAAAGAAAGATCTGTAGGAGTGTTGTTCTTGGAAGATAGAACATTCTGTAAATTGTAAAAACCTTCGGGTTTGTGAGAAAGTCTGCCTATGTAAACCGCCTTGAGTTCAATCATTAGAGAAATCTAGTGATATTAAGAAAGGCGGTATATAAATAAATGTATTATTATTATTATATTCCCTCCCTCTATGGGGATCGGAAGAGCCTCCAGAGAGTCCTGTTCAGTCATCCCACAGCCATTCTACCCATGGATGCTGGAATTCACGGGTCCCAAATCCGTGGATAATGTGGTCCAAATGTATAACAAAATGACTTTAAGTGAGGAATTGCTATAGTAGTATTTGTCCTGATGAGTGCTTGAGATGGAGCCAAACTACTGCTGGCATTAATAGTTCCAAACAGAGAGCAACCGTCTTGCTTTTGTCTGTTTTTGATGCAACTTGGGATAGTTTTAAGATTGTTTTACTATTGTTTTTAACATTGTTTTAATTGTTATATTTGTTGTTTTTAAAGTGATGATTTTAATGTTGTAAGCCGCCTTGGGTGCCCGTGGGGCAGAAAGGCGGGATAAAAATTAAATTATTATTTATTTATTTTATTTTATTTTGCTCTTAGCATAGCACTTTCCTGTTTAGATGCACAGAAGTGTTATGCCAACTTCAGATAATGACACACTGCAGACTAGGGCTTTTTTCACCAACAGACTCAGCCTCAACTAGGGCTCAGCAACATTTTTTCCTTTTCACTTAACATTCAGTCTGAAGAAAAATTCTTTTGAACTTGGGAAACATGGTTCACAGCTCTGTGACATTTTAATACATTATAATAAAGGTGTTGTGCTGACATTACAATGGGATTTTGTTTATTTAGTGGAATGATGCAGTTCCCAAGTTTTTTTTGCTGATACAGCTGAGAGTTTAACTCACATTGTGTGTGTTCTTAAAACTTGAACCATAGGAAGAAGAAAGGCGCATGGCATCTGTCACGTTAAGAAAAGAGGAAGAGAAGAAGCGTGAAAGCCACAAGCAGACTTTATTAAAGGTACCAAATTGTGACATTTATGATGCCAGTTGAGGTTATCTGAGTCCCCTCCCATCCACTGTTTATTGCCCCCTCCAGCATTTCTTTCTCTTCTTGCCACTCTTCTTGCCACTTTTCAGTAATCACCATGCATTTTTGTTTCTGGTCTGACCCATTCTTCTTGTTTGTGTGAGGTTACCTAATGAATTCATGGTGTTGCCCCAAATGGGGAAGCAGTTTGCCCTTAAAGTAGGGAGAGAAGCAAAGTGGTTTATTGCATTTGTGCAAATGGGCGATCACTCATCCCGACCCCTTCAGGAGAGTGGCGCATCCAACAAATTCTCACATTAGCAGTTATGCTTTCTTTGTTTGCACACAGGCCAAAATGTATCTTCTTTGAAGATTCTTACACATACTCTCTTGTCCAAACTGGTTTTAGCTAGCTCCCTGTGTCTATCACTTCAGGTCAAATGTCATTCTTTGCTGGTTTCCTTCATGGTTTGTAATAGAGAAATCAAGGTTGGTATGAATTAGGTGTTGGCCTTACTGAACCTTGTAAATCCACCTGTGAGAGTGGGAATGCCGCCTCTCCATTGGCTCAGCTGGGACCAACTGTCATTTGGCTCCTCCTCTCCTGGAACTGGCTCCTTTGGTGAACATTCCATATGGCTACATCAGAGAAAAACAGTGAGGCCTGACTGGGTTTAACTGCCATTTTTCTCTTACCTTCTTGACCTGACTCTTATATTTAGCCCATGGTACTTTTTATCTTGCTCCTGCCTTCCTCTGTCCCTTTTTGTATCTTGTCTATTAAGTTGTAAGCCATTAGCTTGAACTGCCTCGCATTCATTGACAGAAAGTTGACATACAGTTAGTGGAAATATATGGAAGTGTGCAGGTTACTTCAATTAAGACTAGCTTTGACTCCCATCCATCAATTAAATATTGTCTTTAGAAGGGCTATCCTCCAAACCCTTTTGAGCCTGTCATCCACGTAGGCAATTTACTTTCTATCTCCTCTTAGAAGCTGACAAATATAGCTTCATGACCATCTTTTGGCTGGAAAAGTCAAAAGCCTGATCTGATTGGTCTGCTGCTAACCAGGGATGGACTGGCTTTTCACAGTTATTATAGACCAAAGCTTGGCAGGGAGTGTACTGTGGTAATATTCAGTCTGCAACACAAGCATCCTTCAAGCATTAATGGGAAATTGCATTTCTTATAATTGTAGAACTGTACCGAAGAGCCAAGTACATTTGTTTTTAATGTGTGGATGTTCATGTAGAATTTTTTTAACCTTTCTCTGCATCTTGATATCTTTTGATTTGAATGAAACTTTTCTATCACTGGTTACTGTTTTGTTGATCAAAAGCAAAACTTCTAGTCGTTGGTTAAGCTATTTATTTATGCTTTAGGTTCATGGTTATGCCCCCCCCCCCCGACAATTGTTTGTTATGGTTTAAAATATGGGGATAACAAATTAAAAGAATGAGTGATGATTAAGTTATTATGAATGTAAAAAGTGTTCATTATATAAAACAGTCTGACTTCATTTTTTTAAAAAACCCTAAATAACATTGCCATAATTAGAGTGATGTTCATAATTCTGCCCCTGGTCTTGCACAATCTTTCCTTTGTTTCTGAACACTGGCTTTTGACTTCCAGCAAACTGTGGTCTTTGACTACTCATTTTGTGTCTCATTTCAGGAAAAGAAACGATTAACGATTAGTAATATTGCACGTAAGTGGGAGACCCAACAGAATCGTTTTTGCCTACAGTCTTCCAATCGAGATAACACAGACGGTGAATGCTGTGAGAATAATAGAAGTGCTGCATATGTATTTCCTGAGGACACCAGGTATGCAAGCATTCTTGGTGGCATAGTACCAGAGGGTAAGAGAACTCTGAATATAGGGTCTGGCTAGGCCAGCAGTCTGTCTTCAGTCATGCATGACCAGATGTGCCAGATGGGGGTGCCCACAAGCAGAACAAGAAGGACTTCTGTCCTGAGACAACTGGAGGATGGCCTATTTATCTGTGGTGCCTTGCCTTTGGAACACTGTCTCTTTGGAGGCTTGCCTGGCTCCTATTCTGATATGTTTCCAGCTCTTTGGCAAATACCTTTTCATATTCCCAGGCTTTCAGCAGTGTCAGCTGACTCTGGCTACTTACGGCTCCTGGTATATTCTTATTCTTGTATTCTATTTTAATGTGGTTAGGTTTGTTTTCATTTACTTGTGAGCTGACCTGCAAGGTTTTGCTGAAAAGTGGGT
Organism: Lerista edwardsae; assembly: GCA_029204185.1. Taxonomy (NCBI): domain Eukaryota; kingdom Metazoa; phylum Chordata; class Lepidosauria; order Squamata; family Scincidae; genus Lerista; species Lerista edwardsae. The sequence continues at coordinate 10,521,812 of JAJKFI010000020.1, read as the reverse complement.
CAGAAATGTGCTACATAAATAAGACAGCGCTGCCATCTCCTGTTGCCTGCCCCAGCCATCTGATAGTTCGAAGTAAATTGCCTCTGAATGCAGAGATTATATTTGGCTGTCCTGGCTAACAGAGGACAGCTCTATCAGTGGTTATCTAAATCAAAAGATCACCTTATCTGCTTTCTCTCCGCCTCTCTCCCTCCTTCTGTTGAATGCTTCTTAGTCTGTATTCTGAAACATGAAAATGTGTACTATACAGCTTCTTGATCAGAGGAGCTGTAGCTGGAAGTCAGGCTTTGTGGTGCCTGGCTGGAGGGGAGTTTAGTCTTCTTTTTAAAGTCCTATTCTTCGCTTTAGCTTTATCATTCATCATGTTAATTATGGAGCTTAGGACAAAAGCAGCACCTGAGGCATTATGCAACTGGATGGTCAAATGCTTTTAAAAAAAAATGAATGCAGTGGATTTGTTTGGATTTGTTTGCGGGGGCGGGGGGGGGGCAGCAGAAAGTAGTTTTGTTAGAAAGATCTATCAGAGAAAGACAGATCCTTGCCCCAGGCATTTGAGACCAAAGAACTTTGAAGAAAGTTTACATTGTGATAATATGCTTTCTTGAGAGATGCTCAGTGTGTACAATTTGGGCTCTTTCACATGGCTGAAATACCTTACTTCTAGGGTTTAGGCTAAGTAAATATGTGTTGATGTTCATTCTTTCATATTGCAAAGTCTAAGCACAGTTTTCACCTTCCCCCTCCCCACTTTATTTAGAGGTGGGGGGAGTGAGACTGATGGTTGGCCTCACCTCCAATCTGCACAAATTTGGGGAACCACCCAAGATAATGTGGTAATATATGTTGTCTCTTTTTATTGCACACGCAGAGAATGGGGGCAGAGCCAGTGTGCTCAGTCCCATTCTGCTGGCACACTTTTTGTCTGCATGTGAAGAACTGTAGTCAGCCTTTGGTATGTCTGTTGAGACTGTGACTGTTTGGCTCTGTTTCTATTTATACCACTACTTCTCCAGTTGTTGGCGTTGTCAAATAACCAGGGACCTATGAAAAATATGGGAGGGTTCAGATGCTTCCTAGCTTGCTGTAAGTGAACCAGAGAGTTCTGCATGAGCAATAACCATACTAGAAATATTATGATAACCTCTGATTTTTTAACAGATTCAGTGCAGCGTAGGGGCTGCAATCGGGACTTTCCCAGTTTACATCTCTCTTCTCAGTAGATGATCTTAGGCAAACTACTCCGGCTCAGATTCTACTCCCCAGCTGCAATATGCAGATATTGATATTACTCATCTTATGGAGTTGTTGTATGGATGCCATCAAGTAAATTTATGCATTTTACACATTTGGAAAGCACTATAGAATATTAAGTATTTTAAAATTTATTTACCATTTGCATTTTATGCAAATGTCAGATACAGATATCTGTATCTGTGTTCAGTGTTTCATTTGCAAGGAAGTAAAGAGTGTATTGTGTTTGGTTTGTTTAAAAGATTCTTAGGCCATTTTTCAGACGGCTTCCAAGGCAACTTCCAGAAGATTTTATGAAACAATTCATAAATGGTTTGTAAAAGATTCAAGCTAAAAACTACAATAAAATAGCAGATAAAGGCATTAGAATAGCAGGAAAGCCGGAAGACAAATATAAAGTTATCCACTAGAGGCCTGGGAGAATAAAAGGCTTTCAGCTTGTGCCAGAAAGACAACTTGAGTCAGCGCCAACTCAATGTCCATTCCATAGAACCGGGCATCATCCATGAATGGGCTCTGTCACCACCCACACACCTGTGCAGGTAGCAGCACTCAGAGCATGGTTGCTGATGCAGTTCTGATCCTTTTGATCTGTTTTGCAAGCCTTGCTCTCTGGCTTGCCATTGACAAAGATTGGGTTGGTGGGAACTAGCTCCCAGCTTTGGAATTCATTTTCTGGGAAGAAGTGCCAGATCACTTTCACTTTTTAAACGGACATTAAGAACCAAGCTTTTCATCAGGTTTTAAACTTGTCTGCCTCTGGTTTTATCACTGCTGGTTGTTTTTGTGATAGATCTGCGTGCCAGTTTTTTATTGTTGGTTTCTGCAGGACTCGAACATTGTATACTGCTTGTTTTTGTCCCACTTTAATGTCTTGATTATAATTTTATTGTTGGTTTGACTGATATTTTTTTGTGTTGTTCACAGCCTATGTGATGCTTTAGGTTTAAAGGCAGCATAAAAATGAAGGAATATTAATGAGTGGGCAGGGTCATGTTTGAGTAGGCAGGCCTTGAAAGACCCTGGCCCTGGTTAAACTGACAGCACTAGCCAAGAAGAGAAGCATGTAGTTTAGTGCCTACTTTATGTATGCAGGGTGACTTACAAGCTTACATAAGCATGTGTGTTTTATATAGGGTGGCTTACAGGTCTTGACAAAATCTTGGCTTACAAAAAATGTCCATAAAATGCAACATCAAAGTGAAAGTGTAAATTAAACAATAAAAATTGGTATAGCAAATAACAGGAGTGAAGCAGCCTAAAAGCAAGATTAATAGCAACAGCTAAAACCAAGTTAAATGATTTTAAATGCTATTTAATTTGGAAAGCAGAAGCCAGGAGAATGGGATTGGCAATCCAAATGCCACCCTACCAAACTTTCATCCCTCCGAATTGCAGTGTTTCTTTTGTGCCAACTGACACATGATACTCTTGGTTGCTTTTCAGGCTACCTTTGGTGGGGATTAACGATGTTTTCTATATATACACAGCAAAATCCATTTGTACTACAGGTGCACATTAAGGACAGTTATAGTGTCTGCCACATACTCCTCTGGGGGCTTCATAATAGTGCCTTCTACATGTTTTGTGTATGTGTACCTTTTCTCTCATTCTCCACTCACCTCAGGGTGGTGGCGGCCATTCTGTTCTCCCAAGACCTGCTTGGGCTGCTTCCATTTCAAACTTGCTGGAAGCAGGTGGAGAGAGCAGAAGAGAAAGTTGTCTTCTGCTCTTTTGGCCTGCTCTCAGCCTGTTCGACAGAGAAGTGGCCCAGGCATTCCATGGAAAAAAATAGCTTTTGCCACTATGATGCCAAAGAGAAGGCGGTGGAGCTTTTATTTCTTGCTCTACTTTCCAAAAAGAAAGGAAGAAAGGAAGCAAGGAAACAATAGGCCTCCTGAGGAAGGCTTTCCCACAAACTGGGTGTCACCATTGAAAGGGCCCTGTCCCACATCGCCAACCATAGCACTCCTGGAAGTAATGGATCCTGGAGCAAGTTCTCTGATTAGGAGTGTCCTTGAAAAGGCAGACAAAAGTGGTTTTTCAGTTATAGCTTTTTTTTCCTGTCAGTCCTAAGTGGCAATGGGGTCTTGAGCTCCACTTCTTTTAGGCTTTCAGATCTGTCAGCCGCAGTCTGGTTACTGTGGGAAGCAAGATGCTGAACTACCATAGGTGGATCTTCCCATCTGATCCACTGGAGTTCTTATTATTTATTTTACCTTTTCAAATAATATGATCATTTCAATAATCAGTTGATTATAAACAAGGTGTTCTTAAATGAATAAGCCTGAAAGCCAAATCTATTGGGATTCATTATCTTCCAAATCATTATTTTCCCAGTGGCATTTAAATCCTCTGGTGGTTTTTCTTTTCCTCATTGGCAGATCTACTCAAAATATATAGCCGGTTTAATAAGCTCAAACAAACAATTGGATAATGCAAAATCAGCTGAATGAAGCTGTTAATTCTTCGTGCATGAATAGATCCTCTAAACACAGGCCTTTCTGAAAAGCTTCTCACAAGCTGAACTGTCTGCTTCCTCGGTTGACACCCCGCACCTGTGTTGTTTTAGCAGAAACTGTTCTTTAACTGTTACTCTGATGATTCATAAGATAATTTGTGGAATTATTTTGGCTTTTTTTTTCTTCCAGTTTTGAATTTGCCTGCCAAAGCCAATAATAGTAATTTATTTTATTTAAGTTTTTTTAAAAAACTATTTTAAATAATGGCATCAATGCTTCTTTCAGGATTCTAAAATGGAAACCTAGTGAGACTGGAATCTTTGTCTATATAACGGCCGGCAAATATGTCTGATGTCCTTTTTGGTATGCAGTTTTTATTTGAAGCTGTAAGTCCATGTGTTGGGCATGGAAACACAGTCCTGTTTTACTTCTGGATATGTGGAAGAGAGAGAGACAAAATGAGGAAAAAAGACAATATGCAAAGTGCTTTATTACTGTATAACTGCAGCCTGGCTAAATATGAAATTAAGGGAAGGGGCTTCAAGGGGGGCAACTCTTTTTGTACCTATTTATTTCTGTCCCCTTTATTCTTAGGAAGGAACATAGCTAGCTCAGTATTGTCAACACTGACCAGCAGTGTTTCCCCAGGATTTCAGACAAGGGTCTTTCCCACCCTACTTGGACATGGATTGAACCGGAGAATTTCTGCATGCAGTGCACTACCACTGACAATTTTCATAGGTTTTTGGTGGTTTAGTTCGTCACTTTCCTTCATACTCCTTCTCTCACTATGTATCTCTATTCCTTTTCAAATTCAGGGAATGGGAAGAGAAATATGATGGCTGATGTGCCACTGGGTAAACAGTGGTGGTGGAGGCATTTGCACATGGAGATTTTGGGCTGGCTTGGCTTCCAGTCCCACTGGAGGGGAGGAGAGAGGAAGTGAATGTTTTAACTTGAATTTGTTTAGACCCTTCAGCAGCAATTGAATAAATTGCTGTTATCATTGCTATTGCCATCATTATAAATTGCTATTATTAGTCTCTGTAGGGACCCTCCCCCCAATTTTTTTAATCACCTGTACAACATTTTTTGATGGGTCACAGTGATAAAAATGTACTTCTATAGCACAATTTCTAGCTTTTCCCCCCTTCCTTTCCTTGCTCTGTGAACTTCACATTAGTGTAATATCAAGATATTTTCTTTCCACCCAGTTAAAGCATAGTTTCTTGTGCAATGTTTTCTTTACTTACTTTGGGACAGGCTGGTTTATTCTTAGTAATTTCCTGATCATGAATGCAGTGATTCTTTAGCCAAGCCCTCTATAATAAAAAATGTAATGTGTGTAAAATAAGTTTCCATGTTCTTTTTGGAAGTAGTAATTTACTTTTACAGAATGAGATGTTGGAAGAATCATTTCACCTTTATTCCTCCAAAAATAAAGCAGCTAAGTACTACTTTGAGGGTGTAATCCTAACCTGGGGTTAGGCTGGCATCCTGGAATTGGAGAAGACCTTTCTCTAAGAGATGTTTGAAAGACGCCTCCAATCAGTAGACAATGCAAGCCTGGGAGCGCAATCCTATACTATGCCGCCCTAGTAAGGCCGACATAGCAGGGCTGTATCCTAAAGCCCATTAGGAGGCAGCAGCAGCAACTTCCAGTACAAGGGGAGGTTTTCCCCTTGCACCCCTGTAAGCCCTGGTCGCCCCTATGGGCCTGCTCGGATCTGCGCATGCTGTTTTGCAGGCGCAGAGGAACGTGCATAGAAGCGGCCCGAATTAGGGCCGCCCTGGCCAGGGACGGGCGTTGGGATACAAAACTACGGCCGTTGTGCGTCACAACCGCCATCTCTGCCCATTGAAACGGCCAGTTATGCCCCCGGAACGCCTCTAGATCACCCTCAGCAAGGCCCTGCGTCAACCAAGCGATGCCAACGCTTGACTGGTGCATGGCTGGCGTTGCTGATGGTCGCAGCGGCGCCCGAGTGCTGGCACTGCTGCTCGCGCCAGTCCAGCACCAATGCAGACACACTTAACGGCACATTTGCAACAGTGTTCGGCCAGCGCAAGAGCTTAGTGCTGGCGCAAGGGGGGTATAGTATTGTGCTACCCAAGATCCAAGCATCGGATTTGATATAACACAGCTTCCTACGTGCATTTATCTATGAACAGAAGGTACCACCAAATGTGTTGGGAGATGTTTTAGACTGCAGTCCTGTGCATGCTTACAAAGTAGAAAGCCCTATTGAGTACCATGGGACTTGCTTCTGAGTAAATATCCATAGAATTGCACTGCCTTTTTTCTTATTAGCCGCTTTTAACATTTCTATTCAGAGCAGAAAGTGGGATTTTAATACATATAATAAACTATGCAGGAGTCCCACTGTTCCCAAAATACAGTAGAGCTGAAGAAGTTCAAATTCCCATAGTGATAAACAGGCAATAATCGCCTCTCATTTCTGTCACCCTGCTTCTCTGGCGTCTTGTCCTAGTTTAGCAGATAAAAGCATCTATTCAGAAGCTGCCTTGCTTCTTTTTTTTTCTTGGCCGAAAAATAACCTTGTCTTTTGTATGTGCTACCTGAGACATACAATGGTTTAACAAAAAACCAACAGAGACTGCAGAACAACGAAATTAATTTCTAGTTTTGCCGTTCCAATTTCTCTGGGATGTGTATATCTGGACATGAGGAATGTGAAGTATTAAGCTTGTACAGTACAGTCCAGGGAAAATAAACTGAACGTACATTGGTTGATCTTGGTATGGTGCCCTGAAGTTTGAGGGAAGGGGGGACCTGCACCCTAATGCTCCCAAAACTCCTCTAAACATTGTTCAGATTTTATAAGAGACTTCCCTAGTGCCTTTCACAGGTGTGGCCCAGTTGGTAGGCAAGTTGGGCATATACCTTGTGAGGTTTCCAGCAAATATGTCAAAAGGGCAGCTGACTGTACTCCAACATAAGACCCAATCTTGTCCTGGCCTGTTTTTTGTATAGTTATAGTTATTCCTGTATCTGATTCACTGCTGCTGCAGCATCCACCAGGAAAGTAGCTTTGGCCAAGCCCATTAATATCCCATGGGCCCCATCAGTCTCTCAACCATCCACTTGCAGGGAATAGCTGCAACACTCTCTGCTTTGTCTCACTTCCTCGTTCTCACCCTCTGTCTTTCAAAATTGAGTATGTGTTGTTGCTGCTCTACACTCTGTCCCACGTCTCCTTCTGGTTTGCCTAGATGGGAAGAAAGGGCAAAAACACACATTGGGAGCACATGCTGATTGGCTGCCACTGATTGGGAAAAGCCATGACCTTTCATTTGCCCATCTCTCCTGCTTGCTGGACTCATAAAGCGGGTTCCATGTTGTAGTTTGGGGTTTGAAGTGGGTCCCAACTACTGACCAGCTGGCCAGGTCAACTATAAGTCCATTGGCTAGACCAGGGTGTCAAACATAAGGCCCGGGGCTGGATGCAGCCCACGGAAGCTCTTTTTCTGGCCCTTAGGCTCTCCCTAGCACCACCATCAGCTTCTCTTAGCTGCTGAGTGGTCACTGCTGAAAGGGCACATGATAATTGGTCTAGCCCATATCTTGAAAATATTATCAATATTGCATATTTTCGCTTATATTTGCAGTTAATGAGTTCCTAAGGAAAAAAGTGCTTATTTCTGTTCATGACCTGCTTAATGATATCACTTCCTACTTAATGACATCACTTCTGACCATTAGCAGGCATCATAAATACTATTCAGCTCACTGTATGAAATGAGTTTGACACCCCTGGGCTTTGACCTTGATGGGCTAGTGGAATTGTATAGGAAGATGTGCACCATTAGTTATTTGACTCTTGTATCTAACAATTTTTTCCCAGGATTTTCACATGTGTGAGCAAGTTTACTTTTGTAGCTGCATCAAAGCCACTTGCTGATATGCGTGGCATGTGCCAAGCTGGTTCACACATTTGGCCTATCAGCTTGGGATATGTTCTGGCTTGAATCTCCACATTAAACAAATTGTCCAGCCCCTTGCTAAGCAGTACCCGGCAGGAACTTACTTTAAAATATTGTGTCTTTTTTTCCCATCGCAGGTCTCTTGATTCATTATTGAACAAGACTACACAAGTATTGTCTGTTGTAGAAACTCACCTGGTTGAAGTAGAAGGCGACACTCTGTTCTTGTATGGTTCTGGAGCTCTGGAATCCCTGGACCGTAACTGGAGTGTTCAGACAGCTGGAAGTGTCATCACAATCTTCTTTATTTTCATAGACTTTGATGAAATTGTTCCAATATTGCCAAAACTGAAGATCAAATTTCCCAATTGTGTGGTAAGCCATTTGTTCTTGAGTTTTCTGTAGTCTGGATGAGAGTCCCAGGATGTCTAGGTGCCTCATTTGGTTCAAGTTAACTACTTTTCCATTGTTCTGGTCTTGAGTGTGACTTCACATAGTGTTCGTGCTTTACTTATTTGTATGGGTACAAGGCAAGTAACCGGTTATTTCAATGCCAGACAACTACATCTGCAGTAGCAATTGGGTCACATGATTTAGCCCTCCTGCTCCAGACCAGAGCCTGCACAAATGTACTACCCAGCATGAGTTTAGGTTGGCAGATGATCACTTCAGTTAGCTCACTATGGGGGGTGAATACAAAGTTGGATGCAAGACAAACTGACAAGCAGTGAGCTTCCTTCAGAACTAGTCTGAATCAAGTTTTATATTAATGCTATGAAGCCACACTCTCCTGGGAGAAAATGGCTTGGAGTGAAAGGTACTGAGCACTATTCCAAAGCTTTGTCCTCTGGTGGGAATGGGTATGTCTCCTAGTAACTCTGCACTTGCTGAGGTAGTGTAGTGCTTCCCCCAGTGGTTCTGGGGTAGAATCACCAGAGAGGATGGAAGCTTGGTGACATTAGGTGCATGGGATGGGAAGTGTTGATGTTCCAGCTGTTACTGTCTAGCAGGGGGGTTACTTGGGGACTGCTTCCACTCCTCCCCATACTCTCTGTTTTCAGAACTGATACAGAGGTATTCCCAGGGCCAGCAGACCACATTTGGAAGTAGGGCTAATTTGTAAATGAATTTAACACATATTGTAGTCCCCTCCTATAGAACTGGAGCAGCTTCTTAGAGAATGAATGTAAGGCTGTTTCTCTAAACTGATGCTATAACACAGTTTCATCTAGTTGCTTTGTATAATCATGGTGACTTCTATTTGAGCATATTTAAAGCAATGCATGCATGCATGTGGTCACATGATGATATATGTTTAACAAGAAATCCACATACTAAATTGAGTAACAAGCCACAAAAATACAAATGTATATACAGTAGATAATCTGTTTCTTAAAATCCCAACCGTGTGTCAGTAGGATTATTATAAAATGAGATTATCCATAAGGAAGATGGTAATTTCTACATATTCACTGATGTCCCGAAGTTTGAAACATGTAAAAGAAGTCAACTAAAGTGGAGTGGAAGTCCAAAATTGCTTTGCTTTCTGGGATGTCTTAAGGGTTAAAGGAAGCAAATACATTGAAGATTCCTAGACCAGCACCATGCTTCCTGCAAGGGGCAGGGTTCAAACTGAGAGAGGGAAAGAACTGTCAGTGTATGTGAAAGAACTGTATTTCTGTGAAAAAGAAATAGAGAAGAACAGATTGTAAAAACACTAACAGTAGCACATTGAGGGCACAATCCTAACCTGGAGTTAGGGCAGCAAAGTTTGGTCAGCACAAGGGACACCATCAAGTATGTTTGGATCACTCTCAGAGTCAGAAAGGCCAGCACACACACATGCGCCATCCTCCCTGACTCCAAGAGTGGTCCAAACATACTTTATAGTGTCCCTTGTGCTGGCCAAACTTCGCTGGCCTAACTGTGCCGACCTAACTCCAGGTTAGGATTGCCCTCCAAGAGAACAAACTGGAAAGATTTGAGCCACAGAGTGATCAAAAAATAAGACTGGCTGTTCCATACAGAATATTCCCACAAGAGATGTCATAAATTTGTGGGAATATTGTGTATGGAACAGCCAGCCTTACTTTTTGCTCACTCTGTGGCTCAAATCTTTCCAGTTTGTTCTCTTCGAGGGCAATCCTAGGCTGGAGATAGGATCACACAATTAGATGTCATGAGATCTAGAACCTACATACTAAAGTCCCATTGTAGTATGGAAACTGCAACATTTTATTGTGGGACCCTTCTTGTAAAAACTAACTCCAAGTATGTAACCTTCTTTGATGGATTACATTGGTTCTCAGTGCAAACACTAAAATCAGTCATTGTGGTGCTAGATACTAGGCTAGTCAAAAATCCTTGACCACATGTTTATTGCTTTTTACATGATTGCTCAGTCCCTTGCATTTTTCTGGCTTCTGCCTGAAATGTGTCTTTTGGTTTTGTTTCCCCAGCACTTGAAATTTAAGGAGACAAATATTGCCATGTTGCAGCAATTCAATGCCTTAGCACAGCTTCGCCGGCTTGAGCAATTGACAGTTGACACTCAGGGAAATCCAGTTGTCACCTTTACCCTGTGGAAGTACTATGTTCTCTTTAGATTGAGACATTTTAACTTGCAAAAAATAAATGGGATAGAGGTAAGAAAAGGTAATGATTTTCAAGCCTACAGCATATGTTGCTAAGGGCACTATCCTAACCAACTTTCCAGCACCAGAGTAAGGGGAATGCAGCTTCGAGGTAAGGGAACAAATGTTCCCTTATCTTGAGGAGGCCTCCATGACTACTACTCCACTGCAGGATGCAGCACATGCCCCATTGGCATAGCTATGTCAAGTGCTGGAAAGTTGATTAGGTTTGCGACCCTAAATTTAAGCCTTGCCCAAGCACTTAGAAGATGGTTCAGATAGTTTGTGAGCTGCCCTTACATGATGTTGCTTATGTGAGTAGATCATTTACATGCACAGGGGTTTTTTTTTTTGTGGTTCAAGTAAATTGGTGATCTTCAGCTTGTCAAGAGTCGGGACCCACCTCAAAACCAACCTATTACATGAGATGTCTCTGCAAGCAAGAGAGATGGGCAAGGGAAAAGTCATGGCTCCTGTTCTTTTTCCATTGAGTGGAGACTAGTTGGTGTGGGCTGCCTAGTGTGTCGTTCTGCCATTTCTTCCCTTTCAGGTAAATTGGAAGGAAAGGAGATGACCAAGAGTAGCATGGAACAATGCATATGTAGTTTTGAGAGGGTGAGAAAGAAGTGAGGGGAAACAAGAGAGCAGAGGGAACATCACAATATGAAATAGCAAGTGAATAGTTGGGCAATTGAGGGGACCCTCTGAAAGTTGGTGGGCTTGGCCAAAGCAACCCCTTTCAAAGTTTGTCTCTGGGATTTGTCTTATTGTGGACTCCTCCCCCACAATCTCTGGCTACTGTTCAGCATGTGCAGGCCTGGGCTTCAAAATATAATGGTGGCAACAGTCCTGCCATCGCCCACCTGAGGTAAGGTTGTAACCCGTGTTTGGATCCCAACCCATCTATTGAGCAGCAAATATTAAAATCTAGTAAAGGGTGAAGCTAAGTGGGAAGTCGTGGAGGGTTAGGAAGCAAAAGTCCTACATTGCAATTTTTGTTTTGCTGCATTTTTATAAAACAAGTTATTTTTTGACAAGTCTTGGATTAGTGATGTTGGAGTGCAATCCTAACCTGGAGTTAGGCCAGCAAAGTTTGGATAGCACAAGGGCAGTGGTGTCATCCAAATGATTTAGAAACCGGTACTCACTTTTGATTGGCACTTGTCCAAATGCCAAACAAATAATGATTTAGGCCAGCTCAACTTCTAGAAACCGGTACTCGCGTAGTGGTGCGTAGTGGGTGCATGACATCACTGCACAAGGGACTCTGTAAAGTATGTTTGGCCCCTCTCGGAGTCAGAGAGGTCAGCTCATAGAAGTACACCATCTTCCCTGAATCCGAGAGTGGTCCAAACATGCTTTACGGTGGCCTTTGCGCTGGCCAAACTTTGCTGGCCTAACTCCAGATTAGGATTGCGCTCTTCATGATTCAGATAATCACTAACTAAGAATTGGAAATTGTTGTTTACAGTTGTTACAAATTGGGCTATATCAGATAACTTAATATCACAAAGTGCATGATTTACATTTCAGTTCTTATCTGACACACATTGATCATGAAACTGAGGAAGAAGGGGCCCAAATACTAAACTCAACTGAAACCTCCCAGAGGGAGGAAAAACAGAATAGTTCTTTTTAGTAATTCAGGATCTTATAAAGAAAACAAGACATTAAATTTCTAATATTATCTTGGTGTGGACACTTTTTCTTAGCTAAACATAAATGATTTTTATGAGACTGTTTTAGAATAATCCCATACTGTCAAAGTGAACATTTTTTATCTGAGACTCATTGGGGATGCAATGCCATTTAAATGCTTGAAATTTTTTTTAAAAAAAGATTCACCATTTCTCTCCTTACATTTGTCTGAAAATGGTATATCCTATATTTTTTCTGAAATATCTATATTGGTTTTTGAACAATAACACTCTTACCAGTGGCTAATTTCTGGACCTAGGAATATAAGACTGGCAACTAAGTGAAATGTTGTCATCACGCTTAATGGGCTAAGGCTGCAATCTTGTGCTTTCTTACCTGGGAGTAAGTCCTGTTGAAGTCAGTCTTCTGAGTAGACATGCCTAGAATTGTGCAGTAAGCGTGTGCATTGTGAGGCAACCTGGTTCAAATCTTGTTTGAACATTGAGGAGTTGGTAGGTAAGCCACCATCTCTCAACTTTAGCCCCACATATACATTTAAATTGTATACCCCATATATACAAGTGAAGCAGCTTGCAAAATCAAGATAATAAAACCAACGGAAATTGAAAGCCACAAGCAATAAACTGATCAATTCAACAGAAAAGTATAAAACATCCTGGCTGAGCAGTGGGGGAACTGGAGTAGAAAGACCCTCTTCAGAAATGGAAGGGATTTGTATAAAACGTATAAAAAAAGAAAGGTAAAAAGGAAGGTCTCTCAAATGCAGCAAGAGAGGGAGCCAGTCACATCTTTTTGGAGAGGGAGATCCATAAATGAGGGATCAGACTGTAATGGCCCAATCCTGCGCATGCCAACTCAGAAGTCCTGTTGCATTCAGTGGGGATTACTCCCAGGACGGTGTGTGCAGCCTTTGAAGATCAAGACCAGCACTCTGAATTGTTCCTGCAAACAACTTGTGACCAGTGCAACTGGAGCAAAATGGACGTTGCATCAATAAGGGGATGATGCTGGCATAGCTTTATAGTCTTGTTAAGTGGGAGGGAGGGAGGGAGGAGGAGAGGGAGAGAGAGTGGGGGCGAAGGATGCTTGAAATGTAGCATATAAAAGCATAGTTATTACTCTAACCCTAGGAAGAGATGCTGACCTCTAAGCGTCACTCTTTGGGGGAACTGATCATACCAAGTGCAAATATTCCATGTTGCCTCTTGCAGGTTATGCAGAATGATATGGTAATGGCAGAAAAACTGTTTGGTGTCTTGGCATTCGTAGCATCCTCAGATGTTCCCTACTGTCGTCTGCTTTCACTACTTGGAGACTCCAGGTAAAATCACCTCATATACGTGTGAGAATAGTTGTTTTTGTAGGAATTACCGAATACAAATGTTCTGGTAAAAAAGCATTGTTAGCGCTCTTATACTCCCTGGTGGCAGTGCTCATGCCTTTCTTTGCTTCACACAAGGAAACTACGGGCCCAATCCTATGGCCCGTATCACCAGCAGTATGTGTTTGCCACCGGCTAGAAGTGTCGCGAGCATACTGTAAAACACGTCCGCAACACCTCATCACTTGTGCTGGGGTGGCATTGAGTTAGTGCCTGGCTCCAGTGTGAGCGGATGGGACGGCCAGTGCTCCAGCAGTGCCGGCCGCCGGGTGGTGGGAGGGGAGGAGCCAGCCTGTCAGGGGGTTGGACCTGGCAGTGGCTTTCACTGCCAGATCCAACCCCCCTGCCTTGAACAAGGCAGCCCAGCATGGAGCTGCTTGATTCACCACTAGCAAAAAAGCCAGCGCTGAGCCGAGGAGCTCCATTGTGGGCAGTGTGGCTTTCCGCAGGGGAAGGGGATGACCGTCCTTTCTCCCAAGGAGCCTCTGGCAGCTGCCTCGCGGCCGTGGGATGCAGCTGCAGCCATTTTGCTAGTGCTGTTCCTTCGGGACCTGGGCAGCTCAGGATTGGGCTGTACCTCTCTGCTGGATCAAATGGGAGCTTTATCGTGGTGACATAACAGAGAAAGGAGAAAGCAGGCAACTTAAGATACAGTGCTGCTGCCTAGTTCATAGGATGTTCCTCTGTTATAATATTGTGCTTTCTGAAAGATTGAATTATTCTTTCAGTTAAAAGAGAGAGGCCATTTTGTGTGTGTAGGATATTTGTGTGCATGTTGTAGCTCTCCTTCCAGTCATGGACAGGGGAGTAGAAGACTATTTATACTAACTTTCAGTAGTGGGGTGGTTTCATTAAACCACACACACACACACACACACAGTGTGTGTGTGTAGATTCTTTTTCCATGTTTTTAGATTATTCCCGCCCTTTCTTTTGGCAGGGATAATTTACAGCAACGGTCTCCAGTATTTTTCATGCCGTGACCCCAGTGTATAAATAAAAAAGTTTGAGACTGGGGACCCGGCTGTTGATCCCACTCCTTCCCAGGACCATATCTGCCCCCTCCCTGTTGCCAGCACTGTTCACTGTACGTAAATATTCTTACTAGAGTGAACAGAAAAATTTACCATCAAGTCTGGCGCGAGGGAAAGCTATTTTAGCACACTTACCACAAACCTGAGCAGGACTGGGACACAGTCTCCTACTACCTAAAGGGATGCATCAGGTGCCCCCTTTACCTTCAACCTTTTTCATTCCCATTTTCATTTTTCATTCATTAAATTGCTGTGACCCCCAAACTGAAGATTCGTGACCCCATTGGGGTCCCAACCCCAAGGCTGAAGAACACTGATTTACAGTATCTCCCATCAAACATATACCAAATAGTTTCAGTTTTCAGATAGTAGAAACAGACCTTAAAGCGCTTTTGCATGCATTGAGCAGTGGGATATGCAGTAAACTGGGAACTTGTAAATTCAAGTGGACACCCCCCCCTCCCCGAAAGGCCAGCTTAATGCAATTGCTAACAAAGATCCAAAGTCAGTTGGATTACTGTAAATCTTCTGCTTGTCCACCGTCAGGAAGAAACAGTTGTGTTACCTTTTGGAGGCAAAGGGAAAAAAATTGGGGCCTGCTGGTGAAGACAGCAATGACCGCCGAAAGCTTGGAGGGGAAAACGCCAGTCGGGCTACATTCAATTACACCACCAGAGACTCCCAGACAGAAAAGCTGGAGGTAAAGCGGCCAAGCAGAACTTGTGCTTTGAAAAATTCCAAATGTTTGTTTTTGTGGTGGTACCTCATCTACTTTTAAATCAACTCCTTATATATTTTCTTTTGCCTCAAACAGCAGAGGATCAATTTCCACCCAATGAAATGGTTTATTTCAAGGTTACCTTGTACTCAGTAACATAGCAGTGGCACTATTAAAAATACCCATAAACCGACACATACATTAATTGTGAAAGGCGATCTCCAGCACAAACCAAACAGACGCACAGGCACATACTTTTGTTTTCTTCTGCTTTAAAACGAATACGAACCGGTTGTGGTTTCCCTGTCAAAAAAGCTGTATGTATAAATGCAGCGAGAATGTGCAGTTGAGAGTGAACAAATGCAGAATTACGGTATTTTGTTTACCAATCATATCTGTAGACTTCCCTTTTGGCTGTAATGACTCCCAAGGCATTTTGTGATGAACACAAACTAAAACAATTCGCTGTTAAAATAATCAGCGGTAGCAGTAGAAGGTGGAAGCAGAAGGGGTGTGTGTGTGTGTGTGTGTGTGTGTGTGTGTGTGTGTGTGTGTGTG
>JAJKFI010000020.1:10468222-10506161 GCA_029204185.1 Lerista edwardsae | reverse complement strand
GTGTGTGTGTGTGTGTGTGTGTGTGTGTGTGTGTGTGTGTGTGTGTGTGTGTGTGTGTGATCCTATATTCTCCACCACCCTCTGCTCTTGACATTCCAGCTGCTGCTGTGAACCCCTTCATAATCTCCTCCCCACAGTGGCCTTAACTTCATAATATCAAATCCCTTTTCTTCACATGCTTTATCTCAGTAATTATTGCAACAGCCCAGCAAACCATGCCAGTATCTTATCCGTTTACTTATTTTGTTTTTGAAGTGAATTTATCCTCAGCATGAAATAGAAGAACAACCTTGCTGGTCCGGGCCAAGTCTGTCCAAACTCTTTTGAAAGACATGCCATAATCAGTTAAATGTTCAAAAGGAATCTAGTAAAAACATCCTAAAAAATGAAAAGCTGCAATTACAAATGAAAACATTGTGGATTTAATTAATTGTAAAAAGTCTGGGCAAATCAAAACATCTTGCTGGCATTCAGGCTCTGAGGTCCTCATCCCAAAGTCAGAGGTCACTCCCCAAAAATGCGCTTCCCTATTGTAGTGGAGGCACCTGGCACAGGTGGGCAGCTTCATGTGGAGCTGACAGTCCATTAGCTACGCAGGTCCTGGATCGTAAAGGTCTTTTAAGGTAAAGACCAGCACTTTGAACTGTGCTTGGAAACACAGGAAGCCAGTATAACTGCTTTAAAACTGATGAGCTGTGTTCTGATGTACTAATTCCTTATTGGTATTCTAGGTACTCTATTCTGAACTAGTTAGGTTATAAGTAGTCTTCAGTGGAAGCCCCTTAACTAATGCATTGCATTAGTTCTCCAGCCTGGGTGTTATCAGAGCATGGATAGCTTACTGTTTATTTACACAGAAGAGTGGGGGGTAGCAAATCATCTATGACCAACTTGGGGAAACTAAGCAAAGTCCTACTGGAGCAGACCAAAGGTCCCTTCTTCCAGGTATCCTGCTTCCCACAATGACAAACCAAAGGCCTGTGCAAAGTCCACAAGCAGGGCTTGAAGGGAAATTGCTGCCTCCCACTGTTGCTTTCTGGTATTAAGAAAGATATTCTCTCTGAGGTTCTGTATAGCCATCATGACTTACAGCCTTCATGACTTCTATGGGTGAGGTTGGATTTTGACTGAGGACCTCCCACGTCAGAGTACACACCAACCAATGCACTGCACAAAGTATGGGGTGGATGTCTGTGTGTGCAGAATTCCTATTCAGCACAGGAGAGACCACAGGAAAAGTGCAGTGAATGGTATATAGGCTGAATGAACAATAAGCTCTTGTTTTCCATTTGAGTCCTACTGGAGCAGAAGGTCTGCAGTGAAATAGGTGTCTTGAGGGATCTCACGTTTGCATAGAGTGCAGATTTCTCTGTGGGGTGTATCATAGATCACACATTCCACCTGTATCTTGCTATATACCTTGAAAGGACAAGCAAGATGAGCAGTAACTGCCAGTTCCTGCTTGTCGCCCAGAGCAAACTGTCATTGTACGGGTAACAAAACCAGATCTCTGTTGAGGGTGGCACATTATTTTCACTGATGAACCATTATGGGTTTTTTTCTCTGTATCTAGGCAGCTGGAAGGGATTTGCTTTGCATTGTATGTATCACCCGTTCACAACAGTTCTCTGGGCAAGTCATGACCTCACATTTTCAGCTGTGCTAAAAATCAGTTGGACTTAACACTGTTATGGCTTTCAGAAGGCAAATTGTTACAGGGCTTTCTGGAAAAACTTCATAAAAGGGGATTAGGATAACGGAACAAGAAAGACTCAACGTTAGGACAGCAGATGCTCCCCGCCTGTCCCAAGTCAGGCTTGTCATAAAGTCAGGCTTTGGCAGAATTGTCTGTCTGTCTTGGATCTCAGCCAGGTTGTATTTTCACTTGTGAACACTGGCATGTGGCAGATAAAATACCAGAATGTATTACCACAAGGGTTGTTCCAGAACTTATTTTTTGTGACTTGTGCCTTGAAGCTTTGAAGATGGAAGGAACTGGGGAAAACTGTCCAATGGACACAGCACAAATGCTTTAAGACAGCACATTTTGACACACACATTGCATTCTTTCAGTCTGTGGTCTGAAAGGTGTATGTGTCAGACTCGTGTCATTTTTCAGACATGATAAAGCTGCATTTGTCAAGCAACATCCTGAACACCCTTGATTGTGTAATTTCTCTGCTCTCTTTCTAAATTAAAGAATTTTGCCTTATAGAGCTGGAATGTGCTAGAACAGATCAGAAGAATTGGGTCAGAAAGGCTTATGGAATATAAGTGACCATTTAATTGCAAAATGCTTTTTTTGGTGCATGTCTCAATATGCATAAATCCACACACTTCTCCTCTCAACTGTACTTACTATATTGTTGTCACACATTAACCCAAGGTAACAAATTATATGTTTAAAGAGTCCGTCTAAGAGTGCTGATTGCCTGCACACCTGTGACATCAGGAAAATCCTTTCACCCTTTCTCTTTGGAGCAGTTTTTCACCTTATAACAAAAACAGACACTGAATTATTTAAATATATAATCATACAGACCAGTACTTTACACAAATATGCATGTGGACAGCGAACCAAAAGAAGGATTTAGAGAGGTGCCAAGTTGGTGAGAAAATCAGCACTTTCTGTTGATGCAGTTATTTATATGCTTTGAAGATTAAAATACTGCATGGGAAAAAAAATTAAGCAATCTTCATGTTTTTGTATGCTTGTACATACACTCATTAAGCACCACATAACATACATCAACAGAGAGAGTTTTAAGACAAACTCTTTTTCAAATCCCTAAGCTCAAGTTTATTTTATCTGTTCAAAACGAACAAAAGGCCTTGTGATCAGATATGAAGGAACTGAAGTATATTTGGTTTTTAACCTGCTTTTGTTTGCTTTAAAGCTCACAATTAGTTACCTTTCCCATCTGCCTAAAGAGCTTGGTGGCACTCAGAGACATGAATTCTCTCCCCAAAGAGAGATTCTCTTACCTCTTTGATACCTCTGGGGTATCTCTTTGATATATCAGAATGTTAGCCACCATTTCCATTATGTTGTTGGTATTTTATAATTAAAAGTTTGCTGTTCTGAAGGGATTTGTTTCCTGATCTCTGCCCTTGACAATGGTTCTTTTGTACAGGAAACGAAGGACAGGAAGAAGTTTTGCTATACCTACATCCAAAACTTGGTGAAGGAAGCATCTGATATCAATATGAAAAACGAATCGTTACAGAAGCTCTGGCCTCAGATGTTCATTGAACTTGTCAGGGACGCAGTGATCGAGATACGCAACAAGGATTCCTACATGAAGCTTTGCTTACAGCGGATCATTGATCAAAAACCATAAACATGGCATCCTCTGTATTTCAGTATTGTTTGGTATTTTTCACAAAGGCCTAAACTGGACTATGAAATTACTATCCCTCTGGAGCACTTTTTTTTTTGTTTAAAACACAATGTTTTCCTTGAGAAACTTCACTGTCACGGTAAAAGGTTTCACGTTTTATGATGAGTTGTCTTTTTTCACATACATCCTTGGCTTGAAGCAGTGATCTGTCGGTAACTTTGTGTCTGCGCTATGGTTTCCTGAATTCTTTCCTCTCTGCTTTTTGTTGTTGCTATTGTTTTTGTGCTGGAGCATTAGTATTCAGAAAACAAGTCCCACTTTCTGATGCTCTTCTTTTTTTTAGTAGCTTCCTTCATTTGGCACCAGTTCTTGTGGCAGTGAGTTCTACAGGTTAATTATGCACCATTGACTGAAGACTAACAAATTATTCTGTTCATAAATCCAAAATCTGAGATGTTAAAAGGATTGTTTTTGCTACAGCACACCTGTATAGTGCCTAGGCCAGGTGGTCTAGAATATTCTCCACGTACTATGAAAGAAATCCTGGATTTGTTCAGGCAGAATGCAACTACACATTTTTTTTTTAGCTGTGGATCAAAATGTCTTATTTCTATGAGAAAGCCCAATGCATGTTATCCCACAAACATGTTTTCAATCATACTTCTAGATACACGCAGTAGGAAAGTGAGTTCGGCTGTAACTTCCTATCTAGTGTATATTCGGTGGCAACTCCAAATTTTCCCCCTTGCATAATGTGGGAAATGACCTTGAGTTAAATGAAGAAAAGGAACAGTGTTCTACAACCGTCTTTTATTTATACAAACTTATTTATTGATTGTGTTTATGTACTGCCTTTTCCTATTAAAATGCTCAAAGTGACTGGTTTACATTTTGTAATAGCGGCTTAAAATCAAAGAAGCATGATACTGTCTGTACCTACTTTCTTGGGCGGCAAAGCAATCGCACAAGAGAGTTTGGAGAAGGTCCTGAAGCAGGAGACTTGGATTGGAAGGCTAGATCTAACAATCCAACCAGTGGAATCTGGCCCTAATAACTTGTTCAATCCACCCGTCCTGCAAGGAACTCAGGGTGGCAGGGTTCTTCCTTACCCATGTTATGCTCACAGGATGAGAAAGGGAGGTTGGACTGTGGGAGTGACTGGCTCACTGAGCATCATGACTGACTTGAATCATCGGGCATCTCCAGACTAGACAGTGAAAGACGCTTGCCTGGAAAGCAACTATTACTCAATGTAAACTATTCTGAGCTAGATGGGCCAATGGAATGGCACAGCTCTGTATAAGGTAGATTCATGTGCTATTTATTGATTTTATTTTGACTATGCTTCATGTCAAGATGTTGATTTGCAAAATAAATCATAAAACAATACTTAAGAAAAATTGCAGCATAGTGAAAACCATTAATAATCAAGGGGGAAAAAAGACAACCTTAGAATAGCTTGAGATCAACAGCAGGGGTTACAACAAACAAAACAGCCCTTTCCCCACTGAAGGGCTGGATGATCCGGGTGATCTTTACTAGCTTCAGAAAAATCAGAAGGATGGGGTAGTGTGAATCTCCTCCAGGAAGCAATTCCACCAGCTGGGAACAATTGCTGAAGAGGTCATGTCTTATGTTGGGCAAGACAACCAAATCAGTTGTTCAAGTCAGGTTATTACTAGGTTGTACTCTTATCAACACCCATGAGATGAGTAAATCCAGCGGGCCATAAATAATAACTAATAACAGCTGTTAGAGCTATTTCAGCATGTTCTTCTTGTAGATCCTTCTTTTTGTTCCAGGAGTGCTTTTCTTATTATTGGCCGGCGAATGTGTAGAGATGATTTGGAAGAATTGTGCTCTGTTTAGGGAGGTTAATCCGTTCAGTTCCACGCCTACAAAAGAATTTTTGTAACAAGAATTTGATGCTCCTGTGTCCCAGCTACCTGCTTATTCAGGTTAGATTTCCTAGGTTGAAACGTTGCCCAGGCATAATCCATTACCTATGGCAGGTTTCTTGGAGAACTCATTAAGAAGTTGGTATGGATCCTTGAATTACAAGTATGTGCCATGTTTGAACTGCCTGCACGTTTGTTCAGATAACCGAGCACTCTGCGTAGTTGAACTTGTTGCCTCTCATTCTGACATGATAGTTTTCAAACTATGTTCTGAAAAAAAACTTCAGAATCTTTTTGGGGTTCCTTGAGAATATCAGTGATGATGTATAAGAGACCTTGCCTGCTACTACTGATCTTCCTCTGTCCCCATAGTCTTTTGGGCATGGCAACAGTATGCAGGTATCTTGTTTTGTGTGCTCTCAAAGGCATATATTAGGCCACTGTGAGTTACAGGAAGCTGGGCTAGATGGACCCTTTGCCTGCTGTAGTAAGGCTCTTATGTTTTATACCTTTTCCCATATTATTCTACCTGTCTTCTCCATCCTCAGTAGAAACCCACTGATAGAGGCATGGTTGACGGATAGGCAAGATAGAGATTTCTCCGTTGTGGCACCTAGCCTCTGGAACTCTTTGTTTTTGGCCCCTTCCCTAATTGTGGTTAGACAGATTATTGGAACAAAACTGTTGCAATATGATTTGGTACAGAGGGTGACTAAATCTCTGTTTCTCTGGTAGAGGAAAGCCGGTGGGGACATAGGCACCAGGACAGCATTTCAACATTTGTCTCCCGCTGAACCACTTCGCATGGTCTATCTCAGTGTTCTTCAAATGGTGGGTCATGACCATTTTCCCATAAGGAGAGTGGCTCCAGAAATTACTGCCTGCCGACACCGCAGCAATTACGGTGCCGCAGGCATTTAGGAGCACATGCCCCTACCTAGGGGAATCCACAAGGGTTGGAGAGGCCCGTTGCTACATCCGCGGGCCTCCCCAATGCTTAAAATAACTCAATGGCAAGATAGGTGCTTACTTCCTGCTTCCACTCTATCTTCCTGGACATCCCCTCGACCCCCCCCAAGGTAGGACACATGACCCTAAACGCCCATAGTGTCATCATCGCTGTGGCGCTGCTGGGTTCCCCCCACCCTGCCCCCACAGTCATCTGGTCTATGGAAGTTCCATCAGAAGTAACTGGTGATGATCACCAGTTATTTCCAGATTGGGAGATCAGACACAATGTGCCAAACACCAGTAAGAGGCTAGGGTGGACGGCATGGCTTTTTTGAGCATGCGAAAAGTGCATGCTGGACCTCTGCCTACCAAGCCGACCCGCCTTCTGCTGTTTGTGTTGCATTGCTGGTCTCGCTCCCAGGTGGTGGGGTCTGGGGCTCCCACGTGTTCCATCGGACACCACCTCCAGGATCACCAGTGGTATGAGTGCCACTGGTTAAGAAACATTAGACCAGACATGGGCTTAGTCTTGTATGAAGACTTGCTAGAGTCCCTGTAATCCAATTGACTCCTAGTCTGTTTCTAGGCATAATTCAATGTGCTGGTTCTTTTAAAACCCTAAGAGTCTGGGACTTAACAGGATCGATAACAGTGGTCTTCAACCTTTTGCATGCCAGGACCCAAATAAATAAATGCAAGAAAATATTAGTTTTGTAATATTGTTTCTATCTGTATTAGAAACTGTTCCCCCTGTTATAAGCTATGCCATGCATTTTAAGAAAGGAGAATTTGATATAAACAATACACAGATGTTTGTACACACAGATGCCTGTGAGAATCTGACTTTTGTGTATGTACCTAGGCCTCCTTGTGGTGCACCTGCCTCACTCATGCATAATGTTAGGTGCAGGGCAAAGAACATGGCACATCCCTGCTTCAGGCTGGGAATGGACTTGCTCTCGGTGTAAACCTATTAACTAGCCCCACAAGTCTTACATTTGTTGGGCAGGTTTCTGCATTCTTATTCGGCATCTGACTCCAGATCTCTTCGATTAGAACCATATCTCCTTTCCTGGTTTTGAAGTGGGATCTTAAAAGGGAAGATGGATTGTACAGTTGTGTTTATGCAGGGACTCTCTGTAGCATAAAAGGAACAGTGATTCAACACAAGATGCTTCTGCCAGCATTGAGTAGAAAAGCACAGGGAGGAATGGGGGGGGGGAGTAGAGTTTTTATTTATATGCAACCCAAAGAAGACAGGCTGCCTTGTTTTGCCAATAAAGGCCTTAGATCTGTATCCTCAAAGAAAAGGAGTTGCCTTCTCCATCCTGCAGTCGAACTCTGAATTACCTTGGCACAAGCTTATATAGGCCGCCCTCCTTTTTATCATCTTAATTACAAGGCCCTGTGATTGCAGAATGAGTCTATTCTGAAGCACAGCCCATCTTGAATGCATTCTTGCTCTCCGTGTCTCATCCATTTCCAACATTTCGCCCCCCTGCCTTGCCCCCACCCAGTTTAAACAAAAAAAAAAAGTGGCTATCAACTGGGCTATTTTCAGCCATTGTTTTTAAGCAAGGTTGAATCCGCTGTTAATTCAGGGCAGCAAATACAGTGCAGCCAATTCTGTTGGGATGTTTAGTAGTGGCTTGAGAATGGATGCCTCTTGAGAGGGTCCACCAGCCCGTCTTTGTGATTTGTTCCATCTAGAATGGAACAAGGAGTTAGGAAAAGGCTCCCCCCTTTAAAATTCAGCTGGAGTGTTAGTATGGAAAGAAATCTTCAATAGAGCTGACCCCAAAGTGTCTAAATTAGACTGGCTAATATCCTTGAATTTCACTTCCCAATGAGCTCTGAATGGCTTACATGGGGTTATCACTATTTTCCTTCAACACAACCCCTGTGAGTGGGAGTGGAATATGACTTGCTTCCTTTGTCCAAGTTTGGGTAGACAACATTACCATGCTGGCACTTGCGGATATTTCGGAGGTAACTGGGATCACCAGGATTGGACTTAGTGGCTGCAGTGCAACAGAACCTTAAAAACAGTCTAGGGCAGTGATAGGGTCTGGCTCCATTTGGAAAGAGATATTCTCTCATAGGCTGCTTGCCTGGTTTTACCTGTAGAATTTGGAAAATACATTGTGGAGGTGGTGATTGTGTTTTCCCAGCTGATTGCTAGTCAGCTCATGCTGGATCCTGTACCTCTTTCAGCTTGTACCAATGGCACAGTTCTGATTGATGGTCTCTTATGCCCTTCAAGTTGGCCGTCGTTTGATATCAGGGCCACAACAGATCCAAGCCCTTAATTCCAGTGTTGTTGAACATGTTGCATCTGCCCTATTTTACAAAGAGAATGCACAGGAACATCAACCCAATAAACAACTACCCTGCATCCGCTCACACCTCTGAACTGATCCCACCATGACCCCCTGTGTTTCAGAGCACAATAAGGCCGGCACAGTTAGGCCAGCAACGTTTGGCTGGCACAAGTGACACCGTGAAGTGCGTTTGGACCATTCTCAGAGTCAGGGAAGTTGGCACACACCTGTGTGCTGGCTTCTCTGACTTGGAGAGTGGTCCAAACATACTTTACGGTGCCCCTTGTGCCGGCTAAACTTTGCTGGCTTAACTCCAGGTTAGGACTGCGCCCTAAATTGTAGAGAGGGAGAGTGTTTAAAAGTTAAGCCAGCAACAACAAGCTGTTGAAGGGAGAGCCGCGTTAAGACTGAAACTTGGGAGCCATTGGCCTGGAAAGCTTCCTTTCCCACTTCCCCAACCTTAACTTCAGCTCTTTTACATATGATACATATAGACTATGGGGGTTTTCATAATAAAGAATTATTCTCACTTTTCTTTGCTCCTTTTCCACTCGATTGATTAACAGTATTTGTCTAATCTCTAGGCATGGGGGGGGGGAGATCAGCCCTGCTCATTTTCACCCCCACCTCCAGCCTTGGACATTTGCCTTTTTTAGTCTCTACACACCGTTATTGTACTCAGATTGGTTCTTGCTGACGCTAGCTCAGCTGCTGTGCCCATGGAAGTGATACTATGTCAGTTCAGGCCAAATATTCCCTTTTCACTCAGTCTGATTGATGTCCCCCAAGATACATTAGCAAGATTTCACATTCCACCTCGCACATCTGGGGCCTTCATGTGGATGCTGAACAGCACCGAAGCAAACCTGTTGTATTTCTGGAATGCTTGAGGTGAAGAATGTGATGAAAAGAAGGTGCTAGACTTTTCCAAATCTCCGCGTGGGCTATACCTTTGCAAAGATCAGGTTTGGGGGGTGGGCTGGGGGAAGGAGACCTTTTTTGTATGTCTTAGGCCGTGCCTTTAACACTTGAGCACAAGGGAGGATAGCCCAGAATCACATCTGGTTTCCATCAACTTAAAATATACTGTTAGACAAATGATTGTAAGGTTAATTCAAAATACAGTGGTGAAGAACCAGGGCCTATGAAATGTTGTGTTTGCATTACTTTATATACACTCATCGTCTAGACATCTTAGTTGGGTATGTGAGCGACTTTAATGGCATTAACATAATTTATATTTGGTGAAACAAGCCGTTGCAGCGTTTAGAGGAACTCTGACATTTCAGCTATGAATCACCATTTGCTGTGTGCTAGTATTTCTGCCATGCCCTCATCGCGGGCATCATCAACCGACACACTATAATCTTACAGTTAGTCTTGTTTATCTCGGGCCTTAAGAACATAAGAAGAGCCTCACTGGATCAAGCTAAAGGCCCATCTAGTCCAGCTTCCTGTATCTCACAGTGGCCCACCAGATGCCTCAGGGAACACACAAGACAACAGGCTGCCTGCATTCTGTAGCCGCTCCGCTGCATCTGGCATTCTGAGAGGTAAATTCTGAGGTAAACTAGTGGCTAGTCAAGATTCTTCACAACATTTCTCTTTGACAGCCACCAGAACCAGATGCTCCTCTTCAGACATACAGGAATAGCCCCACTGGATCAGTATCTCACAGTGTATCTCACACAGGATCAGTATCTCATTCCTGTATCTCACAGTGGCCCACCAGGTGCCTCAAGAGCACACAAGACAACTAGATACCTGCACCTTGTTGCCACTCCCTGCATCTGGCATTCTGAGGTTGCCTATTTCTAAAGTATGGAGGTTACACTACTCATCATGGCCTGTAGCTTGTGATGGACCTTTCCTCCAGAAATCTGTCTAGTCCCTTTTTAAAGGCACCTAGGCCTTCTTTTATATGCAAGCCCAGAAACCAGAATGCAATGCCCCACAATTGGATTGTGTTGCATACACATCAACAGGATGCAGTAAACTTCCGGTCCTTGCCATGAATCATACAAAGTACATTTTGTAGTATTGCAACTAAGTACAACTATTGCAGCCATATGAGGGTCATAAGCCCGTTTCATGGTCCATTAAGAGGTTCTCGGGAGATTTTATGTTGGAAATCCCAAACAGTGGCACATTGATCCCCTTTACCATTTACTTTTTAATACTACCATTCACATAATTTCAAATCTGCATCCAAACTATTTACTTTGTTTTAATGTTGTTATAAAACTCCGGTCAACTGCTCAACGTAAAAACATCCATAACCAAAAGGCATTGTGGAAAAATTGTACCTCTTCTAGGAAGGGAATCCCGAAATATTGGAGCTGCCACCAAGAATACCCTGCGCCTTAATGGTCAGCTGAAATCCCTGTGTAAGACTGAGGCTGCAATCCTAGCCAACTTTTCGCACTGGGGTCAGGGCAATGCAGCTCCGAGATTCCGAGCTCCAAGTAAAATTCCCTTACCTTGAAGAGGCCTCTATGACTACTACTCCACTGCAGACTGCAGCACATGCCCCACTGGCACAGCTATGTCAGTGTTGAAAAATTGGTTAGGGTTGCGCCCTAAGTCTGGAACAAGACGTCATCAGAAGATCTGAAGTATGGGAAAGTTGATTCGCATGGGAGGGAGGAATTCCCTGAAATAATTGTGGCATTGCCCATTTGTAGCAAGGCTCCCGAGTGTAATGCACCTAGCAGTAGTACCGTTTGGTGCCTACCAGCCACTGTTGCCTCTTCTGCCTACTCCCCACCCGCTATCTCCCCTGCTCTACAAAGTACAGGAGATCTGCCAAACAGAGCATTTCCCTCCCATATTTCCACTATCAGAAGCCCTGGCTGGGCAGGTGAAATGGAGGGAGCAGCGAAGTGCAGTCGGTGGAAATGGTAGGACAAGATGCATCCAGTGCTCTAGCTGGCTCTTGTGCTACCACTTTCAATGCCCCTCTCTGTGGCGATCACCTGTGCGCGCTGCTCAGATGCACCTGGAGCAGCTGCCTTATTCTTCCACGTTTTTCCCCAAAGTTGAGTTAAATGGAGAACCTACTCCCCCACGCGCAGCCCCATCTTCCACTTTGAAAAAAAGCAGAAGAATTGGTCGACCGCTCCAAGCAGGTTTCAGTAGAGCACATGGGTGATTGATGCCTGATATGACAGCATCACCCCAGCTCTGGCCAGCTACGCCACTGGGTGCATCCCTAGTTTTGCCTTCATTTAGCCTACTCTGGTCCCCTTGGCTTCTGTATCAGCATCTGCTGGCATGAAGGCTGGGGACCTCTTATTTAAAGGCTTAAAAGTAAAAAAAACAAACAACCAGCAGTTTGAATTAGGCTCAGAGGTATACTGGTATGCAGCGCAGGTCTCGTAAGATGGGCGATACATCAATCTACACCTGTCAGCTACCAGGGTCCACACAGCAGTATTGTGCACCAACTAACGTTCCTGAATTGCTGTCAAAGGCAGCTCCACATAGAGCCCAATACGATAGGAAGTCCCCAAAGGGTGGATGAATGACATGTGTCAACAGCGGTAGTGATGACGGTTGGAATAAAGTGTGGCTTTTGAAAATCACAGTGCACCGTGAAAGAAGGGATCTATCAACTTGGAACGATGAAGAGGTGTGAAAAGGGAACATACAAAGAGCTCTAGCTGCTGTGGAAACCACGGGGGATTTCTGAATGAGGAATGAATGACGGAAAAAAGTTTGTTTTTTATCCTTCTTTTCAATCAAAATTTCCTAAACAGTTTACGAAAATGGAATGAAATGAAACTATAATAAGAACCACGGACATAAGGAGAACCTCAGGAGACACCATAATATGGCACCCTGATGTGCAGTTGCCATAATTAAGCCACTGTAGTGATTGATCCATTAAAAAGTGATTGATCCATTAAAACATCCTGATCCATTAAAAAGTTGTCCGCAATTTTTTTTTAAAAAGCACTTATCAAAGCTGCAGCTGGTGCACCATTTTAAGAGAGGCATTTCTTCCAGTGCGAGAGAGGTGTTCACACAACTCATTTGTGGATCTTTGAAAGAAAAAAAGAGACCTTTTTTTCTTTTAGTGCTACTAGCTTTCTCATACACAAATGTATGCACTCATAATCAATCAATCAACTGACACTCATAAAGGCTAATTGATGAAGATTTCTTTTTTTGGATGACAACCTCCGTTTACAACGTTTATTGGACTTTTTCCTGTATGCTCAAAGCTGCTTACAAAAGACCTGTGGAATGTAACATGCACGTAGCAGCAAAACTGCACCAGTTTAGACCTTCCTCCCACCGTCCAGACCAGAGACCTTCAACGTTTTTCATCTCACAGCACACTGGCAAGTTGCTAAAATTGTCAAGGCACACCATCAGCGGTTTGACAATTGACAAGGCATAACATGCCGCCAGTGAGGGGGACACACCTCCCCAATGGCCCCGCGGCATACCTGCAGACCATTCGTGGCATACCTGCAGACCATTTGCGGCACACCAATGTGCCACAGCACAGTGGTTGACCATGGCTAGTCCAGATGGTTTCTCAAACTTTTTTTTTCCTCTCTAAAAGGGTGTAAAGAGTATTATCTCATTAACAATGATGTAGTGGTAAATTTGGAAGTGCAGGACTATACAACCACAAAACTCAACTAAATCCCTTCGTTAGTGTTCTCTTCTGCCACTTATTTCTGCTTAGAATTTTATTATACTCCAATTTCAAGATCTAGTCCATTTTATCCCAAACTCTTGGAGAGTGCTACAAAAGTCTAAAACAAGTGATCCCAGAAAAAAATATAAAAGATATATTAGTGTGGTTGCTTAGGTATGTTTTCATAAGAGTAACTCCGTGTTCAATAGGACTTACTCCCAGATCGATTTGCCCAGGACTTAATGTAATATGAGCCATATACTGACTCTCAGGCATAGATGAGAGTCTAGACATTGTTTGTGCCCCTAGGCAAATTTCTTAGTTTGCCACCTGATGCTTCTTTTTGGCTAGAAGCCTTGGGGAAAGAAATTAACCTGAGCATGCCTGCTGATGCCATCTCGGCACCTTCCGTGGGAGATGTCCCAGAGCTGTATTCCTCCTCAGCTATACTTCTGCTTACTAATCAATGCTTACTTGATAGTTCCAAAGGAGGTGTTCTAAACACAAAATTTTTGTGGCGCTGCTTGTATTCTTCCCCCCTTGCATAGCTCTACTGCTTTCAAGCCTCCCGCCATGCTTTCCATAATTTCTTTCCAGTGCCGTTGGTCTGCGCTAGTCAGAACGGCACAGTTCCAAATCTTCTAGAACAGTAGTTCCCAAACTGTGGGTCGCCAGCCAATTTCAGCTGGGTCATGAAGCACCTAGAGTGGCCATATTGAAAATATGGGAAGATGGGATGCTGGAAAGAGAGAGGGCTGTGTGGTTGTTTTGCTTAGTGTCGAGGGTGCAAAGCAGCTTTTTCCCCCTTTCTATTGCTATTGAATATTGCTTTCTTTCACTTTGCTATTGGAAAATGGCTGAGAAATAAACCAATTTATTGCTGCATTCTGAGTTAAGCAGCAGATCCTGGCATCACAGTGACTGCACTTCTGGCCATGACTTCACTTCCGGTGGGTCCCAGACAGACTGTAAATCTAAAAAGTGAGTCCCGGTGCTACAAGGTTTGAGAACCACCGGTCTAGAACAGTGTTCTTCAACCTGTGAGTTGGGATCCCAGTGGGGTTGTGAAGCCTCATGTGTGTGTGTGTGTTAATGGCAACACATGCAAGATAGTGCTTGGCTCTAATGCAATGAGGGTACCGCCTTATCAAAACTGAGTTCTTGTATTCTCGCACAGCCTCTTCTCACTCTCTTGCCCTGCAGCTCCTAAGGTTTGCCTTTCTCAGGCTGCTACCTCACAGGGTTGTTGTGAAACACAAGAAGCAGGGGAAAATGGGTAGGGCAGGGGTGGGCAACGATAGGGACAGGCAATGGGTGGATTGAATCCTGGGAGAGGGGCAAGATTGGCGGAGGGTCCCCAGTCCAATTACTTATTTATTTATTGGGGTCTTGGCCCAAAAGAGGTTGAAGACCATTGCCAGAACCTTCTTCACGGCTAGGGTGGAAAGATCTAAATATTTGATTTCTTTCCACACATTACTCCAGTTTGTGCTCGTTCATGTCAACAGACGGTTAATTGGATGGTTCCTATCCAGAACCATTTGGAAATTTAGAGAGAGGCTGCCAAATAGTGGAGTTTTATTTGTTCTGGTAGTTTAGTTTTTACTGCCATTTTTAGCACGTTGCAAGTTCTTCGAAACTATTAAACTGTTGAGTGGAAAATCAACTTCAGCTCAATGAGAAATGATTTCCAGCAGGAATCTGGCTGTGTATTTGTATCTGTTTTTTTTTGGGGGGGGGGGAAGCAGAACTCAACTGGGCCTTTGTCTCTAGACAACTAAATTACAAGGAATCCTTACTGCCAAATACAGCTGCAAGACGGTTGAGAAGTTCGGCATGAGAAGTTATGGAAACAAACATAATTTTGTCTCTCTTTGCTCCTCTTCTAATTCTTTTCCTAGGCCAAGTCGAATGGAAAGTGAAGCTTGTTGGGCAACCTTTTCATTCCAGGATCATTTGGTGGAATGGGTCATTCGGTGGAGCTTGCCCAACTGAAGCATTTGGCATATCTTGACCCATCCTCTGCTAGGAAGACATTGCTCATGACTACAGGCAAAATCTGTCAGCTCAAGAAAGATCACCAAAGCTGTCAACTGCATCAAATGAATCTGGTTGCTAAGCACATGATGCTGCTGTCTAGTCCAGTGATTCCCAAACTACAAGCCTTAGCTCCTGGGAGAGGCTGTGGTAACTGGCAGGGGAGCCACAGAATTCTTGCGAAAAAACTGCTGCCCTCATAACCCTAATGGGGAGACGCAGTAGGTCAAGGGAACCAGTCGAAAAGTTTGAACCTAGTACAGTGTTATTCAAATTGTGGTTCAGGACCCACTTGGTGGGTCACAACATGATATCAGGTGGGTCGCAGAGAGCTGGCAGCAGCCATCTACAGACCTTACTCTTGCTATATTCCTTTTGAGTGTTTAAAGTTTGAATTTTCAAGTTGTTGTTTTTTAAATTGTTTTCAGTTCAGTGCTTTTCTAATATATTTTATCCTAATCCTGCTTTCTGTCAGGGATGTTTCATGGTTGTACAATGGCTGCAGTCCAGTAATGCCAATTTGCATTTCCAAAGGGTCATTTTATTATGTTACAGTGAGAGCACTTCCTGCTTGTTGATGTCACTTCCTGCCATGAATCACTTCTAGGTCAATGACATCATTTCTGGTGGGTCCCAAGATGAGTGCCACTCTAAAATGTGTGTCCTGGTCTGAAAAGTTTGAGAACCACTGGTCTAGTCCCTTAACAAGAGAATCTGGTTAAATGGCAAATGTACATCTTAGATGGCCACTTTTACACAGTCTAATCTGCAAACTGGCCCTTCCTCCCTCCCACTCACATACAGCTGGGAGAGCATTTGAACATTATAAGCAAATGCTTTTTCCCATTAAGAGAAGAACCCTTTTTGCAGTTGTAAAATAAATCAGATAACTTTTTCGAGGAGATGAAGGTCGCTAAGACTCCTTTGACAGATGATTTTCTCATTTCTTTCACTAAAAGCAGAACCGAGGGAGGGGGGAGCAAATTCCTTGCGGCGTAAAGCAAATGAAACATTTTCTCATCGCCCCTTCCAAGGTATGTCTCTATATGCAAGAGTGAACTTTCTCCTTGTCTTTGGATAATGCAGGCATGCAGGTGAGAAATGGTTGGAGTGCCAAAAGAAATATTGACAGACCAGTTGGTAGGGAGTTGGAGGGATGCCGTGCAACTGAAATGTGCTTATCAGCAAATGGGCGGGGGGGTGGGTGGGAATACGGTAGATAAAAAGCAATGGAGTGAGAAAGGCCATAGAATGTCTTGTACAGACATGCTCCAGCATCCGCTGGGGTTCTGTTCCGGACCCCACCGTGGATATCTGAAACTGCGGATACTGGAGACGCTTTTTTAAAGATAAGGGAACATCAGTGGTTTTGCCGCAACAAAGTTACAAAAAAAGAAGAAGAGAGATTTGTTTAATGTTACCCTTTCTTTTTAATAGGGTAAATAGGGACGTGGTGACGCAGCTGATAATCAATCAATCAATCAATCAATCAATCAATCAATCAATCAATCAATCACTAGTATTTATATACCGCTTTTCAACACAAAGTTCACAAAGCGGTTTACAGGCAAATAATAACATTAAAGTTAAATGGCTCCCTGTCCCAAAAGGGCTCACAATCTAAAAGAATGGAGAACACCACCAGCAACAGCCAGGAGAAAGACACTGTGCTGGGGTGAAGAGGGACAATTGCTCTCCCCCTGCTAAATATAAGAGGAGCATCACTTGAAAAAGTGCCTCTTGTAATGTGAAACTTTTTTTAGCCTTGTAATGCTAGTTGGGTCCTGAGAGTGTTTTTGTAAAAAGTCAACCCTGGTGCAAAAAACTTTAGGAACCACTGCATTAATACATTACACAAGAGATTAAACCCATCATTGTTTAGGTTGGAGAAACTATTTTAAAACAACACCTCAGTCAAGATCTGATCTAAGTAAGGGTTGATTTAACCTTTCTTCACCACACGTTTTTCTTGCCAGAAATCACTCAGAGCTGCTGTGGATCCTTGAAGGTGCAATTTGCTAGAGTTGTGTAACTTGAGCTATTGTATTGTGAGAAAGAGAAAACACCTTCTCTCCATTTACATTCTCCACACTAAATGGTAAAGGTGTTTTTGATCATAAAAATGGCTTCTCTTGGTCACTCTCCCGTGTGACGGATTCTTGGAAGCCGGCTTTTACTAAGAGAAAAGATCCTTTTACCTCATACCAGAAACGGCACCCATGATTGTGTTATCGCAGACTGTGTTGTGCCACTTTGTGCGGTGTGTTCTCCCCCTTTTGTCACAGAGCAGCTGCAAGGAATGTAAATGAGGCAGCGAAGTTGGCAACCCTCCTTCCTGTCTGTGTGTTCTGATATCAATGTGCTCTAAAAAAAACACGTCTGATGTTAGAAGCTCACTCCACAGAATCCTGTAGTGTACATTGAAGAGGCCATTCTGGAGGATGACAACATAAAGACAAACTGAGAGTTTGACAAGTTCCAGCTTTTCCTACTGTTTTCCCCCCTTTTCTTTTTTGGCCTGCTAATAACCCAAGCTTGTTCAAAGCTTAATTTTGGCTGGTATACAATAAATGAGAGAGAGAGAGAGAGAGAGAGAGAGAGAGAGAGAGAGAGAGAGAGACCCCAGTTCAAATCTCTCCTCAACAGTGAAGCTTAATAGGTGACCTTTGGATAGTTGGATGATTTTGGGATAATCACTACTTAGCAGGGGGAGAGCGAATGACCTTCTTCACCTCAGCTGGGTGACGTTGGTGTCTCTTCCATTAAAAAATATGGAAATAAAAAATACTGCAAGCCTTTTTGTGACAGGGAACCTTGTATTGATTTGTTGTACATACCTTGAAATGATTTGTTCACATTCCCCAATCGCCCTACTAATAAATGGCCCTCCCTCTGTCAAACTCCCATGGCACACCTGCGGACCATTTGTGGCACACCAATGTTCCACATCAGTGGTTGAAAATGGCGGCCCTACACATTAGATTTCTGAAAAAAAGATGATGGTTGTTACATTAATGCTCCGACTGAAACATAAATGGAAGCAGGTCTATGGATTGTGCACACTCTGATAACAAAAAAGTCAAAATGTTTTCCAGTTACCTCAGGCCACCAACAATGAGAGGAAGTGGGGGGTAAGATGTTTGTTTGAGGGGCTTGCTTGCCCCCCCCCACTCTTGCGTGGCCTCTACCCCTCCCTATATTGCCGGCACAGAAGATTTGTCATTGTTCTGTTCTGTGAAAGGCTACCTGCGTGCTATGACGTCAATGTGAAATGACCGAAGGAACGGCTTTGATTCATCTATGCAGCCTGTCTTTCAGGCACTGAGTTGTTGTTAGGTCTCAAAGTGGAGAGATGTCATTCCCCTTCGCAAGGCCCACCTTCCCCCCTCGGTATAGCTGGGGTGGGGATTCCTTTTGACGTCTCTCTACACAAGCCGACATGAGGAGATGCCATAGGAAGTGCTGTTTATTCAACGGATTAGCCTTGCAAGTGACAGGCGTGTCATTTGAGGAATGTGAGAGCACATCTTTGGCTTGTACTGCCGAAGGGCATTCGTTGGGCATGAAGGAGTGGGCGCCCTTGATCTCGCTGCTGACAGAAATTCTCTGCCTGGAGCAATGAGCAAGACGGTTCATCTGGCACACGGGAGGAAGGAAGGATTTGACGGTGGCGCTTCTTAGAATGAGGCCCACTGGAGGCCCAGTGTTGACCCTCTGGTTAAAATAGTCAGCCCTCCTGCAGAAGCAATGCAGTAAGAACACAAGCTATGAACTCAGTTCTTCCCTCAAGTTATGAACTCGCTACTGATTTTGGTCAAGTTTGTAATTCTCTGATTCAGAGTACGTACCTTGGCCAAAAGAGGTGGGGAAAAACAGTGATACTGAAATAAAAACACACTGCACTTCTAATTTTTGAAAAACAAAAAACCTAAAATATGCAAAAAACAAACACAACCCCAAACCATTCCATTTTATTTGGTTTTTATTTATTATTCAATTGGGGGGGGGTGCATGTGTAATGACTTTAGCTGCATCTGCTGACATGATACCACCACGGTCATCTACCTAGTAGACTTCAAAAACAATTGTAATTTATCTTTAGAATATAAATTTTGAACCAAAACACATAATATTGCTTTCTGCACTTCTAACTTTGGAAATGACTGAAATCCGTGAAAAATAAAACCGTTTTCTTCCACCTAGTTATGAGGTGAGCTATTGAGACAAAATGGCTGCCGGGAGGAGCAACTGGTGTGGAGCCAAATCGAGATTATGCGGCTTCTTTTTTTGTTCTGAAAATAAAAAAAAATAAAAATGAAGGGAGGGACAAGAAAGGGAAATGAAATAAATGGAAGAAAAGCAAACTGCATAAAAAAGAAAAACTACAATGATTTTTTTTTTTTTTAAAAAAATCCCTTGTACATCACTTTGATAATATTGTGAACATAGGGAGCTCTCTTGTACAGAGTCACATTATTGGATGATCTGGATCAGTATAGATTACTACAGTTCTCTAACATTTTCACATAGGGACTTCTTCCTCTATCCTAACTGGAAAAATAATGGTTTTTACAATCATTATTCTAAATCATAGAACCCTCCATTTCTCCAGGAGTTTCCTTTTATAGTGTACTTGTCTTGGCTACATAGCTCTTGTGCTTTCCAAGCTTCTACAGGCAGCTGGAAAACATGCCTGAGCTTATTTCAGGATGTTATCCATTTTTTTTGCTGGTTGACACCTCCACATTCCTTCATCTCTAGTCAGTAGCTTCTGGTCACCCATCCAAGGTGAGACCTGAGCTGATACTGCTCAGCTTTTTCAGGCAAGGTGACAGCTCAACCTCCAGACCAAACCTCTTGCTCTTTAGCTAGTGAAACTGTTAGTCTGTGGGAGTATGTATACAACCACCTCTTGGTGAAGACTGGCAGTCTCTGACTACTGACACACTAGGATAGTCTCGTTGAATCGTGTGGGTCTAGTGGAGTGCCAGTGGGTCTAGTTCTGCTGAGAATTCCACCTCTCTGGGCTGGCTTGATAATTATGATTACATTCATATCATGACATGTATTTGCCACTAGGTGGTGGTAATGACTGGAAAAAAGAGCAGCTGTTCCAGCAATTTTTCTTTTCCAAGTCCCTCCCCCAGCTGCTTTTCTCTCAAGTAGGAGTTCCAGGTTCATATTTACCATTGTAAAAAAAAAAAAGCTGCTGAGGCTAAGAGGCAACTGAGAGTAAAGATGACCAGTGAAGAAGTAGCCCATTCTCTGTTTCTCTTAGTTTACATGTTGTTTACCAAGCAAGAGTTTGATAGGTTTGCAGACAAACTGCGAAAAGGTTAGATCAAAACTGCTTTGCTGCTAGCTCAGGGGTCTCCAAACTACAGCCTGGGGGCCAAATCTGGCCCGCCACAAGATTTTATCCAATCTTCAGGAATTTCGTTTTGTCAGAGCATTTGCTAGTGTTTTACATTTTTACTCATTATATATCATTTTCCAGTTTAAGCATTTATTGATTCTTTATAATTGTCTCATCATGGTAAAGCATGTGAAGTACATTGAACACTTAGAACATGATGATGTGCAAATGTTCAGTATTATTGCCATGTGCTTATGCCTCTGTCATGTTAACTCCCTTCCACATGCTTCTCCCTACTGTAAGTCACATTCCTATTGGTCAAGAATTCGGAAATGTTCTGTACCACGGGCTCAGCCTTCTGAATTTCACTGTTGTCTCTCTCTGTGTGTGTATGTGCGTGTGTTGTAATTTATGAGCATGCGTTCCTACGTGCTCGGTCTTGCCAAGCCTGAAACAGAAGCCAAGGGGCTGACAATGAGTAAGAGGCTTGAAATACACAATATCTGGCTTAGCATGCATGCCTTGGCAGTGGGAGGAGGCTGATTGATTATCCAAGAGCTCCTTTCCTGCATGCCTGGTGTAACCAGGTACAAGAAGGTGTCTAGATTTTCTGAAGGCTGTGATGTAGGAATGAGTTGCAAAGGAGCAGCTGAAGGTTGCTTTGCTGTTTGGGTAGAAGCAAGTGTTGCTAACCCAATCTAATGAGTACAGTGTGCCCCCAGTATCCGCAGGGGATCTGTCCCAGGACCCGCTTGCGGATATCAAATTCTGTGGATAATTGAATCCATGGTGGTAGGGGATGGCGACCGGAAGTGGCTGGTGCAAACTGGAAGTGCCTCCCTACACCTCAAAACACCTCCCAAATGCAACTGGAAGTCACTTCAGTAACTGTATATCCCATAATCAGTGGCATTCCTAGGAGGGGGGAAATGCTACGTTTTGGAGAAGCTTGAGCTCCTGTGTAAAGTGGCCCTTCCCCTTTTGCCTTCAGAGCCATTTGCAGCTTGGAAAGTTGGCTTAGAAGTTTTGCTCTCTGAGCTGCGAATGGCTCTGAAGGCCAAAGGGGAGGAGCTCAGACTCCTGCAAAATGTACTATTTTGCCCCACTAGGAAGACCACTGCATATAAACACATGTTCTTCCCATCTTCCTCTACCCCCAAGTCCCTCCCTCTTTCCTGTTGTTTTCTTTGAGTCTCTTTTTAGGACCACACATCCCTTAGTGACAGATACTAAGGTGTAAACCCACCTTAGTAACGTTTTCTTTAGAAGCAGATTCTAAATATGCTAAATAAATTGGAATTGCTTGTTGATGGGTCCTGGAACACTCACCTAATTAGGATGACATGACGGGGCCATAACAAAATACACCCACCCCAACCCCACCCAGAAGAATCAGGGAATGGAGAAGGAGAGTGTCACGCACCCCATTGGCTGCAGATTTGCAGCTTGTGCCAACCTCATTGTCGGCACCGCAGCTGTAGCCATTTATCCAGCACATGACAACACAGACAAAATTTATTGCATTTTCCTGGCTCTGCCTCAGGTCTAATCAAGATTTTCTTTAATTAAAATATTTTACAAGGTCTTTCTCAGCAGCTAAGAAGCCTGAGCAGTAGCTGTCACCACCACCATGGCAGCTATTCATGTTCCTGTAAACCTTTGGAATGTCCTTAAGGTACAAAGAAGTTGCTTTTCACTCTTTGGGTGGAGAGGCAGTCACTTTCAAGGAAGGGTGGAGGGTGAGCACTTGCTTTTCAAGATTTTTGCCAGGGCCAGCCTAGGACACTTGAGGGAGCATGTCAAACGCTGCCCTCCCTTATCTGAGGGTGTGCTAGCATCTGCCCCTCCAACTCACCAATGCTCTACAGCGGTGGTTCTCAAACTTTTCAGCACCGGGACCCACTTTTCAGAATGACAATCTTTCCAGGACCCACCTGAAGTGATGTCATGGCTGGAAGTGCTGCCGATGTGATGTGAGAGCCTGCTGCTTTCCTGACAATACAGCAATAAGTTGGGTGATTTCTCAGCCATTTAATAGCAAAGTGAATCAGAAAGAAAAAAAGCTTTTTACAACCTTGACGCAGGCAAAACAACCACACAGCACTCCCCCTTTCCAGCATCCCATCTTCCCATATTTTCAATATGGCTGCCCTAGGTGCTTTGCGACCCACCTGAAATTGGCTTGTGACCCACAAGTGGGTCCTGACCAACGCTTTGGGAACTATTGCTCTAGACAAGTGATTCTCAAACCATTTAGCACCAGGACCCATTTTTTAGAATGATAATCTGTCAGGACCCACTGGAAGTGATGTCATTAACCTGGAAGTGATGTCATGGCTGGAAGTGACATCATCAGGTAGGAAAAATTAAACAGCTCCTATACAACAAAAATTGAATTAATTAATACATTAAAAGTTTACAGTAAGTATAAGTTTAATAATTTATTTAAAATAATCCTCTTACGCAGTTGCAAGTTTAATATACTAAAAATAAAATACACGTTGAAATGAATGCCAGATGAGTGGCAACAGGATGCAAGCATCTTGTCTTATGTTCTCCCTGAGGCACCTGGGGGGGCAACTGTGAAATACAGGAAGCTCAGTAGTGCTATCCAGCCGGTACGCTGGGCAGGACTTATGTTTGATCGGCAGTCTGCCTGTTGCGTCACGCCGCATTCCGCCGCTTTCCTGCCCACCGCGGCGGGCGGGAAAATAGCAGAATGCGGCATGACGCAACGGGTGGACTGCTGATCAAACGTAAGTCCTGCCCAGCGTACCAGCTGGATAGCACTACTGAGGGAGCTGGACTAGATGGGCCTTTGGCCTGATCCAGCAAGGCTCTTCTTATGTTCTTACAGGCCTGATAAAGAGCTTCTAGGGGCCATATTTGGCCCACTGGCTTTACGTTTGACATCCTTGTGATACAGTGTCATTTTAAAAAGTACATCCCTATGCTAAGAAGTGTAGGAACCATTGCCCTAAAGTCTTCAGCCTTTGCATTTACAGGTGTCATTTAGGTTTCACATTTAGGAAAATATCTCCAGACCGACCACATTTACTTTGAAAATTCTCACAAGTTATAGGACTGAATGTTGAGAGGCCTTGGAGCGTGGGTTTACCTAGCACCAACAAGAATCCGCAAATTCTTTTCTCTGTTTGCATTTCACCACTTTGACAGACAGAACTTTAAATGTGGAATCTCGATCTCAGGTGAAACCTCACTTTTCAGATTTGGGTGGGAGCTAAACTGATAGTGGAAAGGCTGGGGAATGCTAAATCTACTTCTGTGCCTGGAGTTTTGTGATTACACCAGACAACATTGATATATGTTCCAGCTGTGCTCTGTTTAAAGCGGCTTCTGCCTCAGGCTATACAAGCCAACTGAAAGGTTTTTAATTGCTAAAGGATCACGTCCAAAGAGATTGAGTCCTGACTGAACATCACTGATATCACGCAAGAACATGCTAGGTCAGGCCAAAGGCCCATCCAGTCCAGCTTCCTGGATCTCTCAGTGGCCCACCAGATGCTTCAGGGAGCACTGAAGGTGACAAGATGTCTGCATCCTGTGGCCACTCCCTTGTAGCTGGCATTCTGAGGTAAAATTCTGAAGTAAATAAAACAGAATTTGCTATCCTGTCTGCAGGGAGGGAAGCTGTAATCCAAGCCTTAAGAACATAAGAAGAGCCCCACTGGATCAGGCCAAAGGCCCATCTAGTCCAGCTTCCTATGTCACACAGCGGCCCACCAGATGCCTCAGGGAGCATGCAAGATCCTGTTGCTGCTCCCTTGCAGCTGGCATTCTGAGGTGGACTCCTTCTACAGTCAGGTGGTTGTGCATACTCATTGTCAGGGTTTTAGCGTGCCTTGCCTGCACCGGGGGCAAGGCACGGGTTGTGCCTCCCACACTGTGACGTTATGACGCTCTGCGTGGGACTTCGCTGCTGAGGCCTGGGTGATTTTCAAAGCCGGAAAGTGGATGGCACCTGGCGCCTTCTGCAATTGCTAGCGCAGCCTGGGCTGCATGAGCGAGTGTGCAAGGCGCCAGGCCCTCTAGTCCGCTTCCTGAGCCTGGGCACTTACCTTTCTGCTATCCCAAGCTGGGAAGGTAGGGAATTTTGCGGGGGTGTGTGTGCTTGTGTTGCTGCTGCCGGGTGATTTCACCCCAGCGGCACGAGCCGAGGCAGTGGCATGCGCCTTGCTGCCTTCCCAACCTGGGAAGGCAGAGAGGTGTGGAGGAGGGGCTCCTGATTCTTAGGGGTGCAAAATTTTGCGCCTCTAAGAATTTTGAGCCCCGGGCGACAGCCCCCTTGGCCCCCCCCCCTTGTAAGCTGTGATGGACTTTCTTTTTAGCAATCTGTCCAATCCCTCTTTAAATCATCTAGTCTGGACATTATCATCACATCCTGTGGAAAGAAGTTCCACAGGTTAACTAAATGTTGGGTAAAGAAATATTTTCTTTTCTCTGTTCTCTCCTGACACTCCATTTTAGTGGCTGTTCCCTGGTTTTGGGGTTGTATGAGAGGGAAAAGAACACCCCTCTATCCACTCTACCCACCCACTGCCTAATTTTGTATGCCTTAAAGAGACAAGGTAGCCACTTTCATTTGACACAATCCTTATCTTACTTTCTAACTGATTAAATGTTGAGTGTAACAAAGACAGGGGAGGGGTGGGAGAGCCCACCTCTACACCGCTTTCTTCCCCACCCATCTCCCACAACAACCCTGTCAGGTGGGCAAGACTGAGAGAGAGAGAGAGAGAGAGAGAGAGAGAGAGAGAGAGTCGCCCAAGGACACCCAGGAAGCTTCATGGCTGAATGAGGATTTGATCTGAAGCAGGATCTTCCAGGCCTAATACCAGAACCACAACACAGTCCTGTCTCTTCTTTGAGGACTCTTCTGTGAACAGAGGCGTTTCTACAGGGATGGCAAAGCTCTAAGTTTTGCAAGAAGCCTTACCCTGTGATGGAAATCCCTCCTCTCCCTTGCTGCTGTAGCCAGTAAGCAACGCCAAGATTGGCTAAAACGGTGCAGGAGAGGAGTGATTTCCACTGCAAGGTAAGGCTTCTTGCAAAACTTAGAGCTTTGCCATCTCTGTAGAAATGTCACTGTCTGTGAAACATATGCAGCCTGTTACTGCCTCTGCCCACAACATAGTGCAAACTCTTCTTTACCTTGAGAAATCTTCCTGAACACCTTGGCTTGACCAGAAATGCAGCCATTTATAATGTGCTGTTTTTGTCATTACAAAATCCCTCCTTGCCACACCTCCCAGCCAGTAAAGTCTCGTACCCAAAGAAATCATTATGATCGTAGCCGGCATTTTAATAGGTATTTTTTGGCTCCGGGACAATCTCTCTGGAGATGCGCATACATGTGTACTTGGCAGGGGTTGCTTAATGAGGTAAATGCTGTTGCCGTGAAATGTCCCCTCCCTTGCCCCCTAGTGCATGTTTGGTTTTGTAATGGGGTTTTAATTAACCACACTGAAAGGGCTGCAAGCCATGGGAGCAAGAAACTTGGAATGGTAGAGGGTCCCGGTTTGAGCGGTTGCCGTGCAGCCTGGAGGTGGGCGGCTTCTCTTTGGAATGTTCTAGAAGACCCTCTCTGATCAAAGCCGTGAGACACTTCCTCCTTTGGCTGTGCAGCCCCAGGAAGGCCTAGGAGAATGCACCTTTGGATTTTATGATCCACGTAGGAAACAGAGTTGATGAACAAATAAACTACATTTTCTCACACCCCTGAAATTGTCACTTTCCTCCCATCCCAAAGGCCTACAATGTAATTAGCCTCTTGTTAATTCTTTGGAGACTGAAGAAATGGATTGCTTCTTGGGGAATGAGAACGTGGGCATTAAATGCAAAGCTTTATGCTTTCTAACAGACTGGCTAGGTATCAGATTCCTAAAATATGTACATATTATTATATGTACATATTATTAACTTCGTTTATAGCCTACATTTCAGCTCAAAGAGTTCCCCCAGGAGCTGGGTTAAGTACCAGAGCACCTGCTTTCCGTGCCTGAAAGTTCCAGGTTCAATTCCTGCTGTCTCCAGGTCAGTGGTGTGTACTGGGAAATTCTGGGGCGCATTTTCTAAATGAAGTGGAAATGTTTGAAATGCTCCCCGCAACAACCCTTCATTGCCAAGCCCCACTAAGACGACAGAAATCAATTTCAAATTTCTTCATTCAAGTGTTTTCTTCTCCAGCCGTTATTCCTACTGCGATATTAACTATACGCCATGTAAAGATTGGGCTCCTTTCATCTTAAACTCTTGAGAGTATTTCAAAAAAAAAAGAAAGAAAGAAAGAAAGAAAGAAAAGAAAAATGGAATTTTAAAAATCCCAGATGCATGTGCAAAAATATCATAGAGCGCTAGCCTTTGCATGTTGGTTTACTCAGATTTCCCACTGTGTTTATTAGTGCCAGAGACGTTCCGGAAGGGGGCAAAATGCTAAGTGTTGCAGGAGCCTGCGAGCCTGGGTAAGGTGGCCCCTCCCCCTCCCCTTCACAGCCATTCGCAGCTTGGAGGCTCAGAGACTCTGAGATGCGAATGGCTGTGAAGGCAAGGGGGAGGGCACTCTCTAGGAATGCCTCTGATTAGGGCTTACTCCCAGACTAATTTACATAGCATTGCAGTCTTAATTTAACATGAACTATACAGATAGCTATACAGATACAACCTTTCCGACCGGAAGGTTGGGAGTTCAAGACTGCACAACAGAGTGAGCTCCCATCACTTGTCCCAGCTCCTGCCAACCTAGCAGTTCAAAAGCACCTAAATGCAAGTAGATAAATAGGGACCACTTCGGTGGGAAGGGAATGGCGTTCCGTGCGCTACGGCATATAGTCATGACCACGGAAGCTTGTCCTCGGACAAAATGCCAGCTCTGCAGGCTTTGAAATGGAGATGAGCACTGCCCCCTACAGTCGGTCATGACTAGACTATTCGGTTGTGGGGAAACCTTTACCTTTACCTTATACAGATAGGACCTTGGTATCTGCTGGGCTTTGGTTCTGAGACCCCACCAAATACTGTGTTAAATAAAAGCAGTTAACACAAAACAAAGGTCAGTTAGGCAGTCAATGAGAACTGCTGTTTTGCAGCTCGCTCCAAGAAAAGTGTCCTCCTCCATTCGTCCTTGCTTGCTGAAGAATGGAATGCAAAAGTGATTAATCCACATTCCATTGATCAGCAAGCCAGGGCAAAGGCAAGTGGCCATTTTTCTTTGAGTGAGCTGCAAATAAGCAGTTCTAATAGTCTGACTCCCTAGAAAAGCAGTTTTCAGAATGGGGATTGTAAAGGGATATGTTTTTGCCCCTTCTCCAGGGATCAGCTGGGTCCTTCTTATCTGCAGTGGCCATCAGAGTTGAGTCTAGTGTGGATGAAACATCAGTATATAAAAGGTTGGACCTGTATACTGCCTGTATACTGTATACTGCTATTAGCATGTCTTAATGTTACCAGCTACCCCTAGGGAAATTTACCTTCTGCTGAGCCGGATGAGAGCTCCCACTGATGACATCACTGCTCCTGCTGTAGAACTCTTGGAGCTCCCTGTCTCCAAATGGCTAAAAAGAGATGCAGAAGAGACACCAGCATCAGCCACTGAAAAAGATGCCATGTTGGGGTGAAGGGGGACAATTGCTCTCCCCCTGCTAAATATAAGAGGACATCCTGTTAAAAAGGTGCCTCTCTGCCCAAATGGCAGGGTTAATTACATTTAAAATGTCCCCATAACCCTAAAAGCAATGCCAATAACAAGGAGGAACAGATACAGCCCCGACGTCTCTCAGTTCCCAGAATAAAACCTCAGCTTCCTATTCTAAGTGTTAAAATAGACATAGCCTAGCAAGTCTCAAGGGGGAGCAGATCACCATAGAGACATGTTCACACCTCTGTGCTGCTCATCGTGGATGACAGGCTAGCTTCCACAAAGGACGGTAGTTGCAATAGGATGGCATTCTGAGCAAATTGAGAGGTGCCTAAAAACGAATGAAAACATGCCCTTTTTGTCAAAATAATTGTATTT
The DNA here is from genome assembly GCA_029204185.1 of Lerista edwardsae. Taxonomy (NCBI): domain Eukaryota; kingdom Metazoa; phylum Chordata; class Lepidosauria; order Squamata; family Scincidae; genus Lerista; species Lerista edwardsae. The sequence goes on along the minus strand of JAJKFI010000020.1, from coordinate 10,477,574 downwards.
ATTTATTTTATGCTACCCTTCCTCCAAGGAGCTCAAGGTAGCATACATAGTTTCTTCCCTCCTCTTGTCCTTGCAACAACCCTGGGAGGTAGGCGAGGCTGAGAGAGTGAGTGGCCCAAAGTCACCCAGTAAGCTTCTTGGCTGAACAGGGATTTGAACCAGGATCTTCCAAGCGTAAGTCCAACGCCCAAACTATTACACCATCCTGTCTGTCATTCACAACCGGGGTAGATTCCATCAACTAAAACCCGTTTGATTACTCAGCTAAGTTATCTTTACCTGGGTGGTATCTCTAAATAGTATGCTTATTTATCCCATTTCCATACCACCAAGGATGTTTTTTCTACACTTAAGTGCCTCCAAGCTGCTTAGGGCATTGTTCAGAGCCTTTCCCCCTCTGTTTATCCTCAGAGCTAATTTGTGACATAGGCTGAGAGATGGTGACTGGCCCAAGATCACCTAGGAATCTTCATTGCTGAGTAGGGGAATTGGCTTACAGACATGCCCCGGAATCCATAGATTCAGCATCCGTGGTTTCAGTTATCCACGGATACCATGGCTATTGGGGGCACAGTCCTAACCATTTTCCGGCACTGGGGTAAGGGCAATGCAGCTCCAAGGTAAGGGAAGAAACATTCCCTTACCTTGAGGAGGCCTTTGTGACTACCACTCCATTGCAAAATGCAGCACACACCCCATTGGCACAGCTATGTCAGTGCTGGAAAGTGGGATTGCGCCCTATTAAAAAGCTAGGGGAACATTAAACAAATCTCTTTTTTTACCTTGTTGCAGCAAAACTACTGAAATTCCCCTAGCTTTAAAGAGGTGTCCCCAGCATCTACGGTTTCAGGTATCCATGGTGGAATAAGGAATAAAATCAGTGGTGTTGTTCAAATGATTTAGGAACAGGAACTCACTTGTCGTGAGTTATTGGCACTTGTTGGGAAGTGCCAACAGGATTGGCACTTGTCGGGAACCCGGAACCAGCCACGGAGCCTGTTAGGATCAGCCTGTTCTGGTCTGTTCCCCCTGAATGACATCACTGAATAAAATCCCAGCGGATACCGGGGCATACCTATATAGCCCAAGTCCATCACTTCCTGTTGTGACATCACTTCTGGGGCATCATTTTGCCCTCTGCACCTGGCTACACTTTCATGAGCTTCACCAGTGTTGGAAACCATTGGTCAATTCCCTTTTTAAACCCATCCAAGCCAGTGGCTATTACCAGATGTACTTGGCAAATTCCATATATTAATTACAATTTGGGTAGATGGTGCGGGTCTGCTTACCTGGGAGAAGCTTGCAGGGTTCTTGGTGGATGGGGAAAGAAAGGAAACAGGCAGCCAAAATGGTGATTTTCATGCTATTCCTTATGCAGCTAAAACATTTTGATCCCCTACCCATGTTTTGATAGCAAGACCTGTTTGCAAATGGGAATATATGCTTCAGATAAATCTGCTGGCTGAATAGCCAAAAAAAAGAGCATTGTTTTTTTTAAACAACAGGCTGCCTGGGGGATGCATGAAAACATTCTGATAAACAACAGAAGTGTTGTGACTTGGTCCATTGCACAGTATCTGGGTGGAGCTGAATCCCAAGGAAGCGGAATGGTCTGAGACCCCCTGGTGTTAGGTGCCATTAAATACTTGTGCTCTCCCTTGCACACTGCTTTGTGGTGCCAAAGGTTGCCTTTGTAAATTCTGTGCCTTACCATGTGGCATGCCAGCCCCTTCCACTCCTCCTCCTGCTCTCTGGATCTGAAAAAAGAGGAGGGGAACCAAGGAAATGTAGAGTGCAGGGCTACAGCGTCATTGACCACATCTTCCTTTGCCTAGAATTCATAGAATCATAGAGTTGGAAGGCACCCACAAGGTCATCTAGTCCAATCCCCTAACTGCCCCAGGAAATCCTCCTAGAACATCTCCAGCAGGTGCGTGCTGAGCTTCTGCTTGAATATCTGCAGTGAGAAAGAATCTGCTCCGTTGCTGAACTGTCTTGACTGTCAAGAATTTTTTTCTTGAATGCTCCCACTCCTGGGATTGTATCCAGTGACATTGGTGGAAGCCTATATTGTACCTATATTATATTATAGGTTAAAAATGCAGCCCAGCAGCGCTGCTGCCCTACTCGTGCCAGAGCTGGGGACACCCCCCCCCCAAACACACACACCAAAACCTGGTGCCAGATCTTGTCTTTACAGCTACAGCCCTGAAGTTGTGGAACAATCGCCCGGAAGAGATTTGGCTAGTTGTGTCTTTTCTGGCCTTCAGAAGTAACTGTAAAATTCATTTGTTCATTAGGGTTCCACCTTGTTTGGGATCCATTATCCATATTTTCTGCACCGGTAGGGTAGCTGGTTCTTGAGAAATTTTTAGTTGCTGTATGTTCATAATTATTGTGGTTGTTACAATTATTAAGTTTTGTGATTGTTCAAATCACACTATTGCATATACTGGTAGATGGTCCTTTAACCGGACATCCAAAATCTTTCTTTTGTGTGAACACTAGAAGGTCTTGTGCTCAATCCAATGTACAGGCTGTAAGTTCTATTCTCTGTTTTACATCTGTGTTTTACACAGATGTTTTACATCTGTGGTGTGTGCCATTGCTGAAAAATGTGAAAGAAGCCAGCAGACACCCAAATGGGTAACAGTGAAAAGAGCAAGAGGAAGCATTTCTCATTATATTTATGCCATTATTCCAAAATTATTCCAGACAAATCCAAAATCCAGACACTTTCCCATCCCAAGCAGTCTGGATAAGGGATACTCAACCTTTAAATATATATGTTTGTGCAGAGTTGCTAACATAAGGCCTGTGGGCTGTATCTGGACAGCAGAAGCTCTTTGGCTTCTGTGATAGTTGGGCTCTCCCAGCACCAAGGGACACATCAGAAGAAGCGGTACTGCTAAAAGGAAGGCATTAGGAGAAGCCCAATTAAAAATATAAAGTAAGTGTTACTGAAAATGTTTTACAATTTAGGAGGAGTTAGGAGGCAAATAATGAAATACTGAGGTATACGACTGGGGAATTTAAATGCATGCACGCACACATGCGCGCGCGCGCGCACACACACACACACACGCACGCACACATTTGGACACACATGGTCCTGACATGTGGTGGCAAGCAGCCATACCCTGGGAACAACTCTGGATTATGCTGAGCTATCATCAAACCATGGTCTTTTTCCTTTAATGACACTGTCATCATGTCCCTATTCAAAAAGCCTTTTCTGGCGTAACATTTGGTGCCCCTGGGCAGATTAGCTGTGGAGCTGTGCTTGTCAGAGAGGGGAAAAGACGAGAATCCTGACAAAGGGTTTATCCCAACGTCAACAGTTCTGAATCTTTCAATGGAGGTGTTCTGCTGTGGTGGTGCTGTAGGCCTGTCATGGCCTCCACTGGTTGCCATGGTACTGGAGGATCTGACAAGACCCCTAGGTGCAACTGACTTGGACAAAGAGAGGCTTTGACGTAGAGGTCACTTCTTCCAACAACTCAAGGTGAATCCTCTGAAACCACCTGGAGAGTTGGAAAGAGCACAGGGTCATCCATCTCCTGTCAGAGGGATGGGGGTGGAGGTGAAGGCCGTGAAAATTGGTCTGTCAATGGAACATGGTTGTGCCCCCTTGCTATTCAAAAAAGTATGCCTGACTTGAACTTTTATAGGGGCCAGGCGAGTGCCACATGACCTGCTTGGACCAATTACTATTGAGATGCTATCTTTGTTTGAAGGAGTGCTTTTTCTATTGGAAAAAAAAATAGACTATTCCAACTCCTTGGCCAGAGCTGAAGGTCTTGGCAGCTGAGAGAATTCTTGTCTGGTATTCCTCAAGACCCATTAAGGACTTCTTGTGGATCTGTATTCTAATATCTTCATACAACATCTGTCAGGTGAAAACAGAAAACTGCTCTCAGCTCCTTGAAGGAAGGACACTATATAAATTTGAAACACGAAGGGTTTAGGTTGGTGGTGCTACTGCATTTTATCCCTACAGACATTGTAATCCCAACTACAAGCCATCTCCGCATGCATTGACCTGAAGTCTCACGGACGGATGGTTGAAAATGTCAAGTCTGGTGCATTAAGCAACGTAAAACAAAAAAATGAAAATGATTGTTTTTGCTAAGCCAGCCTCTAAAAACAAGTGTGCATTCAAATATTTGACAGATATGGAATTTATGCATTAGTGACATCAGTAGATGTTACTTTATAGATGGTTACTTGGAGTGTGTGCAATTATTCTGTAGAAGATGCACTCACAGGTATATAAGAAAGTAGGGTGACTGGGAATGGGGTGAAAAGCAGGGATCATTAATGACATGACGCAGGCAATGGTCCTTCTAGATTAGAAGGTCCTCTGGGCATGATGTGGCCTGTCCCCCCCCCCCCTTTACACAACATTCCAAGGAAGCTCATACATCACGAATACCAGCATAAAATTCTGATCTTTTGGCTTAGTCACGTTAACATCTGCCTTTCTTGACTCTCTTAATTTGTAGCCGTATTACAGACCTACAGCAGGCAGCCAGTATCCCAAGGGCTGTTTTAGATCTGCGTTCTCTATGTTGTGTTTTTTTTTTCAATGCCGTATAATTCAAACATTGTCTCCTGTTTTATATTTACGATGACAACACGCACAATGCTTTTTCTAATGGGAAAATGACTTGCTTCGGTCATGGAGGGTGTAGCCTGCCCGACATCAGAATGACTAGTCTGGCATATCAAGAGGAGGGAGGACGAGACGACTGGGATTGTTTGTTAAATGCTTTCTTTTTCCTCTTGGAAAACAGCCATGGGTCTTAATAGACCTGTCATACATAATAGAGGGGAAAGTCAGCAAAGAAGTGGTTTTGCGGCAAGAAGGTACGGAGAACACAGAGTCAGAAGTGTGTTTCAGGTTTCACCCTAAAGGGATTGGGACTATGCTTTCATGAGGGCGATCTTTGTGCATGCAAACTTACCTTGGTACAGTCGAGGGAAAGGACACACGCAGGGCCCTCAGACAGACTACCTGCTCAATACTCAATCAATCACAATCACTAGTATTTATATACCGCTTTTCAACACAAAGTTCACAAAGTGGTTTACAGGCAAATAATAACATTAAAGTTAAATGGCTCCCTGTCCCAAAAGGGCTCACAATCTAAAAGAATAGAGAACACTACCAGCAACAGCCACGAGAAAGACACTGTGCTGGGGTGAAGAGGGACAGTTGCTCTCCCCCTGCTATATATAAGAGGACACCACTTGAAAAAGTGCCTCTTGCCCAGTTAGCAGGGGTCAATACTTGCAACCCTTACCCAATAATGTGCCAGCCTCTGCTCTTCCAACTCACCAATGCTCACCAATGCCTACTCCTCCCCTCCACATTTCCTCTTCCTCTCTATCTCCCTCTTCCTTTTCTAAGTGGAAGGAGAAGAAGGAAGAGCTGTGAAAGCAAGTAGGTGATGCGCATTCCCCACCAATCTGTCACCTGAGGCACCTGCTTCAGCTGGCCTCATGGACGGGCCCAGCCTTGCAAGCAAGCAAGTAAGATGAGACATCAGTATGGGGTCAGCTCAAGCACTTAAGGGGCTGTCAGTCAGATGGGAAACCCACACCAGCATCTATCCCCTGTGTGGTTTTCATCTGCCTATGGTAAATTTAATGTGATTACAGGTGGGCCCCCGTATCCGCAGATTCCATATCCACAATTTCAATCGGGAGCCCCCCCCCCCTTGACCTTCCTTTATTCTTACTTTGGTTCACTATAAAACTTTCTTGCTCCGGGAGAGGGGAGAGGAGAACCCAATTAAAAAAGGGGTTGAGAATAAAACAGCCAATATTATCATGCCATTGTACAAATCAATGGTAAGGCCACACCTGGAATATTGTATACAGTTCTGCTCGCTGCACCTCAGAAAGGGCATAGTGGAGCTGGAAAAGGTGCAGAAGAGAGCGACAAAAATGATTACGGGGCTGGGGCACCTCCCTTATGAAGAAAGACTGCAGCGTTTGGGGCTCTTCAGTCTAGAAAAAAGGCGCCTGAGGGGGGACATGATTGAGAGATACAAAATTATGCATGGAAGGGATAGAGTCGATAGAGGGATGTTCTTTTCCCTCTCTCTAAACACCAGAACCAGGGGGCATCTGCTAAACCTGAGGGTTGGGAGAGTTAAAACAAATAAAAGGAAGTACTTTTTGCCCAGCGGGTAGTTAATCTGTGGAACTCTTTGCCACAGGAGGTGGTGATGGCATCTGGTCTAGATGCCTTTAAGAGGGGATTGGACGGATTTCTGGAAGAAATGTCCATTGTGGGCTATAGGCAATTGGGCTATAGGTGATTGTGCAACCTCCTTACATTGGTGGTGGGCTACTTCAGAGTACCGGGTGCAAGGGAGTGGCAACAGGATCCAAGCATCTTGTTGTCTCGTGCCTCCCTGGGGCACCTGGTGGGCCGCTGTGAGATACAGGAAGCTGGACTAGATGGGCCTTTGGCCTGATCCAGCAGGGCTCTTCTTATGTTCTTATGTTCTTAATACTGAACATAGGTTCCCTCTTATCAATGGTTTCAGGTATCCACGGGGAGGGGGGCAGGAACCTACCCTCTGTGGATACCGAGGCATGCCTATACTTGGGCGTGCTTACACAACTCAGATTGTCACTCAGTAAGATCATTCTGGATAAACTAATGGACTTGCACAAACATCTACAATGATATCATTGCTGGGAGGAGAGGCATTCCAGCTCTGCCCACTCCCAGAGGAAAAGCTCTCTGAAGGTATCACTGGGGCTGGCATAAAGCATATTTGCTGGGTAGAAAGCATGTTGTGCAAGACCGAGGTGATGAGTGAGTTACTGACCTGCTCTGATGCAGCCACCCAGACAGGGCCAAGAGTATTAGGAATGAGGGTGTTTCTTTTTTGTTTTGCATGAAAATAACTGGGTTATCTTTTTCAAAAAGGTAAAGGTAAAGGTTTCCCCACAACCGAATGGTCTAGTCGTGACCGACCGAGGGGGCAGTGCTCATCTCCATTTCTAAGCCCGTAGAGCCAGCGTTTGTCCGAGGACAAGCTTCCGTGGTCATGTGGCCAGCATAACTATACGCCGTAGTGCACGGAATGCCGTTACCTTCCCACTGAAGTGGTCCCTATTTATCTACTTGCATTTTCACATGCTTTCGAACTGCTAGGTTGGCAGGAGCTGGGACAAGCAACAGGAGCTCACTCCATCGCATGATCTCGAACTCCCAACCTTCAATGGAAAGGTAATGGCGTTCCGTGTGCTCCGGCGTATAGCCATGCTGGCCACATGACCATGGAAGCTTGTCCTTGGACAAACGCTGGCTCTTCGGCTTAGAAACGGAGATGAGCACCGCCCCCTACAGTTAGTCATGACTAGACCATTCAGTCATAGGGAAACCTTTACCTTTTTAAGTAAGTAAGTAAAATTTAAAATACTTCCGGATCACCTTTTTTAAGTCTTGAAAAGCTGGGTGGGTCCCATTAAGTATGCCATTTTAAAAAGTGGGTCCTGGCGCTAAAACGTTCGAGAACCTCTGGCTTAGGCTATTTAATTAGGCCAGCTCCCCAACAACTTCAAACTACAATTCCCAGAGTTCCTTGGAAGGAAGGAAGAAGAGGGAGAAAGAGCGAGAGCGATTTAGAAGCGGTTTAAATAATATAAATAGTGTAGATTTGGTGGCGTTTTAAGGTGCACTTCTCCTCAAGGGCCACCAGGTGGCAGTTGGAACAGCAGCGAGGGCGAACCTTTCTGCCTGTTGACAGCGCGCTGCTTTCCCCATTAAGCAGGAGGTTAGTAGAAGAAGGACTGACTGCGCGCGCCCGGGAGAGGAGCTTTCCTTTGGGAAGAGTGGAGGGAAAGAAGCCTTGCGAGATCCTGCAGGGCTTTCCCGGTCTTAGGCCTTGGGATTACCTCCGGGAAAGGGAACCTCTTGGCATCCCATGTGGCTGGTGGTGCTGCAGCTTCAGCGTGGAGATCTCCCGCAGCGCCAAGTGAAATTGACAAGGTAAACTTTGCTGCAGTTTCTAAGCTGTGTGTGACCTACTCGTTGTCTCCTTACCTAGGGAGGCGGGTTTCTGGAGATGGCCCCTGGGAAATCCCTCTTCTGCTTCTGTCCAGGTGTTGGGGTGCAGGTCTCTCTCTCTCTCTCTCACTCTCTCTCTCTCTCTCTCTCTCTCAATCTTGATGGTTTGATTTAGGAAGAGGCGCCTATAAAACGCCACTACTTTGAAATCTTGGGGGGAAAAAACAAGTCAAAGCCTTAAAATAAAAATCTGCAATGGGGGAACGTTTTCAAACTGAGCTGATGTCTGTATGCTTACCTGAGCGTGTGTGTATAAATAATAGGGCACCATCCAGCCAGAATCCAGCACTCCTGAGCCCTGTGGATTTCAATCATGGGCTTCGCTCTCCTTGTAAAAGCTAGGGAGCATCCCAAACACAGAAGTTCCATTGCATTCAGGGGGATTGACTCCCCTCCTTAATGCACTCAGAACTGTAGTTTTCAAAAGGCATCTTTTTTTTTTTTTGGCTGGGTTGTGCTCGGTGTTTTCCCATTCTGCAAGTGGAATGATTCCAAGATAGGACACCTGTTGTGAGGTTCGTAAATCTTCGAGGAAGAGTCTTCTGCTCTCTGCTTTTTTGCTGCAAGGCTTTCTGATCTGGGTCTCTGTTGCCCTTTTGCTCCAGGACTCTCCTGGGTCCCCTATTGTTGTTGTTCAGTCGCTAAGTCGTGTCGGACTCTTCACGACCCCATGGACCACAGCATACCAGGCCTCCCTGTCCTCCACTAGCTTCCGCAGTTCATCCAATTTCATGTTCATCGCTTCGGTGACACTGTCTAACCATCTCATCCTCTGCCGCCCCCTTCTCCTTTTGCCTTCAATGCTGGGAAAGATTGAAGGCAAAAGGAGAAGGGGGCGGCAGAGGTCCCCTATTATTTGTGTTTTTTTTCTTTTTCTTGTTCTCAAAGTGATCACTTCAAAACCACTTTCCCCTTTGCCCTGGTGCATGAAGCATCGCACTCAGAACAAGATATGAACATGTATGTTTATGTGGTACTAGGAGCGGAGAGATGCGAGGAAGTGTCTTCTCTTGGCCTGAGTCCACAGTCAACTTTGGAAGTCTCTCATGAGAGGAAGAGATAATGGGCGAACTGGTTCCAGACAGCAGGCAAGGAAAATGTCTGCTTTTAAAAAACATGCAGAATTAATTACTCCAGTTTTCCCTGCTTTGGCAAGAGGCACGGTGGGCCAAGGAGCATATTCCAGGGAAAATGTGCATGGTGTGTGTGTGTGTGTGTGTGTGTGTGTGTGTGTGTGTGTGTGTGTGTGTGTGTGTG
>JAJKFI010000020.1:10453079-10467794 GCA_029204185.1 Lerista edwardsae | reverse complement strand
TCCATCCATCCATCCATCCATCCATCCATCCATCCATCCATCCATCCATCCATCCATCCATCCAACACCAGCTCAATATAGGGACAACAGTACTTATTTACAGGGTTGTTGTAGGAACTACATCAAGCAAATGCAAGCGAAGCACTTTACATGCTCAGAAAGTGTGATACAAATGCAAATTCATTGCATTTATATGCCACCTTCCCCCCCCCCCCCGATATGCTCAAGGGGTTTTGCAGTTTCAGTCATGCTATTTCACCCTCTTTATTGTTAAGTGGGCTAAGAGGCACTTTAAAAGCAGTAGTTCGTTGATATTTAGCAGGACAGCATCTGTGTCTCAATTCAACCCATGGCGAATGTTTAAAAATTTGTTTAAAAGATTTATATGCCACTTTATTCTCTGAAGCTCAAAGTGGTGAATGTTAAAAGTCAAGTTAATGTTGAATGTTTCTGGAAGTGATGGTACGGTTGTGAGGTCTGGTTTTTGCCACTGATGGTTGTTGGGGGTTCAACTAGTAATGCCAAACACACCTGTGTGTGTGTGTGTGTGTGTGTAAGTGGACTTCCTTAAACCTCAGTGGGATGTCTGAGAAATTTGTTAATGATTCAGATGCCTTTTCTACTGCCAGAAGATTCCAGCTTTGAGATTCAGGCTATTGCCTCCTAATTTTTTTTAGTCAATTAGTCATATGAATTTTAGCTGATTGTACAAGTGATTGTATAATACAGCAGAAACCTGTATCTAATAATTCACATTCCCTGATTTGTTTTCAAATATTATATGGTAAGAGGGGGAGAAATGGAAAGGGTACCATCTAAATTGTATCAGCATATTAAAAAATCTTGAGGCTGAAGAATGGAATGAGTGGAATAGAGATTTGCAAATTCAAATTACAGGTGAACAAAGGGGGGTGGGAAAGGTGTTTCTTGATACTGGACATTATGCCTTGGGGGTAGGGTCGGAAAAAAACCAAGCTGTTGATATTGGTGGTATTATTCATTTTCAGTGCTGCAAAAAAAAAAAAAAAAAAAAAAAAAGTCTCCTGGGACAAATAATCTTTGCTGGAGATATCATCAAATATTTGGGACACTGAAGCACATTTGATGGGAGTGTAAGAACGTTAAGATTAGTGAAAAGTGATTGTGGCTACTATTAGCAAAATAACTGGATAGAATCTACCATAATTGCCCTGTCTTCTTTTTGTTAAATTTGTGACATCCTCACAAGATGCTCTTTTCTCTAATTTACCATATTTCCCCAAGTATAAGGCGCACCAAAGTATAAAGGTAAAGGTAAAGGTTTCCCCACGACCGAATGGTCTAGTCGTGACCGACTGTAGGGGGCGGTGCTCATCTCCGTTTCAAAGCCTGTGAGCCGGCATTTTTGTCCGATCATGGTGGCCAGCATGATTCTACGCCATAGCGCACGGAACGCCGTTACCTTCCCACCAAAGTGGTCCCTATTTATCTACTTGCATTTTAGGTGCTTTCGAACTGCTAGGTTGGCAGGAGCTGGGACAAGCAACGGGAGCTCACTCCGTCACGCAGTCTCGAACTCCCAACCTTGCGGTTGAAAGCCCAGCGACAGCGGATTAACTCGCTGCGCCACCACGTCCCAAATATAAGTACCAAAGTATATTACGCACCTTAATTTTGGGGCCAGAAATTTGAAAAATTTCTGCCCGGCACACCCCTTCAATAAGACGCACCCAATTTTTAGCCCCCGTTTTTTGGGGGAAAAGGTGCATCTTATACTTGGGGAAATACAGTAACTATCACTGTTCAAATGATGAGAGCTAAATCTTGACTGTAGGACCATCTGCAAGGCAGTGAAAAATGGTTGCAAAAGCATTGGCGTACCTGGGGTTCATCAAGGGGGCAAATGCCCCCCCCCCGGGTGCTGTCCTTCAAGGGGTGGCACCACAACCCTCTCCCCCACTGCCATCACCGCTGGAGTGTATTGGAGGGGGCAATTGTCTGAGGAACCTATGCTCTCAGCCCCTGCGTGACGGACTCCACCCTTTACTACTGAGCATAGTGGGTGCTTAGGTGTTTGAGGGTGGATTTGATGCTTCAGGTAGGGATTTGAGGAGGGTCCCAGTGCTTAACAAATCTGAAGACCACCACACTAGAAAATTCAAATCTAGCAAGCTTGGATCTGATTGCAGGAGACACAATAAAGCTCTGTCTGAGAACTGACTTGGGGCATAGATTTTGTTGATAAACATAAATCAGGCCCTCTCAGCTTGGCAGTTTTGAATAGCCAGAGACACGGAAAAAAAATCCTAAAAAGATATTTCTGGTGCTGTTTCCAGAATCCGAAGCCTCAAGGATTGTTTTTGAACCACACTGCCCATAGCTGACCTGCAGTTGTTGCATAAACTGTAAACGAAGCATCATCCTTTACACATAAAATCAAACCGTTGTGTTTAGTGTGATGACCAGGAAATACTTTCTCCTATACATCTGGTAACTGGTTCACAAGAGCTGGAATGACTCCAAATAAATGGTTCTCCAACAAATTTTTATCTCAAATCTAATAATCTGAGTCTGGACTGGAGTGTTTCTCCCATTTTGAACTCCGTTCGAGCTTTAGGATCTGCTAATGAGATCTTGCTCAGGGTACAGCTTTTTTGGAGACAGGAACCTTCTAGAGCAGAGACTTTTCCTGTATGGCTCCCTCCAGAAATGCCCCAATTAAATATGGTTTGCCCCCAATACTTTCAATCCTTTCAGAGGCTGCTAATCGTATTTTTCTTCTGTCCGGTCTTATGTAAGTGCATTTAGGATCAGGGCTATTCCAAGGGCTTTTAGTCCCTGAAGTGGCACATAAAATCCCACTGCCCTTATCCAGCGGTGCAACTGCCACCCCTGTTGCTGCTGCTAATCCTCCAATCTGGACTGAAAAGGAAGAGGAGAATGGGCAAAAGAGGAAATGGGGAGGGGACACTCTAGTCCACCACTCTATTCTCCTCCCTCTTCTGTTCCATTCCCCTCTTTCTTTTCAAGTCCAGATTTTAAGTCCAGATCAAGTTCTAAAGGAGAATAGAGTGGTGGGCTAGAGTGTCCCCGCCCCAGTTCTCCTTCTGCTCCGTTCTTCTCCTCGTTTTCAAAGCCAAGGAGTGGAATATGTCTAATTTAACCTAATCAGAGCGCAATCCTAACCCAGAGTTCAGCCAGCACAGTTAGGCCAGCAAAGTTAGGCCGGCACAAGGGATGCCGTAATATATGTTTGGACCACTCTCAGAGTCAGAGAGGCCAGCACACAGATGCTCACCATTCTCCACTACTCCATGGTCCAAGCGTGCTTTACGGTGGCCCTGATGCCGGCCAAACATTGCTGGCCTAACTGTGTGGGTCTAATTCCAGGTTAGGATTGCACTCTAAATAATCTAATCTGTCTATCATTTATATCTAACTTTTGTGTTACTTCTTAGCAAGCAACTGGGTAGAAAACTGGCTACATGTTTTTCTTTATAACTCCACAGGTGAAAGGACTAGAAATTTAGTTTCTAAAAACGTATGTCAGCTAAAGATCAGTCAATGCCTCATCTAACAACATCTCATGGGTTTTTCTGGCTGCTATCTTTGCACTATATTGGTTGTTTGTTGTTCTGTGCTTTCAGAAGTCACTCTTGTAATAGTTTGTTTTAGCAGATTTATTAGCTAACAAATAACAGATTTGTTCTTAACTATTAACAGTTGCGATATTGTTTTAGCAGATTTGTCACCTGCCTTTTGGGCACCCCCTTTGCAGAAGTGGAAAAATGGGGGTATAAATGCTTTCATAAAGAATTAAAACTTGGCCCTTGGGTAGAATTTGAACTCGCAACCCTATGAGTGCATTTCTGGCTGAAAGCACCTGGGCAAAGTACATGAGACGTCCTATCTGGGAATAGCTGTCTCTTCCCACTCCTTTGCTGAAGAAGAGCTTGGAAGCACATGAAGAGCAAGGATTCTTTTCATGCGCTGTGTCGTCACAAAGGAACTGAACCTATTGTCTCCGTGAAAATGGCACACCCAGACATTCAGTCCTGCCAGCAAATATGCAAGCGGTTAAAAGCTGGCTTCTATTGTATGCGCAACCAGATGTTAAAAAGGTCATACAAACTCCCTTTAAAAAGAGACATAATTCTTATTGTGGTGTAATTGCATTCAGCCGAGTGGTTGGCCTGATGCGGCTTAATTGACAGTGAAAGCCATTTATCACAGAGAGGTGGGGTTGTGTACTAGCCGGCTTGGTACGATCAGCCAAAGAAAAAAGGAAAAGAGGAGGAATCCAAGGATGCTGATGGGACTGTAAACAATGGGCTCAGAAGACACAATGCAAATCAACCCATGAAGTTATGGCTTGACTTTGCATTTGGCTCCGATGCTGATGTTTACTTTGGATGACGATGAGAGTAGCGGCATGGGTGACCATGGCCTGTCTGTGAGGTTCAAGGGCAGCCCAATGTGGTGCAAATTCTCCTGTGCCTGTGGAGTGAGGCCCAATGTGGGCTGTGCTATATCCTGCGAGGAAATTTAGCAGGTGGGAGGTCTCCTTGGGGTTAGGGGAAACACGCCCCCTTGCCCTGCGCAATGGGTCAACGTTGGCCTGCACAGGACATTCGGCTGGTGCAAGTCCACATGCACCTGTGAGGGCAGATCAGGCCCATGAGGTGGGGGGGGGGACAAGAATGCAGGGTGTGCCAGTGCTGCCAATTCCACCCCTTCCTTATCCACCCACCTCACACTATTGCTGCCCTCTGCAAGTGCATCTTGTCTTTCAGAGAACCAGGCTTCGCCTTAGGAGCTGCAGGGCGCATTTTTGCAGTGCCCTCAACTCCCGCCGGGCCCCCCCCCCCTACTCACCAGGATGAGTAGCAGTGGCAAGGCAGCCGGCAGTAGCATCGCTGCCACCAACTGTTTCCAGGGGGACGCTTCCAAGCCAATTGGACTCAAGGGTGAGTGGGTGGGGCTTACCAAGATTCAGTTTAAGCAGTGGCATCCCTAGAGAGAATCAGGACGTTAAGTGTGGCCTTACCTTGCCATGCACACCAAAAAGTTTGAGACATTTGTTTTAGGGTGTATTGAAAGAAGTGCTCTCCTGCCTACAGTAAGAAGTGCTACTATCACCAGTACCATGTTGTTCTGCTGCATCTGTAGTCCAGGACCAATTCATGTTCTTGGAGGGAGCATGTGGCATCAGACACAATATCTTCCCTGAGCTCTGACAATAGCTGAGCCCCTTGACTTAGTTGGAATTTATTCTTCTGCAAACAACCCCCCCCCTCTGTGTGTGCACACACTCTCACGTGCGCATGTGTTTTAGGGAACTTGCATTACAGTTGCATCTGAGCAGTCCTAGTTAATTTAGATTAAGTGGGGCTTGATACAGGAGGGATTTGGAAAAGGAAGAAATTGGTTCCTTTTTTGCCAAAATAAAGCAATTGAGTTTATTGACTGCTGGGAAAGGAAACTGGCGTTCCCCGTATTTTAATGTTTACCACTTGAGACTCTGGTCATGGTTTCTGCATATTGGCTAGAGCACAAATGGTCCTGATAAGCATTCATTCCTGGCCCACAAGTTGCAGAATGCAATTTGATGAGTTGTCTCGGGATACTTGCCCACACTCCTCTCCATTACACCAAGTACAGGAAATTGGTGATCTATGATCTATTGTGTCATTGAGTCACAGGGGCACAAACCTGGTATGCCGAGACTTGAGTTTCTTGGATGTTGCTACAAAGACAAGGTGGGATCCAAAGCATCACACAACTGGTTCTGGGCATTGAAAGGTCACCAGAATTTGAGAAGAGCCTTGATGGATTCAACCAATGTTTATCTAATGTCGAACCAATGTCCATGATAGTTTAACATTCTATTATTGCAATTAAAATTGTCTGGGATAAAATGCCACCGTCCAATAAAAACATCAACACCTAACATTTTGCCCACAACTTCGGTGGGCAAAACCGTTTTTGAGCACGTTGCCATGCTTACAAACCTTTGAGAATGCCCACCAGAGATGTGAGCAAAACATTAGGTGTTGACATTGTTATGAGATCACGGCCTTTAATCTTAGACAATTTTAATTGCAATAATAGCGATATTGGCCACCAAAGCCTTAGACTGTAGTTCAGCATCCTGGGTTTTGTTTTTGTGAGGGTCAGTTCTGGAAAGCATACAAGAAGGGCTTGTAAGCATCAACCTGCCCCTTTATTTGTTCCACAGAGACTGCCACTATTATTAAGGGTGCAATCCTAACCTGGAGTTAGGCCAGCACAGTTAGGCCAGCACAGTTTGGCTGGCACAAGGGCCACCGTAAAGTATGTTTGGGAGAGTTAAAACAGATAAAAGGAAGTACTTTTTTACCCAGCGGGTAGTTAATCTGTGGAACTCTTTGCCACAAGAGCTGGTGATGGCATCTGGTCTAGATGCCTTTAAGAGGGGATTGGATGGATTTCTGGAAGAAAAGTCCATCGTGGGCTATAGGCAATGATGGATTGTGCAACCTCCTTACATTGGTGGTGGGCTACTTCAGAGTACCGGGTGCAAGGGAGTGGCAACAGGATGCAAGCATCTTGTTGCCTCATGCCTCCCGGGGGCACCTGGTGGGCCACTGTGAGGTACAGGAAGCTGGACTAGATGGGCCTTTGGCCTGATCCAGCAGGGCTCTTCTTATGTTCTTATGTTCTTATGACCACTTTTGGAGTCAGAGAGGCCAGCATACAGATGTGCACCATCCTCCCTGACTCCAAGAGTGGTCCAAACATGCTTTACGGTGGCTCTTGTGTGGGCCAAACTTTGCCAGCCTAACTGTGCCAGCCTAACTCCAGGTTAGGATTGCGCTTTCAGAATCTTGATATTCTGCTTTTCAACAACAACAACAAAAATCACAAAGGGGTTTACAAAGCGAAAGAAAGGAAGGGGCTGAGAGTCATAGAAAAGACACCAAAAACTCCTAACAAACAGCCACTGGAGGGGGGGGGGGAAGGGAGGAAGAACAATTGCTTCCCACTGCTAAATTTAAGAGGACACAATTTTACAAGAAGCCTCTTTGCCCAGTCCCAGGGTTCTTTACAAGGTGAATATAACATTTTAAAATTGCATCTCAAAACCTGAAGCAGTATAACATTTTTTAGATGCTCATTACATAGTATTTGGAGGAGCTGACTTGGAACATTAGTTGTTGTCATGAAACCAAAAGGAAGTATTTGTTGAGCCTACTGGAACCTCTCCACCTATTTCTGAATCTACTGTATATCCATTTGTTTCCTCCCTTCTTTTGCTTTCCCTCCATCTGTTGTTTTCACCACTGTGGCTAGCTCCCATACCTTTTTGTAACCTGAGCAACATGAAAGGTGGTGATACTCCTTCCAAAATCTGCAATTGTCATTTTTGCGGTGGCCAGGAAATTACGATCCCTACTGCCTTCCAATAGGAGATTCTTTCAGTGCCAAAAAAGTACTGTAGAACACAGGGCCCTATAGGATTCCTCAAAGCTGTTGTAGAAGGTAGGAGAAACCTAGGATTTGGGGAAGCATGACACTCTATGATAAAAGCTGCAGTCATTTGTACTTGCAGAGCATGTCCACATTTTTTGTTTTCATTTGCACTTGGAATGTGTAAAATCTGCTCTGAGATTTTGGCTTTGTTTTCTGTTGTATATTCACAGAAAGTCCCATAGAGCAGCATTTCTCAAACTGCGGGACACAACCCAATGAACGATGGGTTGTGATACTCCCTGTAGCACCACAAAGCATTATGGAGAGTCTGGGTTGTCCCAGGGCCATGACCCACTCAATGGGCCTCCATGGGCCCCAGAATGCCCCACAGAAGTGACTTCAGGTTTGTGAAGGACGAGGTGGATTGCAGTGCTAAAAGGTTTAGGAATGACTGCCATAGAGAATTTTGGCTTTTCTGAATAACTAAGCATGACACGGTCTTCTTTTTTGCAGTTGTGCACTTATGAGAATCATAATGCATAATGCCACATACATGGCAACTAATTGCACCAGATGTGTATAGAAATGTGCATCGGGAGCACAATCCTAACCTGGAGTTACGCTGGCACAGTTAGGCCAGCAAATTTTGGACGGCACAAGGGCCAACATAAAGTATGTCTGGACCACTCTCAGAGTCAAGAGAGGTCAGCACACAGACATGTGCCATCCTCCCTGACTCCAACAGTGGTCCAAACGTACTTTACAGTGGCCCTTGTGCTGGCCAAACTTTGCTGGCCTAACTGTGCCGGCCTAACTCCTGATTAGGATTGCGTCCTGTGAGTAGTACAGAGTTAACAGGTATTGACTTCAGCTATCCTGCAGTATTACAGAAAGTGTGGAGGGCCAGACTGTCTTCCTCTTCTGCTCTATTCCTTTTCAAATTCAGGAGTGGGAGAAGTGCTGGTAGAGGCAACTGCTATTGGATGCTATTGGAGGCAACTACCTCAGTAAGGTAGCGGTAATGTTTGAAGTGTGTTATCACAACATGTTCTGGCAATAGCCATGCCTCACTAGGACCATACGGAAAACAACTATACAAGGGTTGTCTTTCTATATCAAGGACCCAAGTTTTCAAAGTTCTGAATGCCTGGGCCAATGGGAGAGAACCCAACAGGTCCACTGATAACCCCACTGTCTGAATTTTCTTAATAAATAGTGACAACCCTGGAGAGATTAGAGATAGAATGCCCTTGAATGTGATGCCATAGATATTAACATATGTCCCCTAGGCAACCTTCTCAGTTTGCTTCCTGGTGAGCCTGATGCTTCTTCTTGGCTAATGTTCTTTGTGAAGACCCTTGTGTAGCACTGAGTGATAGGCTACAGTAATGCAGTCCCCATGACCTTTCCCCATGACCTGAGTTCAATCCTGGAAGAATTTGGGTTCTGAGCTGGCTGGCTCAAGGTCGCCTAAGCCTTCCATCCTTCCAAGGTCGTAAAATGAGTACCCAGCTTGCTGGAGGGTAAAGTAAAGATGATGGCAAATCATCCCAAACAACAAGTCTGCCTAGTAAATGTGATGTCACCCCATGAGTCAGTAATGCCTTGGTGCTTGCACAGGGGAATACTTTACTTTTTAACGTCTTTTGCAAAAGATTTCAAAGTCAACACCTGAGTGCTCCTGCTGATGTCGTCACGGCTTCCACGGTAGGAGAATTCCTGGGGCTGGGTTCCCCCCCTGCCCTCTGTGGCCAGCATCCCTGGTCAACTCGCTGCAAGATCTGGTCCTGGGCCAAACCTGCTTGGCTCTGCCCCCCCCAGACCACATCAAGAACTAGACATGTTTAGCCTTCACATTCCAGCGTTCTCCCCAAGTCTCTCCTACGGAGATCCTGAAATCCGTTCCTGCTCTCATTTGCTGCTCATGTCGCCAGATAATTCAGTTACAAAACTCTTGAGTTTGGGATGCTGCCCCTCTTGGAGCTTGAAGAGAGACCACCTTGGAAGCGAGATGTTTCTCTTCGGTCACCTGATAGCTATGCACAGCCCCTGCCAAACTGGACAGCGTTCAAAAGGGTGTAACCCAGGCGTCTGTCTCCCTCTTTCCCACTTAATTCTCCGACCAATCTCAGGCTGCCACTACAAATGGGCGCATTATCTCAATTCAAAGAGAACCGGGCTTTCACATTTCAGGGGAGAGCCATTATGCAGTCTGATTGACGCAAACTGCTTGCTTGGAACGGAGAAGCGAGCTCCTTGTTGCATCTCAGACAGTAATTTTCATTAACTGGGAGCAGCTGGAGAGTAAAGTTTCCTGCTGTACTTTTTTTTTCCACAGTACTGTACGGATGTACACTTTGACCACATCATCATTTTTCACTGGTACTGGCCCGGTGATATATGCGACTGACATTCCCTGTGCTTTAATCTCTGTGGACACATGCTCACAATTAGCCGCGGAGCAGTATTTATTGTTTCCTAAGATCTTGCTAATAAGACGGATCATAAACTTTTAAGAGGGGTGAGGGTGCCGGGCCTCAGTCCTATCCGGAATACTAATGTGGTAGTTCAACCACAAGTCCTAGGAGAATGGTAATTTGCTTGGGGAGATCTTCATGTTGCTGTTGGCAAACCTGGGTTCCGGAAAGACTCCAGCTGGTGGAAATACTCCGCTTCTGATGGCCTCGGTGAGTGGCGAAAGAGGAAGTGCTCAGCTGGAAGAACTGTCCCAACTTCCTGCCCAGATGCCCCCATGTAATTGCTGGAAGGAGCTTTGAATGTGGGTATGTTTTTGGATTGGCGCTTGGATCACTTTTTTCATTGGTAGTAAATGAGCGCAATCCAAACCCTGTGCTGGTATACAGCGGCAGATCTAAGGGAGGGCAAATCTCTAAGTTTTGCAAGAAGCCTTACCTTGCAGTGGAAATCACTCCTCTCCTGCACCGTTTTAGCCAATCCTCACAGGGAACAGCAACATCTTGGCGTTGCTTACTGGCTACAGCAGCAAGGGAGAGGAGGGATTTACATGAAAGGGTAAGGCTCCTTGCAACACTTAGAGCTTTGCCCTCCCTGTAGATCCGCCTCTGCTGGTATAGCTAGGCAGCATGGTCTGTGCTGTATCCAGTGCAGGGGTGGAGGCTGCTGGAGTTCACCTTGGGGTAAGGGGATATTTTCCCCTTTATCCTGTGTAACCCCCAGTCTGCCCTATGGGGGTACTGAGATATACACCAGCTATTTAGCTGCTGCAATCCAAGCAGTCCATGCAGGGCTTTCAGGGGTTGGGATATGACAAGTGCTGCTGCTGCTGATCCCTCTCCCCTCTGGGGCCTGATCCTCTACTCCTCCTATTCCACCCTTCGCCTGCCCAAAGCATCCCCTCCCCACTTCTGAAATGCCCTCCTGCCACCCACTCTCATCTCCTGTGCCACTTGGTGCAAACGTATCTGCTCTGGGCAGCAGAGTGCAGGATCTGGCACACGTGCCGGCAGTGCCAGCTCTTGAGTTGGTGCAAACATGCTTTAGGATTGGGCAGCCTGGCTGCAGTCCTCAACAGTCAGGGAAGATGGCACATGCTGGCCTCTCCGACTCCGAGAGTGGTCTAAACGTATTTTATGGTGTCCCTTGGGCCAGTCAAACTTTGCTGGCCTAGCTGGCCAAACTTCAGGTTAGGATTGCGCTCTGAATGAATGAATAGGAAAGAAGTTGAGGATGGAGGGAATCCCTTGACTGTAGAACCTGCTACTGTTCATTTTAGGATCATAGCCATCTCTTGTCTACAGAAGTCAAGTTCTCCCTTCTCCCAGAATGTGAGGTTCAAACCATGTTTTGTGCACTTTACTAAACATCTGCCTCCAGTTTCATTCTATTTCTTCTCTTAAGCCAGTGTTCCAGCCTAAACGTTGTTTGGAAAGGCTATTTTACAACTCAATTTGGAAAGGGGAAAACTGTGACAACTACATTTCTTCTGCCACAAAAAGATGCTGGGAACTACGTAGAAAAGAGTAGCTGGGTTGGCTCTTTGGATGAATGAAGCAGGGATTTGGGGGGAAGAGATCAAGAACTGTATAACAATACAGAGATGAAAATATGGCACAGTGCATTCTCATGCCAAGGATGACTGTCTGAGTACCCAGGTACATATTGCTGCTGGCTCTACTGAATCTGTGGGTTGGCACCTAGCCAAAAGGGGATGAGGTATACTGTATTTATGGAAAATGCCTTGCTATGGCTATGCGTCGTGTTGACTCTATGGAACTTCTAGGTCCAGAAATAGTCACCTCTTCATATCACTAGCTGGGAAGCAACAGGGGGAGAGGACTATTGCCTTCATGACCTGCTTATGAACTTTGCAGAGGTTTATGGCTGACCACTGTTCGAAACAGAATGTTGGGCTATATGGACTTCTTGTTCAGCAGGGTTCTTCTTAGGTTCTTTCTTATCCCTTTGAGGGCACAATCCTAACCTGGAGTTAGGCCAGCACAGTTAGGCCAGCAAAGTGTGGCCGGCACAAGGGTCATCGTAAAGTATGTTTGGACCATTCTCGGAGTCAGAGAGGCCAGCATACAGATGCTCACCATCCTCCCTGACTCTGAGAATGGTCCAAACGTGCTTTACAGAGGCCCTTGTGCCAGTCAAACTTTGCTGGCCTAACTGTGCCGGCCTCACTCCAGGTTAGGATTGTGCCCCAAGTGGCTGCCAGATTCTGTGTTGCAAGCATGTGATTGTCCTGGGCAGTATATCATGGGGACAGTAAGGCATACAGTCAGAGTTGACAACCCTAGTTCACCTCTACTTTTCCAGTTCTGGAGTGGATGTAAGTGAACAGAGACTGGTCCTGAAGGCCACCTGAAGCAGTCTTTTGAATGGGTTGGGCCAGTTCATAATAAATGAAAGAGGACCCTAAAGGATCTGATTCTGATCTTATTTTTTCAGTCTTTCAAAAGGGAATTTACACTTCTGCTCTCCATGGGAAACATTCCAGACGTGCAATTGAGAAAACATCTAATAGAGTCATACCCCAGTATCTGCAGGGGTTCCATTCTGGAACATTCCATGGATACAGAATCTGTGGATACCAGGGTCCAAATTTAAGTCCCTTTAAAGATGTGGTGGCGCTGCAGGTTAAACTGCTGAGCTGTTGACCGGGAGGTTGGCAGTTCGAGACCATGCAACGGAGTGAGCTCCCGTCGCTTGTCCCAGCTCCTGCCAACCTAGCAGTTCGAAGGCATATAAAAATGCGAGTAGATAAATAGGTACCACTTCGGTGGGGAGGTAACGGCGTTCTGTGTGCTACGGTGTATAGTCATGCTGGCCACATGACCATGTAAGCTTGTCCTAGGACAAACGCCGGCTCTTCGGCTTAGAAACGGAGGTGAGCACTGCCCCCTACAGTCAGTCACGACTAGACCATTCGGTTGTGGGAAAACCTTTACCTTTAAACACAAAAAAGCACCAAACTCCAGGTTCCAACCTTTTTGCAGCCAAACCATGTGGTTTGCAAGCCTGTAGAGCAAGGGCGTAGCTAATGAGAGTGTAGCCCAGTGCAGAGAGCAAAATGCTAACCCAGAAGTGACATCACAACAAGAAGTGATGTCACAATTGTATATCCGTTTTCTCTGGGGTTTTGTTTTGGCCATAACAACTTTTGATCGAATGAAGGTATTATACTCCAGTTTGTTTCATTGCGTTCTGCATTATGTTACCTTTCCAATGATATATAACATGATGGTATTATTCATACATAGCAAGGTTTTCACAATTTTGGCCACTAGTGTCAAGCTCAGCTTGGTGCCCCCCTAAAGTTTGTTGCTTGGTACAGTTGTACCCCTTTGCACTTCTTTAGCTATGCCTCTGCTGCAGAGTTGTTTTTAGCACTAAAACATTCCCTTCTGGGTTGTGCAGAGGCAGTGGCGTTTCTACAGGGATGGCAAAGCTCTAAGTGTTGCAAGAAGCCTTACCTTGCAGTGGACATCACTCCTCTCCTGCACCGTTTTAGCCAATCCTCACAAGGAACAGCAACATCTTGGCGTTGCTTACTGGCTACAGCAGCAAGGGAGAGGAGGGATTTACATGACAGGGTAAGGCTTCTTGCAAAACTTAGAGCTTAGCCATCCCTGTAGAAACGCCTCTGTGCAGAGGTTCCTTTCTTCTCCCAGGATGCATTATATCCGCTGGCATCCCTGATGAGTCAAATCCGCAGATGCCGGACTCAGGGATACCAGGGTCCAACTGTACACTTATTTGAATGTGGGTTGAAGGATGCCCCAGTTTTAACTGAAGAAACTAAAGGACATGTGCCTTGAGCGTGAAAATTTGGAAAGCGGTTGGGCAGCCGACACCTGAATGTTTGTTCAACTGATTTTGAAAGTTCCCTGAATGGTGGTGTCTCTTTTTGTCTGAAATCCTCCCTGAAGAAATCTGGAATTTGACACCATTTCTAACTTTCAAACAATGCTTTGCAATGAGTTCCTCATTTGTCATCTTGGCAAATGACAAAGAAACAAAGTGCCGTTACTGTAAAAAGACCGCCTTTATCATCAATCTTCTCTTAGGGCTTCGGTTGTCTCACTTCTAGACTCCTGCGCTCTTGTCTGATGCGCTTCCAGCTCTTTTCTGTCGAGCGCCACGAAATAATGCAACGTTTCAAGCACATTTCAGAGTCAGCCTGTCTCTCCTTCCCCAATTAATTGTTTTTTTCTGCCCCATGCCTTGAAGGATGAAAGCTTTCTTCTGATCTTATACCCCTTCCCTTGATGTTAAGGCTGAGATGGTACAAGTAGGTCCTTGGGTCTTCACCTAACAACCCCATGGGTGGCTCGTATTATTATTAGCATTTTCCGGGGGAGCTGAGGGACAGAAGCACATGTTAAAAACCCAGAGCTGCCACTGAAGATGGTAGTCCTGTGATCAAGTTCTCCCTTCTCTCCTTCCAGAATGTGTTCAATTTTCATCGTGTCAGCGCATTGCCTTTTGAGGTTAGATGGGTAACTGTACTGGCATTTACCACTCTGATGATTTTAGATGCCTGTATAAAGATGTTTTTATGCACCGGGTTTTATTTACCGGTTGCAAAGCTGCAACTTTGCCACTGCGATCTGAATTGAATTGAAACAGACCCCTGCTAACTGGGCAAGAGGCACTTTTTCAAGTGGTGTCCTCTTATATTTAGCAGGGGGAGAGCAATTGTCCCTCTTCACCCCAGCACAGTGTCTTTCTCGTGGCTGTTGCTGGTGGTGTTCTCCATTCTTTTAGATTGTGAGCCCTTTTGGGACAGGGAGCCATTTA
>JAJKFI010000020.1:10441916-10453069 GCA_029204185.1 Lerista edwardsae | reverse complement strand
TAAATGGCTCCCTGTCCCAAAAGGGCTCACAATCTAAAAGAATGGAGAACACCACCAGCAACAGCCACGAGAAAGACACTGTGCTGGGGTGAAGAGGGACAATTGCTCTCCCCCTGCTAAATATAAGAGGATACCACTTGAAAAAGTGCCTCTTGCCCAGTTAGCACCTTGGAATCACCTTGGAATCTCTTACAGTGGCAAAACCAATTCTGGAGTACAGCTCTTGGATAACCTCCGGCAGCACAGGACCTGAAGGTTGCACCCCGACATCGTGTGCAAATTTGCCAGAGAATCCGGGGTATGTGTTTTGGAACAGGTTCCTCTTCAAAATGCAGCTGTGTTGGTGGCTTGTTCAGCACGGCTGGCCTTGGCTGGTCCTCATCCTTCATCGATGCGCATGTGTCCTTTGACTAGCCTCCCACTGACTATGTTGACACCACTATTTTTCAGCAGGCAGCAGGGATAATTTATTATACATAAAAGCCCGTATATACATTAGAATCTCAGCTTTCCAGACTTCCTATGGACAACCATTTCTGGACGTGTTTTTTTTTTTTTTTAAATAAAAATAATTATACATGTACCTTGCTCTTACATGGTCTTACAGAAGTCCCCCATCCAAGGGGCTGATTGGTCCTAGCTTCAGCAATGCTGTGCCCTTAGATGCTGACCAACCTATTAAGTCATTTGGTCCTTCTGCAGATATTTTATGCCTTGCATGATAGTATATATTCTTGCTGCTCCCTTGTATCTGGCATTCAGAGATTGCCTACTTCTAAAATGAGGAGCTTATGTATACCCATTGTGGCTTGTAACCTGTGATGGACTTTTCCTCCATAAATCTACCCAATCCCCTTTTCAAGGTATCCTGTGGCAAGGAGTTCCATAGATTAATCACATGCCGGGTAAAGAAATATTCTGTCTAACTCTCCTGCCACTCAATTCTAGTGGATGTCCCCTAGTTCTGGTGTTCTGCTGTTCCTTCTGCTTTCAACACCCTCCCTTACAGGGGCACATTCTTGAAATCACTAGGAGATTGTCACTTCACTGCTCTGTAATGTTTTAAGAGAGCCTAATAATGTAATTATGCTACAGATGCTTATCTGAGGTTCTTAGCATTGACACATGAATCTGACTGGTCATATTCTGAACATGGACGTATGCCACATACACAAGGGCTCGGTTTTGGTTAAAAAGGATTCTTCTTTTTTCTTTTCTGAAAAGCCACATGCTTGACCTTATTGACTGTTGAACTTAAACAAAAGAAGCAGGGTTATAAATCAATGGAAAATAGTCCTCTGAAAAAAAGCTCTGAAGTTTCCTAGCTACTTCCACCAGAATTGTCAGTAGCAGCTGGCAAGACACGCAAGCTAAGCAGAAAGATAAATACCAAGGGAAATTTAGTTTGGCTTGCCATATATTTAAGTCAACAAGGCAAAATAGATTACATAGCACAGGCCTATTCTGTGCTTGAGTGAGTCTGGGATATAAATCTAGATGAAGTACAATCGCTCCAGGTTAAAAACTCTGAGCTGGGCTTTCTTGTTACATGTTTGCTTATCTAGATTAAAAGAGGGGCTAAAGGAAGAAAAAAAATAGTTTCAAGATTGCATCACATGATAGATGAAAATGTTTGGGAAGGCATAGCTGATATCGTTTGGGAGTTCATGAAAATGAAATTCCATCTGTTCACAATCAATACAAGGGAAATTCCAGAATCCTATAAGAGAAATCCTAAAGGAGTTGGATTTTTTTTTTAAAAAATTCCCCATTAGCTTCTTGTATTTGCTTCGAAGAAATGTGTGCTAGGTTAACTGGTTCCAGTGTGTGTGTGTGTGTGTGTGTGTGTGTGTGTGTGTGTGTGTGTGTGAACACATTTTTCTTTCCCTAGTAATTTTAAGGGTGCAATCCTAATCTGGAGTTAGGCTGGCGCATTTAGGCCAGCATGTCCCTTGCGCCGGCCAAACTTTGCTGGCCTAACTGTTCCGGCCTAACTCCAGGTTAAGATTGCGCTCTAAATGTTATATCATTTTTTGCCTCTGTGTTGCATGTCACTCTCATCCCCTGGAAATAAGAACCATCAAACTAGTCTACAAAAAAGATTACTGTACTGGAGAATCTTCTAATGAAAAAGTGCAAATGATATGTAAAAACATTGTCCTCCAACCCTTCCAATTTACCAAAGGGACATTTCTCCCTCTTGTAATATCTGTATCTAGAATCACTTTCCCTACGTTGTCCCTATTTTTGCCTCTGGGGCATGTTAACGTGAGTGTCCTGGAGCTGTCGTTCTTCATGCTTCAATCAGACATCTGTTGGGCTTCCTGGATTTTCAACCAGTGATCTGCTCAAGCAATAGCCTAGCCACCTAGCAGCCAAAATCCACTGACCGGCTGAATTCTTTGCTTAACGAGAAGATCTGACCACCTAGCCTTCTAGCACATAAGAGCAGCTAACATAATATGGAAATCATCAGCCCCAAACCTGTTGCCTAATTCCATAACATTATTGTGCGGTGATTGTATCACACAGCAGCATATGATGACATGCTAAAGGATGGTTGTGTTTTACTAGTATATCATTAACCTAAAGACCAAACACCCTCTTGGCTTTGAAATCAATGTAAGACAGGCTGTTGCAAAGTCAACAGAGACAACATACCGGCTGATGGAATAGAGCCCATGAGCTGATGGAATAGAATCTACCGTGGTGTGTGTCTGTGGCAAGGAGGAGCTCAGAAAATGATCCTGAATATTAAAATGGGGTCATTACATTGACACATCCCTAGTTTCATTTGTGAAATGTTGGAAATTATATACAACAATTCATAGTCTGGTGTGGCTAGAGCATAGTAATTGGTTTCCCCTTTTAGTCAGCTTCTGCTACACTACAACTACAGCTATAAGTTGGTTCTTGTTATCCATGGGGAACCAGTTCCCGGGCCCACCACTGATACAAAACCCACGGATAACAAGGTTCATTGGGGGGGGGCCCTTAGAGGACATTGAGACACAACTGGAACTGTGTGGTCACATCTGGAGGTGTACTGAGGTGCGCAGAGGCCACGTGCAGCCTCCAGGTGACTCAGAACACCTTTTGGATGTGACTGGAAGCACTCCCAGTCATGTGCGGGAGATTTGGCGAGGCCCTCCACCCTTGGGTTTGGAACCAGCAGTAAGTCAAATCTGTGGGACCTGAAGTTACAGACGAGAAAGGCCCGTTGTATTTATTTATTGCTTTTCAACACTTATATACCACTTCTGCTACCGATGTGTTGGTGGGAAGCAGAAGCATTAATTATTGGTTTGCTTTCATTATTTTCCCTTTCATGTGTAGGAAACTAGAGCCTTTATGCTAAAAGAGAAAGGAGAGAAAAGTCAAAGAATAGATGTTGGTAATTGCAGCCCACTATGAGAAAAAGAAGCTAACTAATTAACAAATTAGTTAATTTGTTAGCAGTTCTGAATTAGAATCAGTAACAGGGGAGGAAGCAAGGCGGACACTTTTAATTAATGTTGCAAGAGACCTTTGCTGAACAAAGCTTACTCTACAATCAACAATACAGGAGGATCTTATAGGGAATAGTACTGTGAGTAACAATTGAGCACTGTGTGGAGACCTCATTTTGATTCTGTTTTCAACTGATTGCTAGACAACAGCGCTAAAGGGCCAAAGTGTGGAAGCCACCTTTCAGAAGGCTGGCCTGTAAGTAGACCATAACTTATTCAGAGTTCCGAATTAGACGCTTCTTGGCATAGGATGGACTTCTGCCAACGCTGAAACCCACTTGAATTAAGAGCGGCTTCAAAAGCTGCTTAGCTGTTTTTAGGACATTACTAGACCTATTTGCCTTGGGAGGTGATCACATTGGGTTGTTTCACTATCAAGCAGATAATGACAAGGTTTCTACAATGAACAGGTTGTGGCTACTGTTGTCAGCGTTACTGGGGCCCAAACTGAGCGCACGGTGGCTTACAAGATAACTGCTGGCGTTCCCTGGACATTTTTTGGTTATCCAGTTGGTTGACAGGAACGGATAATGCCTTATCTAGGAGGAACAATGCTGCAATGTTTCACTTCTGCCCTCTGCAAGTTGTAAACGGCAAGGCACCGACAGCTGTTAAGCAGAGGTTGATTCTGTCCATACGTGAGATGAAACGGCATCTTTCAGTGGTCAAGGTCAGTCATCGCCACTGTTCCCCCTGCTCTCTGGATGTACAAAGGGGGAGAACAGAGCAGAAGTGTGTATGAGTAGGGCAGTGTTATTCAAACTGTGGGTCGGGACCCACTTGGTGGGTTGCAACATGATGTCAGGTGGGTTGCAGAGAGCTGGGAGCAGCCATCTTGGAAGCTGCAGACCTTACTTTTGCTATATTCCTTTTGTGACTGCTCAAAGTTTGAATTTTCAAGTGAGGGTTTTAAAAATGTTTTTACATATTATTTTGTCCTAATCTTGCTTTCCGTCAGAGATGTTTCATGGTTGTACAATTGCTACGGCCCAAGAAAGCCAATTTGCATTTCAGGAGTGTCATTTTATTATGTTACGATTATAGCACTTCCTGCTTGATGATGTCATGTCCTCTCACTTCCAGGTTAATGACATCACTTCCCGACACTCTAAAAGTGCCATTCTAAAAAGTGGGTCCCGGTCTAAAAAGTTTGGGAACAACTGAAGTAGGTGGTATCAAACTCATTTCATGCAGCGAATAGCATTCATGGGCCGAATAGCATTCATGGTGCCTGCTGAGGGCTTGAAGTGATATCATTAAGCAGGAAGTGATGTCATTAAGCAGGTCTTGACTAGAAATACACACTTTTTCATGTAAGAACTTACTCGCTGCAGAGAAAATATGTAAATCTTGATCATATTTTCAAGATATGGGAGAGCTTAATTATCATGTGGGCCGCCCTTTCAGCAGTGACACCTCAGCTCAGCAGCCGAAAGCAGCTGATGGTCATGATGGGAGAACCTGAGGGCTGGATAAAGAACTTCCATGGGCTGCATCCTGCCCACAGGTCTTATGTTTGATACCCCTGGACTAAAGCACCTTCACCCTACTGCCACCAAACTGCTGCTTATACCAAATTTCATTTCAATATCTCAGTGGGGGGGCAGGAGGTATAGACTGGTTGTTGGCATAATCCTAACCTACTTTCCAGCACTGACGTAGCTGTGCCAATGGGGCATGTGCTGCATCCTGCAGTGGAGCAGTAGTCACGGAGGCCTCCTCAAGGTAAGAGAATGCTTGTTCCCTTGGAGCTGCATTGCTCTTACATCAGTGCTGTAAGGTTGGTTAGGATTGTGCCCTTTAGCTAAGCAGGAGAATCTGTGGTCTTGTTTTTACCTCAGAATGCCAGATGCAGCAGAGTGGCACAGAGGCAGATCTACAGGGAGGGCAAAGCTCTAAGTGTTGCAAGAAGCCTTACCCTGTCATGTAAATCCCTCCTCTCCCTTGCTGCTATAGCCAGTAAGCAACGCCAAGATGTTGCTTTTCCCTGTGAGGATTGGCTAGAACAGTGCAGGAGAGGAATGATTTCCACTGCAAGGTAAGGCTTCTTGCAAAACTTAGAGCTTTGCCCTCCCTTAGATCTGCCTCTGGAGTGGCATTGAGATGCAAGTATCTTGTGTGTTTTGTGTGCTCCCTGAGGCATTTGTTGGGCCAGTATGAGATACAGGAAGCTGGACTAGATGGGCCTTGGATTGATCCAGCAGGGTTCTTCTTATGTTCTCATCTGTGTGTCAGCCTTTGTCCTGCAATGTATAACTTCTCAGGGTCTAATTTTCTTAAGTGTGGTTTGGATCAGTCTCGGAGTCAGAGAGGCCAG
This sequence comes from Lerista edwardsae, assembly GCA_029204185.1. Classification (NCBI taxonomy): domain Eukaryota; kingdom Metazoa; phylum Chordata; class Lepidosauria; order Squamata; family Scincidae; genus Lerista; species Lerista edwardsae. Next base: position 10,447,243 of record JAJKFI010000020.1, on the reverse strand, counting down.
CACAGAGACGTGCGCCATCCTCCCTGACTCCAAGCCTGGTTCAAATGTGTTTTATGGTGGCCCTGGTGCCGGCAAAACTTTGCTGGCCTAACTGTGCCAGACTAACTCCAGGTTAGGATTGCGCTCTAAGAGGAAGACAGCATTTGGAGTACTCTGAGGTGCTGGGAGGCATGGACTGCCCCTTCCTGTGGTTATTGTTATTTTCTCATGTGCAAATCATGACTGGGTGTTGGCAATTTTGAACTGACAAACATGTTTATAGGAACTCATAGCATCTGGCTGGCTCTCAACCCATCTTCAGTTTTGTAGCTACAATGGAACGTATTGCTGGGTGCTGATGAGTGATCTCACCTGTGTTTTTTTTTTCCCCTTCTCAGGATTTTTCTAAAATCCACCCAGGAATTTTAACACACTGGAAGGCACCTGTTCAATCCTGAACACACTGCATTGAAGGCCAAGAACCATGCGAGACCATTTTAAAGGCTCCTTAAGGTAAGTGCTCACTTGGTATTTGACTCTGTTGGTATATCCGGCGTAGGAACCCTAGACTACAGTATGCGTAGAACTTCATCCAGGCATTTGAACTGACTTTCACAAGCACAGAGAGTTCCAAGTTGGAGGCTGAGGTTCAGCTGTGCATTGCTGTGGAAAGGATGGCCTACTGTTGTTTTTTATTTTGAAAAATTTGTACCCTGCCTCTCCCATGCCAAAGCAAATGCCCAAGGCGGCTTACATGGGCAGGCTAGTCTAAATCACCATTTTTCAGTGCATTTTTTTTTTTACAAATATGCAGTATTCTGCGATTCACCGAATTCTCAGTCCCAGATGTAGCCCTCACAGTGTGGTTCTCTCCTCTGGCCGTGTGACATGGAGCTTCAGCCGGTGATTGTAAGTCCATCCTGGACAGGTCCTAAAGGTTAGGCTCTGTTCTTTTGCCGGCTGGCCTTCTCACAACATTCCTGTACTGGCTAATCAGCTCCACAGTGACTCCGTTCTGCCACAACAGGTATTGCAGCTTGTCCCAACCTGGCATTCTGTCTCCCATCCAAAAATAGACCACATTCTCCTGCTTTGCTTCAGGCAGTACCTGAACCATCAGTCCACCATCAGGCAACCATCAGTCCACACCTCCTGCCCTATTCTACGCTTATTGCAGCATATTGTCATGCCAGATGCCACCTGGGGGCATATGTCTGTCCTTCCCTTATTTGGCAGCAGATACTCTTTCATTTCCCTGCCCTAGTAGAGCACTGACACTGCCCCTGATTCTCCCCCTGTCACTCAACAATTTTCAACCTTCTTCATCTCAAGGTGCACTGGCAAGGTGCTAAAATTGTCTAGATACACCATCAGTTTTTTTACCATTGTCAAAACACACTGCATGGGGGGGGGGAGGCTCACATCCCCCTATGCAGTAGTGGGATCTGCAAATGAAGAAGTGGAACGCTGGGCGGGACTTAGGCGGGACTACCGTTTGATTGGCAGCCCGTCTGCTCCGTTCCGACGCCCCCCCTGCCCGCCGCGCGGACTGCCATGGCCTTGGAGGCGGCACCTGCTCGCCTGGGGGGAAGGGTGGCCCCCACCCTTCCCCCCGGGCGAGCAGGCGCCCCCCTCTGAGGCCAGGGCAGCCCACGTGGCGGGCGGGGGGCGTCAGAACGGAGCGGACGAGCAGCCAATCGCGTGTAAGTCCCGTGTAAGTCCCGACCAGCGTTCCACTTCTTCATTTGCAGATCCCACTACTGCCCCTATGGCCCTACAAATAAATGACCCATCCCAAACTCCTGCAGCACACCTGTTGACCATTGGTGGCACACCAATGTGCTGCACCACATTGGTTGAAAATCCCTGCCTTAGATTTTTAAAAGGAAGGGGGGGGGGATGAAGCAGACAAGGAAGTGTGGAGGAGAGAGAGAGGAGAGAGGTGGGCTAGAGTGTCACTTTACCTCCTCCCCATTCTTCCTACCTCCATGCTTAATAGTAAGCCTATGTGCAAGTGGCATGATACAGTACTTCTGCAATTCTGTACTTTTGAAATCTGGACATGACATGCAATGGGTCAATATAAATTTTGTTTGATGGGGATGTGGGACAGCAAGGTGTTCCCAGTGGTAGCATCCTGGCTGTGAAACGTCCTCTTCTGAAAAGCCTGACTGGCCCTTGTACTGCCCATTTTTAAGCAGGCAGCAAAAACATTGCTGTTCCATTTGACCTTTTTTTTGAGTTTTGGTTCACAGTGTTTAAATTACGGTTGTCTGTTCTGCCTTTTGGGTGTTTGATTCTCTTCAGTTACAGGTGTGCCCTGTTATCCACTGAATCGGTATCCATAGTTTCAGTTATCCATGGATACCATGGATACTGGGACTCCTATTAAAAAAGATATGGGACCATTAAACAAATCTCCTTTTTTTACCTTGTTGCAGCAAAACCACTGATGTTCCCCTATTTTTAAAAAGACGTACCCAATATCCACGGTTTCAGGTATACACTGTGGGGCTTGGAATGGAATCTCAGTGGATACCGGGGCATGCCTGTATTTGTTTGTTTTTAAGATTGTTTTAGGCTGCAATCCTATACATACTTTCTTGGGAGTAAGTCCCATTGAATACAAGGGAACCTACTTCTGAGTAAACGTGCACAGGATTGTGCTGTGAATTGAACTGTTATGGTGCCTTGGTGATCTCCTAAAAGCACTAGAAAGGTAGTATCTATTAAAACTTATTTTAAAAAGTGTTTTTGTCTACTTTCTGACTTGCATGAACAACATTCACAAGTGACACGTTCCAGGCGAATGTGAGTGTCATGAGTGTCGTTTGTGAAAACGCGCCCAGTCTTGGCTGTGAAAGGCATCCACATTCCATTCCAGATGCAGCACAGAGCCGATTCTATCCCCCCGCCCCCGTTTCACTTGGCGTCACTTTATGGCTTTCTTGCATGTGAAGGTTGCCAGCTTGTAGCAAACCTCTGTGGAGTAGGAAGGATCTGTTTTTGTAAGGCTGGGCAGACAACCCATTTTTGTTTAATTCAGGCATGGCAAAGACAGCATTGCAAGTGGCCAAGAGTGCAGCCAAAGCAAACAGTCACTTAAAAAAAGCGTAAAACAAAATTTATATATATATATATTTTAAACATCACAATGCACTGAATCAAAATGGGAGGTTTAACTCTCAGGAAGGACTGAAACATGCCTGCCAGATTTCTTCTGTGCTCGAAAGCAGGAGGTTGATAACAGCTCCTGAGCTTTGAGTCTACTACCAGATGCATGTGCAGGCCCAGTTAGAAACTAGCTCAATTGTCCTGCTGGGTTTCCATTCACGCAGGATGTTAATGTGCTCTTTGGAAAACCCTTTGGGATAAGCTTGGCGTGGCTTAATCGCCCAAATCCTAAGGAGTTTTAGCTCTTGAGTGAGAACTTTTAATCTGTTAAGTAATTTGCTTTGAAGATTAAGGCCTCTGTCCGCTTCAGACGGGCTGCTCGCGTGGGATTTTTTTGCTTCCAGAGAACATATTCATAGGAAGGCGCAAAGTTGCACAAAGATTAGGAAGCAGCTTTCTTTCACGACTTGCAGTTCAAAGAAAAGACCATTTTCCTCCTACGAACATTGAAATATTTCTACTGAATGAATAAGAGGGATGTGTACATGAGAGCGAGACAGTTTGAGAGAAAAGATGCAAGCTCAAAAGAACACTGGGCCAGGGTCCATCCAAGACCTCCCAGTGTCTGAGGCAGTATGCCAAATGCCACCCCCTTTCTTGGCAGCGTGCCCTCTATCCTTTCTGTGGTTTCTCTTTCCTCTCCCTGGATTCCAACAGAAAAAGGGGAACAGAGCGGAAGTGTGGAGGAGAAGAGACTGGTGGAGTAGATTGTCTCCGACACTCTAGCCCACTACTCTCCTTTTCTCCACGCTTCCTATTCCACTCAGGGCACAATCCTAAACTGAGTTAGGCTGGCATAAGCTAAACCAGCAAAGTTTGGCCAGCAGGCCACCGTAAAGTATGTTTGGAGCACAAACGTGAGCTATCCTCCCTGACTCAGAGAGCAGTCCAAACACTCTTTATTGTGGCCCTTGTGCTGGCCAAACTTTGCTGACTTAGTTCATTCTGGCCTAACTCCAGTTTAGGATTGTGCTCTCAGTTCCCTCTGTCTTTTTGAATCCAGGGATTAGGAGGAGCAGTAGAGGAAGGTTGGTGCCTCTGCCAATCCATGGACTGAGCTGACCACCTCAGTTGTCTTCATGGCCATGGGCTGGCCCTGCACATGCCGTGCTTGAAGAATGCTTGGTTGTCTGAGCACCTGAGCTCCAGTGTTTCACAGATGCAAAGATAAGACATCCTTATCACACTCCTATTCTTATACCATGGTTTGTTGAGTGATCTCATAGCATGTATGCTGCATGGAATGGGCAAATAGGGCTTGTGACTGTCTGTACATATCCCTGTCTCTTTGTGTGTATCCCTCCATATCTGTGTGCATGTTTCTTTTCTTTATCTTTCTTTTGTGTGTGTCTGTACATGCATGCGTAAGGCATAAGCAATCACTCTGCAGCTTGCATTTCCTCTGTGGCAGTGGTTTCCAAACTGTGGGTCGCGAGGCAATTTCAGGTGGGTCACGAAGCACCTGGAGCAGCCATATTGAAAATATGCGAAGCTGAGATGCTGGAAAGGGGGAGGGGGTGTGGTTGTTTTGCTTGTGCCAAGGTTGTAAATAGGTTTTTTTTTCTTTCTGATTCACTTTGACTTCATGGCAGAAGTGAGGTCTGGGCTGGAAAAGTCTTGTTAGCCTCTGTACCACACCACCTCTGTTCGCATAACTTTCTCTAAGATTGGTACTGTCATTTTGGAGAAAAAAAAAGTGAAGTTCCAGGAGAATGTCGGAGTTCCTCCCAAGGAGAAGCATTTGAGGATTTTCAAGGAAAGCCAAATACATGAAATGTATCACAGGCAGTGGCGTTCCCAGACGTGGGCATAAAATGCTTGATTTTTCAAGGTCCTGAACACCCCCTTGTAAAGCAGCCCCTCCCCTTGTTTTCAGAGCCATTCGCGGCTGCAAAAGCAGACACCTCTGCTTTACTTTAGCGGCCACGAATGGCTCTGAAGATGAGGGGGAGGGGCCACTTTATATGGGCACTCAGTGTCCTGAAAAGCATAGCATTCCCTCCCCCCACATTTGAAAATGCCACTGATCACAGAGTATACCACAATAGGGAATCAGGATAGGCAGGATTATAAATAAATCCTCTGACTTATTGATTGATTGATTGACAGACAGACAGACAGACAGACACATACATACATACATACATACATACATACATACATACATACATACA
>JAJKFI010000020.1:10410787-10432391 GCA_029204185.1 Lerista edwardsae | reverse complement strand
ATGCCAGTTTCAGCCAGTTCTGGACTGTGAGATGTGAAACTGCAACAGATTTCACCTAGAATCTATGGGTTTCCTAAGGCTACTCCACACACTCAAATTCTCTTTCATGTGCTGCATCAGAGAAGCATTTGCTTGCAGATGATGATGTGGTGACTCTATTACTAGTATAGTATCCTAATGTGCAAAAACTTGTCAAAATCTTCAAGGGGACATATCCATACCCTGGTCTGTGTTCCTTGATCAAGTACAACATCATGTTGGAAAATTAGCATCTTGGAACCCTTATTACATATTCCGTTTCTTGTACAACCAGTTAGTTTTGGAATAATTGTGGCTTCTAATTCCAGTGATATTTCCTCCTCAGGGGCGTTCGTGCATGGTGAAGTTTCAACAACTCCCGACCAAATCCCAAGACGTAGATCTTGTTTCCTCCCTGTCTACTGGAAGCGGCATTAGAATTTATACAGCAATTTAAATAGCTTCTGAATGGCTGCGTTCAGGGGAATATTTGAATGAGGGCCAAGAGCCCATGTGAATGTTTAGGGGGTAAATAGAGACTGTCTTGAGAAGTTATTTCTTATTTCCTATTTTGCATGCCTCTTAAGTCAACCCACGATGGGCATATTTCAGGAATATACCAAGAAATGATATGCATACCTCCGTGGAGTGACATTCGGCATAACCTTTTGCAGCAAGAGGTTTTTACTATATGAACACACAAAGTTGGCAAATAAATAGGCCACGTTGAATTAATGGATGTCTATTCAACATCTGCAAAGGAATTCAGGTTTCATAGGTCTGCTTAATATGTAATCCCCTCCCAGCAAATGTCAGCCCTCAAACGTCTGGGAATTATTTGAACAGTTAATGGAAGCAGGAGACATTCTCAAAATGAAGAAGAGTCTGTCCACAAGACCACCCGAGGTGGTTGCCGCAGATGGCGGATTGGTCCATGTACCGACCACCTCAGAGCCTTCTCCTCTTCCAGAATCTGAAGAGGAAAAGGACCAAAAGTGGAAGTGTGGAGGAGAAGATGGTTGTTGACATTCTAGCACATCACTCTTCTCCTCCTGCTTCCTGGATTTGAAGAGGGGAACATAGTGGAAGAGGGGAACATAGTGGAAGAGGAAATGTGAAGAAGAGTCATTGACCAAGCCCATTACTCTCCTCTGTTTCACAATTCCTCTTCTACCTGGTTCCCCTCTTCCTCTTCTAATCCAGGAAATAGGAGAAATAATAATGGAGCAGGGTGGAGGGAGGCATTCCCCACCACACCACTTCCTGAGGCGACCACCTCAGTTAGCCTCATAAATGGGCTGGCCCTGATTTTAATTGCTTTCCTAGAAAGGATCAATGTTAGATAAGCTCATTGCCTTGTCCAGAAATCAAGCAATGCAGTCTGTCCCCTTCTCTCCTGTAGTACTCCACAGGGTGCTATATGGCAAAGGTGTGTGGAAGAAGCAATAGATCATGTGTCTGACAAGGGGTCAGAGTTGCTATTGGAGGCAACCCAGGTCATCACACTGTGTCAGGAGGAGAAACGTTTCATAGTTTGCATGGTAATTTACATTGCTCAACTGTGAGTAATGCACCCATCCCAAAACTCCTGCTGTTAAGGGCATGCCGCATTCCACCCCAACCCCACATCACATCCTCAACTTCATTTTTTTTTTGCATGTTAAGTCCCTAGCCACACAATCTAAAGGAGCCCCCTGCCAATTCTGAAACTAGCAGCATTTCATTGTATTTGGCACGGAATGCCTCTCCAAAGTCCAAACAAGGGAGATAAGACTTGTTATTGTGTAACAACATCATGTCCTACAGTCATATGACAAGGCAAGATCCCCCGCACATCAGCGCACTGGCAGATAATGAGATTAGCCCGATAACTAGTTTGTTTATTGTAAAATTATATCCTTCCTTTCTCACAAGGACTTGATTGGCTTGCAAATAAAAAATAAAACGTATAAAAAAATAAGAGCAATAATATAGAAAAGGGAAAAAAACCAACCCTCTACAGCTAAAGTAAGAGTTTCTGTCTCAGGGCGCAATCCTAGCCTGGAGTTAGGCTGGCACAGTTAGGCCAGCAACGTTTGGCTGGCACAAGGTCCACCGTAAAGTATGTTTGGACCACTTTCAGGGCGCAATCCTAAACTGAGTTAGGCTGGCATAAATTAAGCCAGCAAAGTTTGGTCAGCACAAGGGACACCATAAAATACGTTTGGACCACTCTCAGAGTCAGAGACGTCAGCACATAGACATGAGCCATCCTTCCTGACTCTGAGAGTAGTCCAAAAACACGTTATGGTGGCCATTGTGCTGGCCAAACATTGCTGGCTTGGCTTATGCTGGTCTAACTCCAGTTTAGGATTGCGCTCTCAGAGTCAGAGTGGCCAGCAAACAGACAGGCACCAATCTCCCTGAGTTCAAGAGTGGTCCAAACGTGCTTTATGGTGGCCCTTGTGCTTACCAAACTGTGCCGGCCTAACTGTGCCAGCCTAACTCCAGGTTAGGATTGCGCCCTCAGCCATTAGCAACAACTCAGCTAGAAACAAGTCAGCTATTTAGAGGTGGAATTATAACAGACCTGTCACATCTTTGGCAGCAAAGGATCTGTAAAGAGAGTGCCAGCTGCACCCCTGAGAGAAGAGAGGTGTATGTCAGAGGGGCCCACACCGAGAAGGCCTTCCGGTGAGCTGATAAAGCAGCCACAGCCCATCATTTGAGATTCATGGAGCGCAAGACACATAACCCACATGCCTGACCTTCCTACTACCATCAAATTTCTCATGGGGTCACTGAGATGGACACAATACTTTGTCTAATGTGTTGACTGATGTCTAATGTCAGACTGACATTGTCAGTAATACATTAATGCAGCAATTTTTCAACCTTTTTCATCTCACGGCACACTTGACAAGGTGCACCATTTTTTGGGCACACTGCACTGCTGGCAGGGGGGCTCGCATCCCCCAATGACCCTGCTAATAAATGACCCTCCCTCAAACTCTCATGGCACAGCTGTGGACCGTTCGTGGCACACCAATGTGATGTGGTGCACCAGCTGAAAAACACTGCATTATCCCAAGGCTGTAATTATGTTAAATGATGAACTCAGGAAATTGCCAGGATCAAGATAACAAGGCATTTCCTATGGTGTTGAGATTCACTGTCTATCTTGCTGCTTGTTGCATCCTTGAGTGAATGGTATTGTTGTTTGGAGATTTTAGATATTTATTCTAGATTTGTGTGGATGGAGGTGGGTGGGTTGAGTTTATAAGGTGTGTGTGGGTCCGTGTCCTGGAATGCTTACAGATTTCGTTGTATGTTATGTATAATGACAATAATCTAATCTAATGAATACATCATTTTTTGTTGCTCTTATTGCACATTAATTAAGGGCACAATCCTAACCAACTTTCCAGCACTGACATAGCTGTGCTGATGGGGCATGTGCTGCATCTGGAGCTGGGGAGGGCAGTTATGGAGGCCTCCTCAAGGTAAGGAAATTTTGGTTTGCTTACCTTGAAGCTGCATTGCCCTTACCCTGGTGCTAGAATGTAGGTTAAGCTCTAAGGCTGCAAACCTATATGTTCTTTCCTGGGAGGAAGCCCATTTGAACACAATGGGACACTTCTGTGTAGACATGCACTGTAAGACAGTCAATGTAGCAACCCCTTTGTACGATTCCTGTGTGAATCAGCCTGTGTGAATCAGCAGTTCTATGGGGCGGGATGGGGGCTGTGTGCACAGCTGCTGTTATTGTCATGGTGGTAGTAGCATGGTTTCAAGTTACTGCCAAATAGAGGTCAAACACCTTGTTTTCCCACTTGTTGGCATCCTTGGTTCCAAAGGTATTAATTTTTTTTTTTTGCTTTCTAAATCTCTGCCAGCAAATTCTTTTAACTTGCATCGTTGACTAATTGCCTGAGAACTGCAGAAATGGTTGTGCAAGAGCAGAAATATGAAATGACTGGCAATTTTAGAACTGTCCCCAAATGCTTGCGTACATAAGAACATAAGGAGAGCCCCACTGGATCAGGCTGAAGGCCCATCTAGTCCAGCTTCCTGTATCTCACAGCGGTCCCACCAGATGCCTCAGGGAGCACACAAGACAACAAGATGCCTGCATCCTGTTGCTGCTCCCTTGCACCTGCCATTCTGAAGTTGCCTCCTACTAACGTAAGGAAGTTGCACCACTCATCATGGCCTATAGCCCACAATGGACTTTACCTCCAGAAATCTGCCCAATCCCCCGTTAAAAGCACCTAGGCCAGATGTAATCACCACCTCCTGTGGCAAGGAGTTCCACAGATTAATTACACGCTGGGTCAAAAACTTATTTTCTTTTATCTGTTCTAACTCTTCCAAGCACTCAGTTTAAGTGGATGCCGCATCATGCATCGGCATGCAGCATCAGTCATGGCATCTATTCTGCACATATTCCCCAATGGCACATATTCCCCAAATAAATGACCCTTCCCCCATCTCCTGTGGCACAGCTGTGGACTATTCAGAGGCGGATCTAAGGGGGGGCAAATCTGTAAGTTTTGCAAGAAGCCTTACCTTGCAGTGGAAAACACCCCTCTCCTGCACTGTTCTAGTCAATCCTCACAGGGAACAGCAACATCTTGGCGTTGCTTACTGGCTACAGCAGCAAGGGAGAGGAGGGATTTACATGACAGGGTAAGGCTTCTTGCAACACTTAGAGATTTGTCCCCCCTTAGATCTGCCTCTGGGACTATTTGAGGCACACTGGTTGGAAATCACTGCATTAATGCATCCCTGTAAAGAGAGTATATGATAAAGAGAGTATCACTTCTGACAGTGATAACCATATTGGCTGTTACCTTCTGTTTGAGTAATTTGTCCATCAGGTTTCAAGGAAATCAATCCCTTGGTCATATGTCAATGTAATGCCCCCTTCTTAGAACAATATGCGGAGTTCAAGCCCAGGCATGTCTACTCAGAAGTAAGTCCCATTATGCTCAGTGGAGCTTACTCCCAGGTAAGTGTGGATAGGATTGCAGCCCCAGTCTGTATTAATTCTGAAGCCATCTTCACTGTTAGGGCGCAATGCTATAATAAACGTTGAGCCAACGCAACGTGCTTGTGTCGGCCCAACGTCACTGCCGCCAATTCTAGCCGCTAGCAGCAGTGTTGGCCCAATGGTGCCGAGCAGAGGCGCCACAGCACTGCTCCTGAACAGCACTGCTGCAGCCAAACTCAGCGGGTGCAATAGTAGTCCTGGGTGTGTGGGGGGGGGGGGGTATGGTGTAACCGGGCTGGGGGTGGGCAGGCTGGTAGGCATGCTGGCCCAGGGAGGGGGGCAGGGCCAGGACGCGGCCTTTCTGAATCCATTCAGAAATGGATGCTATGTTAGGATGAATAGGGACAGTTTCTGTCCCCTTGCAAATTATAAGAGAGCCACTACTTATATAGTGCCTCTTAGCGCACAATCTCTGACTGAGAGCCCAATCCTAACCTGGAGTCAAGCCGGCACAGTTAGGCCAGCACAAGGGACACCATAAAGTATGTCTGGACCACCCTTGGAGTCAGGGAGGATGGCACAGATCTGTGAGCACAGGTCTGTCTCTTGACTCAGAGAGTGGTGCAAAAATGCTTTATGGTGTCCCTTGCACCAGTCAAAGTTTGCTGGCCTAACTGTGCCGGCCTAACTCCAGGTTAGGATTGCACCCTGAAAGTGGTCCAAACATACTTTCCAATGTCCCCTTGTGCCAGCCAAGCTTTGCTGGTCTAATTGTGTTGGCCTAACTCCAGGTTAGAATTGTGCCCTTAGTCGGATTAGCAGATGCTCATGCTATAAGCTACCAGCTGGATAACCAAAATAGGATTTGCCTCAAAATTTCACTTCAGCTGAAATTTGGGGGCAACTCCCACTCCTGAAAATTTCCTATGAATAGCCACCAGATGCCTAGCCTTTCTTCTTCTGGAAGTGCCCCCTCCCCCAATCTAATCTATTTCACTTTGGTCCTCACCAGTGGTGTCATCTACTCTCGCAGAGACGGAATGCTGGGTGGGATTTACATTTGATTGGCAGCCCGGTCCGTGCGGTTCTGCTGCCTTCCCCTGCCACGCAGGCTGCTCTCGGTTGCCACGCCCCACCGCTGCTCACCCAGCTCCGTGATGGACGCAGGGGGGACGGACGGGGGGGCGCGACGGGTGCCTGGGCGAGCAGGAAGGCGGCGGAAGCGAATGGGCAGGCAGCCAATCAAACGTAAGTCCCGCCCAGCGTTCCGTCTCCGCGAGAGTAGATGACACCACTGGTCCTCACCCTTGGAGCTAATACATAGAATTGTACCTGCAGAGTTATGCCTAGCAGGACTTTAGTGCTGGGATTAACATGCGCAAAATTGTGCGTTTCTAACTACTTTGAGTTCTTGCAAAGTAGCCTGTTTACCCCCAACTTCTCTGGCTGTTTCTGAGGTCGAAACAGCTGGAATGGTTTTCTCCCCCTCTGCTGTGGCAGGTCAGCACTTGTCACTTATCAGATTCTCTCTTTTCCTCCCTTTCATGTAACAGGAATGGGCTTAAGTGGTGGTTTTGAGCTGCTGGCAATCTGAGGGAGGCCTTGTGGTTTTGCAAAAGGTGCCACTGACGGCTATATAGCGACGGCTGAAAGGCTCAACCAATGAAATCTGATCAGACCCCCGATAAGAATGGCGTGGCGGTGAGAAGATCAGTAGATGATCGCAGTGGAGATTAAAGCTAGTTGTGAGTTGGCTGGCTGTGCTGGCTTCCAGTTGCATCTTTGCCACAGGAGGGATATTTTAGGTTTGTTTGGGGATGATGGAATCGCAATTTGGATTTCGAGGTTATGGAAAAATAGCAAACACTTTGACGATGTTGGCTGCTTCCATATATGTGCTTTTCACAGCTGGCCCAGTACCTCCCAGTGTCTGAGACAGCATCCCACATCTGCTACATCCCTCCTCCCACTTCCCAAATTCAAAAAGAAGAAGGGAGCCACAGTCGCATAGCTTGAGGGGGAAAACATGGTAAGTACTGCAGGCACCACAATGCACCGTGTAAGCGGCCCTATCTCTTGCCATTGCCGTTGGAGCCATTCCAGGCAGCAATGGCAATGTGCAGGCAATGCCATTTGGTAGGGACAGCCCCTGCATGTCTGCATTACTGTCTGCATTAGCTCTAGTGGCAAGTGGGAGGGGCTTCTTACACAGGGCATTGCAGTGCCTGCAATGCTTACGGTTTGGCTATACTACTGGGAACAGAAGCATTTTCCTCTCCTCTGGATTTTTCTCTTCTGCTCCAGGGGCCTTCCAACTCTCATAGTTGCAATTCTAGAAGGTGAAAAATGCAAAGTTTTGCAGGAAACCTGAGCTCCTGTGTAAAGTGGCCCCTCCCCCTCCCCTTCAGAGCCATTCGTGGCTCAAAGGCTTTGCTGTCCAAGCCGCGAATGGCAATTAAGGCAATTGGAGGAGCTGCTTTACACAGGAGTGTCACTATATAGCCGTCAATGGCACCTTTTGCAAAACCACAAGGCCTTCCTCAGATTCCCGGAGCACTTTGCTCCTACTCTAGGAACACCACTAAACTCTTACATTCTATAGTTTTTCGCTTCTTCAAGGTGTTGGTTCCAAGATCCACAATGGCTGAAGACCTGCTACAACCTGGAGCACCTTCTCCCATATGCCCTGTTTTGAAGTTCAGGAACTTGCCAGGACAGTAGTGCCCTGATCACCCTATGCGATGAAAACTAAGTAGAACCAAAATAAACTTCCCTTTGAATGTTTTCTTCCCTTGCCTCTTCTGTCTACTTTGAAACGGCTTGTACTTCATTTGAAGACAGGGCTCGCGTGTGCCCTGGGGCTGCCCAATTCCAGGTGTCGACAAACCCCGTCATTTCCAGCCATGCCTTGTTTACACCAGGTGTTGCAGGTGGTGCTGTAGAGATTCCATGAACCCTGTGCAGCAGGCTACCATCCAAGGCTGAGGCTGACCGGAATCCCCTGGAATGCCTCCAAATAGCAATAAAAATGAGGAAGACAGCTGGCTTTTGTTTTGGGCATGGGGACAGACCCACCAGTTCAGGTAGCTGTCATTATTTGCTAGTTACAATTCAATTGAGGGTGCAATCCTAACCTGGAGTTAGGCCGGCATAGTTAGGCCAGCAAAGTTTGGCTGACACCAGAGCCATCGTAAAGTACGTTTGGACCACTCTTGGAGCTGGGGAGGATGGTGCACATCTGTGTGCTGGTTTCTCTGACTCCAAGAGTTGTCCAAACATACTTTATGGTGTCCCTTGTGCTGGTCGAACTTTGCTGGCCTAACTGTGCTGGCCTAACTCCAGGTTAGGATTGTGCTTTCTTTTTCTTTTTTTTTAAAAAATAGGGCTGGTGGTGAAAGAGTGAAAGCACGTTTAAAGGGTGGAATTATTCAGATTATGGTAAACCGCAGCTGACTATTACAGAGCCCACCACAAAACCCAGCCTGGCCAGGGCTTGCATAGTGTCTAGCGAGTGATATTGTTTTCAGACTGCCTCCCGCCAAAGCCTCTGATTTCCTGGTTGTTGGCTGCTCAGCGATGCTTTCTGACTGGCTGGGTTGGTTTGGAGCTCAGTCCTCAAGGTTGAGTGCAGGCAACGCATTTAGATCTTAATCTTAACTCTGCTGGGATGCTCGGAGCAGGCATGTCAAATGACAGTACTGTGGAGGTTTTCCGTTTTGTAAGGAAAGTGACCTGGAACAATTGTGTATGTTAGAGATTAATGTGGATACAGTAGGTGCCTCGAGACATTTTAGGCATAAAATAAGCTCCTTATTTGAACACAGAAGACTAGGAGACGGAATTTTGCCCAATTATTCTTGCATGCACTTATGGGATGCTTCTTTATGCAGTTTAATGCATGTGCAATTGTGGTTCAATCGTAGGCTGATGCAAAAGTGAGACGTGCGGAGTTCAGTGGGTCTTGCACACTTACGGACATTGATGAGGGAGTGTCATGGTTCTGTGAAGGTGGTCACTTGTATGGAATTTTGCAAGGTTTGACTGCTATTCAGGGCTCATAGGAAACTAGTAAGTACTGACTCAGACCATTGGTCTGATTGGCAGTGCAATCCTAAGCAGGCAGGCTGGTAGGCCTGTGCTGTATCCAGCACTGCTTTTGGAAGGCTGGAGCCTCCTCGGCGCAAGAGCACGGTGCCATTGCATGCGAGAAGATGCCAGTCCCCCCTATGGATTGCTCTGATCTGCACCTGTACCTCCTCTATGGACTCCTCGGATCTGCATCTTTCCCACGCACATTGTCCCTCCTCTGCACCATCCGGCTTCGGCTGGCGCAGAAGAAGCGCAGTGCGGGCACACCGAGGCTGGTGCTACATGCTGCACTGGTCTTGGTGCATTAGTGCTGACACGGGAGTGCCACTTCGGGCCCACATGTTGGCGCTAACTGAATAGGCGCTTGTGATTGTGCCCTCAGACTAGCAATGGCTCTCCACGGTTCCAGACAGGGACTTTTTCTCTGTCTTGGTTGGAGATGCCTTGGATGTAACAAAGTCAATGCTCTACCACTGTGCTACATTCCTTCTCTAAATCCAGTGGCATAGTGAGCAGGATGCAGGGGGTGGTCTGCCCTGGGTGCCAGTCCAGAAGGGGGTGCTGTGTGAGGCCCATGTTCTTTTCTCTCTCACACAACACCAGAACCAGGGGACATCCACTTAAATTGAGTGTTGGGAGAGTTAGAACAGATAAAAGAAAATACTTCTTTACCCAGCGGGTAATTAACCTGTGGAATTCCTTGCCACAGGAGGTGGTAATGGCGTCTGGCCTAGGTGCCTTTAAAAGGGGATTTGACAGATTCATGGTGGAAAGGTCAATCGCACGCTATAGGCAGTGATGGGTAGTGCAACCTCCATACTTTAGAAGTGAGCGACCTCAGAATGCCAGATGCAGGAGAGTGGCAACAAAATGCATGTATCTAGTTGTCTTGAGTGCTCCTTGAGGCAGCTGGTGGGGCACTGTAAGAAGTAGGAAGCTGGACTAGATGGGTCTTGGCCTGATCCACTGGGACTCTTCTTATGTTCATGAGTTCAGTATACAATGGTAATAGATAGAGCTGGGAAGTGTGGTAGATCTGGGCTCCAGAGTGGGGGGTGAGCTTTTGGTGTCACCAGTGGCGGATCTAGGGGGGCAGGGGGGGCAAGAGCCCTGGGCGCCGTCTTGAGGCTGTCTAGGGGGGTGCCAGTGGCCCCCGCAACATTGTGCGGGTAGACCTGGGCTCCGGAGCCCAGGTCTACCCATTGGGACCAGCTGTGAGTAGACCTGGGCCGCGGCCATTTCTAATGGGTAGACCTGGGCTCCCTTGACAGGAGCCCAGGTCTACCCACGGTCATTTCTAATGGGCTGCTTCTGGTGGGTAGACCTGGGCTCCCATGGGGCACACCTCTATTGGGTGCCCCGGGTGCCATTTTGACTAGGTCCGCCCCTGGGTGTCACCCACTAATGGTGTCACCAGCATTTTCTGTACCCCCCCTATTGAGCAAGAGGATTTCTGGAGATTGTGGCTGTTGCACTGCCAGGTAAAGGAGTGCGATCTTTGACTGTCTGCTTTGAATGCCAGGAGGTCAGTGTCCACATGAGCTCCCAAGCACCTACTGCTTTATTAGAGACTGTGGGATAGCTTGAATTCCTGCCCTTCTAATTCATTTGCTCCAACGTTCTTAGGTTCCACAGAGGATAGAAGAGCAAAATGCTGCCACAGAAGAAGAGAGTGCAGGCATCCCAGGAGTATGGGGCAGCTGGGGGCCCTGGTCAGCCTGCTCAAGGAGCTGCAGCAGTGGGGTGATGGAGCAAACAAGGCCCTGCCTTCCAGGATATTATTATGAGAGGAGCTATCACAGGCCAGGACAGTTCTCTGCCTCGGAAAGGATGCTTCCTCATCCGCAGCCCCGCCACCAGGAGGACCCGCTGAATCCTTATTCTGGGCACGTCATCTCTGCCATTCGAACATCGGTCCCTCTGCACAGGAGTGAGGAGCAGTCCAGAGCAGGCCTCCGGGTTGGAGTCTACTCAGGAGGCCGCAATGACAGCCACTTGGGCAGAGGAACGCCCAGAGGGGGCCGGCAGTCTCGGAGGCGGAGCCCTAAACCAGAAAGAAGGTATAGCATGTTTTGCATATAAATAAATAAATAAATAAATAAATACTAGCACAATCCTAACCTGGAGTTAGACCGGCACAGTTAGGCCAGCAAAGTTTAGCTGGCACAAGGGCAGCAATGGGATCTACAAACGACCTGGGGGAACGGAGGGCGGGACTTAGGCGGGACTACCGTTTGATTGGCAGCCCGTCCGTGCACTTCCGCTTTCGTTCCGCTCGCCCCACAGCTGTCCCTGGCCTCGGAGGGGGCACCTGCTCGCCCGGGGGGGGGGACGGGTGGCCCCCACTTCCGAAAGCGGAAGTGCACGGACGGGCTGCCAATCAAACGGTAGTCCCGTCTAAGTCCTGCCCTCTGTTCCCCCAAGTCGTTTGTAGATCCCATCGCTGCACAAAGGCCACTGTAAAGCACAGTTGGACCACTCTCCGAGTCAGGGAGGATGGTGCTCTTCTTTGTGCTGACCTCTCTGACTCTAATGGTGCAATCCTAACCCAGAGTTAGGCCGCCACAGTTAGGCCAGCAAATTTTGCCATAAAGTTTGTTTGGACCACTCTTGGAGCACACAGACATGCACCATCCTTCCTGACTCGAAGAGTAGTCCAAACACGCTTTACAGTTTTCTTTTTGCCAGCCAAACTTTGCTGGCCTAACCGTGCCAGCCTAACTCCAGGTTAGGATCCCCCCCCTAGTGCTCATTCAGTGTTTCTCAAACTGTGGGCTTGGACCCACTTGATTGGTCATGAGCCAATTTTTATTGGGTCCTGCAGGAGCCTCCAACTAAAACATGGGTGATGGAAAGATCAGATAACTAATTGCCTCGAGCCCTGAGATGATTCAAAGTGGTGCACTGCTGGAGTGCCTTGTACAACGGCTTGAAGGCAGTCAGCCCCAGCAAAAGAGGCACATTGACAACAGCTGGAGAACTATGATTGGGCCCAGAGCTGCAACAAATGAAAACTGAGCCTGGGGAAGAAAGTATTTGGTGCAACATGCCCTTTTCCCAAACTCACTAGGCACACAACTTCATCTGTCTCTTCTGTCTCTACTCCCCTGCCTCAGTGCTAGGGGGGAAAGGCTGCTGAGGCAACAGAGAAGCAGAGGGCGGAGCCTGAAGGGCAAAGGGGGCACAATTTTTTAAAATATAGTAAGTTATTTGCTTTTTTAATGTACAAATCATGCCCCCCTTTGCATTGCGCCTGGAGCAGCTGCTCCTCAGACTCCACCCATGTTACAGTTCTGATTGGGCCAATAGACTACAAAGTCCTAGGCTTGAATCCAGTGGTGTTATGCTGCCGGAATGCTGGGCAGGACATCCGGGTGATCGACAGCCCGCCTGTTGCGTTCTGCAGCGTTACGCCGTTTGCGTAACCAATTTGCGTGCGTTACGCAAATGGCGTAACGCTGAGGAACGCGACGGGTGGACTGTCGATCACCCGGATGTCCCGCCCAGCATTCCGGCAGCATAACACCACTGCTTGAATCCCTCCTTGGGCATGAAAGGTACTACCTGACAATCAGCTGAGGTATAGTGACTGGTTCATCTTATTTCACGAGATTGTTGCAAAGATAAAAGGCGTACAAGAAGCCACATTCACTATCCTGAGCTTCGGGAAGGAAATATATTACATCAATGTGAAAAATAAGTACATCTTAGTTATGAATTAAGAAATTGCATTTTGCAAAGGTCCTTTGTGGCTTTCTGACACTCCTACAGGGAATGAAATTCAGATGTTTTGTTGGCAACTAAAGAGGGAGATTTAGGATGGAGGAAAAGATAAATTTAAAATGAAATGGCTTAGCGCGATAAGCCTAATATGTTTTCTTAATTTTGCAAGGGTTCCAAAGGTCAAATGTACATTGTGAGGGAAGTGGATTGAATTTTAGATGTCTTGAAAATGCCTGCAAAACCTTGTCAAGCAGATTGACTACAGGGAATATCTAAACATCTGCAGGTCTTCCAGGAAGTGTGCGTGGTAATAATGGATTGTGTTGATGGAGGGCTGTTGGAATATCAGCAAGGTGGAAAATGTGCTGTTTTCTGACACTAAGAGCCGACATCTATAAAACAATAAAATAGGGATTAAGATTTGTGGCCGAGATGAACTCAAGGCAGAGAACACAGTCAGATGAAATGGGGCAGGATCCAAACCAAATAGGCTTCAAGAGCCCTTCACAGAAGATGGAAAAAAATATGTAACGTTCGTATTGTGTGGAGGTAAATAGAATAAGCTTCAGGCTGGAAAAATAGAGAACAATCCAGCACTGGGCTTGAATTTGCAGGCCAGGTCCCTGCTCCCTCCCTTCCCTAGACTGCTGTGTTGGCAAAGGCACCGGCAGAAAGTTCAGGTCAAGATACCAACGCTCACCTACCAGGGCCACTCTGGTCCTTGGAATCCAGAGAGCCAATCTTGTTCCACTGCTTCCAACCAAACTCCAAATTTTGCTGCCCCCTTTTTAGCTGGATGTCACATCCCCGAGGCAGGCCCAGTCCTGGGGTGGCAGGCTCAAGGGGTCCAAAGGGGTTCGTGCTTTGGTACCTGTCAACAAGAGGAAGCAGGGAGCCCCAGGAAGGTCAAGCCAGTTCAAGCAGGTAAAGTCAGCCTCAGCCCAGTCGCAGGGAAAGGGGGCTGCTTCACCCTTGGTCTTTCACCCGGGGAGTAGGAGGCTGTTACTCCACAACCTCCTTCTCCGCCTTCCCATACACAACTGCCCTCATCACCGGCTGCTGGCTGCTTTTATGGCCAGGTCCCGCCCCTGAGACTCCACCCCTTCCTCTCCTCCTGAGACAGGCCTAGCTGCCCAGAAGGGCACGGGGGTTTGCAGGATCACTCCCGGCACTACTCTCCGTCCCCAGGCTTTTGGCTGGGCTCACCTTGGCCGATCTTCCTCTTGCTTTCCCTGAGGGCCTTGCCTTGGCCCTGGTGGGAGGCTGGAGGCTGCTGCTGTTCTTTGTCCGTGAAGGCAGCCCACGGATCCAGATAAGGCCGGGGTCCGGGGAAGCCCCGGACATTGGACAACTAATTATCATTGTGCCTCCTGTTGAACTCCCAGTGCAGGAATCAGGGCAAAGGAATAGAGCAGTGTCCTTCAACCTTGGGGTCGGGACCCCAATGGGCTCACAAAGCCTCAGTTGTGGGGTTAGTAAAGCCTAGTGGGCAGTGATGGGATACGCGGCTGTGCTCTGAGGGTGCCCCCTAGGCTGCAACTTATCTGAACCTACAATCAGTTGACCATCAAGGACCAATCTCCACCCACTAGCAGTGATGGGATCAGCTAACGACTCGGGGGAACGCTGGGTGGGCAGCAGGAGGGCTGGGCGGGACTTCCGGGTGATTGACAGCCCGTCCGTCCGGGTCTGCCGCCTGCCTGCCCGCCGCACGGGCTGCCCCCGGGTGGCGCGCCCCGCCGCTGCGCACCCTGGCACCCGGGGCCCCCACCTGCCCCCCCCGGCAAGCGGGCACCCCCTCCGAGGCCAGGGCAGCCCGTACGGTGGGCAGGCAGGCAGCAGACCCGGATGGACAGGCTGTCAATCACCCGGAAGTCCCGCCCAGCCTTCCTGCTGCCCGCCCAGCGTTCCCCCGAGTCGTTAGCTGATCCCATCACTGCTAGTGGGTGGAGATTGGTCCTGGATGGTCAACTGATTGTAGGTTCAGATAAGTTGCAGCCTAGGGGGCACCCTCAGAGCACAGCCGCGTATAAGACAAAAGATGATGGAGGTTTACGGCTGGGACTGCTAGGTGAAGGCCTCCTGGATGGGACGGTCCTGCACATGACTAGGGGTGCAGTCCTCACCTGGCGTTGCGCTGGCTCAGCGCTCTTGTGCTGGCTGTTGCAAAAGTGTCATCAGGCATGCCTGTGCCGCAGATTCAGTCACTGGCCAGCGCAAGCAGCACCACCAGCTCATGGGTGCCACTGGACCGGTCAGCTGCAGTTGAGTGCCGGTGTAGCTCTACTACGCAGGGCCATGCCGAGGGTGTGCCAGAGGCGGACGGAAGGTGTTACGGGGCAGCGAAGGTGGGACATGGCCATTAGGCCGTATCCAGACCCCTCTCCCCAGGCTGCTGCTCCGATTCAGGCTGCTCCCGGCCACGTGGACTTGCAACCGCTCTTTTGTGGGCACAGATCCGAGCAGCCCCATAGGGCTAGCTGGGGCTTACCTCGGGGCAAGGGGAGAATATTCCCTTGCCCTATGCTGAGCTGCTGCTGCCTCCTAACGCAGCGCAGGTGAGCTGGCCTGCCTATTCCAGCGCAGGTTAGGATTGCATCCTAGATTGCAGAGCCAGCAAGTTCTGAAGCCCCTTTTCTTGCAATTTGCACAGTTACCTCCATCAGGAAATGGAGGGGCGGGGAATTAAAAGACTTGGAAAAAGAAATTAATCTTTTGCACCCACAAGCACAGCCACAAAACCCTCTGTGGATGCTTCAGTTGGCCTCCTGAATGTGCTTGCTCTGCCTTTGATTTTTTACAGACTTATTTTGGGCCAATTGGGAGTGAGGCATCTGTTTCAATAGGCAAGTTTTAAATTAACACTTAGGTGCTATCTTTAGCTGTTTTGATGTAGGAAGATTTCCCTGTTTGCACATGTGCAGGGTTGCAATAAAACAGCTCTCTAAGTAACTATAGTGGTGGACTGAGCGGAAGATGGTTTTTTTTTGCTCCTGATAAGTATGCCTCCAGGGTGGCTTCCCACATTATATTTTTCAGACATTAGGCGACTCCTGTCAGCCGCTCCCACATCTTCATGAGTAACACATGATTTTTGGAATGACTCACACACCTGGTTGGAGTTCTCCCCAGCAGATCCTTGATCAAAACAGATCTGACACTCACAAATTTCTTAGGAAGTCCATCCTATACACTTCAAGCCGGGCCAGGGGGTCATGTTTTGTTTGAACCCATTTGGCACCCAGCTAATATTTATTGAAGAAATATGCATCCGACTTTTTCATTGTTTAAAAAAAAAATCCATGATTTTTTTTACAGTTGAAAAACATGACCACTGGCATAGCTAATGAATGCGTAGCCCGGTGCAGAGGACAAAATGATGCCCTGGAAGTGACATCATGACAGGAAGTGACATCACACATGTATTTCATTTTGGGGTGTTTTTTTTTGCCATAACATTTGATAGAATGAAGGTATGACACTGCATTAAATTCCACATTGAATGGTATATAACATGATGGTATTATTCATATATACTAAGGTTTTTACAATTTTGGCCACTAGTGTCAAGCTCAGCTTGTTTCCTGCCCCCAAAGTTCGTTGCCAGGTGCAACTGCACCCCCCTGCACTTCTGGTTGAGCAGAAGAACATAGGAAACCTAAGAACCTATGTCAGTACTGGAAAGTTGGTTAGAATCAGTGGTGTTATTCTACCGGAACGCTGGGCAGGACATCCGGGTGATCGATAGCCCGCCTGTCGTGTTCCGCAGCATTCTGCCGTTTGCATAACCAATTATGCCGCTTGCGTACGTTACACAAACGGCGTAACGCGACGGGTGGGCTGTCAATCACCCGGATGTCCCGCCCAGCGTTCTGGTAGAATAACACCACTGGTTAGGATGGTGCCATCGGTTACTTTTTGGAAAACAAAAAGCAAACTGGATAATTTAGCATTCTAAAATCTTGGACGTAACGGGAACGAGGGTGCAATCCTAACCAACTTTCTGGCATTGACATAGCTGTGTCAATGGGGCATCGCTCTGCATTCTGCAGTGGAATTGGAGTCAAGGAGGCCTCCTGAAGGTACGGGAACTTTTGTTCCTTGCACCCTGGAGCTGCATTGCCCTTCCTCCAGTGGTGGAAAGTTGGTTAGGATTGCGACCCTGAGAAGTTTTGAGCATTCAGGGGTTGGCCCACTGAGGTAAAGCCAGCCTTATATTAGGGCAATTTGACCCATTGAGCCAAATTGCAGTGCAGTGGGTGGCAAGAGGAGCACCTACAGCTGCAGCCAGCATTTCACCCTGTAGCTGATGTTTTGACATGGAATCTTCCATGTTGAGGCATTAGGAGGAGAACATAATGTGGGGAGCATTGCCACGTCCCTTCTCCACACTTCAAGGACAAGGACTTCCCCCATCAGTAGGTGTGTCACGGAGGATGCCTCACCCCTGTTTACCCTCTCCTTAGGAAGAAAGTACAAATACGTGGATTCCAGTGATTATAGGAGCTCTGTGCCCAGGCTTCTGCTGACGGAAGTCAGAGTGGGCTCTGGTCTGAATCAAACACTTTATATACTTTCCTTTGCGGAAGCAAAAAAAAAAAAAAAAAAAGGTAATTGTCAATTAGATTTATGAGAGGCTAATGAGTTGGGTGGGTAGCCGAGGCTTAAACAAACAGCGGGAGTTGAAAGGAATTATGTCTCCCCCACGCTAATGAAAAACATTGACCTTGCTTGCAGTTTTGTCAAAATATTAATGGGGAGAGGGCATGAGGGTTTCTCAAAGACATTTTTATATGCGGAAAGAGGAGGGAGGGGAAGGGCTACAGGAAGGCTTTGTTCTGAGGAAAGAATCCCAACATCATCAACATCTCACATCCATACAACGGCCGCCGTTTTCCTTTTTCTGATGCCAGCAGGGGAGGAAAAACCTGTTTTGCTGCTTGCTACTTCTGGTTGTGGTTTACAGCCAAGGTCAGGCATTACTGGAATTATGCTCCAGGAAATGAAAAGGTGTTGTATTGGGTAGCAGGAAACAAATCAAAATGGTGTGCCGGCTGATATTGGGAAGGTGTTGATAGCTAGCACCCACATCAGGGCCGGCCCTTCCATGAGGCCAATTGAGGTTGCCGCCTCAGGCAGGAGACTGCAGTTGGAGGGCGGATACTTCCCTCCTTTGTCCCTTCTCTTCCTCCCACTACCTGGATTTGGAGAAAAGGGGAGCACAGCAGAAGAGAAAACGTGGACAAGAAGGCTAGACTGTCCCCTGATTCAAGTCTGCTTCTGTCTTATGTGATAGAGGTGGGACAAAAAGGTGATCATGATATAAAAACACATAACACAACTTTCTGCATTTCTCATTTTTGTAAAATGCACTATGTGAAAATGTACTCAGAAGTACGTCCCATTACTATCAATGGGGCTTAGTCACAGGTAAGTGTGGATAGGATTGCAGTCTAACAGCCCAATCCAGAGCTGCCCGACTGCCCAGGAGCACAGCATTAGCCAGGCGGCTACTGTTGCAACCCACGGCAACCAGGTAGTCATGGGAGACTCTGCAGGGAAAGGGTGCAGGGCTGGCGATGGGTCTCCTCACTTCTGCGCCAGCTATTTAGCCAGTGCAGAAGCAAGGGTCTCCATGCAAAGCTTCATGGCCTTACCCGGAGGTTGGGAACCAGCGGTGTGCTCCTGCCCCCACTCCCCCTCCCCAGAACGCCCTCCCGCCCTGCCTGGAAAGGCTGCATCGCTGGCGAGTGGCTGACTCACAGCGCTCTGGTGAGCGGTGCTCCCTCCAGGGTGCTCATAGCTGGTGCCATCATGGCACCGCCCTAGTGTCGGCGGTAACAACTGACCACCAGCATTGGAGGCACTTTACAGTGCCTCTTGCAATACCAGCATGAGCTGTATGCTCGTACCGCTCACTCTGAAGGGCTCTGGATTGGGCCCTAAGGCTTGTACCTAAAGATTTGCCCGGAATGTCCATTTGAAACGTTTTCCTCTCACTTCCTTGAATGGCTTTTTGCCGGCAGATCGTTCCCTACAGTTTCCTTCTCAGAAACCTTCCCATGCAGAGAGAAGAGCTTACACGCATGGACATTGTACATGCATTGTTGCATGGGCACCGCGATTGCTATCCCTTCAGTGGTCTTGAAAAACACATTGTCTGCTGCAGTTCCGGGGGCGGGGGGAAATAGTACTTGTCCATGTAGTATGGCTTGCATTTAAACTCTTCCTTTCAATGTGGCTTGAAAAACCTGACAGTGAAATGTGAGTGCTGGAATGTTAATCGGCGCAGTGCGGCAGTACAGTACTGAAAGGTGATATATGGGTGGCTTTGCTTCAGACAAGGCTATAAATCCACCTGGCTTTTCAGAGCCCTTTTTTCTTTTCCTGCATGAGAAGATGGCACTGAAGTCTCCAGCATCATCCCGTGAGCACAAGCTGTTTGTCAAATTTCATTACAGTCCTCTGTGGTATGAACTTGACTGTAGCTATGGCTGAGAACAGTCCTATTCTTCCAGGGTTTTTTTTCTCCCAGGCAGATGGGGGGTGGCAAAGGTAATTTGAAGGCCTGTTTTGGGTCACTACAGGTTCCTACCCTTTTATTTCTGGGTGCTACCCTTTTATACCTGGCCTCCCACTCCACAACCAATGTTTTCCCCCATTTTTCAAGTGTTGGCCATCTTGTGACATCACCAGGCTCCAACGTGTGACATCACTAGGCCCCGTCTTGTGACATCACCAGTCTCCAGCGTGTGCCATCACTTGTTCCCATCTTGGGCCATCACCAGGCTCCAGCCCAGAATTCTCAAATTTCTGGATGAATGTGTCCCTACTCATAATAATGAATACAATGCAAAGGCATTACTTAAAAACATTCACACATTCAGAGCGCAATCCCAAGCTGCGCTGAAATAGTGAGGCCGGTGGGCCTGCACTATATCCAGCACAGCTTTGGTGCACTGGGGAGCCTCCACGGGGCAAGAGCACATTTGTGCCCTTGCTCCATGGGAGGCTCCATGGGGCAGCCTCCATGCACAGCCTGAGGACAGAGGCTTGGATGCGGCCTATTGGCGGCCCACCCTCCCTACACCCAGAACCGCTCTGGGCCTCTGCCTGATGTTGTTGGGCTGGCGCTGCTGCTAGTGTCAGTCCAACAGCACTGGTGCCAATATGGAGGGGCTGGTCAGCCCTCCTGCATCAGCGCTAGTGACATTGGGCCTTGCTTTGCTTTGCAACACGTTGCTTTGGCCCAACGTCACTTTTCGGATTGCACCCTCAGTAATGCTACTGATCAGTGGTGGGATTCAAATAAATTAACAACCGGTTCTATGACATCATAGCCGGAGCAAAAAAAAAGCCAAAAAACCGAAGCCAGCCGAGGTAAGCGAGTGGGCGGGGCCCGGCCATTTAACAACCGGTTCTATAGAACCTGGGCGAACCCCCTGAATCCCACCACTGCTACTGATCCCATAGCCGATCTTGACAACACAGATACAGGAATGTACATCTTTTCATCCACACTTCCCTCCCAGCCCAATCTTCCAAGTGCTATTCTATTTGAATGGCTGAGTCTAAATTCATCCCTTGGGCTGACATAATGGATGACTAGAAACCCGACTCCAGCAGGCTGTCTTTTAGAACTCTGCAGTGGCCCTAGAGTTTTATTCATTGTGATATATGTTTGAAACGTTGACTTGATATTTTAAAAGGGAAGTGGCTGAAATTACAGAAGGCAACGTCTCATAAAAGTGGACGAGAAGTAAAAAAAAAAAAGTGCTAGGAGCTCAAAATCAGCTGGGGAGGGGCAGGGAGGGAGAAACAGATTGAGGCAATAAAAGGTGTTTTATTTGAGGCTGCTGGAGGCTGGGGGTAGGTGGGTAGGGTGATGGGAACACAAGGATTAGACTTTGCAAGAATGGTTGAACTATCCTTTGAAGCGGTCAGTGGCATTGCAGAGGCCAGCTGCATTATCAGGAGAGACCAGCAGGCTACAGCAAGGAGGTGTTCCGGGAAGCTCTGCTGCCCGAGCTCTCTGGAACTGATCTGGAATTTTATTACTGCCACTAAACTGAGTGTGGAAAAGGTGTTTAATAACGATAAAAGGGAAAGATGAGCAGAGACGTTTTGAAGAGAGTCCGTGAAGTTCTTGTTTGTTCTTCTTGTTCTTGTTACCCGACATCCCGCTCAAATATGCATATTTCAGGGTCACAAGACAAGGGCTTCTTAGTGTAGAAAAAAATCAGCTACAGAAGGGGACAAGCTAGAGATTTGTAAAATCATGCATGGTAGACAAAGAGGACAGAGAGAAGCAGAGGTGTCACGAGGCTGGTGTGGCCTGTTCCAGATGTGGTGCTCTGGGACGGACAATGTGACATGGCTCAGGGAGTGGCACCATTGCTAACCATGTCTTTTCCAGGGGTATATCTATGGTGTGGCAAGGCATGGAATTTGTCCTGGGCGCCCTAAAAGCACCCAGAGAATGGATTTACCTGGGTGGTGAGCAAGATGTGGCTGTTCTTTTCGTTGTTGGCAGTGAGGCTCAGAATGGCAAGTCGAGCTTTGTGGTTGGAGGGCCCTCCCTTCCACCCCTACTTCCAATTGGCTAGATATCGAGGTACTCCGGAAGCAGTTGGTGGTGACGTGACTATGTCATAACATCACCGTCGAACTACTTCCGGGTGCTGCACTTTGCTCATCAGGCACCATCAGCCCTTGGCCTGCTGCTTGACATTGTGAGTGGGGGTGATGGTGCATTGCGTGTGTGTGTGTGTGTGTGTGTGTGTGTGTGTGTGTGTGTGTGTG
>JAJKFI010000020.1:10381314-10409779 GCA_029204185.1 Lerista edwardsae | reverse complement strand
CCAACCAACCAACCAACCAACCAACCAACCAACCAACCAACCAACCAGCCAACCAAACAGTATTTATATACCACTTTTCAATCCAAAGTTCACAAAGTGATTTACAGGCAAATAGTAATAATAAAACTAAATGAGTTCCCTGTCTTAAAAGGGCTCACAATCTAAAAAATGCAGAACCCCACCAGCAACAGCCACTAGAAAAGACACTGAGACACTGAGCTCGGGTGATCTCCCCCTGCTGAATATATGAGGAACACCACTTGAAAAAGTGCCTCTTGCCCAGTTAGCAGGGGTTAAATGTGAATAATTTTTAACTTGGATTATCATTCGTCTATCTGCTGTGCTTAAAATATACATTATGTTTTCCTTTTGACTTCCGGAATGGGGAAAAATGACTAAAATTTCAGGCTGCCACTGCTCATAAAGAATACTATGTTAACCAAATAAATTTTTTTTATTAGAGCATTAAAATCTGTTGGCAGAGGGAAGATGACTGCTTGACATTTCAAGCTTCAAATCCTCCAACATTTTATGACAGTGCATCTTTTGATCTTTGTCTATATGGCATTTACATTCCTTTCCTGTTTGCTGACTTCTTTTTTTAGCTTCTGCATATTTTGTCCATTCCCGGTCCTTTCCCTGATTTAAGGCAACGCTAAGGAGCAAGACGTCCAACCCTGGGGGCTATAAGGCATCACAGAATTTAGAATTCAGAAGGCGTCACCATTCTTCAGAATTTTACTGGTTGACAGCGCAATCCAAACCCTGGGCTGGAATAGATAGATTGACAGTTCTGCCCCATATCCAGCCTGGGGCTCAGAGATGCTGCCATGCTACCCAGGGAAAGGGGAAAATATTCTCCTTCCCCCATGTAACGTACAGTGACCTGGATGGGGCTACTCAGAAGCTACACCGCCAAAATCAGCAGCGCAACTTTAAGTGGCTGAATCAGGGCCACCCAGGCCGGGGATGGAGTTAGGGCCCAGCCCAATGGCTAGATCCTGCCTCCGCCTCCTTTCCCTGGCTGGCCGGCCCATTCTTCGCCCTACCTCCATCCCCTTCCACCTCCGCTGCCCTCCCAGAGTCCCTGTGCCCACCTCACAAGGCCGGCCTTATCTTCAGGCTTCCAGGAGTCACCGCAGCTAGGCCAGCACCTAACGTCTGTGCGCGGGCCTAACTCTCCAAAATGCTTTATGGCACATTTGTGACATGTGTAGGCTGGCACAACAAGGGATTGGATTGTGCCCTTACCGGTATTTCTCCAGGGACTCCTGGGAACTGTAGTTCTGGGCAAAGGACTAGGGCTGTCTTAGCAGAAAATTCTCAGTGCTCTCATCAAACTGTGGACGTGTAGAGACATAACGTTATTTGCATGGTGGATTCATCTTGGCAGTGTATTCATTGCATCACTTTTAAGTGAATAGTTTTTTTCCCCCTAAAGTTCAATTCAAGGCAAACTGAAGTCAGCTGTGCATAGCACTGATTGTTTGGCCCTTGTGATAGCACAGCAAACACTTCTCCCCTCCTTGGATCAGACTTGCAATAACCTGAATATTTTTTAAGTTGAAAAAAGTGGGTGGGTGGGGAATCAGGGAACCACCTTGGTATTCAGTATACAGTATCAGGAACAGAGATAGCAGTGGATGGACAAGCAGTGGCTTTAAGAAGCATGCCTGTGGGGAAGGAGAGACAGAAGAGGTGGCCTGGGGGTGAGAGCAGAGGCTGCCAATGTTTGTAGCAATGGGTGGGTGAGCAACAGGCAGGCAGATGGGGTGATGCCCTGCTATCACTTTGTTGGTGTTCATGGATGGGCTGGTCCTTCTATCTGTAGAATAGCCACACCCAACCCATCAGTGATGTGCTGTGAAGTTCAAGACTGAGGAGTGTGTGGATAAGGTGTGGAGCTCCTGGGTGGCATCATGCTGCAAGGCATTCTGGGGATTACCTGAAAGCCCTAGTGCCTGTGCAATCACAGTAGAGGCTGAGCTGCTGAGGCCGTAGCTCTCGTCTCTTGGAGCGATTGGGACAGTCTCAGAGAGTCTCTTAGAGAGACTATAGCATGTGGCAGCCCAGCCTCCGCAGCGATCACACAACCACTCAGAAACTGGGTGGAGCATGTGCTCAATCACAGGGGAGGTTGACAGAATAGGGGAGACTCTGCTCCCTCTAACTGCATGTCTCAGGGCGCAATTCTAACCCAGAGTTAGGCCAGCACAGTTAGGCCAGCAAAGTTTGGCTTGCACAAGGGCCACTGTAAAACACGTTTAGACCACTCTTGGAGTCAGGGAGGATGGTGCATGTCTGTGTGCTGGCCTCTGACTCCGAGAGTGGTCCAAACATACTTCACAGTATCCCTTGTGCCGGCCAAATGTTGCTGGCCTAACTGTGCCGGCCTAACTCCACGTTAGGATTGTGCTCTCAGAGGGTTCCTGGCACAGTATTTCACTTAAGCTCAAACCTAGATGCCTTTCACATTCGGCACAAAGCTCTGCTTGTAAAACAAGATCTACTGTGGCAGTAACAGAGCAAAGTTTTCTTTCTCAGGGTTAGCACTTCTCTTCCTCAAGGGATGCCATGTGGGGTTATCGGGGGATCAGAAAGCAATCTAGGCAGCTCTCCAGGACAATCTAAAGTCCATTAACAAGTATCTCCCTCGCTTTCTTTTCCAAAAAATGGGACAGAATTGTTTTGTGCTAATGAAAACAAAATGCATTCAAATGGCATCCTACTTCTCTTTTTGCATTTCACACAGGAAATTCTAGCAAACTGTTTTACAGGCAAGCTGTGCCTTGTGGTACAGTAAGGCTAGGAAGGCTTTCCCTTGCATCAGGAGATCATTTACACTGACATTAAGAACGTAATCTGGTGCCAGGGCTCTTATCCAGTGGTTTACGAACTTCCGATCTTCTGAGGGCCCAATTCTGTGAAAGGTGTTGCGAACATACTGTAAATACTGATTGCGACACCGTGGGAGGAGGGAGAGCTGGAGCAGGGCCGATGCTAGTTAACGCCCGGCCTCAGAATCAAGTGGAAGGACTGCTGGTGCTCCTGCAGTGCTGGTAACTGTATTTAGGGCAGGGAGGGGGGAACTGGGTATGGGGAGGGGAGGATCAGTTGGGTGGGTGGAACTTGCAGTGGCTTCCACTGCCAGATCTTATGCCCAGCTTCGGGCCAGGCAGCCTGACACAGGACTTCTCCATTCTGTACTGGCCAAATTGCCGATGGAGACTTGAGCAGCCCCTTTGAAGGGGCTTGGGCTTTCCTCTGGGGAAGGGAACGAATGTGCCCTTTCCCCAAGGCAGAGCCGTTCCCGGCTTGTAGCATGCCCGGGAGCGGGACAGCTCTGTGCCCCCAGCGCGGCTGCCCACCCCTGTGTGTCGCCCGGCCACACCTCCCTGCACGTGGAATCGCTCCATAAAGGAACAATCCGAGCACAAGGGAGGGCGGGAGGGCCGAATGCGGATTTTTTTCTGCACTCCTGCGCCTTGCCGCAGCCACCTCCTGTTGCCCATGCCACCCCCACAGCACCCTCCCTCTGCCTCTGCCCCAAGGAGGCTGCTGCCACCATCGCAGAATGCAGCAGTAGCCATTTCGGTACTGCTGCTCCTCCGGGAACTGGGCAGGTCAGGATTGGGCTGTAAGACCCCTTTACACCATTCAGACTGCACTGAATGTTTGCTTGTTTCAGTTTCTGCTTCTGTTTCAGTGCTTTTCAGTGTTTCTGTTTCAGTGCTTTCATAGGGGTAGAGAAAGCTTATTTTCCAAGATCCCGTAATAAATTAGAATGCATCCCTTTCTCCAATCCAGATTCCTATTATTCCTTGTATCTCTTGCTGCAGCAGCAGCACCATTTTCTCCTAACACTTTTTCCCCTGCTTAGGTAATGTTCATTCCCCTTCCTTGAGTGATCTCAGCCAATCAGGGATCACATACTGAATGTGATATTGTCGCAACACTGTATTAGTATAGCCAATGCTGGTATCACTAAGGACACAAACAATGAATACTTTCTAAATGGATGTTTTCATCCCTGTTTGCAGCAATTCTCAAAAAAATCAATGCCAATGAAAATATTTGTAAAAATCACTCCCCCTTTCAATCTAGTCTTCCTTTCGACATCAACTTGTATGTTGTCCCAGACGTGTGGAATGAGCTTCCAATGTCCCGAATGCCTCTTCGGCAGTAACGTTTTGACCTGATTTTTCAGATCGGCATTTGATGCAGTGATGTAGTTTTTAATGTTATTGTTCTGTAGCACATTGCATCGGTCCAACGGATGTCATAGCATGTGCCCTCAGTGTTTATTCCTGTGTTTAAGGGTCACAAAACTGAGTACAAACATAGGAATCCATTGGTCCATCTAGCTCAGAACATCCTCCTCTGATACGCAGCCAATCTCAAAGAACTCAGGCAGAAGTCTCTCTTGGCCCTACCTCAAGATGTTCAACCTGGAAGCAAAGTACATAATCTATAGTGGAGCTACAGGCCATGCCCAAAGCCTACATTGTCTTCTGAACTGCACAGCCTGTGACCTATTGAAATCTCTGACTCTCTAGGCCACCACTCTTCTTTCCACCACTTCCTCTTTCTGTGGATTGGAGTGAAATGAGGTGCTCTCTCCTGTCTGCCACCTCATGTAACCACTCATGTAATGCCTCAGTCAGCCACTGGTGTGGGCCAACCTTCCTATATTCCATGTTCTATCAGACCAGTTTTAATTTAATTAGGGAAAACATTCTTCCAATAATAAGCAGCCCCCATATTAGCTGCTATTATCAGATCCCTCATGACTTCCTAATCCGCTTCATCTATGACTTGGTGAAGATAATATTGCATGTCAGATTATAAAGCTATCTTTATAAAGATAAAGTTATCCATAAAGTTATCTTGCGTGTCAGAACCAGTAATTTGATGCCTACATCTCAAAACACTTTTCTGATACACTTTTCTCCCTGCAAAGGTTCCAGAATAATCTCTCTCCCTAATCTCTTTACTGGATTTGATTACAACTGTCTCTAAAGAGTATAATTTTGTCCACAGTTTGTGAAAAGCAAATAAAATCTTTAAAATAAAAAAAACAAACTTCCCCCAAATGTGAAGCCATTAAGTTACTGTAAGCATTCTTCCAAAGACATTGCCGTATGTATGAGGTAATTGGCATCCCTAAATCTTTTTCTGACCTTTTTTGTGGGAATAAGTTCTCATTTTCGGAGGGAAGCAGCTGTGACAAGGTATATAAAGGCCATGGTACATCCTATGGATAGGGCTGAGCAAGAGCCCAAACTTGGCGGAGTCATTTGCGAGGGGAAAGACAACACCAGTAACCACAAAACACCCAAACTTTGCAAGCATGAACTGCTTGCAAAGGTTCCTAAAGGTTTGAATGGAAAAGAACCATTGTGCATGGTTGACTAGCTCACAAATCTTCAACTTTTCTGGCCCACAGTTGCTTGGTTTGATTCTGCTTGCAAATACGTGGGTGGGAGGAATTCAGTAGTTCAAGTGTCCACTGGTAGAATGTTTATCACATCTCTAGCTGTGATTAATTGGAAGAATGCACAAGCCAAATTCAGCTTTGATGAGATCATGCATTTAAAAAATTGACACGTTTTCCTTGTCAATGTCTCCTGGATCTTGGTCACACTAATCAAATGGAACATAGAATTGAATTATGCAGGGGCATAGCTAATGAAAGTGTAGCCCAGTGCAGAGGGCAAAATGTTGCCCTGAAGTGATGTCACAACAGGAAGTGACATCACAGTTGTATTTTTGTTTTCTCTGTTTTTTTTTTTGGCCATCATGTTTGATATAGTAAGGATATTACACTGGTTTGTTTCATTGCATTTTGCATTAAATTTCCAATGATATATAACATCATGGTATTATTCATAAATACCAAGGTTTTCACAATGTTGACTGCTAGTGTCAAGCTCAGCTTGCTGCCCCCTAAATCTTATTGCTTGGTGCAATTGCACCTCCTTGAACGTCTTCAGCTATACCTGGAGCTATGTAGGTGAAGGGGTGGGACTATACAGTTGGGTGTTCTCAGTGGGTGCTACTGAGTTCTGGGGGTCAGGGAATTGGCTGCAATCTGGGGGACAGTACGTGGGCAAGACTCATCAGGGAACATGTGATGCCACATGAACAGGTTCTATAGAGACAGCTTCTCATCTGGCACGTGAAATCAACACTCTGGTT
Organism: Lerista edwardsae; assembly: GCA_029204185.1. Classification (NCBI taxonomy): domain Eukaryota; kingdom Metazoa; phylum Chordata; class Lepidosauria; order Squamata; family Scincidae; genus Lerista; species Lerista edwardsae. The sequence continues at coordinate 10,403,581 of JAJKFI010000020.1, read as the reverse complement.
CATACAAGCTTAAAGCGTGTTGATGGATGATAAACCCTGGGAGGCCACAAATGTCAAAAAGTTAAGTAAATGACTTTCAAAGATGTTCGTGGAACAAGATCCCTAAGAGACAATAGAAGCAGGCGAGGAAGAAAATAAACACAAGGAACAAGGAATTTGGACAGTGTCTTTGATCTGATGACTGGAGCCTGGTCTCGGGGATTTCTTTGCTGAACAAACTTTCATAGGGCTCCACTTCCCCAAGCGGTAAGAAGTTTCAGGGGCAATTATGACTTTGGCAGCTGTTTGAAGGAGAGCTCACTGGAGGCTTATGGTGGCCTTGCAGCATTTGCTTCATAAAGTTTGGAGCAGTGGCTCTGGAGGTAGATGTCCAGGTATTTCTGTATCCTAAAGTGCCACTAACGTCTAGCTCCTTCTTTTCATTTCCATTGCAAGCTCTGTCTCTTACTGTGTAAAATCAAAGCAACCAGTAAGAACATAAGCTCATAAGAACATAAGCTCATAAGCCCAAAGACCCATCTAGTCCAGCTTCCTGCATCTCACAGTGGCCCACCAGATGCCTCAGGGAGCACACAAGACACCTGCCTCTTGTTTGCCACTCCCCTGCATCTGGCATTCTGAGGTAGCTTACTTCTAAAGTATGGAGGTTGCACTACCCATCATGGACTATAGCCTGCGATGGACATTTCCTCCAGAAATCTGTCTAGTCCCCTTTTAAAGGCACCGAGGTCAGATGCCATCACCATCTCCTGTGGCAAGGACTTCCATAGTTTGATTACCCACTGGGTAAAAAAGTATTTCCTTTTATCTGTTCTCACTCTCGCAACACTCAATTTTAGTGGATGTCCATGGGGTGCCCAAGGGGACCAAGTAGAGTCACAAGGGGTGTATGTGGGCCTCTGGGCCCAGCCAACTTGGACTTTTGCCAACAATGGTGTAGTGTTTTGGGAGTTGGACTTAGACCCAGGCATGCACGGAGGCCTGAGCGCGCCCCATGGCTGGCGCTGAAACCGCGCCCCATCCCCGTGCGTCACTCAGACAAGCCTCCCTTAGCCCAGAAACGCTCCATTTCAGAGCTAAAGGAAGCGTGGGTGAATGGGAGGGCCAAGAATCACATGGTTCCGTGCACAATGGTGCCCCATGGCTGCCCGGCGTCCCATGGCTCGTGCCATGGGGGCCACAGGTAAGATACGTGCCTGCTTAGACCTGGAAGATCCAGGATCAAATCCCTGCTCTGCCATGAAGCTTCCTGGGTGACCTTGGGCCAGTCACTCACTCTTAGCCTCACCTACCTCGCAGGGTTGTTGTGAGGATAAAAGGAGGCGAGAAACTATGTACACCACCCTGAGCTCCTTGGAAGAAGGGGATATCAAAAAATGAACAAATAAGGTTGCTGAACTTATTCACATTTTTTTCTTTCCTCAGAGGCAGGAATAAAAACCCCATTGGACCTGGGAAATATGGTTATGGAAAAGTGCCCTATATACTACCGTTGCAAGCTGACACAGGGCAGTTGCTACAGAAACCGCGAAGACAGCGGCAGTCAACACGGAGTACAGCCAGCCAACCAAGTGTTGGTGTTGGGACACCTTTTGGGCATCCAGTCACCCCTCCTCATCACCACGGACATTTATACCAGGAAGATCAGAGAGCTCAGTCTGGGCCTCAGGTTGGAAGCAGTACCTTCTATCAACAGACTGCACCCCATTTGCCATCATCTTTCCCTGCATTTCAAAGTTTGTTCCACACTCCGGACTTGAGTTCTCGTGTTCCAGTATCCCGGCAGCCAATCCAAAGCCAGGCTTCCTCTCAGAGAACGGCAGCAATTGTGTGCATCGGAGCCTATAAGCAGTACAAACTCTGCAACACAAATGTAAGCAATGTCTTCTCCTTCACTTTTATTAGCAATGATTGGGGGAGCAGCGGTGGGGAATTCTGGGTGGGGTGGGAGGGAGTTCCTGGGTGGGAGCAGGGGAGGAGCAGGGGGTGGGAGCAGCGGCAACTTTCACTGCCAGATCCTGACCTCCATGTTGGGCCATGCAGCCTGATACGGAGGCCCTAGTCTCTCGGCCCATCAACCTCACTGCACTCTTACCATGAGGGAAGGGAAGAGAACATCCCTTCTCCCACAGAGCTTCCCGCGGTTGCCATGCTGCTGCGGGATGCAGCTGTAGCCGCTTGGCTATCACTGCTTGCTCAGGTGGCTAGGCAGTTCTGGCTTGGGCTGCCCATCCCAGCATGTAATATAGGACCTCCATCAGATTGTTTAGTGTGTCTGTGTCCAACTTGTGTCCAACCTGCCTTGTGTGTTCCCTGAGGCACCTGGTGGGCTACTGTGAGATATAGGAAGCTGGACTATACAGGTCTTTGGCCTGATCCAGTGGGGCTCATGTTCTTAGATTATTCTGTTTTATTTCCTTCATTTTTCCCTCAGGATTTTACCTCAGAAATTTACCTCAGAATGCCAGATGCAGGGGAGTGGCAGCAAGATTCAAGTATCTAGTTGTTTTGTGTGCTCCCTGAGGCATCCGGTGGGCCACTGGGAGATACAGGAAACTGGACTAGATGGGCCTTTGGCCTGATCCAGCGAGGGTCTTCTTATGTTCTTACATTCTTAATGTTTCGCTCTCCTCTTAAAATGCCTGAAAAAAAAATGATAGTAGATGCAACCTACTCTGGTTTGGGGTGTGAACACACCAATGCCCTAGATGAGGGGATTCTAAACTTTTTAGTACGAGGGCCACATGTATAACAGATGCTCCAGGGCTGAAAAAAATCAGTTTTATAAATAAATATAAATAAAATTTAATTGAATCCCCCCTTTTTCCTCCTTTCCCCCAATACTAACCTTCCCACCTCGCTCCACGCCATCCATTTCACCACCTTCCTGGGTGGCTGTGTCGGTAGGTTGCTGGTATTTTGCTGCCAAATGTGCTCCGTTAACAAGGCTCTGTGGTTACCTGGTGTGTCAGCAGGTTGCTGTGGGCTGGAACGTTAAGGCTTCCCCACCGCTGTGCAGCAGGTAGGGTAAAATCTCCCGAGCGGCAGGATGGGGCCCTCAAACCATAGTTTGGGGACCTCTGCCCTAGATCAGTAGTGACCAAACTTTTTGTCTCTATGATCCAGTTTGTTGTCCATGTGGGTCCTGGGCCTGCTGCAACTAGGAGGCTGCGGAGCAATATGGGGCATGATGCGGATGTTGCCTCTGGTTGCACTATCCGTGACCAGCAATGGGATCTACAAATGAACAAGGGGAACGCTGGGTGGGACTTACGCGGGGCTTCCGCGTGATTGGCTGCCCGTCCGTAGCGTTCCGCAGCTGTCCTGGCCTCGGGGGGGCTGCCCCCGGTTAGTGCCCCCCCGCTGCTCGCCCAGGCACCCGGCGCGACCCTCACCTGTCCCCCGCGACGAGCAAGAGCCCCCCCGAGGCCAGGGCAGCCGCGGAACGCTACGGACGGGCTGCCACTCAAGCGGAAGTCCCGCCTACGTCCCACCCAGCGTTCCCCTTGTTCATTTGTATATCCCATCGCTGCCCGTGACCCATATGGTGGCAGTGTTGCTCCCCTGAGCTTCCACAAGACATCCCGTTGCTCAACATGGCGCACTGTTGCCAATCACACGGGTTGTGGACTGGTGTGCTGGAAGCAACTTCTGGGTTGCAGTGGCCCTGCGACCCGCTGAAGATAGGGTTATGACCCACCAGTGGGTCGCAACCCACAATTTAAAAAATATCGCCCTGGATATATGGTTTAAAACCCAATAATAAGAAGCAGGAAAGTGGACTGGCATTAGGTCCTGGGAAGTCTATAGTGTTTCTCCATATTCTGCCTGATCTCCTGGTACGTACGTTTCGGCAGTAATTTAATTTATTAGCTGAAATGTTTTGAGGACCCCTGCTGGCAACCAGGGAGCTCTGAGTTTTTCTTTCATTTGAAACATTCCATGAGGTTAATATAATTTATCAGGGGGAAAGAACTCTGTTAATTAGAATCCTGGTGTTGGGTCACTTCTCCGTAAGGATTCTGCTTGGGGCAGTTAATTAATAACAAATTAACTCAATCTGCCTTGGTCCATTAGGTCATTTCCTTGTCGTTATATTTTTATTGTTTTTTCATTCATGGCAAGACTCATTTTCTCCTGACTGACATTTGGGATCATGTGACGTTTAAGCTTTCGGTAGTGAGATCCTGAAAAGGGCTGGGGGGTGTTCAGTTCCACTGTGGGCACTTAATGATTTCCTAACGCTTTAAAATGCTTTCTAGCACGCAAGTACACTGCTGGTTTTAAACCCCAAACCCTTCCAAGCTAATTCCTGCCGATTGCTTAAAATATAAAGACAAGATGCAAAGGGGTTAGGAGATGAAAGAGGGAAAGGAATGAGTAAAATCAGTACAACCAGGGCCTGCCTTAAGCCAATGTGACCAATGTTGTCACATCGGTCCCCGCACTTTGGGGGCTCCCGTACCAGTACAGTGAGTGTGTCACCTGCTGCTGCAGCCGAGATGTCTGTGGGTTGTAGGTCAGTGGGGTGAGCCGAGTAGCTTCACTTTGGGCCCTCTCACCTGCCCCTGCCTCCCAACAGCCCAAAATGGATCTTCTGGAAGCCATCAGCTGTCACATCATCATGTCACAGAATGGAAGGGATAGAGTCGATAGAGGGATGTTCTTTTCCCTCTCTCAAGACACCAGAACCAGGGGGCATCCGCTAAAACTGAGGGTTGGGAGAGTTAAAACAGATAAAAGGAAGTACTTTTTTACCCAGCGGGTAGTTAATCTGTGGAACTCTTTGCCACAGGAGGTGGTGATGGCATCTCGTCTAGATGCCTTTAAGAGGGGATTGGACGGATTTCTGGAAGTCCATCGTGGGCTATAAGCAATGATGGATTGTGCAACCCCCTTACATTAATAGTAGGCTACTTCAGAGTACCGGGTGCAAGGGAGTGGCAACAGGATGCAAGCATCTTGTTGTCTCATGCCTCCCTGGGGCACCTGGTGGGCCACTGTGAGATACAGGAAGCTGGACTAGATGGGCCTTTGGCCTGATCCAGCAGGGCTCTTCTTATGTTCTTATGTTCTTATGTCACCCCCAATATTTCCAGGTTCTGCACTTTGCGTGTGGCACCACAAGCACTCTTCTTGGTGAATGGGGAGCCCTGCAGGGAGGGTGGGGCCTCATGAGAATGCCTTGCATTGGGCCCCACGGCTCCTAGAGCCAGCCCTGATTACAACCATTTTAAACAGACCACTAATGTAAATGGAAAATGCTCTGGCAACAGATGGCTGTTGGGAGCAGAGGAATGTACTCGGAACAATCTGTGTAATTTCCAGCTAGCTTGAGCTAGGAACCAGTAACTAACCACATACTGTACCACAGAGGCTGGTGGGTCATGACCCAGCAGGGGAGCCAGAAGCAGGGCATTCCACCTTAAGGGGCGTGCCCTGCAGGGATGGCGGTGACACTGTCGCTAGGTTCACATGGTGGAACATCACTTCAGTTGGCATCCTTGCACTTCTGTGGGCAGATAAAATTGGGCCATTAAGTCATGTTCACTTCAATGGCAAGTTGGAATGCTAACCTTGCTTAAAGGTAAAGGTAAAGGTTTCCCCATGACCGGATGGTCTAGCCATGACCGACTGTAGGGGGCGGTGCTCATCTCCGTTTCAAAGCCTGTAGAGCCGGCGTTTTGTCCGAGGACAAGCTTCCGTGGTCATGTGGCCGGCATGACTCTACGCCGTAGCGCACGGAATGCCGTTCCCTTCCCACCGAAGTGGTCCTTATCAGTGGTGGCATTCAGGGGGTTCTCCCAGGTTCTATAGAACCGGTTGTTAAATGGCTGGGCCCCACCCACTCACTTACCTTGGCTGGCTTCAGGGTTTTTTTGGCTCCGGCTATGATGTCATAGAACCGGTTGTTAATTTATTTGAATCCCACCACTGGTCCTTATATATCTACTTACATTTAGGTGCTTTCAAACTGCTAGGTTGGCAGGAGCTGGGACAAGCAACGGGAGCTCACTCCATCATGCAGTCTTGAACTCTCAACCTTCCGGTCCGAAAGCCCAGAAACAGCGAATTAACCCGCTGCGCCACCACGTCCCACAATCTTGCTTAGATGGAGGCAAATGCTTGTGCTATGCACTGTTTCATGCAACACAATGTCTCTGTCCTGGCCTTCAGCAAGAAAAACCTTTTGTTGTGATATAGCCTTCCTCTGAGGAATGTATGGGGGTGGGTATGGTGATTTCCCAGCCGATATAATATATGCAATGCTAATTGAACAATGGATATAATTAGTGACATTTGTTTCTGGTGAGTAAGCCTAAAACTTACTGAACACAATGGGATTACTTCCGAGTAAAATAAATGTCACGATTTTTCAAATTCCTGTAGATACAATCAATAAGACATATTGTCAAGATACATAAATAGATGTTCACTAAAGAGCAATTTCATAAATTACATGGCAGTAACTCTGGCGTTTTGTTTTCTTTTGCCCAGGTGACAGGAAGCAACAGTCAATTCCTGTGTGATACACAGGCTTGTCTCATTCACACAGTACATTTTTAGGTGTGGGTAAGATATACACATGCAAAAAAAAAACACTCCTGGGCTTACACCTACACACTCAATGGCGTGACCAGTTGCTAAAGTGTTATTGAAATTAGGATAAATAAGAGCCCTACTAAATCATCTCCTAGTTACTACCTTGGCTGAAGCGGAGGTGTTTTCAATGGAACGTGGCAAACGTGTCCTCCGAACAGCTGCTTTCCCTCCCTGGTTGCTCTGAAATGAAAATTAAAATCTAACAGCGCTCCAAAGAATCTGTGCTTTTCAAAACTCAATGAAGTGTGACCAGATCAAATTCCATTCTTTTTTCCCCCTTTTCTTTGCAACCCCCCCTGACCAATTCCATTGAAATCCCAGACATTTTTCCTGGTCCTCACTCCAGGTTCCTCTTTTGTCTTGGTTTTCACCTCATTACTCTCATTTCTCCAAGGTATAATTCCCTCCGCCCATAATGTCTCACCCTTTTGCGGTATTTCTAGCGTAGCCCATGCCTTCCTCGCTTATGGATTAGCCAACACGGACCTCTTTAGCTCTTTCAGGGCGCAATCCTAACCTGGAGTTAGGCCGGCACAGTTAGGCCAGCACAGTTTGGCCTGCGCAAGGGCCACCTTAAAGCGCATTTGGACCACCCTTGGAGTCGAGAAGCCAGCACACAGACGTGCGCCATCCTTCTTGACTCCTAGAGTGGTCCAAATGTGCCTTATGGTGGCCCTGGTGCCAGCCACACTTTGCTGGCCTAACTATGCCAGCCTAACTCCAGGCTAGGACTGCACCCTCAGTCTTTCCTCAAGTTTAGCCTTCCAGGTTCCTAGTCTGCAAATTTCCACTAAGTGTGCCTTGCATGTCTGGGCATATTGCAACTAGCTTGAACTCTCCAATTCCTATTCCGAGCACCCCAAAATAAGTCTCTGGCCTCTGGGCAATGATGAAAGTCATTGAAATTCAACATTCTCTCCCTCTCACTCCCTGTTTTTGGTGGAGGAGTCTTGAGTTTGTGGCCAGATTGACATCCTGACATTTTTGTCTTCCTTGCTCCTGCAAGCCCACCTCCTTTCTTTGCAAAGACAGGAGGTTTCAATTACACATCATTGCCTCAAAATGTGTCTAATCCATGTTGCATTTCAGCTGTGCAATGTGCACACACTGAAACTGGGACCTTTAGTGAGAGAGTAATAGCAATTTCCCCCCTTGTGAGCTTCGCAATGGTGGAAAATACAAAGTATCAGGGCTAAACTCTTTTTGAGATTGATAGAAGAAGCAGAGAGAGCCAATTCCTTAAAAAAAAGTGGTGAAAGTTAACACTTTTGGTGTTCCCTTACCTTGTGCTTTCATTTAAATTAAACACTGATGGGGGAGATGATATACACCATTGTGGTCAACAGACTTGATCCAATTCCGTTACACAGTATTCCCATTTCTTCTGCCAATATTATCTTCTGTATGTAGCGAAACAGGAGGTTTGTTGAGAAGGTTGTGCTTCTTAAGCACTAGCTTATTAATTAATTAATTAATCTATAGAGAGAGAGAAGAGCGTGGGTGTGTATGTATGTATGTATGTATGTATGTATGTATGTATGTATGTATGTATGTATGTTTCGCATAGGCTCCTCAACGCCTGGAGCGATTGGCATGAAACTCAGCACGCATACACCTTGCGGCCCGGCGACAAACACTGCGGGGGTCGGGCCCCCCTAGCACCCCCGGGGGTGGGGGTCCACGGGGGTCCTCGCGTGAAAACGGTCAAAAACGGCCAAAATTGGCATCAAATCCACAGTTTCTGGGGTCGCCGAGATGAGCAGCGATGCTCCCGACGCCGTCAGAGTCCGGGTTCAGCCCCCCCTCGACGTGGGGGGCAAGAAGGGGTGCGAAACACAACGTCCGCCATGCTGTGCTGGAACACCTGGAGTGATGTGCACCAAACCCGGCACGCGCGTGCCTTGCGGCCTGGCGACAAACACTGCGGGGGTCAGGCCCCCCTGGCACCCCTGGGGGTGGGGGTACAGGGGGGGTCCCTGCGTGAAAACAGTCAAAAATGGCCGAAATTGGCGTTGAGTCCGTAGTTTCCGGGGTCGCCGGGCTGAGCGGCGACACTCCCGACGCCAGTGGAGTCCAGGTTCGGGCCCCCTTGGCGTGGGGTGCAAGAAGGGGTGCGAAACAAAACATCTGCCATGCCGTGCTGGAACGCCTGGAGCAACATGCACCAAACCCGGCACGTGGGTGCCTTGCGGCCTGGCGACAAACACTGCGGGGGTCAGCCCCCCCAGTGCCCCAGGGGTGGGGGTGTGCAGGGGGTCCCACGTGAAGATGGCCGAAAATGGCTGGAATCGGCGTTCAATCTAGTTTTCGGGGTCACCGAGAGGAGCGGCGATGCTCCCGAAACAGCTGGAGTCTGGGTTCAGCCCCCCCTCGGCGTGGGGGGCGAGAAGGGGTACAAAACAAAAGGTCCGCCATGCCATGCTGGAACGCCTGGAGCAATGCGCACCAAACCTGGCATGCGCGTGCCTTGCGGCCTGGCGACAAACACTGCGGGGGTCAGGCCCCCCCCCCAGCGCCCCAGGGGTGAGGGTGTGCAGGGGCCCCCATGTGAAAACGGTCAAAAACGGCCGAAATCGGCATCGAATCTGTAGTTTCTGGGGTCACCGGGGCGAGCGGTGATGCTCCCGACGCCGTTAGAGTCCGGGTTTGGCCCCCCTCGGCGTGAGGTGTTAGATGGGGTGTGAAATGAAATGTCCACAATGACCTGTTTGGAAAATTTGTTACCCGGGCAACGCCGGGTAACAAAAAGCTAGTGCTTAGATAAAAGCCTCCACCAATTTCACCCTTCCAGAGGCCTATGGAGACCTACTGAGACTTGCAGAGGCCCAGCGCTGGAGGAGGAGGTGGATTGCTGTGCCCTCCGCTGCAGAACAGGTGGATTGCGGCTGGGGAAGTTTGAGAACCCCTGCCCTGATCTGTTCTGTGCACACAGTTCAGTACATGTCATGGCTGCCCATGCAGCGGAGTGGGCATGCTACTGCTCCACCACACAGCCAAATCAACTGTACTCGATGACGTGACTAGAAAAGAATTACAGCCTCATCACATGCTGAAAATGGACTGCAAGATGCAAATATCAGATACATGCTTTGCCACATGCAGAGGCAGATCTACAGGGAGGGCAAAGCTCTAAGTGTTGCAAGAAGCCTTACCCTGTCATGTAAATCCCTCCTTTCCCTTGCTGCTGTAGCCAGTAAGCAACGCCAAGATGTTGCTTTTCCCTGTGAGGATTGGCTAAAACGGTGCAGGAGAGGAGTGATTTCCATGGCAAGGTAAGGCTTCTTGCAAAACCTAGAGCTTTGCCCTCCCTTAGATCTGCCTCTGGCCACATGGCCAGCTCCAATGCTCTCAGGAGGGGCAAAATTCTCCTGGTGAATGCTGTATGGATTGTCCCCAGTTCTGTGTAGATCTCACATAGCTGAAATCAATTGCATGGATCTGCTCCTTGCTTAGCTAGAGCCAGATTGCAACATTGCTGCATTCCTGACATATATATTTTAATGTGTCTCTAATAATCCCCTGTAGATCTGAGTGTTGGCCGGTGGGTTTTTTTTTTCACTTGCACAAATGTCAGCTTAGGAAGTGTGCGAAAGCATTCCAGACTGTCTTCGGTTCTTCTGTCAGTTCCTTTAAGATGCTTTGTCTGGCGATCTGTCTGGTGCATCAATGTTAACTATACCTTCCCTTGAAAGAGATTTCATGTTAAAAACTCTTAGGTTGGTTTAATTGCATGCAGGCTTGAAGAAGGCCACGGAGGTTGCTGTGTACTGAAAGCCTCATTCAAAGATATTGTATATGAATTCAAGCAGCTGCCATAAATATCTCCCCCCCCTCCAAATGATGCAGTGCTCAAAAGTTGAAAATGTGCGTGCTAACAGAAGGGAAACTGGACTGGAATGTCTATGTGGTTGAGCACAGTGGGATTTATTGATGTTTAGTTCTTGTGCGTGGGCAAAAAGTTAATTCCCTCCCACTCTTCTTTTGAATGATTTTGCCTGAGTTTCCAGTGGTGCATTTCCAGATGGAGGTAATTGTGGAAACTGCAAAAAAAATAGAACTTCCGATCTTGCAGCCTCTGCAGTCTCATCATGCACAAGCTTATCCTGCTATTGGTGTCACTAGAGAGATGCAGGGGATGTGGACCGCAACAGGTGACACACTTGGGGGGGGGGTTGTGTAGCAGCACTGTTGGCCAAAATTGTGAAAATCTTGGTATTTTTGAAAAATACCATCATGTTATATACCATTCGATATGCAATGTCATGCAGAATGCAATGAAATAATCCTCGGAATATCTGTATTCTATTAAAGTTATAGCCAAATAACCATAAAAGAAGATACAGCTGCCTTATGTAACAAAAAGTGGATTTCCTTTTCTTGAAACTGACCAATGAGACTGATTGTTCTGAGAGCCAATAAGGTGTGAGAGCCAATAAGATGAGGGCCACTTAGGCCAACAAGGCCTGGGAGTCAATAAGACAGTGAACCAACAACGTTTTGGTATGAGTCAGCGCTCATTTCCATGTATCAGAGCTCATTCAGGGTGCAATCCTGTGTGCGCCATTGGGCTAAACAGCAGGCGCAGATCCAAGCAAGCCCATTGGGGTGGCGCCTACCCTGGGGCAAAGGCACAAATATCCCCTTGCCCTAGGGAGACTCCAGAGGCCGCCTAACTTGTGCAAGCCTACTGGCTTTACTGCCCCGGCACAAGTTAGGATTGCGCCCTCAATGACTTCTCATCCTCCCCCCCCCAAAAAAAAACATCAGGCAAGGCCACTGATATGATGCATCTTTTGAACCTCTCTTCATCTCTCTCTTCATTTTTAACTACTGTAGTTTGGGCAGGAGCCCAGAAATCTGCCTCTAGGTTCCCTTGAATCTGGTTCTCTTAATTGATCCAACAAAGACTCCCAGGTCCTTATGATTTCATCGGTGCTCTGATTCCTAGATCTGTTTTATTCCATGTTTGGCCGCACTCCCATCTCACTCAGAGACCTGAAGTACTGGTTGAGAGTGTTGGATGGCAGGCAATAACCTTCTCACTGCCAGTTTTGGTTGCAAACTGTTTATTGTATACTGCTACCCTTCTTGGCCAACTTCCTCTGTGCCTGACTATATGTTTAACTCTTGCCCCCTAGAACCTGTTATTCCCATATGACCCTTCGAATCCTGGGAAATCCAGTGTTTATGTTGGGTCATGGAAATAATCTAGACAATTTCAGCCATTGCTTTACATTACCTTTCCCTTTTCTTAACGATTGTAAATTATCCCCTACACTTTCCTGGGGAGTAAACCCCATTGAACACAATGGGACTTACTTCTGAGTTTGCACGATAAACCATGTATCAATTTCAGTTACACCTAGGCTTCGACATTTTGGGTACCAGATTGAGAGATAGGTGCACCATGGCCAATGGCCAAAGATCCCTTACCATGTGTGTTTGAGGAAACATGTGCATTGCTGGTACACATGATGTCTCAGAGGATGCACATTCATTCCCCAGTGCAAATCACAAGGGAGAAAAGGTTGCTGAGGGTTTGTTTGGGAAAGATCACAGCTAAGTGGCAATGCCTATACTTTGCATGCAGAAGACCAGGGTCCGTTTGTAGCATTTCCAGGTAAGACTGAAAATGACCCTTGTCTGAAACAAGGAGAACCAGGGCCAGTTAGAACAGAAAATAATGAACCAGATGGACCAATGGTCTGAGTTGGGTAGTTTCTGTGGTTCCTTTGTCATGTGTGGACACAGTGTAACATGTAGCATGTCCTAGTGTCTTGTGTCAAAGCACAGCTGGTAGGAACCAAGCTGGTGTTACTTGGTGGTTAAGAGACTGAGCTTCAAATCAGGGCTTCCTCGGTTTGAATGTGGCCTCTACCATGAATGCACAAGGAGACCACGGAAAAGACTCTTAGCTTCCGGGTACAGTCTGGAGTTAGGCCGGTACAGGTAGGCCAGCAAACTTGACTGGCACAAGGGACTCCGTAAAGTATGTTTGGACCACTCTCTGAGTCAGAGAGGTCAGCACACAGATGTGCGCCATCCCCCCTGACGCCATGCCCTTTTGTGCTGGCCAAACTTTGCTGGCCTAACTGTGCTGGCCTAATTCCAGGTTAGGATTGCACCCTCAGTCTTTTCCATCTGTAATATGGGGAAAATAGAACTTAACTGGACAGGCTTGCTGTCAGGACCACATCAAGACATGTGGCATTCTCTGCACGTTCAGAAAATGCTGTACAAGTGCTAGGCATCGTAAATATCGGTTCACACGTTTTGCACCTGGTAACCCTTGGAAAACAGGTGCTCTTCCCATTCATATTAGCACAGCTGGGAGAATATGTGAACAGGTCCTGGTTGCTGGAGAGCTGAACTGAGCTTCTGCAGCTTGGAAGCTTCAGCGCTTGCTCTCAGCCTAAAATAACATCACTGGCATGTCAACTAGTTTGCTTGTGATTTCTGGAGAATTGCTTGTGTAGACTGGCTAAGACTGTGGGATTTGATTTTGTGAAGAAAGGAATTATTGGACCCAGATTTGTGGCTAGACATAGCACGCGGGATGAACTGGAGAAATTCCACATGTGCTGCTTTGAAGGCCTGGTGAAATGCGCTCACGGAAGCACTCCATGTGTCCAGACCAAGGTTCATGCCAGGGGTGTTTAATGATGCTCCTTGGCATGTGGGTTGCCTATAGAGGTTTTCAGTGGCAATCCAGGCAGGGAGGAATGACTGTAGGGCCCTCCGCCAAGCAGGTCCTTGGGAAGAGTTGGAATTTGCTTAATGGATTGCAACAAGAATAGCGCTGCCAGAAGTTGGCTTTGGAAGATGCTCTTGTGGCTTTTGTGGAAGGGAGAAAATGCATCTGCTGAACTCTGCCGTAGCAGGCCATTTGTACAGGGCTGGAGATGCAAAGCCGGCATGTGATAGATGACAATGCTTAAATTAGTTGTATATTATCCCTGCATTGTTGCGTCAGTGCCAAATTAACACATACTATTTAAGAAGAACGACGGATAATTAGCGGAATGTGTGATCTCAAGCTTCAGCCTGCAGGGTTTGGCAGTCACAGACGAAAAAACTGTTTCTTACAGCCCAAGCCTATGCGTCTATTCAGAAGTAAATTCCATTGTGTTAAATGGAGCCTGCTCCCAGGAAAGTATGCATAGGATTGTAGCCTTAGGGAGTGTGAGGTGCCCTTTCCTGTGTCCATCTTCCCAATCTATTCCTCTTAAAGAAAAAGAAAATTCCTCTCAATAGAAAAGGGAATTCCCTGAGATATCCATGTATTGCAGAAAGATTGCATGGCCAGACAGACAGGTCATTGCATGGATTGGTTGTCTTCACTGTGGTCCAGACAGAACAATAGCTCTAGATATTGGTATGCACCAGCTAAATTGGGCATTCAAGCCCACCTGACCAGATCAGAGGGCAAAGGATGCCCAGGAGCCATAAATGACCCAATTGGATGGGCAACTGACATAGTCAGCCTTCAGTTTCTTGAGCTCAAACCCAAGGGTGCTTGCATGGGTTTAGGCTTGACTCCTGCAGAATTTGCATCTCTGTGTGTGGCCAAGCTCCACCTGCCTCCCTGGGGTCAGAGAGGTGCAATAGGCTCTTCAAGCTGACCTCTGAAGAAGTACAATTAAAGTGAGATGTAGGAGTATTAAGGAATTATTGTTGCTTTTAACTTTGCCTGTAATTGCCTGCTTCTGTTTGCGCTAAGATCTGCTCCTGGGCACTGTCAACGCCCAAGCCATGTTCCAAGCCTGCTTCTTGTATTCTCTCCTCCATGCATTATCCACCCCACCTGGCATATTTAATACAGTCTATGTTTTAATACAGGACGTGGTGGTGCTGCAGGTTAAACCACTGAACTGCTGACTGGAAGGTTGGCAGTTCGAGACTACGCGACGGAGTGAGCTCCCGTTGTTTGTCCCAGCTCCTGCCAACCTAGCAGTTCGAAAGCAAGTAAAATCGAAAATGCAGTTCAAAAATGCAAGTAGAAAGCACATAAAAATGCAAGTAGGTAACACTTCAATGGGTAGGTAACAGCATTCCATGCGCCTTGACGTATAGTCATGCTGGCCACATGACTACAGAAACTTGTCCTTGAACAAACGCCGGCTCTTCTGCTTAGAGACAGAGATGAGCACCGCCCCCTAGAGTCGGTCACGACTAAACCATTTGGTCATGGGGAAACCTTTACCTTTTATGTTTTAACTCTTTACCTACCTGTGGTTGGCTGAACTCAGAGCCTTGTCTCAGCCTTCCTAGACCCATGATGGTGAACAATTTGGGCTTGGTGTGTCAAAAATTTGGAAAATACCTAATTTGACTTTCCTGGTGTGTCACATACCCGCTCCACCCTGAACAAAAGGGAAACAATTCTTTACACATTTATTTTTTAAAATACAGTCCAATCATATGTGGTGTTATGTGTTCTTTACAGAATGTCAAATGGAATACAAAAATGAAATACTGAGTAAAACAAACTCAGTTGTTAGGTGTTGGTGAATGCTGGTGTGTCACCCAAAATGTCATGGCGTGTCACCTTTGACATGTGTGTCACAGGTTTGCCATCACTGTCCTTGACTGGGGGCACAGTCCTAACCTGGAGTTAGACTGGCACAGGTAGATCAGCAAAGTTTGGTCAGCACATGGGCCATCATAAAGCGTGATTAACCCCTGCTAACTGGGCAAGAGGCACTTTTTCAAGTGGTGTTCCTCTTATATTTAGCAGGTGGAGAGTAATTGTTTAGCAGGCAGGAGGTGTGGACTGATGGTTGAGCTGCTGGTACTGCCTGAAGCTAAGCAGGAGAATCTGTGGTTTGTTTTTGGATGGGAGACAAATGCCAGGTTGTGACAAGCTGCAGTACCTGTGGTGACAGAACGGAGTGGCTGCATATTTGTAAAAACCCCACTGAAAAAATGGTGGTTTAGACTAGCCTGCTCATGTAAGCCACCTTGGGCATTTGCTACGGCATGGGAAAGGTGGGGTATAAATTATTCAAAATAAAAATAAATAAATAATTGTCCCTCTTCACCCCTGCACAGTGTCTTTTCTAGTGGCTGTTGCTGGTGGTGTTCTGTATTTTTTTTTAGATTGTGAGCCCTTTTTGGGATAGGGAGCCATTCAACATTATTCATTTGCCTATAAACCACTTTTGTCAACTTTGTGTTGAAAAGCGGTATATAAATACTATTGATGATGATGATGATGATTGGACTACTCTCAGAGTCAGGGAGGATGACGCACGTCTGTGAAGTAGCATCCTTGGCCTCGTCCCCAGACTGCGTGGCCCTGATTCGGGCCACACAGCTTCCTTGGTTCTGCACCCGCGATTTCGCAGGCGCAGATCCAAGGAACCCATAGGGAAGGATGCTCTTGCACTGGGGAGGCTCCTCACGCCCCCCCAAACTGCATTGCGTGCAGCGCAGGCCCACCATCCTGCCTGCTCCAATGCAGTTTAGGATTGGGCTATGCACAGTGGTGGAATTCAGCCAGTTCTCACCAGTTCGGCAGAACCGGTTGCTAGTTTATTGATATACAAAAAGTAGTGCTGTAGTAAGAAGCAGTACATAAGAAGAGCCCTGCTGGATCAGGCCAAAGGCCCATCTACTCCAGCTTCCTGTATCTCACAGCGGCCCAGGTGCCCCAGGGAGGCATGAGACAACAAGACGCTTGGATCCTGTTGCCACTCCCTTGTACCCAGTACTCTGAAGTAGCCTACTACTAATGTAAGGAGGCTACAACCCATCATTGCTTATAGCCCACAATGGACTTTTCTTCCAGAAATCTGTCCAATCCCCTCTTAAAGGCATCAAGACAAAGAAAGGAGGACATAGAACCGGTTGTTAATTTATTTGAATCCCACCACTGGCTATGCATGTATACAACACAGAAAAGCTGCCCTGCCGTATCGCCTTAAAATTCCTTTTAAAATAGTGTCTGCCTGAGAGATTGAGAGATTGAGAGATTGAGAGAGAGAGAGAGAGAGAGAAAGAGAGAGAGAGAGAGAGAGAGAGATACCCTAGCTGAGATTGCTGCAGTTTTCCTTTGCTGCACTAATTTCCCTATGACAGGGGAGCCAATGCCAAATTTCTTACATTACTAGAGATGTGCATGTTGAGGGTTGATGAACTCACTCAGGGCAACCGTAGTTTCTGTCATCACCAGGCGTGCTGGACAGTGATTGATGCACAGGCAGGAAGAAGCCAGAGCAACATCTCTTGCCAAAAGTCTGTGTCCCTGACTTTCAAGTCTCTGAAGATTCTCAGCCAAGGAATGTATTTTCCTTCTCCTGTTTGTTCTCTGTGTCCCTCCCTGGTTTGCACTTCAGTTTTCTCAAGACAAGCAAACTGGCTACCACCTGGGGAAAGCTATTGGCACATGGGTGGCATTTGTTCGTAAAATTTTGGCTGTGAAAATCCACACTCATGGAAAAATATTCATAGGATGCAGAGTTTTCGACGATTAGGAAAAAGGAATCCCAAAGCCATTCCAAAGATAATGCCTTTCTTGGGGACAACAGAGAAGTAGGACGCGATCCTGACCCGCCGTTGTGCTGGGGCAGTGCTCTTGCGCTGGGCCAGTGCTGTTGCAAACATAGCCGTAAGGTGCATCTGCACTGTGGATTTGGTTGCTGGGCTGGTGCAGGCAACAGTACCATGGGGGCTGTGGTGCCCGTCTGCTGCTCCGGTCAAGCACTGGCTCATGGGCATCATGGCCCCCATCAGCTGCACCAATTGAGTGCTGGCTTAGCTCTGCTGCTGCAGGTCCATGCCAAGGGCATGCCAGAGGTATTATGGGGCAGAGGGTGGACGGCTAAGTGGGTGGAGAAGGGGACGGAGACAAAGCCATTGGGTCATATCCTAACCCCTGTTCCCGGGCTGTGTGGCTCTGATTCAGGCTGCTTCTGGCTGTGTGGACTTGCAGCTGCTGGCGCAGATCTGAGGAGCTCCATAGGGTTGGCTGGAGCTTACTCGGGGCAAGGGAGCTTACTCGAGCTTACTCAGGGCAAAAATATCCCTTTGCCCTGCGTTGAGCTGCAGCTGCCTCCCAGCCTGCATTAGGATGCAATGCAGGTAAGCTAGCCTGCCTGCTCCAGCGCAGGTTAGGACTGCACCCATAATTACCAAGCTCTGTCTCCACTACTCGTTTGTTGTTGTTGTTGTTGTTGTTCAGTCGCTAAGTCGTGTCCGACTCTTTGCGACCCCATGGACCACAGCATGCCAGGCCTCCCTGTCCTCCACTAGCTTCCTGAGTTTGCCCAATTTCATGTTCATCGCTTCGGTGACACTATCTAACCATCTCATCCTCTGCCGCCCCCTTCTCCTTTTGCCTTCAATCTTTCCCAGCAGGAGGGTCTTTTCTAAAGAGTCCTCTCTTCTCATGAGGTGGCCAAAGTATTGGAGCTTCAGCTTCAGGATTTGTCCTTCCAGGGAGCAATCAGGCTTGACTTCCTGGAGGATTGACCGATTGGATCTCCTTGCAGTCCAGGGGACTCTCTAGAGTCTTCTCCAACACCATAATTCAAAAGCATCTATTCTTCGACGCTCTGCCTTTCTTATTGTCCAGCTCTCACATCCGTACATTGCTACTGGGAAAACCATTGCATTGACTGCGCGAACCTTTGTTGGCAGGGTGATGTCTCGGCTTTTTATTAAGTTGTCTAGGTTTGCCATAGCTTTCCTCCCAAGAAGTAAATGTCTTTTAATTTCATGGCTGCAGTCACCATCTGGGGTGATCTTGGAGCCCAGGAAAATAAAGTCTGTCACTGTTTCCATTTCTTCCCCTTCTATTTGCCAGGAAGTGATGGGAGTGGTTGCCATGATCTTAGTTTGTAGAACTGACCAAAAGGACATTATATATGAACATACAAACTCTCTTGATACAACCATATATACCAATGTACCTTTACTTTTTTTTTGCAGTGTGTTATCAATGTGCATGTATGTATCGGTGATGCAAAAGGAGGAGAAAGACATTAAGGCTGCCGTCTTAAACATGCTTACCAGGAAGTAAGTTCTGTTGAAAAAGCTGGGACTTACTTTTGAGTAAATATGTCTGGGATTGTGTTGTAATGAACTAAAAACAGGGGCAAACTGCCTATGCAGGGAGCTTTGTACAAAATTGGGTAATCAAAAAAAATCAAACACAGCAGATAATTTCCAGCATGTCAGTTCCACTTTGGAAACAAAATTGGGTAATTCCAAAATCCCAAGGGAATTTCAGAACTACCTCCAAGTATACCTAACCCTTTAAGCCACTGGTTCCTGAACTTTTTTTTAGGATCAGGACGCACCTTAAAAAAAGTTTCACATTACCAGCCACTCAAACCTCTGTGGCTATAATGGTGATTAATGGTGATTGGACAGCAGTGCTTCCCCCCCCCCACTAGTAGCAGGTTGTTAACCCTTGATGCACATAGCCTAATCCGCCTTGTCAGTTTTGCAACCAACCAAAATTGGGTCCTGGATCCACACTGGAAACTGCTGCTTTAAACCTTGCTGAGAGTTTCAGCCCTCCCTCTCCACTACTGAAATCCCAAGATCTAAGCCAACAATTTTGCCTGGACACTTCTGCAGAGCAGCTGTTTCTGCAGGGCCAATTTTGAGCTACTCCTGGAAAGCGTGCCATTAGAAAAAGCATGACTTTTGGAATGGGGCACTGCCTCTCTTTATCTTTGCACAGGGTCGGTACCCACAAAATGCTCTTTAGAAAGAGAAGATGGCAAGTCTTAATATATAAATTCCTTGAAAAAAAATTCATCGCATCACACAGTCAGCAGAGAAGCCAGAAGGTGTTTTATACCTAGACAGCCTTCAGATTTTTATCCAGTTTTTGTCAAATGGAAATAACTTTTCATTGGTTTCTTTTTTAACCAAGTGCCTCTTGCATTACACATATTTTCTATAAATAAGACTTTCTAGGCAAGGGATCTTTGGATGGGGTTTTTCAGTATATATAAAAAAGTCAGACTGTAGTTGAAAAGGAAAGCAGCCAAGTTAAGTGTGTGACTGCAGTTAAAGGATTTGACTTGAAATAGCCGTGGCCTTGATGCCTGGCTGGGATCGCTCAGAGAAGATCCCTTGGACAGTCAGGACCAAAGACGTCATTGCTTCTGAATCTCGCTGCAGTGCAGGCTCCAAGAGAAACTTGGAAAAGCAACATTCAGAAGTATTTTTTTGCTATTTTCCAAATGCATTTGAGTCAATTCACTTTCAGCTATTGGCCTTCAAGGATTCAGGCAGACTGGCCAAGCTCAGCTGACTGTCCTCTTTGACATACATAAGGGAGAATTCTTAGATAGGGGTCATCCGCAGTGCAGTCCTAAGCATGTTGGCTCCTAAGCAAGCCCCACTGAGTTCAGTGGGAGGTACTCCCCTGTAAGCGTCTCCTGTCACCAATAGCCAGTATTGCCATCTCAAAAAATAAATAAAAGGGAACTAGAGAAGGTGCAGAAGAGGGTGACCAAAATGATTACTGGGCTGGGGCACCCAGAGGCGGATCTACAGGGAGGGCAAAGCTCTAAGTTTTGCAAGAAGCCTTACCCTGTCATGTAAATCCCTCCTCTCCCTTGCTGTGGTAGCCAGTAAGCAACGCCAAGATGTTGCTGTTCCCTGTGAGGATTGGCTGAAACGGTGCAGGAGAGGAGTGATTTCCACTGCAAGGTAAGGCTTCTTGCAAAACGTAGAGCTTTGCCCTCCCTTAGATCTGCCTCTGGGGGCACCTCCCATATGAGGAAAGATTGCAGTGTTTGGGGCTTTTCAGCCTAGAAAAAAGGCGCTTGAGGGGGGACATAATCGAGACGTGCAAAATTATACATGGGATGTACAGGGTGGATAGAAGGATGCTCTTTTCCCTCTCTCACAATACCAGAACAAGGGGACATCCACTAAAATTGAGTGTAGGGAGATTTAGAATGGATAAAAGAAAATATTTTCTTACCCAGCAGGTAATTAAGCTGACTTAACTTAGCGACTGAACAACAACAAAATTAAGCTATGGAACAACTTGCCACAGGAGGTGGTGATGGCGTCTGACTTAGGTGACTTTAAAAGGGGACTGGACAGATCTCTGGATGAAAAGTCAATTGTGGGCTACAATCTGTGATGGGTAGTGCAACTGCCATACTTTAGAAGTAAGCTACCTCAGAATGCCAGATGCTGCAACGAGATGCAGGTATCTGGTTATCCTGTGTGCTCCTTGAGGCATCTGGTAGGCCACTGTGAGATACAATAAGCTGGACTATTGTAGCCTTTGGCCTGATCCAGTCGGGCTCTTCTTATGTTCAGTATAGTGATAGATAGAGCTGGGCTTTGGCCACCTGTCTGGCTGAGACTAACTGCCATTTGACCAAATGCCATTTTTTAAAGTCATCACTTGGATTTTGAACCCAGTTGGTTCTCATATCCTCATTCCATTTGTAACAGTTACAGAAGTGAGCAGCATTTTTTTTATGTGTTGTCACAGAATGCGTTAGTTTATAATATTAGATTCTGTTTGCACAATGGTAAAAGAGACAAATCCATTTTTTCTTTTGTCAGCTTACAAACACTGCAAAAAAAGTGTTTGGACTGCATTAACGCTTGTACACTCTGCAGACAGACTTTTCGAGGGGTCGATAAACTACATCTTTTGTCTCCCACAACAATCCCCTTAGAATGAAAATGTATGGCAGCTCTTTCTCGCCATTCATTAAATT
The DNA here is from genome assembly GCA_029204185.1 of Lerista edwardsae. Taxonomy (NCBI): domain Eukaryota; kingdom Metazoa; phylum Chordata; class Lepidosauria; order Squamata; family Scincidae; genus Lerista; species Lerista edwardsae. Next base: position 10,382,273 of record JAJKFI010000020.1, on the reverse strand, counting down.
GAGCCATGCTTCTTCAAGAAAGATAATTGTTTCCAGGAAAGGCATGTAAGTCCCAACACTGCGTTTGGGATCTGCGTTTGCATCTGGTAGGGTTACATAGGTGAGATTAATAACTCTCCTTTTAAAAAAATTCCCATTGTCTAGAGGGAGTGCTAGGTTGATATCAGAAATAAATACACAAAAGATCTCAACAGTTTCACCAGATGCTCATTTCAGTACCACAACAGCATTCTTCTTTTGTTTTTCTTTGACTAAATGCTATGGAACCAAATCTTCAGACAATGACTCTAGTTGATTACATTATGCACTGCTCCAGTGGCTGAGAATACCCAGAGTCTATGCATAAGGCATTAGGATGTGAGGAGCCTCTGGGTGACTGTAGCTGCTAGAGCTTTTGACAGCTACTGCAATCATCTGTGGAGCGCCCCCTTCCTATCTTCTCTCAACAGTGCTGAGATTGAGCCCCGTGAACAGGGTGACTGCTCTGTTTGGTTCCTGTTGCACTTCTAAAGTCCAGTCTCTCTACCTAGGCATTGACTGCATTGTCACCATAATACCAGAAGTCATGCTCTGTTCATTGCATTTGAGTTCTGAAAAACTCAGGGAATTTAGGGCGCAATCCTAACCAACTTTCCAGCGCTGTGCCAGTGTGCCGTGCGCTGCATCCTGCAGTTGGGTGGCAGTCACAGAGGCCTCCTCAAGGTAAGAGAATTGGAGCTGCATTACCCTTCCCCTGGTCCTGGAAAGTTGGTTAGGACTGCGCCGTTAATGTTTTTTAATGTTTCCAGCCATTAACATGGCTGGAAACAAAAAAAGGAAAGGTTAAAACCAATGAGATGGTGGGAAAGGCAGGTACCAGGACAACAGTAATCATATAGAAATCAGCAAGGAAGAATGAGGTTCACCTTAGGATTTCTTTCTTTCTTTCTTTCTTTCTTTCTTTCTTTCTTTCTTTCTTT
>JAJKFI010000020.1:10357589-10370499 GCA_029204185.1 Lerista edwardsae | reverse complement strand
TTTCTTTCTTTCTTTCTTTCTTTCTTTCTTTCTTTCTTTCTTTCTTTTTAAAATCATTTAAACCTATATTATAATTGCTTCCAGTTTCAGTGCCATAAACTAGTGTTTGGCATTTCCATGTTGTGTGAACTACTGTTTTGGAGGCAAATTGAAGGGCAAATATGACAACGTAAAGAAAGTGGGTGATTGAGAGGGTTTGAAGGATGCAGGTTTATTGACAGCTCTAACAAGAGGTGTTGCAATTCCCTAATTGCAGAAGCGTTTTGGTTAATAGCCTTGATTCAGAACTCCATGCTCATCCCGCGATTGGCTTCGACACCTGCCAAGATTGGAAAACTGCCAGGGACCTATGGATATTGGAAAGGCCCCCCAAGCTGAGCCCTGGAGCTGCTGCAATACTTAATTTATTTTCCTGGTGCTTGAGAGGCATTAAATTGTGGAAGTGCAATGAATGGGATACTCTCGTTGGGGAAGGGCCCACCACTTTGACATAATATTCTATTGCGTTCAGGTCATGGGTCTCCTTCCTTTGAGAGAGCACATTGCTGCAGTGTTGATCACAATTTACCCTCCATTCTCCTTTCTTGACACTCGGGAAAGGAAAATCTTTCCTTGAAAATCCACCTTGAAGGCCTGTCCAGGCTGGACTTACGATTGCCTGCTGAAGCTTGATGGTATGTAGTCAGAGGAGAGAACCACACTGTGAAGGCTACATCTGGGACTGAGGATTCGGTGAATCACAGAATACTGTATAGTTGTAAAAACCCCATTGAAAAATGGTGGTTTAGACTAGCCTGCCCATGTAAGCCTCCTTGGGCATTTGCTTCGGCACGGGAAAGGCAGGGTATAAATCGTTCAAAAACAAAAACAAATCATGGATATGCACAGAATCCTTGTAAGCAAGCTAAACCGCTTTACCAATCTGACCCTTATGAGGGTCAGTTAAGCATAATTTTTACAATGGGAGTGGAACTAAAAAGATTGACATATGTTGTCTGGTCTTAAAGTATGTTGGTATGTAATGAACCTATTTATTGTCCTGTTTAATGTTTGATGATGTGATCAGAGTGAATGGATTGAAGAAATAGTTCAATTGTTTTGGGAGCAATCCTAATTTTCCAGCACTAGCGTAAGGGTATGTGCAGCTCTGAGATAAGGGAATACACATTCTCTTAGCTTGAGGAGATCAGACCTCACCAATACTGTGTCCAATTCTGGGCATCTCACTTTAAGAAAGATGCAGCCAAACTGGAGGAGGTTCAGAGCGCAATCCTAACCTGGGCCACCATAGAGTGCGTTTAGACCACTCTCAGAGTCAGGGAGGATGGTGCATGTCTGTGTGCTGTCCTCTCTGACTCCAAGAGTGGTCCAAACATGGTGTCCCTTGTGCCGGTCAAACTTTGCTAGCCTAACTGTGCCGGCCTAACTCCAGATTAGGATTGCACTCTTAGGGAAGAGCAATGAGGATGACCAGAGGGCTGGAGAACAAGTCCTATGAGGAAAGGTCGAGTCTCTTTTGGACTGCACACCCACTCCTGTGCTCAGATTGCTCCAATATGGAGTGTGGTGTGGTGGTGGCTGCTCATGGGGTGGAGAGCCGGGACGGGGGAGGCGAGCATCGACCTGGCCAAGGCGGAGCCTCAGCTGGGTCTTCACTGGATGCCTCCCAGCTCTATGATTCTATTATTCTATGTCACTGATATTACACTGCTAGCGCTTCATGCTAGCATTTTGTTAACATCTATCCCACAAGAACACTGCTCAGGCAAGGGTTTAGGCAATGCCAGACATCAGAACTGCCTCCAAAGGAAAACAGAGTTGCATAACGAATCGAGAACATTACCGTGATCATGTCACTTTGAGGTGTTCCCATTGCAGTGATCCTAAACCACATCAGGCTTCCTCGTCATGCCTGGATCCTGATAAATACGGTATGTCTGGCAGCAAAGTAAAATGTTGCTTCTGCAGCTTCTGCCATCTGGGATTCTTGACTTTTTGGCTTGCTAGATTGCCTGCAGAGCTACACTAAGCAAATGAAACAAATTAAAAGTAACAAGCTTGCTGGCTTTGGTTGTCCCAGGCAAGGCAGCAGCCTGATTGAGCTCAGCAGGATTGTCGATCAAGGCTTTCTTGTAGTTGTGGTAGGACTGCCCTGCTGGATCAAACCAAAGATCCATCTAGACCAGTGGTTACCAAACTTTTTAGTACCGAGACCCACTTTTTAAAATGGCATTCTATTGGGACCCATCTATCTTTTGTTGTTGTTGTTCAGTCGCTAAGTCGTGTCTGACTCTTCGCGACCCCATGGACCACAGCACGCCAGGCCTCCCTGTCCTCCACTAGCTTCCGGAGTCTGCCCAATTTCATGTTCTTCGCTTCGGTGACACTGTCTAACCATCTCATCCTCTGCCGCCCCCTTCTCCTTTGGCCTTCCATCTTTCCCAGCATGAGGGTCTTTTCTAAAGAGTCCTCTCTCCTCATGAGGTGGCCAAAGTACTTGAGCTTCAGCTTCAGGATTTGTCCTTCCAGGGAGCAATCAGGCTTGACTTCCTGGAGGATTGACCGATTGGATCTCCTTGCAGTCCAGGGGACTCTCAAGAGTCTTCTTCAACATCTATCTTTAGGAAACCAAAAAAAGAATGTTTCACTTTACCACTGCTCAAGCCTCTGCTTTTATCCTTTCTACTATGATGGGGGAGCCACCTTCTGGAATGTTTGTTGAGCTCCACATTCATTGGATTGAGACCTTTGTGGTAGTGTTGTTTTCCTCTCCGCCTGGCCTTTGATAAGAGTCAAAGCACAGTCACCTACTCACAAGGAAATGCACACATGCAACTCAGTTTCGATTTTCAACAGTCTCAGTTGATTTTCCTTGTCAGCTTGCGGGAGGGGCTTCCTTTTCAAGAGTTTGTTGGGGCATGCATCCATCGAATCATAGCCGTTCTGGTAGTGTTGCATTCCTCTGGGCATATCCTGTCACTTCTGCGTCACCCCGAAATACCTTGTGGGCAATCCAGAAGCCATCCTTCAGATGACAGTAGCAGACATGTTGGGAGAAGGGTAGGTGATTCCAGGAGGCAGGAGTGGGGGATTGAGGGGAGGAGGAAGGCTTAAGGTGTTCAGGTTTTTGGTTTTTTTTTTGCTCAAGGACTTGACCCATTTCTTGAAATGACACGAGACTCGAGTCAAAATGACTTGAAATTTCTGCGAGTTGATTTGCGATGGGAACGCAACTCGAGTCATGGGGTCACTGTCTTGTGTCTCGACTTGTGTGACTTGAGCTTAAAGGCTTTGACACATCCCTGGCATTGCACTGTAAGACAGTGGTTCGCTAACTTTTTAGACCGGGAACCAATTTTTAGAATGGCACTCGTGTTGGGACACACTGGACATTATGACAGTAACCTGGAAGTGATATCATAGAGAGAAGTGACATCATCAAGCAGGAAGTGCTGTCATTATGACATAATCAAATGACATTCCTGGAATGCAGATTGGCATTCTTGGGCTGCAGCAATTGCACAACCATGAAACATCCTGGACAGAAAGCAAGATGAGGACAAAATATGATGTAAAAGCACTGAACTAAAGACAAAAATTAAACAAAACCCTCACTTGAAACATCAAACTGTTAACACTCACAAAAGGAATATAGCAAGAGAAAGATCTGCAGCTTCCAATATGGCTGCTCCCAGCTTTCTGCGACTCATTTGACATCATGTTGCAACCCACCAAGTGGGTTCTGACCCACAAGGTTTGACAGTTTGACTTCTGTAACATGTATAAGAAATGCCACCAATTTCTGTTTGAATTGTCATCTTCTGCCTTGTCTTCTGTTCTTGCTTGCACGGCATGGAGTATGTTTCTTTCTCAACACTTCTGATAATGGTACCCTTCCCTCAAAGTCCCTATTGGATATTTTCCTGAGTTCTGAGAGAAGGTCCTGAGAAATGTCACTGTAAAGTACCTCGGGCACTTGTGATAGAGCTCAGCCACCTGTCAACACTATCCCTGCCTTTCCTTACACAATGGCTCCTCTTTCTCCCTTGTTGAAACGCTTTTGAAGCGATCCTTCTCGGCTCTGAATGAGCGCCTTTGGCCACAGAGCAACAACAGCCATGCATTAGCCCAGGCCAATTATCATTAATCTCCGTAAGTGATTTGTAGGTTTGTGGAAGGGGGGGAAGGGATCACGTTTGAAGGTTTCATTAACCATCCATGAAATGCTGGAGGTCTGACTTCATGCTGTGACCAAACGAGGGCTGAACTGAATCGATCCAGATGCTGCCAGTGATAGGTTGTAATAAGGGTGGATGTGGCATGGAAGCAACCCTAAAAGAAAACAGGATATTGTTGTTACTATTATAAATAATATCCATGGATATTACTGATAGGGAAAGTGCTGGATCGAGAATGGTACTTGAAAGGGGGCTGAAGATGAATCTTTGTCTTTGATCGGACCCAATTAACTGGACAATGTCCAGTTAATGAACAGAACCACTTTGCAAAACTTCTTTGGTTTGCTGTTTTTGTGTGCTATTTCACTGACACCTCTTCTAATGGAATCATTGCCTGATTGGCCAATGGAGAGATGTGGGACTGACTTCCTACCTGGCCCTTGCAATAAGTCTTGCACAGTTTGGCCAGCACAAGGGACACGCAGAAGGGTATGTTTGGACCACTCTTGGAGTTAGAGCAGCCAGCACTCAGACATGCACTATCCTCCCTGACTCTGAGAGTGGTCCAAACATGTTTTACGGTGGCTCTTGCACTGGCCAAACTTTGCCGGCCTAAGTGTGCCGGCCTAACTCCAGGTTAGGATTGCACTCTAAAACAGAGTAAGCTCCTCAGCCAGATCTGAACAGGGAATTTTACCAGTGGAAAAATAAAATTGCAAATTAAATCCAAAGTCCAAACTGAATTTTGAAGAAAGACTTTTCCTTGGCACCCAAGGGTGCTGTCCATTTTCCATGCTGAAGAATGTAAAGTGGTGACACATTATGAGTCTGGTTGGGCTTATATTTATACACGGTGTGGCAATTAGCTATGGCTACAAGCCACAATTTCATTAGAAACAGAGTCAGTCCTTTACTCCGGTTCTAGCACATTATGACACCGTGCAGCCAGCCATGTGTGTATAACTGCAATAACAAAGGTAATGCTCCAGGCTTAGGTTGCTAATCTTGGGTGAAGCTTCTTAACTCAAACCAGGCATTCTGTAAGGTGAGAAGTGTGAACCGCATTTTGAATTTGTGTACCACTTTAGAGTTCAGAACAAGTCCCATTCATGACCCCAGTAATTTGATAGCAGTTTTGCTATGGAAGTCGTCATCGTCCCAAGTATTCTATACTAATAGCAAGCTCAGATTGTTTTAGTGCTGATCAAATTTCAAGCAGAATGAGGACCACCCCCCAAAAAGGTGATAATTTCTACACATTCAGAGAACTGCCTTCGTATAAACAGGGCCAGCCCTTCCGTGAAACTGATAGAGGTATTTGGCAAGCTGCCTTAAGTGTCAAGAGGTCTGGGATGGATGTTGGGCACTCAGCATATTTGTAACTTTGTAAATTAAACTAAAGATAAAAATGGTGTTCTAATCTGCTGCTCTTTTCTCCTCCACATTTGTATTCCATTCCCCTCTTCCTTTTTGCATTCAGAGAGCAGAAGGAATAGGAACAGAGGCAACTAGGTCAATGGATGGAGGCAGGCCACTTTGACCGAGCAAGGAGTCAGGGAGGATGGTGCATGTCTGTGTGTTGGCCTCTCTGATTCCGAGAGTGGTCCAAACGTACTTTACATTGTCCCTTGTGCCGGCCAAACTTTCCTGGCCTAACTGTGCCGGCCTAACTCCATGTTAGGATTGTGCTTTAAGTGAATAACACCAACTTTATATCCTACTGAGAAAAAAAAGACATCTGGATCCCTACCACCACAAATGACTAGTATCCATTGTGACCCTTAGGAGCGTTTCAATATGGATGCTGTATTCAGGGGAAAAGACAATTCCACAGAAGTGAAACCTAAGGATTAGAGGCTGTTGGCTCAACAGTTTCTGGAAACAGACTAAAAGATGGATCCAGTTTCAGCGATAAGATCAGGATGGAGGAAAACAGTGATTTTTCAAAAACGCATTAACATATGAATAAATAATCCATTAATAGCGTACTGCGAGGGGATGTGTCGGCACAAAGTGAAGTGCAAGAAGGAGAAAGTCAGTACCTGTTTCTCAGAAGTAATTTAACTCTGCCTCTCTTCTGTTGCCAAGATTTACTGGCACGCCTCTTCGCACTATCCAAATCACTTTATAAAAATAGAAACAATCAGCGGTGTTTTTAAGGCCTAACAACCCGTTTCATTCAAGCTCTTGGAATCAGCTTTCTTGGAGCCTCAGACTTGAGAAACTGACACAAATCTGTAATGCAGATCTTCTGCCCCTGGCTGCCCCCGCGCATCTTAAGCCAATTTCCTGCTCCAAAGTCCCATAGAGGCACAAAGACCTTTCCCTGCGGCCTCATTGCTGCTTGACATCAAGTCAAATTTCACAAACAATTAAGGAATTATTGTGAGCTGAGCGAATGTGATCCTGGACAAATGTTTACAATGGGTAAACAAGGAGATGTTTGAAGACACAGGATCAAGGGTTCAGTGTTTTACTTTTAACAGAAGTCGTGAGCCAGAACAGGGAGGGCCTTTTTGGGCACTCTGCAACACCCTGCCTCTGTTTGTCCATTAGCGTCCAACTCTGCTGTGTTTTTGAGGGCACAGTTAGGCCAGCAAACTTTGGCTGGCACAAGGGACACCACAAAGTATGTTTGGACCACTCTCGGAGTTAGAGAGGCCAGCACACAGATGTGTACCATCCTCCCTGACTCGGAGAGTGGTCCAAACACACTTTATGGTGGCCCTTGTGCCAGCCAAACTTTGCCAGCTTAACTGTGCTGGCCTAACTCCAGGTTAGGAATGTGCCCTGAAAGAGGTTAAAATAGGCTGTTTTCCTCAGTTCGTGAGGCAATGTTGTTGCTGATTTTATTTTGCCCACCTCCACCCAACCACTCCCCCAGTAGTGTCATCTAACGGGTACGCTGGGCAGGAGGAACAGGTGAGCGGCAGCCCACCCGTTGCGTAATGCTCCGTTCCGCTGTCTTCCCGGTGGAACGGAGCGTTATGCAACGGGCGGGCTGCCGCTCACCCGTTCCTCCCGCCCAGCGTACCCGTTAGATGACACTACTGCACTCCCTTCCTCTGCTTCTCTGTCTCCTCCCACTTTCCTGTAGGTGGGAACGTGCCCTTGTCCCAGGGAGGCCCCCTCCCAGTTCACCTAAGGTGTACTGGATATGGCACAGGCCTGCTGGTCTCGCCACTCTAGTTCAGTTTAGGATTGCTCTCTCAGTGAAATAATGAAGGAGCCAATAAAATGTGGCTATGTGACAACCTAGCAGTTCGAAAGCACCTAAATGCAAGTAGATAAATAGGGACCACTTCAGTGGGAAGGTAACAGCGTTCCATGCGCTACGGCGTAGAGTCATGCCGGCCACATGACCACGGAAGCTTGTCCTTGGACAAAATGCCGGCTCTACAGGCTTTGAAACGGAGATGAGCACCGCCCCCTACAGTCGGTCATGACTAGACCATTCGGTCCTGGGGAAACCTTTACCTTTACCTTTATGTGACAACAGAACAAGCCGAGCAAATTCAGAGCAGGAACACAACTGGCCAATATGGCAGTCAATTTTGAAAGAATAACTACATATCACTTTACTGTACTGTGAGTGTACTGCGAATAGACTCACTGAAATATTCCTTGAATCGGACAGTGAGGACAGTCACAAAACACATGTGGATCATCTTTGACTTAATTGCTTCCTTGTTTGTTAAGAATTCCCACATGTGAGTGCACACATATGGTAAAATGACTACAGTGCTTCAGTCTTTCTGCCCTATTCTCCAGATGTTTTCACTGACCTGTGGGCTTGTGCAGAAACCTGCAGTGTATCGCGAATCTTGGAGCTTTCCACCATTTTGTTGATGGAGAAATTGTTAAAAAAAAACCAGCCAAAAAGAACCAGCTGTGTATATCCCACTGAAACTATAGTATGAAGCGATTTTAGCATTCAGCGGCTCATGGCTTGGTTTCTCTCTGACGGGAACGATGCGTGCAACTTCATGTTGAAATCAACAGATACTCAGAAAGTCATTCATCTTAAAAAGCTATCATGATGGGATGATTCGATATGCAGGGGTTGGCTTGGGTTGGGAAATACGGGATGGCTATATAGACTGACTCCTCACATTTATATCCCACCGTTCTGAAGAGCTGAGGGTGGCAAACTGGACAGGGGTTACCCCATTTAACTTCACAACAACCCTTTGGGGTTGATTAAGAACATACGAAGAAACTTCCTGCATTAGACCAAAGACCCATCTAGTCCAGCTTCCTGTATCTCACCATGGCCCATCAGATGCTTTTGGAGTACATAGACAACACGATACTTATATCCCAGTGGTTCTCAAACTTTTTAGCACCAGAACCCACTTTTTCGAAAGACAGTCTGTCCGGGACTCACCAGAGGTGACGTCTTGGCCGGAAGTGTCGTCATTGTGACACCAGAGCTTGCTGAGAATGCAGCCATAAGTTGTGTTATTTCTCAGCCATTTTCCAATAGCAAAGTGAATCAGAAAGGAAAAAAAAAGCCTGTTTATAACCTTGACACAAGCACAACAATCACACAGCCCTCTTCCTTTCCAGCATCCCATCTTCCCATATTTTCAATATGGCTGTTCTAGGTGCTTTGCGACCCACCTGAAATTGGCTTGTGACCTACTGGTGGGTCCCGACCCACAGTTCGGGAACCACTGCTATATCCTATTCTTAACTCCCTTGCATCTGGCTTTCAGAGAGAGGCTACCTCGAAAACCTGTAGGTTGCATACAGTCATCATGACTTGTAACCTGTGACAGACTTTTCCTACACAAATCTGTCTAATCCCCTTTTATCACCTACCTAGGCCAGGTGCCACTGCAATATCCTGTAGCAAAGAGTTCCACAGATTATTTACGTTCTGGGTAAAGAAAAATGTCCTTTTGTCTGCTCCGACTCTTCGACTGGTCAATTTTAATGGCTGTCCCCTGGTTCTGGTGTTGTGTGAGAGGGAAATGAACTCTTCTGTATCAACTCTGTCCATTCCATGCATAATGTTATAGGTCTCGATCATGTCTCCCCTCAGGTGCCTTCTTTCTAGATGGAAGTGCCCCAAACATTATAGCATGATCAAAGGTGGTCAAGTGATTATTTATCTCAACCTCGAGTGAACATCACATGAACGATTCATGCAGATCTGATGTGCAGTGTAATTCTACCCACAGCACAATACAAATTACACAGGTCTGCTAAGGTGAGCATGCATCCTATGTTCAACTGACTAGCAGGTGTGCATCAGAGCTTTTGCTTAATTGCACTAATGCATCCAGACAAGATGAACAACTTCCGTAGACATGGTTAAGCGTCATATTCTGAGGCATCTTAGAAGAACTGCATGCCCCAGGAGATAATAAGTGGCTGGACTTCTGAGGCCATTTAGCAAAAAGTGGACGGCTTCTGCTAGGAGCAATTGTGTGAGCCAAAATGGCAAAAATCTTGCATTTCCATAGGTTTGCTGTTTTATGAATCGATTCATGTGCTTTTCAGATTACATCCCAGGCAAGAAATAAAAACGGCAGATCCTGCTTGTTCATAACTTAACATTTGAAAGGATGGGGAATTGTGTCGATTGTGTCGGTCATGAAGGCGATCGCTTACGGGGCAACATGACTCTGAAGGGCCAGAAAAAGTTATGGGAATCGGATTGTATTGTAATTGCTGGTGAAACAATAATGTGTCAGGGCTGGAAAAGGATCACAAGGAACTGTTTGGCTACATTTGGGCCTCCGCTTTAGAGATCAAGTATAAAACCAGACCTCAAAGAAGCAGGGGCCGGAGTTTTGCAGAGAGGAAGGCTTTAAAGGCTGATGACATCATCAGTCTTGGAAATAATATTGGGCTTTTATTGTATGCTTTTGTATCATTAGCCTTGATAAGGAGGCAGCCCAGTCCATGTAGAATGCATTATTTTCAAATATGCCACCAAATATTCCCACTAAACGAGGTGATGAAGCATCTGTTGAATGATTCCAAACTTGTGATGCGCTGCTGCCAAAATGGCTTAATAACAGTGGTGTAGTGATAAATTTGGATGTGCAGGAGCTCAACACCCACATTGACATGCTCTGCGAAGACAATATAACAATAACATACATCAACTTTAAATGCCTTCTCTAGGGCGTTTCCATCTCCTGCCTCATTTTCTCAGGACACAATCCTAACCTGGAATTAGGCCGGCCCAGTTAGGCCAACAAAATTTGGCCGACACAAAGGACACCTTAAAGTATGTGTGGACTACTCTCGGAGTCAGAGAGGCCAGCACACAGATGTGTACCAGCCTCTCTGACTCCGAGAGTGGTCCAAACATACTTTATGGTGTCTCTTGTGCCAGTCAAACTTTGCTGGCCTAACTGTGCCGGCCTAACTCCAGGTTAGGATTGCTCTCACAATCATGCTCCCCTTAGTTGCTTCCCCCCAAGTCAACAAGCACCAAACACTGGAGCAGCCTTTGGGCAGTGGTTTGAGAGTTGGACTTTGACCTGGAAGAGCCAGATTCAAATCCCCACAAGCAGTGGCATCATTCACCCGGTATGCTGGGCAGGACTTACCTTTGAGCGGCAGCCTGCCCGTTGCATCATGCCACGTTCCGCCACTTTCCCGCCTGCCCTGGCGGGCGGGAAAGCAGCAGAACGCGGTGTGATGCAATGGGCGGACTGCCACTCAAAGGTAAGTCCTGCCCAGCGTACCGGATGAATGACACCGCTGCCCACAAGCCATGAAGCTTCCTGGGTGACCTTGGGCCAGTCATTCTCATCCTTACCTACTTTTACAGGGTTGTTGTGAGAACAGAAGGAGGGGAGGAACCATCCCCATCACCCTGAGCACCTTGGTTGAAGGGTGGTATAAAAATGGTAAAAAAATACCTTTTTTTTTTTTTTGTAACTGATATTTATATATTGCCTTTCTTTGTCATTGGACTCCTCCTTTGACTTTAATTCAACACAGTTCACATAGGCAGGCTTTCTCTAAACCCCGAGGCTTTATTTTTTACAAATAAAGAAGAGGTTCTAATGTTTCAAGAGAAACAACCCAGATGGGTCTTTCACAGTCTGGTCTTCCTTGCTGGCCAAGGTTGCCTCCCACATATACTGGTAAACAACCATCTCACTGAAGAAACAGCTGGCACAGCACTACTCACCCTCTCTCACAGAAGGCAGCTGGAGACAGCTCAGCTCAGCGTATCAGTCATTTACTCGATGTCTCGCCGCTAATGGAAGCTTCTGGGGGTCTCAAACTGGCATCCTTTGGATGCTATCTTCTAGCTTAATGGCGGCTCTACCCTCTGGACCAGACCTCTGCCCTCATTCACAACTTTGTTCTCAATGCATTTCTCAATGCTCCCTTAGCATGGACTTCATCTCCTTTGCTGCTGTTGCACATTGGGTTGATGCGTCATTGAGCTATCCACCACAACTCCAAAACCTCTTTCCTGGTTTGTCCCCGACAGCTGAGACCTTATCAATGTATTTGACAAATTGTATTTTATTTTTTGTCACCAACGGGATGGAGGGGAGCTGAAGACCAGAATGATAGGATTGGAGCAGAAGGCAGGAGTAAAGGGCTGCAATGGGAAGCATGAGCAGGAAAGCTAGACAGAAGCGTGTGGTGGTGTCAGATGATGGCGAGATGGGGCACTGGCCAAAGAACCAAGCCCATCAGAGAGCCTCTTTGGCCAGGCTTGACTCCTGAGTCATCTGCACCAATGTCTGTGGCTCTATCAGGAAGTGGATAGGGGTGGTATGAGTCAGCATTTCTTCCAGGATCTCCAGCATTCTGGCCCCAGCCCTGGAGCTGACTCTAGACATGCGCTCAAGGTAGAGATATTGTACCAGCAAGTGCCTAGCTGATACTGAGAAGCTTATAAGGACAGCAAACCCCACTCCCTCCAGGCTGTAGAGGGGTCCCATTCTTGGGCTTCTTCCTGGGCCTGATTCCTCCTCCTCCTGAGTAAGCCCACTGGAAGGCAGGCACTTCCCCATTGGTTCTGGGTTTTGGTTGTTATCTGGCAACCCTGCTACTCTTGGAGTCCTGGGGCAATGGCCAAAAGTCTGGAATGAATCCAAGGGTCCAGATGTGGGGCATTGGATTCCTTGAGATCTTAAACTGCTTGGGAGGGATGTCTGCTGGAGGGGCAAGTGCTGGTTCTCCCTCAAGGGTGACCATGGGGTCACCACAGAATCTTGGTTAGTACCCATACCTCCTGCAGCGGTTGGCTTCTCCTCTCCTCCAAAGAGGCTTCCCCAGTGTCCGAATAGGGGTTGGTCCTGACACTGGCTTGCCAAGAAGTCTCATCGGTGATAATCAGATGTGTATGGCAATCCTGAGCTTGTATATTTCAACAGAACAGAGCTATGTGAGAAGGCTGGAGTAGGAAGTTGAGATTGCTTGATGGACGATGGGCATACAGAGTAACTTCTGGACTCAAAAGACTCCTGAGCACTGAAGTTACATACAATATAATCCAAGATCAGGTTTCCTGATGTTTCCAGAGTTTTCTTGGCACATCCCGCCAATGATTTCAAAAGAATGGGAATCAGACTCCAAGCAGATTAAACCTGCCTCTCAAGAAGAGAAGACGTCGTTCGTTGACGTTCAGTTCTGTTCAATACAAGATTGGTGGAAATTACTTTTTAATCACCACCGCCTTCCAAAGCACTTGTGTAAAGAGAGAGAGAGAGAGAGAGAGAGAGAGAGAGAGAGAGAGAGAGAGA
>JAJKFI010000020.1:10330030-10347682 GCA_029204185.1 Lerista edwardsae | reverse complement strand
GAGAGAGAGAGAGAGAGAGAGAGAGAGAGAGAGAGAGAGAGAGAGAGAGAGAGAGAATGTGATCAATGTAACCATGTTGGTTCCCGCATTTTGGAGGTCCCATCACAGCCAGGATCTCTGTTGGCTGTCAGTCATTGGGATGAGCAGAGTGGCTTTGCATTGGGCCTTCCTGCATGTCCCTCCCTCTGAATGGCCCAAAATGAGCTTCCTGGAAGCAATTGGCGGTGATGTAATCATGTTACCACCAACTATTTCCAGATACCACACTTTGCACATGGCACCATATGAGCTGTTCTAGTCTCCACAGCTGTATGGTGCACGGGGAGGGTGAGGGCCCTGTGGGAATGCCCTGCATTGCGCCCTGCTGCTTCTGGGGCCGGCCCTGCAGGTGTACCAGATTGAACTATGCTCTGCTTGCATATATAAAATATATATTGTAGATATCCAGTGTGCTCTCATCTAAGGCAAGTGAGCCTGGTAGCGCCTGGGTTTCTAACCGTTTGGCAAAGCAGGGAGCATGCAACATGTACATATATTGGCCCTCCAGTGTGCACGTTAGCGGACGGACTCCACTTATGCGCCTCCTCCAACATGACTTGATGACTGTGCCCATAGAAAGGGCAATGCGTGCCATCTCCATCAAAGTGCCCGTTTAGTTAACAAGTGAAACCAAAGCCTAGTTAACCTCTTCTCGGTTCACGGCCATAACAATATCGTACAGGTTGTGCTATGTTCATGCTTCTCTGTGTGCAGCTGGCTTTGAACAATGGAACGTATCATCTGTTTTCCTAGCGCAATCACTGGGGTGCAGTACTTAGAATATAAAACCAGAGCATGCTGCAAATGTAAAGTTTCAAGTGTAGCTACTGTGCTTGAGCAAGTAGTTACTTGTTAAAGTAATTTCATAGGCAACTTTATTACTCTGACATGCCTGAATGGCAAACACGTATTTCCAGTGAAGCACCTTAATGGTTCTAATGGGTAAATACACATTTTTCGGTTATTACTTAATCTCTTAAAGGTTGCACCGAGTTCTCCCTTTTACAAGCAAATGGATTGTAAGCAGGAGGTGCTTATTGAACAGAAACGTCTTGGATATGCATTAGGAGGAATCATGGACTTTGAAAGGATGGAGCTGCAACTAAATAGGGTGTAATGTGGGTGTCTTCCCTTTGGGTTTGATTTGTATGGTGAAGGGACCGTTGCATCCTGGATAACTGTTTTCCGGTCAAATGAGTCCTTCTATTGGACATTTGCATCAATGCATTTTGGGTCCTGAACATATACAGGTCGTGCCTTGTTATCCACTGAAGTTGGGTTTCAGAACTCCCAAAGAATACAAAAATCAGTAGATTCCAAAATTATTGGGGAAAAAAAACTTTAAAGACCCACTTCCAGGTTTCTTGCTCTTCCACGATCACCCTAGAATACATTGGTTTAGACGCTATACTGGATTCCACCACTAGATGGAGTAAATAATGGAATGTAATGGAAGGTAAGAAGGTAGGAAATGAGATTTTTATTTGACACTTTCCCCCCCCTTATTACAAGGTGTTTAATGGGGGACTCTGATATCATTGGTGAATCAAATCAGTGGATACTGAGGTCCCACTGTATGTATATTTATATTGGATGTACTTTTTATTTTTAAAACACAAAGGTAGGGTTATTTATTTAGTTAATGTACTGTATTTTCATATCACCTTTCTCCAGGTTTCACTGGATACAAGGTGGTTTACATTGGCAGGCTGTTCATAAACCCCATTTCTTTCAACTGGGTTTTTTTAAAACTATTGTTCTATGCACAATTCACAGAACCCTCAATTTCTTCAGATGTTTCCCTTTCAATGTGTGCTGATCATCCTGGCTGCACTCTTACACCTTCCGAGCCTTCACAGTCCACCACAGATCACACCGTGGCTGGTTCTTAAGATTTTGTATGTCTTTTGTCAGCTGACACCATAAAGTATGTTTGGATCGCTCTTGAAGTCAGAGAGGCCAGCACACAGACCTGCACCATCCTCCCGGACTCCGAGAATGGTCCAAATGCGCTTTACGGTGGCCCTTGTGCTGGCCAAACTTTGCTGGCCTAACTGTGCTGGCCTAACTCCAGGTTAGGATTGCGCTCTGTGATTCCTTCATATGGTTCAAATTGGTTTAGCAGATGTGTATGGAAGCAATTTAGCTTTCATTCTAGCTCCCATGTTTAGAAAGAAGGGAAACTACAGTGGGCCCTTCTTATCCGCAGACTCAGCATCCACGGGTTTAATATACGCAGACTCCAAGGAGGCCTTCTGAGCTATGGAGAGGCTGCACACCACCTCCCTGGGCCTCAGAAGTCCTCCTGGATGTTTCTAAAAGGCACTTTTAGTTTGCTGCCCTCCCCAACCCCATGGATTTCATTATCCACAGAATTCGGTATTTGCAGGACAGATCCTCTGCGGATAACGAGAGCCCACTGTAGGACACTTAACTTGCAGTTTAGGTTTTTTCTTTTCAATTAGATTCTTTTTTTAAAAAAAATTGAAGCAATTCTTTAGTTTTTCATTTTTCCAATCTGTGAAAAAAAAATCTGTTAGCTATGTGGAAAAAGGATTACCTGTGCTGACGCCTGTGTTTAAAATGGGTAGTGTGCTTCCTCTGATACATGGATACTTATGCCATCCTTTGACTTACTTGGGTACTCCTAGTTTTTCAGTTGTCCTCCCTCTCCTGTGCTTGGATCATTTGGGTGGAACAAATGTATTTGGAGTGATCATCAAATTATACGTCCTTGAAGAGTTCTATGAAACGACAATCAAGGAGAATGCCTTTCTCTGATTTTGAGCTTGCAGTTATACAAATGATCAGCTCCTCTGTAGTCGTTTTCAGCTGGCCGAGAAAAGCAAGGAATTGGTGTGTAGCAGATAATATCGTACTGCTCGATAACTCATAGAGACATGATATGCCTTTATGTTACTCCCAGGGCACAATCCTGAGAGCGCCCTTGGGCTGACACTAGCCACTTGCAAGTTCAGCTGGCGCAAGAGTGGTCTCCAAACCCTGCCACAGTGGCCCTTGGAGAGCCTCTATCTGGCCTGGGTCAAGCCTCTGGTTCCCTACTAGCCTTTGGCCCTCCTACTCTTGCTTGCACAGGCTGGATCCTCCAAGCTGTGCTCTGGTTGGGTTCTGAGGGTGTTCTGAGGGCCAGGGAGGCCACGCACAGCCACACTGGCCCTCAGACTGCCTTTGAAATTACAAAAATTGTCACTTCCTGGTTGACCCTAAGACCTGGAAGTGATTTTTGTAGGCCCCCTGAAGGCTTTAGGCAGCTTTCTGAGGGTCAGGGAGGCCTGTTCTGGATGTTTCCTGTGATCTGCTGGTTCTGAGATATGTACTCCAGCACGTTTAAGTAAGCTGCTTGTGGGGTGGGGAAATGGGATGGGGGAATTGCACACAGATTAAAGTGTGAGCTATATTCCTATGGTGTGTGTTGGTGCTTGGAGGAGTCCTGGAACTTTGAGCCCATTCATTCACCTCAGTTCCATCTCGAATGTATTTGTTTAAATTTTATATTTAAATGTATTTATTTTTCCGGCCCTCGACACCATGCCAGGTATTTGTTGCAGCCCTCTGGCTAAAAACTTTGGAGACCCCTGTTTTAGACCATCATTGTCCACATTGTTTCTTTTGCTCTGTTCTCCTCTTCCCTTTCTACTCATGGGAGCAGGAGGAGCAACAACAGCAGCTAGTGTGCCATTGGGTAGGTTTCATGGATCATGGGAGACCCATTCAGATCATGGGAGATTATGGGATGTCTTGAGCTGGCCCTGGCTAGAAGCTAAAGTTGCACAGTGATGCAACCTTTCAGTGGTGCAGAGAAATCTGCTGGAATAGTAGGGACATTTTTGCACATACCGCTCTTTCTTAGTAATCCTACACTAAACAAGATGATTGCATGTACCTAAACTGCTGTGTTAAAGTGAAACGTCAAGGATTTTGTTGACAGCATTGACAGTTTTTAACTCCTCCTCCCCAGTATTAAAATAGACTATCACCATTCGCTGCTGCAGTAAAAACCCAGCAGCTCTGAGATGAGGAGCGAAAACATATAAAATGGTTTCCTCTGCCAATTGTGGGAGTTCATGTGCTTGGCAAAGAACCTCACAACATGGTATCGGCGGCATTGTTAATTGTGGCCTTTGGCCATAAATCCTTGCAGAAGGTTTTTATGTCTTTGGGGTTGGGCTCATTAAATAGGTGGCTGGCTTGCATCATAAAATGAGAAAGGCTAACACAAACCAGAACGGTTTCCCTTGCGTGTGTATTCTGAGCGGCCTTGAAAAATGCATTTCCAGCCTGATGTGTGCGGTGCCTGTTTCCTTTTGTAAGATGGGTCCTTTCGTTTTCCCCACCAAAGAAAAGCTGTCTTGACCTGCTGTTGATTTTTCTGCAAGCTAGATATGATTAAAAACTTTGTCTTGTTAACTAAGATTGCCGCTTGGCTTCTGTACTCCAGAACTCCTTCCCTCCCATTGTGTGTCCAGCGTTTCGGTCCAGATAATCCATCGCCATCTCAAGCTGTGTGTGTCCAAGCCAGGACATCTTATCTCCCCCCAAACCCTCCCCCCTCTCTCTCCACTTTCGTCATATCCATTGACAGTGTCACCATCCACCCTGTAAAACAGGCCCCAAGTCTTGGCTTTATCTTTCTCTCTCCTTTGCTCCCCATATTCCGTTTCTTGCCAAGTCGTGTCGTTCCTCACTTCTCAATATTGCAAGAATTCAGCCCTTCCTCTCTTCCTTGTCGGCAAAAATTCTAGTTCATGACCTGGTCGGTTCTTGCCTTGACTGTTGAAACCTCCTCCTTACTGGCCTTCCATCAGTTCATCCTAGTCCCGCCTGCTCACTTCAGCACTCTTCTGCTAGGGCGTTTCTGTCAGTCGCATTGATTGTATCTTCATCTTCCTGACATTTCTTCGTTGGCTTCCTGCCCACTCTCCAACCCAGCACAGTCCACACATCCAGAGCCCCCCTCTTATCGCCTTGTTCCCGCTCTACCTCTCAGCTAAAACTTCCTGCTACATCCCTGCCTGTGACCTTCATTCACCTTGCTCCTCTGTCTTCATTCCCAAGTGTCCTGAAACCAAATGGGAAAGCCCAGATACACTCACTTGGAGGGAAAAGTAGAAATCCTATCCAGCTTTGTATTTCCTGGACTGGAAAGATGAATTTCAGCAAGCATTAGTCCTCTAAAGTTACGCTCCGTTCTGGATTTTAATCATATTTCAGGGCTCACTTCCCAAATCCTTCTTTGCCTTCAATTTTCAGTTTTCCCTTCCGTTCACCTTCCTCCAAATCCCTGCCCCCTACTTCGCTTGCTGCTTCAATGGTAGACATGGAAAGAAGGTAGAGAGGGAAGCTTCTCTTTCTGCTGTCTCCTGGCTTGTTGCTATGGATATGCTAAGTATCCAGGATATCCACCGGATATCCAGTGAATGGCTGTGGTGGTAGCCTGCTGATAGAAAAAGGGCTTTCTTGACTTCTTCTATTTATTCTGTTGCTGCTGGACCAGCAGGTCAGGTCAGGTAAGTGGGAATGGTGGGTGAGCAGGAGGGAGCTTGTAAGGAAAGAATGATTTGGGATAGTATGTGAAAAGGTGGATGCTTGGAGGAGGGAGGAGACCCTGTTATATTCCAGATTGTATCACTGAGGAAGGTCCAATCTGACTTGAAATGGTGCTCCCAATAGACTGAGGGCACAATCCTAACCTGGAGTTATACCTAACAAGGAGTGTTGCGAGTGCACCAGAAAACGCGTTTGGACTACTGTCAAGGAGGCCAGCACACGGATGTGCGCCATCCTCCATGACTCCGAGAGTGGTCCAAATGCACTTTACAGTGCAGGTTAGGATTGCACCATGAGTTATTTTCCAAGTTTTTTACTGAAAAAAAAAATCAAGTTTTTGAGCCCAGTTTGAGCCTTACAGAGGGTGTATGGTTCACCCATCACTAGATAAAGGAGCTGTGCACTTCCTGAACTTGTCTGACCAAGAACAAGGGACACAAAGGATGTTTGGACCGCTCCCTGAGTCAGAGAGACCAGCACACAGACGTGCACCATCCTCCCTGACTCCGAGAGTGGTCCAAATGTACAGTGTCCCTTGTATCAGCCAAACATTGCTAGCCTAATTGTGTCGGCCTAACTCCAGGTTAGGATTGCGCTCTTAGTGCAAGATTGCCCAGAGTCTCTTCTTGCCTCCATACATTGCTGCTGAATTCTTCACTTGAACACACATCATGTCTTCCCATTCCTCCCCTTTTTTGTAATAGTTGGAGAGCAGAGACATCGAACCTCTCACCCATTCTTTGATGCTCGTGTTGAATACAATCAGATGACAATCCTAAATGTAAACAGATGCTCGCTTAAAAAAAAAAAAAAAGGTTCTGCATGTTGCTGAAATGTCATATTTTGGATCATCATAGGGATAAAATCTCTTTCAGGTCTTCCAGCCTCTGGCAGCTTTGAAACCAATAGATGTGGTCGATCGTTCTTGCAGTGAAAGTTGGGAAAAATTCCAAGGTGATTGTTTCCTGCTGCTGAAATGATCACATTCTTTTGCAGACTCTGATTTTCCTTGGGGGAGAGAGAATTGCTGATATATGCAGGTTTATTTCGCTTTAATAATAACAACAATAATAATAATAATACACACACATACACATATATACACATTATGGAGTACTTGCCTATATCTTGAGCCTTGCTTTGGCAAGTAGCTTCTCCGGAAGCAAAGATGGACAGTTGTTTCCAACTTAAAGGTAACAACCTTTGGTTTCCCCACGACCCAATGGTCTAGTCGTGACTGACTGTAGGGGGCGGTGCTCATCTCTGTTCCAAAGCCTGTAGAGCTGACGTTTTGTCCGAGGACAAGCTTCCGTGGTCATGTGGCCGGCATAACTCTATGCCGTAGCGCACGGAACACTGTTACCTTCCCACCAAAGTGGTCCCTATTTATCTACTTGCATTTAGGTGCTTTCGAACTGCTAGGTTGGCAGGAGCTGGGGCAAGCGCAACGGGAGCTCACTCCGTCGCGCAGTCTTGAACTCCCAACCTTCTGGTCGGAAAGCCCAGCAGCAGCGGTTTAACCTGCTGCGCCACCACGTCCCTCTCGTTTCCAACTTACATGCAGCTAAAAGAGAGAACCACACTGGGAAGGAGACATCTGGGCCTGAGGATTGGCGGATCACAAGAATACGGTAGATTTATAAAAACCCCATTGAAAAAATGGTGGTTTAGACTAGCCTGCTCATATAAGCCGCCTTGGGCATTTGCTTCAGCATGGGAAAGGCGGGGTATAAATTCTTCAAAATAAAAAAAAAATAAACTTGTTTCAGGGAAGTTTAATGGGTTTAATGGGAAGTTCGCGAGGCATAATTTGGGGTCTTTTTTAAAATTTAGGGTGTGGCTGGATTAGGTATAGAGCCACTTTTTGGGAGGGGAGAATGTAAAGACAGTTTATGTAGGGTTGACTCTCAGTTCCAAAAGGGGAATAAGGGGAAAATGTGAGGAAAGGATGCATTGAAATATGGATTTCAGGGTCTGCTTAGAAATGTTTGTTCCAGGGTTCTTAAAAGTCACGGTCTGTTTGTAAGCCCTCTGGGGCAGGGTTCCACCCTCTTGTTCTGTGCAAAGCTCCACATTGATTGGCACCGATATTTCACATCCCATGAAAGTCGAGACTGATTTCAAGGTTCTTCTTGTGGAGAAGCAAAGCTTCTGCTTAATTTCCAAGGTACGTTGAACATGCTTCTATAAGGCAAGTGGAATATCTCAGGGGATTTCACAAGAGGAGCCCTGCCAGATTAGGCCAAGAGTTGATTTTCTTCAGTGTCGTTTATCTCACAGTACCTTTCCTTTATCCCACCAGGTGCGTTTGGGAGGCCTGGGAGCATCCTGTATCTTGTCGCCATTCCCTTGCATCTGGCTTTCAGAGATAGGCTACCTCTAAAACCCAGGGTTCCATGCAATCATCATGACTTGTAACCCGTGATAGACATTTCCTCTGTAAATATGCCTTTTTAATGCCTTTTTAAAAGCATCTAGCCCAGTTGCCATAACAATACCCTGTGGCAAGGAGTTCCACAGATTAACTGCACACTGAGTTTAAAAAATAAATCCTTTTGCCTGGTCTGACTCTTCTGCCTGTTAGTGTCAGTGGATGTCCCCTGGATCTAGTGATGTGTGAGAAGGAAATAAAAATAAGTTTGCATTATCCACTCTATTCATAATTTCATATGTCTCAGGATGCAATCCTAAACACACTGTCCTGGGACTAAGTCCCATGGAACACAATAGGACTTACTTCTGAGTAGACAAGCATGGGATTGTGCTCTCAGTCATGTCCCTCCTCTGGCACTATCTTTCTAGATTAGGCAAACTGGGCCTCTCTAAACAATGGAGACTGCTGTGTTCCAGAAATCCCTTCCCCGTCCTGAGTAGTACTTACCGTTCTGTGCAAGCACCACTCCATTTTGCGGCCGACCAGCTGGAAGGGATGCTCTGAGCATTCGCATCTGTGCCTGGGTATCCCAGAAGGCTGTGCAGCAGGACACCAGGCAGGGAACGGAAAGTACCACTCACACGGGGAAGGGGCTTGTCCAAACCCTGGATCTGGTCCGTGGGCCAGGGTTTGGAGACCCCTATTCTACACTGAAGAACCCCAAATGTTGTGGCCCAGTGGTTCCCAAACGTTTTAGCATCAGGATCAACCTAAAAAAATGTTTCACTTTACGAGCCGCTCCCCACAAGTTGCAGTCGTTTAACCTTTGATGCGCATCACCTAATCTGCCTTGTCAGTTTCGTGGCCCACCAAAAATTGGGTCATGGCCCACTGGTGGGCCACTGACCCATGGTTTGGGAACTGCTGGTGTAGCCTTTCATCGTACAGCTTTAGCCCCTTTCCTTTCGGAGTCCTGATCCGGACTGAGACCAATCCAGCTGCTTTGTAACATTCAATTAACACACCACAATACGAAATGTTTATAAAGCATTTTCTGAGTGTACAAAGTGCTTGACATGCATGATCTTGATGTAGCCCTTGCCTCTGTAAGATACGTATATGCTATGCTGTCATGGGAGACCTGCTGTCCACTATTTTTAGACATGTGCTCAGCCTTCAGCCCGGAAGTAAGTGGTGATGATGTCATTGCAGAATTGTGTCATCCTTCTGGGTGCTGAGGTGTCACGACAAACCTAAGTTTGGGAAGCACGGCTTTTGCGTTAGAGCAGTGGTTCTCTAATGTTTTAGCACCAGGGCCCAGTTTTTAGAATGACAATCTATCCAGGACCCACCGGAAGTGATGTCATGGCCGGAAGTGATGTCATTGTGACACCAGAGCTTACTGATTTCCTGAGAATGCAGCAATAAGTTAGACTATTTCTCAGCCTTTTTTCATTAGCTTTTCTTTCTTTTTTCAGAAAGAAAAAAGCCTGTTTACAGCCTTGACACAAGCAAAACAACCACACAGCCCTTCCTCTTTCCAGCATCCCATCTTCCCATATTTTCAATATGACTGCTCTTGGTGCTTTGCAACCCACCCAAAATTGGCTCGTGACCCACTGGTGGGTCCCAACTCACAATTTGGGAATCACTGTGTTACAGTAAAGTTGCAGCATTGTTGCATTTTGTGTTTCGTGTCTTGATTCTGGTGCATGTGGACAAATTCTATCTGGAATCAGTTTCTTAGGGCAACCCTCGGTTCTGGTGTTGTGAAAGATGGAGCTGTATGCACTCTTGTCCTGTTCTCCTTATAAGTTTTATTTTTTTTTTCCTAAAGCCCATCATAGGATTTTGGTGGCATGTAGAGGGCAAAAACAAGGACAGTATGTCCAGGAAAAACACATGCTAACAGTACAATTGCGGCTTTAAAATAACACTTATCAAAATGAAAACACGGTCTATTAGTCATTGGGAAATTAGAGAAATTATTTGAAATATGTTGGATCCATTGCATGGAAATCGCTTTAAAAGTCATCGCTGGATCAGTTGCCCTTGGGGCATTGTTAGAAACACTGGATAGAATCCAGTCTGACTCAAGGTCAGATTGCACACTGCGATACAGTTTGAAACTCTTAGCTTTGCTTTTTCCCTGCCTAAACAGCTGGGTGGAGAAAATGGAAATTGCTTCTGCTGTATGGAATGGAAAGCTCTCTGGCAACGTTGTTTCAGAAGGTCTTTTTTTCAGAGGCCTCAAAAAACCAGATCTGTGGATTTAATTGCAGAATAGACTGCAGTAGAGGAGAGCGTGTAGAGGAGAGCGACCAGAATTATTACTGGGCCCAAGCACCCCAATGATGTTATGAGGAAAGGATGCAGCATTTGGGACTCTCCTTTCTAGAAAAAGGGCACCTAAAGGCAGTGGTGTCATCTAAATGATTTAAGAACAGGTACTCACTTTTGATTGGCACATGTCGGGACCCGCCCACCGGAAGTGACTTCATAAGCCAGAAGTGATGTCGTGGCAGGAAGTGACATGAAAAAAGCCCTTTTTTGAGGCCTCAGATGATTTTAAACTGACCCAACAGTTGCAACAGTATTCCACAGCACCCCCAGAACATGGTGAGGAGGCCTGGCATCATGTTAAAACCCCAGAGCAACTCATTTTTCAGTGGCAAGGAAAGGAAAGGCTCCGCTCGCTGCCTGCCTGCCTGCCTGCCTGCCTGGCTCTGAGAACATGCAGGCAACTCAAACATGCAGGAAATTCAAACGTTGCAGAGGGCGGAGTCGACGAGTGGGCGGGCGAATGGGCGGGGCCAGCTGTAATCCTAGAAACCGGTACTCGCGTACCCCCGCGTACACCCTGCATGGCATCACTGCCTAAAGGGGGACACGACTGAGGATGCAATCCAAAGGATTGCGCAGCACCGATGCGGGGGTCAATGCTAAGACTTCCAGTGCTAAGGCTTCCAGGCCAGAGCTAGCTGTAGCACTGGCCTGGGGGTGCAGGCGGAGAGCTGCCCGTGCACCAGCTGAACCCGGCTGGTGCGGGGGCCGTTCTGGGAGGGTGGGAGAGTGGAAGTGGGCGAGGTCGACCCAAGGAGAGGGGTGGGTCCGGGATGCAGCCATTACGCCATGTGGCCCAGGCCACATAGGTCCTGATTCGGGCCCTGCGGCTTCCTCGCTTCTGCACCCACAATTTCACCCTTGCACCAGGGAGGCTCCAGTCACCTTGGAAGCTGCGTTGGATGCAGCGCAGGTCTGCCGGCCAGCCTGCTGCAGCGCAGCTTAGGATTGCGCTGTGAGACATTTGGGGTATATGGGAGGGAGAGAGTGGATACAGGGATGTTTTTCCCCCTCTCATACAACAACAGAACCATGGGACATCCACTCAAATTGACAGCGCAATTCTAACCACCCCCCCTTGGAATGACGCAAGCTCAAAGAACCAGGCTATTGCAATCCTCCTTTACTTGTCCAGTAGCCTTTACTGCAAACATCATACACAATACATTACTTCTTTTTCCCCCCCACTACAGGTAGGGCCAGCTCAGCCCCACCCTGACAGATGCCAAATGTGCACCCCTTTGCTTAGCAGTGCATCATTTGCCATTTCCTGCTCCTGCTCCTCCCACTTCCTGGATAAGGGTAATAGAGCAGAAGAAGGAAGGAGTAGAGTGGTGAGCTAGATCATCTCCCACTCTAGCCCACCAATCTCCTCTCCTCTTTTGCTCTGTTCTCCTGAATCCAGGCGGAAGGAGGAATGCCTGAAATGAATGCATGGAGATGGCTGTCCCTCCACCCCTACCAATCAGTTGGTCTCGTGGATGGACTAACCCTGTTCACCGATTTGCAATAACTGTTCAGGCGTCTGTTGATTTACTTGCGCCGTTTATGCATTGCTGTCATTTTTGCTTTGGGAATGGAAAACCAGAGATATAATTCCATCCCAACTTTTTAATGCTTTTCTTCTGCTGGGACATTGAGAGCTCTAACCTCCTGCCCCTTGAAGTTGCCTTACCGAGCACGTAGGTCTGGTACTCTTCACATCCTTAAATATTCCAAGCAGCTTGGGCATCATATTCACTGTAGTACTATTGCTAGCTGACTTTCCACCCGCAACAGTCCGTAATTCATGGAGATGACTGGAGGGAGCTGTTGAAAGGCTGGTGTGTGTGTGTGTGTGTGTGTGAGAGAGAGAGAGAGAGAGAGAGAGAGAGAGAGAGAGAGAGAGAGAGAATGTTTTTAAGGAACTGAGCCAATGCAGAAAGGCTGCAATGGCGAGTGGATAATGGATAACATCAGCTTTTGTGAAAAGTCGCTCTTTGGCAAAAAGATGAACATTTTTATAGCCAGCAGCTTGGAAGTGCATTACTGTTCGCGTAGAGTTTTGTCGAGATTTCTCCACCCTTCTTTTCCCTCTTGGAAAAGTTCCATGTGGTAAACTCACCTCTTCTCCTCCACTCTTTCCATTGCTAGGATTGACTTTACAGGCTGTGGACAGTCAGGAGAATACTCAGGTGCTCTTGCTGGCTTGGGTTGAAATAGCGCCACCACCAGATTGTTGGGAGTCAGGGGAAAGCCCTGCACTGGCTTTCCCATGGCATCTCCTCCATGACCCCTGATGGAGTATTGGATGCTACCAATGCCACAGATACCGAGTGTTCAGGAGTTGACTTAGAGCACAATCCTATGCATGTCTGCTCAGAAGTATGTCCTAGTATGTTCAATGGGGCTTACTCCCATGAAAGTGAGTATAGGATTGCAGCCTCAGCCAGATGAGCCCTCAACCACTGCCTGGTTTCATCATTTACTGATGTCACCCCTGGATGAAGGAGCTGTAGTGATATTGGCTACAATCTTAGCCACACTTTCCTGGGAGTAAGCCCTATTGACTATAATGGAATTTACTCCTGAGTAGAAATGCATAGGATTGGGCTCATTGGGACCTCAGTAAGACACAGACTTTGACAAGGCTCAATTCCTGTGGGAATCAGGATACTAGACTAAGATGGAGCTTTGTTCTGGTCCTGTATTATTATATGCATGGGATGGATAGATAGAGGGATATTCTTTTCCCTCTCACACAACACCAGAACCAGGGACATTCACTAAAATTGAGTGTTGGGAGTGTTAGAAAAGATAAAAGGAAATACGTTTCACCCAGCGGGTAATGAATCTGTGGAACTTCTTGCCACAGGAGGTGGTTATGGAGTCTGGCCTAGGTACCTTTAAAAGGGGATTGGACAGATTTCTGGAGGAAAAATCCATCGTGGGCTACAGGCCCTGATGGGTTGTGCAATCTCCTTGTGTTAGAAGCAGGCTACCTCAGAATGCCGGGTGCAAGGGGGTAGCAACAGGATGCAGGCATCTTGTTGTCTTGTGTGCTTCCTGAGGCATCTGGCGGGCCACTGTGAGATACAGGAAGCTGGACTAGATGGGCTCTTGGCCTGACTCAGTGAGGCAATTCCTATGTTCCTATGAGTACATGTCTGTAGAGGAGCATCTGGTTCTGGTGCCTGTCAAAGAGAAATGCTGTGGAGAATCTTGACTAGCCACCAGTGTGTTTACCTCACAATTTACCTCAGAATGCCAGATGCAGGGGAGTGGCAATGAGATGCATGTATCTTGTTGTCTTGTGTGCTCCGTGATACATCTGTTGGGCCACTGTGAGATACAGGAAGCTGGACTAGATGGGCCTTTGGCCTGATCCAGCGGGGCTGTTCTTATGTTCTGTATAGTTCTTCTGTGTGTGTTTTCTAGGAATAAAAAAATTATAAAAATAAAACTGTAACTGAACAGAACATGGCCGGGGGGGATAGAGACAAAAAGTGCAAGTTGTGCACATCACAAAATTGTTCTTTAGGGTGTTCTTGTACTTCTCACCCTCCCATCTCTGCAAGACTTAAAAGCTTTCCTTTTGATCTTCGTCGGGGCTGGCAGGCTCCATCCTCTCCCAGGGTCTGGCTGTGGTTGGGGTCTGGTTGTGGGCAAGCCAATTGAAATTGAATCCATACGAGGTTGCAAGTCATGATGGTCAGTGGGCCTTGGGACTCGGGAAGGGGTTATGACTTTCACCACTGATGTGGTTGGCTCCTTCCCCAGAAGCCTTGAGGTGGATGCATCGCTGAGTCCTGGGCCTTGGACTGCAGTGGTTTTGAGAAACGCTTTCTTTCTACCAACTCCTTGGAGACAATTGCTTCTTTTCTTCCAGATGGAAGCAACCATCAGGCATGCTGTAATAATCACAGCTAGACTACTGTAATGGCACTTTGTGTGGGGCTGCTCCTAATGAGAGCTCAGAGACTTCTGCTGGTGCTCAGTGCCATAGCTGGGGGCAGGAGAAAGTGGCAAATACAAAATAGCGTCCTTTATCGTGAAATGGACTGTTTAAAAGCACAAAACACAAAATCCCCTTTAATCCCCCAATAACCCAATTTTACCTGTTTATATAGAACACCTGTTTTTAGAACACCCTCTTGCTCTTAACACTCCAGAAGTGGTTTGTGACTTCTTCCTTCTTCTTGCATTGCCCCTAATGCAAAACAGTGAATTCTTCTCTGTTCCTGCTGCATCGCCTCTCTTCGTCTATAAAGCCTGTGCAAAAAGGAGCATTTTTTCCCCTCTTGCTTTGGGACAGCGTGAACAGCATTTGAGACTATATGTATGAGAATGCAATCCTAACCTGGAGTGAGACCGGCACAGTTAGGCCAGCAAAGTTTGGCCAGCACAAGTTTGGCCAGCACTGTAAAGTATGTTTGGACCATTCTCGGAGTCAGAGAGGCCAGCATACAGACATGCACCATCCTCCCTGACTCTGAGAATGGTCCAAGCATGCTTTATGGTGACCTTTGTGCCGGCCTAACTCCAGGTTAGGATTGCACTCTCGGTCATTGCTGTTTCAAAGCCAAAGGGGAAAATGCTCCCTTTTGCACAGGGTTTGAAGATGAAGAGAGGTTCTGGGTCTTAATACTGTTGTATTTATTATTCAGGGCTGTTTGAAGCAGCTTGGAAAAGCAAGCAGGGTTGTGGATTGTGGATTTCAATAATTTGATGCTCCTTATTGAAGACTTTTTCAAGCAGTTTAAAACAACAAGCTGGGTTGCGGGTTCTGTGGCTGTAGTAACCCCCCACCCCCACCCCTTTGACAGTCTTGGTGTCTGGAAGCATTTGGATAATTGAACCACTTGGGTTTTTTCTGTGTTACTTTAAGAGCAAAGTTGACTGTGATGTAGTCAAGCAACAGCATGCAGACCTTACATGATCCCTGTTCTGCCTATATTACAGTAATTACAATTTATAAAAATGATTTACAATTGATTGAAATGCACATTTTGAATACAATCACAGAACAACGCTTTCTGCACTTCTAACTTTTGGAAAACACTGAAATCCAAGAAAAAATAAACATGTTTTCTTTCAACGCCAGCCTTTTCTTTGAAGAGGAGACATTAAGTGTGCAAATTCTGCACCTCTCTCTCTCTCTCTCTCTCTCTCTCTCTCTCTCTCTGGACTCAGTTCAAAATGCTGCTTATAAATCATCAATTGGAGCCCTCCAGATGTAATTGGAGGCTGTGCTGGGCCTCCACAGTCCTCTAGAAGTCGCTGGAAAGTTAATTCTGGTTTACTTCTGGGTTCGTAAAAGTGACTTCCTGTTGCCACCAGAGGCCTGCAGAGGCCTATGGAGGCCTGGTGCAGGAGAGGTAGGTCTGTTATAGTGCCCTCCACTGCGGAACAGGTGGGTCAAGAAAGGGGGAAGTTTGAGAATCTCTTTAAGAGTCCCTGCCGTATATTGAATCAAACCAGCGGTGCCTCTTGTGTACACTTAACTGGCGTCAGCTTTCCAGGGCTTCAAAAAAAGATCTTGCTCCACTACCTGTGCTGAGGTGGTGGACTGTTGTCGTTGTGGATTGACTGCATCGGCAGAGGTTGGACCTGATGATCTTGAGGGCACCCCAACTCTATGATACTATGTCCATAAAGTCTGTTGAATCTTTCCAATGTTTTGGGTGACATATTCATAAAATCTGATTTGTGAAGTTTTGGAAAAGTGCTACTCGAGAAGCTTGGAATGGCGCCAAAAAGTCCCAGGGATCTAGCGCAGAGGGTCTGCTTGGAGTGAAAGTCTGGTGCAGAGGGTCTGTTTGGAATGACTTTGCCATGGAAATCAAAAGCTGCCTGTGCAAACAGCAATTTGGCATAATATTGACCAAACTGGATGAGCAGTTATGTGATATTTTCAATGGAAATACTCAATCGCCTTGAAGTATTTGCTCCATGAATAAGAAAATTATTCATTGACTAACTGACCCCCACTTCACTGATATATTTAGTGTACATAGTCATTTGTCCAGCACTCATTTGTCCAATCTCACAGCCCTGATAAGATTTCCATTGAGAGGAGAAAATACATTTATATTTATTGAAATGTTGAATTTTTTTCACAACTTTACAAAGTGCTCTCACTGTCTACAATGCAGCCACATGAATGAGCTCAGTTTTTCAGCGGGGGAATGCAGAAATATGGGAATGAACAATCCATCGTAAATCAATATAATCTTGCCCTTAGATTTTATTGGGATAGAGTAACAATGCAATCCTCTACATGTTTATTCACAAATGAGAACAACTGATTTAGAATATCAATGGGACCAGCCTATGGGTCCGCTGGCCTGTCTGCTCCAGCGCAGTTTAGGATTGGGCTGTGAGTCTCGACTTGCAGGTGGCTTTGTCTGGCTTTCATGATTCATGGAGGTAAAATTGAATGCCCCCTGGGACAGGGTCTGTTTTGCACTGGACCACACTTCTGGTGGGTCCCGGACAGATTGTCATCCTAAAAAATGGGTCCTCATGCTAATAAGTTTTGAGAGCCACTGGCTGAGGGTTTTATTTGCCTTCATTTTGTAAACATTGTTGCAGTGAATTTTTGTCGTGATCCTAGGAATAGACTCCCTACAACTGAGGAATGAGATAAATGAATGCAAGGAAATAGCCAAGTCCAGAATTCCCTCCTCCAAATGCACCTTCTCCAGAAGCCGCTGTTCAGGAATTAGTGCCTCCTCTATGGCCAGAGCGCACAGTCCCCCCCTCTCCTCTCATTTGGTTCCTCGGATAAACCTACAAGGGAGCCTAGTTTCCCTTGTGCCTTTGGAAGTGAAGATTTGAGAAATCAGGGCAGGTGCCCTTTAAGCTGCAAAAAGCTCCTTGGCCAAGCTGTCGACTTTAAATTCTTCAGCAACTATATTAAATCCTCAGAAAAACCTCAGCCCTTCCTGGAACAACATCTGAATTTCCCTTTCAATGCTGGGCCAGGCTGGTGGCTCCCCTTGGAGCTGTCTGTGGTCCTGACTTTTGGCAGAAACTTCTGACTCCTTGGAGGCTGGTTCACCCGAATGAGCTATATAACATTGCATCTTTGGTCTCCTTGTGCTTCCAGGACACTCATAACTATGCCAAAACTAGGACAGTTCATGCCACATATTATTAGTTCTCATTTAATCAGACTTTGTTCATTGTATGCAGTGGTGTACCAAGGTCATTTGTCACCTAGGGCCCATCAATATGTTGGGATCCCCCCATGACAAAATTATTTTCAGTAATAGTCATGAAACGAAATGTGTACACACACACACACACACACACACACACACACACACACACACACACACACACAC